>CM060479.1:22994808-24194808 GCA_030544235.1 Lepturacanthus savala | reverse complement strand
GCATCTAAACCCCATTTTCAGTATCATCTCATCTGTGGATTACTTTCCTATTTCAAAATGTCAGAAATTGGTGGAAAATATAGATTTTTGTTTCTACCTCGTCCATAACCCACATATATTCAGTTTATCATTATGAAGCATAAATGGATTATCAACATTTTGTCAATGAATTTGAGAAATCATGTATTTTTCTTTTTGATTATGCATTTTTTATTTGCATGGAAATGTCATTTTTATAGAAAAACAGTAAAATGGTGGAAAGAGTGATTTCACTGACAATAAATCTTTTTACCCATTTCCAGCTCCAAATGATAAAATGAAGGAGGTTTTAATGAAAACAGTGGAGGAGGCGAAGGCATTGATCTCCAAAGTGAGTATGAGAGTTAATATTAAATCCTAGATATTTGCTTACAGGCAGACAAAAAACTTTTGATTTAATCCGTCTTTCTAACCATCCTTCAGAAACAAGTTCAAGCCAATGTGTGTTTAACCTTGGAGATGGTAAAAGAAGCCCTGGACCCACTGAGAGGTGCGGTCATGATCGTGTATCCAATGGGGCTGCCTCCTCATGACCCTATCAGGATGGAGTTTGAGGACCGGGAAGATCTATCAGGAACACAGGTAAACTGCCGGACTTGTCTGAGCTCGACATTAACTAGCAGCCAATGACAGATCATTAATTCCTGTTCCTTCCCTTCATGTCTTTCTCCCTCCGTTCCTCTGCATCTGCCTCCTCCATCTGTCTCCTTGCCTCAGGCGTCTCTGCAGGTGATCACCGAAGACGAGTGCCAGCTATGGTGGGCCAGCAAAGAGATGCAGAGAGGGAAAAAACTGCAGGACTATATCGGCAAAAATGAAAAGACAAAGCTAGTTGTTAAAATCCAAAAGGTAAGAATGTGAATTTTGTGCTACATGTGAGGCAATATATAATTATTTGTTTATTTTGTTTTTGAGAATAACTAATTCATGCTGCTGTTCCCTTCAGAAAGGGCAGGGGGCACCAGCGAGAGAGCCTCTGGTCACTGATGAGCAGCAGAAACTCATGATGATGCATTACTACAGGAGGCAGGAGGAGCTCAAGGTAAGGAAAGGTCATGCAAAAAAATAAAACACTTCAAAAAGATCATGTCCTGTTTTATTTTTTTTTTTCCTGAAAGAGCCCTTTTAACCTTCCTCTTGTAACATTTTCAGAAACTCGAAGAGGCAGATGACGACAGCTACATGGACTCAGAGTGGTCTGACAGACAGGCTCTGAAAAGACAGTTTCAAGGCCTCACAAACATAAAATGGGGACCGAGATAAAGACGACTATCACTGACTAAAGATGCCTTATCACACCAGTGAATATTATACACAGCAGATGTATTCATATGACAGTTCAGGCACAGAAAGATGGCATTGTGGAGATGTGTTTATGAGCGTCTGGATATAAAACCGAGTAATTTACTGAAATGTAAAGAATGTGTGTGTGTATGTTAGACGGGTAATCACGCTGAGGCTGATGACATAAACCTGATTTATTTGAACTTGAATCTGACCCTTGTACTGTTCTTTGATTGTTGTAAAGTTTCATTTTTATCAAAGCTGTGCAAACTTAAATACTACGTTTAATCTACATTTGTGTGTGGAAAAAAAATGAAATAAAAAAAAAATAATAAATTTCAAGGTAAAACATACACAATATTCATACATTTTGTATTAAAGTGTTAAACAATCAATGGACTTAACAGCACAGGGACAAGGATGCAACACCTTTCCTCTCTTTGTTTCACATCAGTGACACACTCCTCTGAACGTCAATGCTGCTCTGAGGCAGGAAGTTCACACATAGTAAATGGCCATTCCAGTGGGGAAGCTGCAAGAGTTCCGAATGTTTCATCCACAGCGGGGTGAAAGTGTGTGGAACTACTGATGCAGTGATTCAGAGAGGTGTGTCCGGTTCTTAGGAATCAAAAAACATCCTGGATGTAATGTGTAAACTTAAAGGACAATCTCAATTTTTTTGCACATTCACTTCTAATGCTTCTTTAACACATCCCTGTTTGTCCTTTTGGTCCATATTTTTCCTGCATATTATATCAATCATTTGGCTGTGTTAATGCAAATCACATAAATTTTTGGTACATTTTTTTCAATTTCAACTGCATTTTTATTACGTCTATAAAACACTGTCTACAAAAAACTACACACACATATTTGGTTGATCAGGATTGAAGCTGGCTAACAGATTTAAAACATTCATTTTATTTTAAGAACATTATGATCCCTGTTATGAGGCAGTTTTGAGGCGGGACATTATTGTCCAAAGGGACTCGAGTGGGGAATAAATGTTCGGGTGCGTGAGGACTGATTAGGTGATGAAGTGGATGCCTTGGGCCTCTGGTATGAACATCTAACTACAACTAATGTAGTTATACTGCAGGGAAAACACTGATGTTTCTATTTTTATCAGTCATGATACATTAAGTCACTGTTGACTGAATATGTGCCAGCAGAGACACTTGTCTATTAAGTAAAACCATGAATGTGTTGATGATGACAAGGCATTCCAAACCCAGTGAGTGTTGGGAGAGTAACACACAGACATTCCCTGGCATGTTCTTTGGTTTTATGGTCAATCAGCTGCTATGAGACCCCTCGATAAATAATCAATACAGTATTATTCAGTAATATGTGGGAGCTTCATGACTTCTGTCAAGACCAGTATTTTTGACCCTTTTTCTAGCAGTAAACATAGTTTTAACCTGAAATCCTAGCTGCATCTGGTCATGACTGAATAAATTCAACACTTAAGGAATCAGAACTTATGATTTTGTTACTGCAAAACTTGTGACTGTGCTGCGTAAAAAAAAACCCATTGACCCTTTAGAATTGACCGTTTACTGCAGTATTCATGATTCACATTTCTTCATGAATTGGATGCTCCTGTACACAAATTCAAAAAAACAAGAACAAACTGCTTCACATTGTAAAAACAGTCTCTTAGTGTGTCACTAATCAAAAGTTTGGAACTGCTGGAGAAAATCCTGAAAAAAAAAAGATCCTGAAAGCGTTCAGCTAACAGGCACTTTCGTTCAGATAGGAGTTCATCCAGATCTCTCGTATGATCATCTCTCTGCGTTCGATCCTCTCCGCCCGCTCCGCTGCTTCGCTCACATAGGTCACCTCCTCCCAGCCGTACGCCGCCTTCCTGTCTGTGGCGGAGATCAAAGAGCTTTCTGTTCCTTCCAGATCATAATCATCATCATCATCGTCCTCATCCTCGTCCTCATCGTCGTCCTCTTCATCCTGGACGTGGAGGTCCTGTCTGGGCGTGAGTCTCTGACCTCTGAGGCGTCGGCCTCTGCACGACACCCGCACCGACACAGCCAGCAGCGTGAGGAGGAGACCCACACACACGCTGGAGGTGAACAGCAGCGCCGTCATCTCTGGATGCTCTGCAACGTGATGGGAATCAGGGTGGCAGATGTCATAAAACATGGATTATAAGCAGTGTTGGGAATAATGTATTACAAAAGTAATGCATTGATTTTTGCTGTAATGCAGTAATGTAAGGCATTACAGAAGAAAAAAAAAAGGTTATTTTCTTCTACTTGGTACAAATGTCAGTAACACACATATTTTTATCCTGGATTGAAGTGGTTGTTATTTTGTTTTTCCTTATACAAATTTGTTAAAATCACTGCAGGATCAGCAGCAGTGAAATGTCCACGGAAAATGTTTCACTTCCTCTTAATTTGTTTCGTCAAACAGAAGATGGAGATGAGTGAACCTGCAGAAAACGTCAGATAGCACATTCTCCAACACACTCATTACTTTACATTTGTGAGGATGAGGATTTAAAAAACATCATAGTCAAATGCACTTTGTGTGCTACGCCTTAAAAAATTGTCCACTTCCTGAAATAGTAGAAATAGTAATTTAACATTTACAGAGGTGCCATAGTAACATGAGGTTAACAAGGAAGCAAGTGGAGCACGAGAGTGGAGATAAAACCACAAAACAGACAAAATTAATGTTCTCCTGCTCTGAGATTCTTCAGCCTCAAGGGACTAGCAGACTTGTGTCGGAGGATGTTGTTGAAGACATGAAAACCACTTTCAACAGTGGAATCACCAGCTTTTTAAAAACTTGTCAGCAAAATCCCTGTTACAACTCACACCAATAATGACAAAGGTAAGCTATATTTAGAAAAATCCATGTTTCCAGTTATTTTGGTGAGAGAAACTTAAAAGTAATGCAATAGTAGTGTAATGCCTTACATTTTAAATACAGTAATATTGTAATGTAATGAATTACTTTGAAATGACAGTATCAAGTAATAAATTACACTGTAACAAGTAACTTGCCCAACACTGATTATAAGTCATGAGTTTGGTGGTCTGTGTGTTGTGTTTTTTTTTACCTTTTATGTAGGCATAGGTCAGTAGAGAGTTGCTCATCATAGCTCCTGAGTTTTCTGGTCTTCTTGACCCTTTGGGGAATGGTTTCTCCAGATCAGCAGGAGGAGCTGAGGTGCAAAAGAATTTCAGAATTATGATGCAAGAGAAAAGGCCAACAATAAAAAGCTGGATTTGCAACAGATGGTATGATGCAGTTACCTATTTCTGTGGACACAGTGGGAGATGAGGTGGAGATGAAACTGTCTGGGTCCGCCTCCCTTAGTAAAATCTGCGGTACTGTTGCCAGAAACACAGAGAAGCAGGTTTGACATTAGATGTCACAACCTGCTGGGTCCACCACTCTCAAATCATAAATACTTTCTTTCCAATTGTGTCGTTAACCGGCCTCCAAGGTTAATACGCATTGTTTCGTGCCAGCCGGAAGAATACTTCCAGCACCAGGCTGAAAGTCACAACTCCAAACTATGATACATGAACAATGTTTGCTGCATGACCTCATTGGCATTTGTGCCAGTCACAGGAAGTTTATCAGGATGTCAGAATCAACCCGCCAAATCTCAGCTCATGAGTCTATTATTCCATGCTACTATGCTGTTGGGGGGGGGGTGATTAGAACAGCTGATGGCTGATAAGAATCCACAGTAGGAAATCACAAATGTGCACAGGAGGGGCTGTCACATAATTAATAAGGCAGAACCAAAAGAAATGTGTGTGAACTTAGCTATAACACGCCTCTGTTCCTGTCTTTTAAAATGTTCTGTCTGATCTATTGTCAAGGTTTAAAATATTGTGCATGGGTGAAGCAAAAAAAAAGAGAGAGAGAGAGAGAGAGAGACTCCTACCACAAGAATACAGCACACTGAGGTACTTCCTGGTTCCTGGAAAGCAGGGATCCCTAAAGGTCTGGTTGCTGACGGCAACGGCACACTTCTGTTTGCCGTAGCAGGCCTTGGACACGGAGTGGACGGCCTCATGGTTCAGACACTCTGTTAGGGAGCAGCAAACAGAAATAAAGTCACAAGACACATTTTCTGTGAGTCATAAGACGCATTTTCTTGTTTGTGTCAACAAACCTCAAACATGTACCTCTGCTGCAGCGACTTGACCACAGACTCACCGCCTGGTTGTAGTTCAACTACAAGGAAATTAGTTTTTTTTTTCTTTGTTTGTTTGTTTTGTTTGTTGTAATTTGAGCAGAAATCCAATGTTTCTTTTTCTTTAGAAAGTGTATGAATGTTACAGTGATGTCATAAGTATGCCAGTTTAATGTTATTAGTATAATAGTTTAATGCCATTACTATGTTAGCTTAAGGTCACTATCTCTCAAATAGTTAATTTTAAAAGCATTTAATGATTAGATTAGTGTTAAACATTGATTATTATAATTTGGTAGTAAATGGTGAAATGAAGCGTATACACCTTTAGGCCTTTTTCACAGGTTTACTCAATAACATTAACTAAGGCTGGGGCTCACCAGAAAGGAATGCGGCTATTATTGATGTAATTTGTTACATCTGTGCTTTTGCTGCAGAAAAAATACCCGCTGTATAGTTTTCGCTTGTGTTTTTCTTTATAAGACCACATTCCTCCTCTTTCTCTATGCGTAGTAAGAGAAAATACATTTCTCACAGTAGCTTCTTGAGACTTTAATTCCTATCTTTATTGTTCTCCTTGTAAAAGGATTCATCTGTTACCCGCCACCAGGGAGAATAGTGAAAATCACGTCGACTCACCAAATGGGGGTGGTCTCATCAGGTGTGAGGGGCAGGTGTCGGTCTGGTCCAGACCTCTCCCATAGACAGCTGCATAGATATTCAGCACCCTGGGGGGCTTACAGCGCAGGACCAGGGTCTCTCCCTCACACGCCACATGTCTTTTGTGTTCAGCTGAGTGTGTAGGGGGGTAACAGAAAGGATAAGGAGGTGAAGGGGATGATGATGGTGGGTTAGGATCGGGGTCAGGGGGTGAGTGCATATGACAGTAAAAAGGTAGAGGGGGTATGAGAGCTGCTGAACTCACTTGGTTTACACTTGTAGTCCACATGGAGGAATTTGGTAGTTCCAGGACAGGGGTCCTTCCCGAATAGCAGGTGGTTGACAGGCAGCTGACAATCTCTGCGGCTCTGACACTCTGACAGCAGCTTCTGACACAGGAGGCCATGTTAGACAGCATAGATGTGCACAATTGTTTAACAATTGTTAAAGGTGCTCTTTTAATGTCTAAATATCCACTAAAGTGCCCTTTTTTAAAATGTATAAGCGTGCACTAAAGTGCCTTCTTGGGGGGTGAAAACACACATACTCCATATTCCACTGGGACTTGGTATGCTATGAATCATTACTACTGCAATTATCTTTATGTTTGACCCTTTCTTGTTCCATATATTTTGAAATCTACATCTCACAGAACCAATTTGGATTATCTGGCACTGGCATGGTGTTAAACGTCCACATCTTTAACATCCACAAGTTAAATCTACACAATTCTGATTACTGTTCCTTAATAGAAACTACCTTTAATAGTCCAGTTAGTTAACATACAATTTATACATAATATACATAGAATACACTGTAGGTGCCCTTTTTTTCTTTTCGCCCCTGTCCATCAAAAAATCTGTGCACACCACTGTTAGGCATACACTAATAGACACAGATACTGTATATCACATGCAAAAAGGAGTGATACACTGACTGGTTGGCAAATGAGAGACATGGGGCTGGGCCTTCCCAACTCTATATGAACATTAGACTGTCAGCAATCAGCTAATTGAAGCCTGGTGTGTTCATGGCAACGAAACAAAAACACGTGGCAGCCATACCCCAAACCCTAACCGGGGTGAGGTTGAAATGTTTATATATTCCATATATAAAACAAATGCACCTGTAGAGCAGTGAAAGCTGAACAGCTGTTGTTATGGGCCCTGAGTGGAAGGTCTGTCTTGCAGATCCGTGCCTCGCTGCTGCCGTAGAAGGCCGACTGGATGGAGATGGTGGAGTGGCGAGGACAGTGGAGCCGCAGAGGCTGACCATCACACGCGCTGGCAGAGTGGCTGGTAATGATTCTGGACAGGTAGTCTGTTCAGAAGAAAAGGCATTAGTTAGTCTGTGATCCACAGGAAAACATGCAGCTGCATTAGATTCATCTAATTAAAATGGTTCAAAATGGAAGCAAACAACAGGCGGAACAGTTGAAGTCCACCGGGATAGAAACACACAGCAGGAGGATTATGAAGCGGTTAAATAACTGGTGTTTGTCTTTCAGACATATTGCAACTGTGATTTGGAGTCTGTTGTTTAGGCCTTTGTTAGATGGTATTGATGGATTGCTGCATGTTGTGTAAATGTGATTAAGATAAGTCTGATTCAAAAATGTTTAATTAGGAGATGTTTATTGTATGCATGAAAAAGATGTTTGCATGACTAAAGTGATTGAAATAAAGGCATTCTAGATAAAATAGACATTGAAATGTCATTGTTTGTGTGAAACAATGTTGGGAACGGTCGCTCTTTAACTCAGCAGAGATACAAGACTGTTGCTACTAATTGATTAAAAAATGACTAGAATGACAAAAATATACACGTTGCACAGTTTTAACACAGTTTTTTTCTTTAATCAAACAGGATTTTTAATGCATGAATAGTCTCACCACCACCAGTAACTGCTGGGCAGCATAAGGGAAAAAAATATTTTTGGTCCATTATTTTTTTGATTGAAGGGATATATTTCTTCACAAATTGAAGACCTTGGTCTGGGACCTTTCTGTGTGGAGTTTGTATGTTCTCCCCAGGTTCTCCGGCTTCCTCCCACAGTCCAAAAATATGCTTAGGTGTGCCTAATTACCCATAGGTGTGAGTGTGTGAGTGAATGATGTGTGTGTGTGTCCCAAAATAGACTGGCAACCTGTCTGGGGTGTATCCCTGCCTCTCACCCCAAAGTACGCTGGTATTGGACCGATGTGATCTTAGTAATGAATAAGCAGGCATAGAAAATTGAATGGATGGGATACGTTTCTGGAATCCCACACCAACAGAAATAATAACTGAAACTAAGCTGAAGACTTCTAACAATAATGATCACTGATTTCCAACAAGGAACATACGCCCACAGTCTAACTCATGTAGTTTTTTTTGTAATGATACACCACCGGCCGAAAGTTTTAGAACACCTTGATTTTTCAGTTTTTATTAAAATTGTCATAGTTTAATGTGTCATGTGACAGATGATAATGTGACAGCCCAGAGGTTCTATGTGGTTTATGTTGCTGTAGGATGAACTCCTGACTAACTAGGTCTAGATCATGGGGTTCTGCTTAGCTCTAGAGCTCTAGTCCTAGAAAAGACCCAGACATCAGGCTTCATCCATGCTGATATACAGACGGGGGTTAATTAACCAGAGAAACTTGGTTGGATCAACTTTACACTTTATTTAAGTCCATTACTGCAGAAAAGCTGGATGTCTAAGTTGTTAACTATTACTGGATTCATGAAAATTGATATCTCTCTTTTTTGGGTCGTTGGGTAGTTAACTGATTATTTTTGTACCATTTAAATGTCCCATATTCTACAATTACCTGTTTTTTAATTTGGAATTTTAACATCACTAACAAGATTTGAAGCAGCAAAGATCATTTCAGTATAGTTTTCCACTTCTTTTCTCCAGCTTCTTTCTAAGCCTCTCCTCCTCCTCTTTAAATGGCTGTGGGGGTGTTGGTGGTGACTGTATAGTAGTGACATCACAACTTCACGTAAGTCATGACTGCTTGTTTTAAGGCACAGTTTCTGAATACAGGCTGTGTATGTTTCTCTGTGGATTGAGTGTTTATTAAACATGGGACAGTATTAATACACTCTCTGCTGTCAAATATACAGTCAAATACATATAGGGGTCTAATAAATCTATAAGGTTCATTGGAATTAAACTGATTAAATTTTAATAAAAATGTAAAAATGTGTGTTCTAAAACCTTTGAACTATAGTGTATAGTGTCAGTGTCATATCACTCCAGTTGCTACTTACTATTACATTACCCCATCTCAGACAGCTCAGCAGAATCTTAAGTAACACAGATGTCAGATGGGATCTTTGGGGCAAACCAGCATCAGAACCATATCTGTTACACCATATATATCATATACTGCAGCTATTACTACACAGATCACAACAGTGCAGTCCCATACAAAACCTAAATAAAATTACTTTCTTGGGACAAAATCCTTCCTGTGGTATTTAACCATCACCATATTTATCATCATTATCTATCTTACTTGAGAAGTCAGCCAGCCCGTTCATGCGTCTGGTCCACAGCAGTAAAGTCAGGTAGAAGAGGCTGTGGCTCCAGTCCAGTCCTTGGCACGGACGCGTCCAGCTCATGACTCTCATCCCCTGCCTCTGAGATCATATTAAAGAGACTCCAAAATTCAACGAGACGTCATAGAATATTTATAAAAAAATAAAGTCGAATTTGGACATCTGTCTCCCTTCCACGCAGAAATAATCCTGATTATATCCCGTTAAAAGCGCAGAACAGCAGTCCCTGAACGCGCCACGGAGGACGTTAGAAATAGCAGCTGCGCAACAAGTTGTTCTGTCTCCTGACAGAGGAGATGAGTATTAATATAAATCCAGCACGAGGTGACACTCGCAGTGAGACTTGTTTCCCTTCTTCCTCTCGACTGTTTCAACGCAGCAGATTTGTGAATGGATCCATGTGGAAACTGAAAGCGAGCTACAGTAACAGCTGAGAGGGAATTGTGGTGTGGGCGTGTCAGATCAAACTATTTTAAAGGAAGAAGAGAGTGACGCTGGCAGGACCAGGACCTGCTATTCTGTTATTACTATTCTCTCCCCCCCGCGGTGACTCCACTGTTTGCTTTGTGGATTAATGGCAACATGCTTCTATTCTGTTAATTTCCTCCTTTGCCAAATCCAACAAGTCACTGTTATAACTTTTTTAATGTTAAAAAACATGGGGATTTGTTTGATTTTTCTCTCTATTTGATTATTGTTCTTTTTTATCAGAATCACAGCCTTCTCTACTTTTGCTTTGGTACCTTTCAAAAATAATACTTATTAATGCTTAATCAGTGTGTGTGTGTCCAGGTTTGAATGTAACTTCAGCTCCACTGACATGTCCGTCAGTGATTTTCTTTCTCCATTAAGAAAGAACAAGTTAAATAAAAAGATATTTTGATTCTTTTTCTTTTCATAAACTCCTGATGTCCTAACCGTGGCGCCTTTGAATGAAGAAAGGGGCCTACTGGGTGAATTTGCTCCCCCGGCCCACATCCATGACCCACATCCATGGTAACCAGCCAGTCAATCTACATGTGAGACCATCCAGAGTCAAACTGACAGAGACACTAGAGTCTCCATGACCAGCTCCGCAGGGGGAGGAACGGAGGGGTGATATTTTGCATACAAACTGGACAGGCCCCCTAGTTTGTCCCATTTCTCTGTACTTTTAGCTTCAGGCAGCCAGGGAGTGGCTCCAAAACCTCCTGTTATCCCTCCAAAGCCAGTGGAATTTTGTTGTCAAACTCAAATGTTTCCTGCATTTCGGACTATACAGTTGTTTGGGTTAAACAGGAAAGTAAAAATTGCACTTGAGGAAATCAAAAATTGAGATATGCCAGAGGAAAGTTTGGAAATTTTAATAATTTAGATAATAGTCTAAGCATACATCATTATTGTAACTATAAACATAATACTAGAGAATTAATATGCATTCCACTAATGTCAAACATGATTGATGAGGACTACACCTACACTGAAAAAAGGTTTTGTTGAAATTAATTAATTTTATTATGTCAAGTGGTTGAATGAAATTAATGTATATAACTCTTGATATATGTATTGAGTTGATTGTACTTGTATTTGTTTCAGTACTTGCAGGATAATTATTTTGGGTAGAATTCACTTTAATTTTTCAAGGGATTCCTACTTATTCTTATTTTTGGTACTAAAATGAATTATGTTGATTCAGTCAATGTAATTGTTTAACTACTACATATTTAAGTTAAATCCAATCTAATTGAAACCTTTAGCTGTTTTATCTATCATAACCTTCAATAGATTTAACATACAGGCAATGAACTAAGCCAAATATTTTACTTGTCTGCATGTGTGTAGAAGATGGAAATTAAATTGTACATACCTTTTGAGTTAGCTTGTTTTAAGGAATGGCAGTACATTTTAGAATTCATTTAGAAAGATAAGTTTGATTGAATGCCACAGTAAAATCTATTAAATAAACCAGATAAAAACGTAAAATTTACGGTCAGAAATTTTTTTTTCCAGTGTATCTATAATTGTTTTTGTCTCTAAATGGAGTTTGAGAAAACTGCTGATGTCATCAGGGTTATCAGTGTTCAAGCTGCTAGAAGACATTTGATGCATCATAGGAAATGTAGATTCCAGTGGTTTTTAAATATTGACACTTGGTAGGGATGTTAAAAAGGTAAAGATTATCGTCTTAAAAAGAATCCAAAATGTATTGGGGTTCAAAGGAGCTAAGCAAATACAAGCATCCCTTCAATGATTGGACAGACATGATTAATCAATAAGCTCCTGGCAAACAAACTTGATCAAAGAAGAATTCTCAAACATGTCTGGGAAGCTCTCGATTAGATAGCAGCAGCCAGAACATGGAGACAAAACATTTGATTAGTGTTTATGATGTTTTGTGTCAACAGGAAGAGGAGGGGATAAATCAAATAGCTCAACCAAAGTAAAGAAAGACTGCAGTCTTGTTTCTTAAAATAATTTGAATTTAGCTAAATTGCATCTGCACAGTTCCACAAACAAAGAATCACGAAGAAGATACAGTTACTTTATTACACACTGAAAAATGTACAATTCAAAAGAGCAAGGGATGAAATTTCATCTTCATTTGAAGTCCACATTCATCTCATATTGGGAATCGATCGCAGCCTGTAATTAAGGGAATAAGGCATTGAAATGACCAGTAAGCAATCACATCTCCTACATCAATGAATCAGCTATTAAGATACTCACCAACTCTCTTTTTGCCTCCTCGATTTTCACTTGAGCGAGAGATGGGCTCTGTTGTGGTTTAGAAGGAAAAAAAAAATTTAGTAAAGGACAATACAGCAAAATCACTTTGAAAATATTTGTTAATATATATATTATACTGATGACATTATTGTAATCGGTGGTCACTGAGACTTTTACAATCCAGACAAACAAAAACAAACATACTGGGCTTAGGTCCATGTAAGGCTCCAGTTTCTTTTTTAAGGGGATTATTTCTTGTTTGAGTGCATTGACCTCCTGTAGAGAAAAAAGATGACATGCTTCAAAACCCTGAAAGCATGAAGTGTTATGCTTGACTTTCAGGTAATTTACCTCAGCTAGCTGCACGATAGCCTGGTGCTTAACAGACTTGTCCATGTTCCTGGATGCAAGTTGAGCCTGTAGGATTGATGAGAGGAGGAGAAAACAGTCAATGAAGCTTTGTGACATCGCTCCGTCACACCTGCTGCTGCTTTGTTGCTCTGATATTTAGAAAATCTGGTGCCTCCTGGCAATGATATGAAGGGCGTTGACTGTTGGACGTGTCCACGACCTCACCTCTGTGCTCTAAACCAGCGGCAGTAACATGATGCTCACATTTCAGCCGGGTCAAAATACACTCTGTCTTTCTAAACAAAATGAAACTGGTAAGTTCACATCACATAGGTAAGAATTGTGTCATGGCAGGTTGTTTTACCCCCCCAGCAATATTATCGAGTTATGAAGGAAATTATTTGCAAAACATATCTACTATCTAGGCCTTTCACACTCCATATTGAGTATTTTTATGTTAATATTTTTTGTTCATTTTGACACTGATAATTGTATAATACTGTACATTGTAAAACTATATCAACATCATAAACAATTATTAAACAATTCAACGCTTAATGACAATAAATAAAGGGTTATGTACATGTTCTGGTATCAAAATAAATCTACGATATGTGAGGTGACTACAGAAGTGTCTGAATCAATTTATGTTGACGTGATGGAGTAAATATAGTTAGAATATTGAAAAAAAAAATCTAAAATCATGTTTTACTACAGACAAAAATATTTCATTTAAAACTTAAAACATGACCAAACTAACCCGATTCAGGAAAAAATAATATAAAATAAGCCAAATTATCTGCAATGCAAAGTTCAATGATTAATAAGATACGAGTTCAATGAACATTGTCCATAAAATCATAGAAATCACACTGGGAATCATTGCAGAACATGAAAAATATATTCTGTATTATAAAGCACATTGCACAAATCTAAGTTAAATATCAAAATAGTGTTTAGATGCAGCCCTACAACTGATATTATATTAAACTGTTTTATTATTGTATTGATGATGTGGATATTGATGATACAGTATATATTGATGCTGTAACAGTAACATTGTGTTTTACTACAGATAAAAATACTTAATTTAGTGTCATAGCTGAGGTTCTCTCATCAAATATATGGATAAAACTTAATCAACATGTTAATAGATAAAGTATAACACACCTCTGCTCTCTCTCTTGTGATGCTCAACTCTTTGGTCTTTCTTGCCACAAAATCCATGCTGAGCAGCCTCTCCTCCAGTTTAGCGCTCTCCACCGACTGAGATTTGACAGTTTTGTTGATATCTCTAAAGACAGCAAAGAACACACAGATGTCAATATATGATTCCCAGTAAATTGTATAAATAAACAGTATAGTATCTATACAATAATAAATATCAATATGTCATCTTCTGGCTCAATTTTCTTACTCTTGTAAGTTGCTCCGCAGCACCAGAGTGGAACCAAGTCTCTTTCTGAGGGCCTTGAGGTCCCTGTCAAGTCTTCGGTTTGACTTCTCTGCTTCCAAAAGTTTATTGGTGTGGTGGTTCAAAGCCAGCATAAAGCTGCACAAGACATAAAAAATCCATGATGCTTTATTTAAAAGTTATTTTATGAGCCAGGACAATTACTGAATAGAACTACAACAGAGCAATGACAGCTTACCTAGTCAGTGATGTGTCTCTGACTCCAAGCACCATAGCGTTATCCACTAAAGCCGACAGGTAGTCAGTAGCAGGCTTTGATAAGCTTGCACAGGACAGGCCGACACCTTGGAGAAGGACATCCTGAAGATGAGTGCCTAGATGGAGGGAAAACACTGCTGAGATTTTTGTATTTGTACTTTACTAGAATCAAAATAATAATGCATACTTTTACTCTAGTGCATTTTGTGGAAATTATCTGTATTTTCTACTTCTTACAATTTGTAAATCCATGTCTTTACTCGTTACATTATATTAACATATTTTCATCAAAATCTTGCATGAAAAATTGCCTCCTTATTGCGTTGTGGCGTTGTTTGCAACTTCCAACCAATCAGGTGAGTACCTGCCTCTACTTCAATATACATTAGGATACTGTTGTGCATACTGTTTAGTGTAAATGACTGAAGAGAGAGCACTCATGTGATTAGTTGCTGTTGTGTTTTCCTTTTACTGCTCTTAACAGAGCACAGAGTTGAGAATATGTTGGCAAGTAAATGAAATAAATATATAAAATTAGATTTGAAACATCATGACTTAATGGTAAATTAGTAAATAAATTGTAATTTACAACATTTTAAGTAAGAGTATGCACAGTATTGCAGAGAGCACACACAATATCAACAACAATCTTTTGAATACACGTTGTGAGCACTGAACAGTGGCATTGGCAGAGGCAAAAATAAATATGTCTACATTCTTTATCAGAATGACACAGCTCAGAGACTGACAACCCACTGTGTGAGTAGTTATACTTTTATACTTTAAATTAAATTTGAAAGTGAGTACTTTGTAATTTTACTTGAGTGAGATCCTTGACGTAGTACAGTAAATATTTTGCAGGGCATGAGTACTTAAGTACTATACATCAGTACTTCCTCCAACCCTGATGCGAATTAATGGACAAAAATGTCATTTTACACTTCATTCTACTGCATACAGTAATGTGAAGAATGTACACTGGACACTGGAACGGGCTATTGGAGGTTTTACAATTCGGTTTTATTTTGTAATCCTATCCACTTAGATGGGAAACGCAAGTTATCAGACAACATTATAGGTTTTATAAATAAACCTGGTTCAGCAAAACTGATGTTAATGATAAAACACATGTGGGTAAAACGACTACACGGTGTTTGTGTTGATCCCAGCTGTTTCAGAGTGTACTCTGTTGGTCTCTCACCCTCCGCCTGATACTCTGCCGCTTTCTGTTTGAGGTCTTCTATATGAAGAGTCGTGTCACTGCACCGGGCTTCACTGTTCTGTGCCAGCTGGTACAGGATGTCCACCGTCCTGGTGTTCACCTCAAACTGCGGCACAGCCTGATCTCCGAACACTGCGCAAAGCCAGCTGTTCACCTGAGGAAGCCACGAGACGAACCGGATGATATAAACAAAACAAACGACAAGTGTGTTAACAACATTCATTACGTTACATTACCTTCTTCGTCTTTTCACACATGACGAGTCAAGTCAAAAGGATGCTGGAAATAGTTGCTTCAAACTACTGGTCCAGCAGTAGCCCGAAGAGAAGAACGCTAATTTATTAGAACAGTTCCATCGTTCGCGCCCTCAAAATAGTTTAGATAACTTCCTGGTTAACAGCCAATGAGATGACGGCAGAGTGGTCCGAGCAACTTTTGTTAAAAGAATGACCGGCGTTTCACAGATAGGTGGCAATTAGTCGCGAATAAATAAATATAATATAAATGTGTGACGGATAATTTAAAAAGGTGAACAAACTTGCTACATTAAGCAAATATTCACGTGCCCCCAGAAATACACAAATCAATCAGTTCAGGATAGTTCACGTACTAGCTGAGGGGGGCGGTTCCCTAAACTAGATCAGTTGAAGTAGCGATAGATTTAAAATCACACGAGTACAAAACAAACATCAAATGGATGTAAATTAAGTACTTAATTCCATTTATATAAGCATTAAATTACATTCATCCCTAAAAGAGAAAACAAAAACGTTGGGTGCGCTAAAAAGCGAAGGCGGAAGTACAAATGCGTAACTATCTTACGTCGCCTGGATATTCTTGGACCGTCACGCTGACGTCAGCTACCGCGTAGTTTTGAAGCAGTTTGTACTGGCGAAAATGGCGGCGAACGAAAGCTTTGTAAACTACCGACAGAAATGCGCCGATACCACATTCGACTACAGCATGACCTCCTTCGCCAGCACTGGAAAACCGTTCTGCTCAGCGGAGGAGGACGAGGACGAAGACTACCGGACCGGCGACGACGGGCCGGTGGTCTTCATCTGCGGGAAGTGCAAGGTTCCGTTAGGGGATTCGGTATCCTGGGATGGAAGTGAAGACGGCGAAAACCAGATACGACTGAAAAGTGGGTTTAAACTGCATGGGTATTTGGTGCAGGTAGATGGAGTAACTCGGTGCAGGCTGTGAAATTAAACGTGTAGAAGGTACCTGCTGAATGTATTTATGTCACTTACTGCTCTACTGACATGTTGGCTGTGTTTTGGTCTCAGGGGTCAGTGACAACGTCCTGATGGGAAAAGAAACTCGCATGCATGAACCCAGAAAAGGTCATCAGTGGTGAGCATTGTTGATTTTTACAAGGTTTTAATTTGAATTAGTCTTAGTTGTTTCCATGAATATTCTGTTTAGTAAGGTAATGTTACATTATTCTGCAAAAATGCATATAGTCATATAAATATGTGTTTACAATCATATATCAAGCCTTTTTATGTTTAAAAGTCAGTCTGGCTATGTGTTGCAGATATCTGTAATTTAGTTTAGTCAAAAAGAACATTTCAGATATCCACAACTATATTCTTACACAATTGTCACAAAAAAGACACCTGATGTCACTTTATCCATTCATGTGTATGGGGTTTGTCATTACATGTATTTACAATTCACTTTGAGATATCCATTATGTGGGTTACACATCTTTGCAAATGAATTATGTATAGTAGTAATTCCAATTTGAGATATCTACAGTTTGATTCCGACGAGTCATATTTGCAGTTGAATATATCTTTAAATCACCACAATTAAAGATATCTGCATGTCCCCTTTCAGATCTTGACTCGGTGAAATTATGTTGTAGATATCTATATCTGGAGTTGTAACTAGTCAAAATGAATTTGTAGATAGTTCAAACTGGAATTATGACTAGACTAAAAGGAAATTGTGGAAATCTATTATCATAATAATCTGAATCTATTAATTTATTATTATAAATAGATATCCTGATTTACAGTTTTGACTTGGCAAAATGACGTAGCTGAAATGCCCACACATTTGGCAGCAGTAAAGTTTGTTAATAATCCTAATTGTCATTTAAGATGCGTAAAGATTTGAATGATGATTCAGTGATATTGCAGATATCTGTAATTCAGTTGTGCCTATAGTCAAAATGTATTTACATCTAGATAGAAAGACGATATCAACAAAGTTAATTCCAAAATAGTCAAATTTAGCCCTCTAAATGTCAAAATATCTTGCCATATAATCCTCTATATATCCAGGACCAAAGCAAAATGTTTTTACTTATTTCAGAACATTCTTATTGGTTTCTTTTACCAATTTACTATTCCATAACCAAGATCTTCCTGAACCACAACCAATTAATTTTAGCTGTCTAAACTCACCCACACCGTAAATACAGGTATTGCAGATCGGTATGACTATGCTCCAATGTTATTTTGGAATGTAGTGATTAACATACAGGTATTTTAATCCTTTAAGTACGAGCACTTGTTGGATCAAATCTGATTTGGGCTGAACTGTTGTCTCCTTTTTTGTATTTTCCTTCCAGTCTGATTGTGGATCTAATCTGTAAAGGCTGCTCCTCTGTGCTTGGGATGGTTTACACATCCACCCCTAAGGACATGGACCACAAGAGATTTACATTCTGTTTCAATGTCGCAGACATCGACAGGTATGTTCAGGCCTTGGATTATTTGTAGGAATGTTTTAAAGACGCATGCATCAATTTGTTTGATGTAAGGTACTCAATCTGATTTGGGTACATTTCTTTTGAGGAAAGTCACACTTTGTTGTAAACTAAACAATTTTGTATATCGTTATTTCACTCTAATACTCTTAAGAAAGTTTATAAATTTCCTAGAGTTAGCTCTGTGTATTACTTGAGAAGATAATTGCCACTGAAATCATCCTCTTATTTTATTGTGTGTCAAAAGGTGAGAATTCCACTCTGTTTTTTATTGAAAAAAAATCATCAGAATCTTATTAAGTAAAATAAATTAGAAATGAAAACCCTACTTTGGGACAAATGGTATACTGTAGTATAGAATACAGCAGTCCTGTTTCTTTAAACACCATTAACTAAAAACATACAACAACATTAAGAACTGAAGTACATGCGTTTAATAACAAATTAAAAAATAGTGAACTTTAAATTTAAACCAGCAGTAGTACAAAGAAAGCAGAGTGATGTATTTTTAGGTTGGTGTTTGTGGTAGAGATGTTATATTTAATTTCATATTGTTCCTTCAACTTCATGTTTAGCCCTTCTCATACTCTTTCAGCTATATGATTGGTTCTGCAAACCACATGCTGGCAGCAGGGGGCCCCAAAGAGCAGCTCGTCACAGTGGAGTACAGAGACTCTGTGGAAAAGCAGCTGACAGAGGTGAATTACTGTTGTTGATTTTCTTTGTCTGTTTCTTCTGTTGCTTTCTTATCATGGGATAAACTGCTTCATTCACATATTACATTTCAATGCTCAATGCAACGTCTAAACACGACTATTTGTCCACAGGTAAAGATTACAGCTTAAAATTGTGTAGTTGATATGGGGGGGAAATTATGAAAAACTAGACGTCTAACTTGCAGATTTCCAGTCGTGATAGGAGTCACTGCTCTTCACGATGCATCGTTTTACTGCTTCCGGACCGATCTCATTGATTATCAATACTCAGGTTGTACTCATGGTGACATCAGCTCGGTTCTGGGAAGTCCTTGCTGCTGTGACGGTCAGACATGACCTCATCTCTCCTTTTATCCCCTACCGACACATTTATTATCCACACCATTTAAGGTCGGATTAAAATGAAAATGTGTATTCCATTTAGGATTTAATGGAAACATCCCAAAATGTTTTTTTTAAGTAATTTTCATCCATTTCAACCTTTCTCTCTCCTCATGGAGCGGTACAGTTTAAAGTGCTAGATTAGTATTTTATGGGAATCTAGGTGGTGTTTTCTTACGTCACAGGTGTATAGTGATTCACAAAGTTCTTCTTAATCACCCTTTGTTTAGAAAATATCCACCAACCCTGGGATTGTCCAGTAGGTGGAGATAGTGTGCAGCAGCACCACGCTGCACTCTGTCAGGGGAAAAACATGTTTTGATCATGAAGTGGATTTATCAGTATAGCTGGATGTATGGATGCTGTTTTGTTGTACTTGGCTCCACAATTTCGTAATTTATTTTTATATATTATTTTATGTTATTCTTGTAGATGACTGATCCCTTGTGTTATGACTGTTACCTCAGTATATTTGAAACAAGTTTTACTGCTTATGATACAGGAGGAAAAACATAACAAAATCACATATTAGACAGAACAAAACATTGTATGACTTCTTATGGATATTAGATGTCTGTTTGCACACTATAGTGTCCCAGTATCAATCTGTCTTTGACATTAATAGTTTCCATTAATTATTCTTATTATTTTTTAAAAATGTTTTTTATGTGACCCACCAAATCAAAACGACTGACCTCTTAAGTCCATCTGACACAATGAATCCTGTGTCCCCACTGTGTGTTTTCCTACACGATGTCACTCAAACAAAAGGGAGCATAAGGACGCCATAATTAAATGAACAAGATTAGCCCAAATTCTCTCCTGTTAATATGTAGGCTACCATTTAATTCTGCTATCTTATTGACTGTGTTTTAGTCCCTCTGTGACTAGGCTGAAGATTAATCTGATCGCGGCTACTCACTGATTGTGTTCATTTTACGTGCTTTCATGGCCATTGTTTGTTGTTATCCATTGGCGAGTAGTAACAAGAATATGAAGGCATTTGATTAGACTAGGAATTCAAATCAGTGTCTTCTGTCCTTGGTCCTTTTCATCTACAACAGCTACTGTCATTACTTTCCATCATCCCCGTGTTTGAGTTGGGGCCAAAGCTCTTTTGTGGCCGCACACAGATATTTTTCTCAAGTGTTGAGAGCTGTTCCAACCACCACTCTCATGCAGCGTATCCAACCTCAACACTTGTTTGGCAGATATGCAAAAAATTTGTTATTTGATTATTGTCCAGCTCAAATATCATAGTAGATGGTGTGGGGGCAGCAGCGGGGGGAAAAATGGAAAATGTAAAGCACAACAACAAAATAATTGGATTGGTGTACTTTAAAAAAATATATATATTTTCTTCGTGGCCTTGATTTAAAAGAACAGAGAGTTGCACCAGACCTGCAGTTTTCTGGGAGTTTGTCGAGATATGTGTGGAGCATAAAAACTGAAACGCTGCTTCTCTGTGTTTTATATCGCCACACACACCAGGGTACGTTGTAGAGGAAGCAAATCACTGAATTAAGGCTGAGACTCGCCGCACGGCACACTGTGAAAAACTGTAAAATAAAAAAAATATATTAAAAATCAATATTGTGGAAAAATATTGCACGTGGCTGAAACATGCCCGTGACAACAAGTATCAAAACCTGGCAGGTGCCTAAAGCAAAAATCAAACACTTGCTTGAATTATGTGGAGCTGCAATATCAGTCAGTTAATCAATTAGTTGCCAACTATTTAATTAACTGTTTAATTAGTCAAATATTTCTGATAATATATTTTAAATTATTTTTTTAAGAAAAAATGTCAAAATTGAGATTTTTAGCTCCTCAAATGTGAATGTTTTCAAATTTATTTATATGGTACGATGTGTATTAAAATGGAACTAAAGATGACACCCTTTTTTCAAATCTTTCATCATTTTCTGCCACTTCATAGTTCAAATTGAATAATAACAGATCAGTTGATGATCAATAATTTAGTTGCAAACAGGTAATTTCTTACACTGTGGGAGGTTCAGATGGTTGCTTTTTCAATACAATTTTCTGACATTTTAAACACTTAAAAATCAATAATTTCACCTTTTAAATTATTTATATATTTTGAAATAATGGGATGAGAATTAGTCTTTGCAGCCCTACTTCTTTTGTTCAAAAAAGAGTTTTGCCAAACATTTATATTTTTCAAAGTAAGGTATTAAAAATGTGTTTTATAGACTGATAAAAAGATTGTCAGTCGAATCTTAAAACTGTCCGACTCTTTGGTGAAGTCTTTGTCTTCCTCACTGTATCAGATGAAGGCTCTTCGCCGCCATAGTTAATGTATTCTGTCCATGTGTCTGAGTCGTAGACACTTGTTTGGGTTTTCCATCTATTTTCCTCTCACTGACCTATCTCCCCCCTCCCCCCCCCTCTCTCTCCCTCCATCATACCCATCCATCCCTGACCACTACCCCTCTGGGTTTCGTCATCCTCTCCTGCTGTCCCCCCTTTCCCAATTATCTTTTCTCCTCCCCCGTTTCTCCCTCACTGCTTCCTGCTGCTCCCTTCATTTCCCACCTGTCCATTTTCTCCTTCCCCTGCTCTTACTCCTTCTTATTCACCCTTTCCTATCTTCACTCATTATTCCTGCTGTTATCTTCACATCCTAACCCCTGTATCTTTTTTTTTCTCCTCCTCTCCCTTCTTGACCCCCGCCCTTCTAGTTGAAAGTGCTGGTCATGTCCATGGGGCAGAGGCTGCAGGAGATTGAGAACGGCCTCCAGGGCGATCGTGACCCGGTGCGACAGTGATGGACGTCTGGGCGGCCAAGGATTTAATATCCATGCTCCTCGCCACCACCTCTTCCCGTTAACGCCTCTTCCCCTTAAGTTTGATTCCAGCCACATTCCCCCAGTAAGACGTTTTGTCCTAGCCTCACCTTGTGCACACACCTACACATGCGCAGATACGACTCCCACTCCTCGCTTTGTCCTGATTACCGATGGCGAAACAAAGACCGGCTGCACTTGTAATCAATCATGTTGTCAGCTCTGCTCTCGAGGCTCACGGCACCATCTTCTCCGTGCGTGTCGGCGCAGAGTGAATGTCTGCTGTGAGCAGAATGTTTATTTGTGCAGGATTTCATCAGGCAGGCTGCACACTCAGCACAATGCAGTATTGATCGGGCCACTCGAGGCCGCACACTTTTTCTTTGTTCTCTTCAAGCATTTAGTCTTTAAGCCGGACAGCATTGCTAGATTTATGGTTTCATTCGCCTTGTTTTGGCGAGAACTGAACAGCATTTGGTTCGAGGTGAGGTTCTCACCGTTGATTAAAAACAAAAGGACAAAGACATGCGTTATGATATTAACAGCAATATAATCAAGCATAATATTGGAAATTTACACACTTAGAAATTAGCATAAAAATCCTGTTCATTAGTTATTTTTGTGTCAAAAATATACCCTTCTATTGTTGTGAACTTTCCATTTTCTTGTTTGTGTTCCTTCTGGTTGTAAAAACATAATTTGTATTTTTGTGTAATAAAGTTGTTCCAACAAAAAACAAAAAAGACTGATGATTATTTTAAATATTAATTATTTTTAGTTTCACTAATGGTGGTATGCATGTTTTTAACATTTCCTTTGACTTGATCTGGTCAGGGTTTTTTTCAGCTCATCCTGCTCCGTCCGTAATTAGAAGCATCTCCGGGATTTACGAGTTAAACAGCAAGTTTAATGTATTTTCGTTTCCAGGGAGGGGGGTTGATTATTTATTAAGCGTGTTTGTTTACCGGCTGCCCTCTAATGTGCCTAGCAACACTTTCTTTTCCATCAAGGCGGGAAAGCGGCTTCATGTTGTACCACTTGCCCTCCCTCACCCACGAGGTTTCATCAGCACCTCGCAGAACAACAACCGCCAGGAACGGCCAACCAGCACGCTGTATCCAAGGGCAGGTTGCGATGGCAACTGAGGGAGCACGTGTTACGCTGAGTGCCTGTTGCCATGTCGTCATCGCGTTCACCGGCGGAGCAACAGCCATCCAGCTCGCTGGCCGGCACGCCTGTCAACAGACGTTAAACCTACACAAACACACACACGAAAGGGAGGAGTCCTGAATGAACCCCACCATCCTAATCTGTGTGTGGGTGATGTTTTTCTCCCTGCAAACCCCACCCCTCGCCCCCGTATTTTCCCTCCCCACCTCTCTGAAAACAACAACAACAAACAAGCCGCGTGTTTTTGTTGTTTCTGTCGGTGTGGCTGGTTGGTGGCGTTGTTTGTCTTTATCCGGTCCCTGTTTAGCGATCCGGCGCCTGCATGCATCCCGCACAGAGAGAGGGGGAGAGGGGGGTGATGCAAACAGTAGCCTGTCCAGATGTGGGCTTTCACGTCCTCAAACACACTCGTTTTTTTGGATGTTGCGCCTCCCTGTTTGTTTATTCGGTCCATTCACAGCAATAAAGCTTAAAGGCTAACAGCTTTGTTTGAAGTCATCTTCGCCGCGAATGGCCTCTGAACTCATTTAGCTGTTTTATATATAGACACAGCGTTGCTAGATGCATTGCACCGCCGCGTGCAATTATTGCACCGGTTTCACCCCGTACACCCCCTGAGTCTCATCCAATCGTTACCACCCAAACCAGGACCAACATAGAAACACAGGCGCACAAACACACACACAAATCAGTCAGTACATCTACACACATTTCTACAAGCACTCGGGGACAAAGGATGAATAATGCAGAGGTAGTGTCTGAGCGAAAGTCGCCTCCCCTCTTTCCCTCCTTTTCACCTTCCCTAAGCAATAAGGAAGCAATGTTGCCATGGAGGCAATGAAGCCTCGGCGCCCCATGAGCCAATTAGAGCCTTTCCTGTGTGGAGCACCCGACCAATGGCGGCTCGAGCTGCTGCTGCTGTTGCCACAGACACTGAGATCCTATTGGCTGAGAGCTGCTTTTTGATTGAATTTCTGATCTTGTTTTTGAGAGAGAGGGAGAGAAAAAATATCTCAAGGAGTGCCACCTGTGTGCCAACTAACAAAATGTTTGTTTTTTTCCACAGAATGAAAAAAGATTACTTTGTGAGGAGGAAAATGTTCCTGTTTTTAAGGGATTTGAGACCTACAGTGAATTCAGTTTTTTTAATTAAGTGAGCAATGAGGAACTCTTATTGTTTCAGACATGTGTATGTATGTGTGTGTGTGTGTGTGTGTGTGTGTGTGTGTGTGTGTGTGTGTGTGTGTGTGTGTGTGTGTGTGTGTGTGTGTGTGTGTGTGTGTGTGTTAGGTTTTGTCAGTTAAAAGGTGGGAAAACAAACTTATTTTAATCATGCTAGTGTCGCTTATGCCTTCTCATTGCAAGTTTCTCCTTTACGGTCATATTTGGTTAGTTGTCCCCTGACAAAAGAACCACACCCCACCAGTTGGTCATTCCCGGTTTATGACCAATTCCAGATTTAACTCTTGATGTGCCAACACAGGTAGCAAAGCAGAGGTATATTGTCTCTGTTCTGTGCATGTCTATTTCATGTCAAATTTCAACAGCATGTAATTCATGATTCATGATGTCTTTTATCTAAATACTATCCAAAATATATTTAATAGAGAATATTTCAAGATCAAATGTCATTTGAATTTAATTTAAATGTTGACAATAATCAAATGAAATGTAATTTTCACAGCAACTTTTCCCAACAATATTGTTTACTGGGCAGACACTCATCTAAACATCCAAAATCATTGTATTAAATCTGATCTCATCTTTGTCTTTGAGTCACAAAGACTAGGCAGAGTGGGTCAATTAGTAAAACCCTTCGTCTGGGATGTTGCATTTCCCTAATTAATCTCAGGAATCAGTGGAAGTGGGTGTCAGGCGTCTTTGTGAAACGTGCCCTTTGTTTTTTACTGGCAATACCACAGGTATGAAAGAGTCAAATCTCTGATAAGCTACTGCCTTCTTGTTCCGTTAGTCACCTTCGTCTGGATCTGTGATGGAACACCAAACCTCGCCAGTCAGTGACGACTCTGATAACCCAAATCCCCTCTGAGTGCACAAAGCTTCCTACTTCATTAGAAACATGCTTGCCTTCAGCCCCCCATGCTTGTTTATTCCACCCCCTACGTCTTTGTGTTGGGCTGCGTCTGCCAGGTAGTCTGGCTGTCTCTCACTCTCTCCTCGTTCTCTGCGTGTGTGAAAGCTGCTGAGGAAGCCAGTACAGGTCTATGTGAGTGTAATCCAGTGTGTGTGTGTGTGTGTGTGGTCGGCATGCACATCCACGGTGTCCGACACAGTGTTGCAGGTTGATCGTCTGTTTTTCTCAGACACAAAGGCTCATCCTGTTGCCACTGACACCCGGTGTGAGTGTATGTGACGACACGGGGGCTGAAAACAGGATTAGTGTCATTCAGGATCTAAGCCTGAACAGACTGACAGAAATAATGTCCTGATATACAGTAAGTGGTCATTTTGGCCTCCTTTTAAAAATTACCATGCGATAAAGTGAATATTAAAATCTTTTTTTAATGAGGGTCTACAGTTGAACATCAGTAGATGCCATCACACAGGTTCATGAATACAGTAGATGTTTTCTGTCAAAATGTGTCAAGGAAGCCAGCATTTCTTCAGGGTGTGGCATACGTCTGCTCCCATGACAAACTCATTCATCACTTATTTCAAGCTCAACTTAAAGGTTTGTATGTTGAGATTGACCACTAATATTGATCTAACATGTTTTGTAGGCATGGGAAATCATCCACTATGTTCATCTGACATTCCAAATATTCTATATTATTTCAGAAATGATTCTTGGAGAAATCTGACTGACTACTTCTTGTACCCCCCCAATATAAGTTCCTATATATATATCTATGTAAATTGACCTCTTTCTTCACAGATTAATTTTGACAGATTAATTTAGAAATATGTCAAGGAAAAGCTTTGTTTTGATCTCATCACTATGGATTTCTCGGTTTAATGCCTCCTGAGATTATGCATAAACACCATGTAATGGCTTTGAGAATCCACCAAAAGGCAGTCTAGAGCTTCAGCCACTGATCGCTGGGCGAGTGGTGATGAATTAAAACAATAACCTATAAATCTATACAAAAAAAGGAAAAAGTAGTGGGAAAAAATTCCAGACTCCAAAGGTACAACTGAAAAATACTTACATTTAGATAAATATCGAATTGCTTTGAGAAGTAACGACTTGAAGAATTTGGATTTTTTCTAGATAAATGACTCAATTGTAATATGATAAATTTCAGTAATAGGTTTTTTTGACTTGACTTTATTTGATATTTCCCACCACTTTCTCACACCTCACTGCACGAAGCACGAATCACAAGATGTGGTTTACAAGCAGCTCCGTTCTGTCAGTAGTTATAGTCGTGTGTGTGTGTGGTCCTACTCCAGGTGTCACCAGAGCAGCAGGTACAGTAGGAGCAGGTATCACCTGTCCGAGCACTGTGGTACCTGGTCCTTGTGCTCAACGGAGTATTCATCACTATTTGTCTCACTGTCCGCCTGTTTTTGATAAACAAAAGGCTCCAGTCTAACGCATTTTAGAGACACTTGCCCCTTGGCTTTTATCAGCTTAGCCATGCTGATTTAATCAGACAGCCCTGTTTGTGTTTGTGCATGTGTGTGTTTGTCTCGGGGCTCTGGTGATCCCCCTCCTTTGTCTCGTCAGGGCCGTGTCACCCAAAGAGGTTTATGGTGGGGACGGGGGAGCCACAGCTGAGTAGATTAGTGTCTACAGTGTGTGAGGGTGTGTGTGTGTGAAGAGGGAGGGGTCGTAATGTGTGTGTGCCTATAAGTCCTGAGGTT
This sequence comes from Lepturacanthus savala, assembly GCA_030544235.1. Lineage (NCBI taxonomy): Eukaryota > Metazoa > Chordata > Actinopteri > Scombriformes > Trichiuridae > Lepturacanthus > Lepturacanthus savala. Next base: position 24,167,521 of record CM060479.1, on the reverse strand, counting down.
CCTTCAGCTGTTGGGAGGTTGTGTTTTTTTTGTTTTTTTTTACCCACAACAGGTGTTCTGTGTGAAATGTGTATGACATGTGAGACAAGTGACACGTTGGGGTGCAACAGAGGATCCTTTCTCAGTAGAGGCCAGTCTTCATTAAACTGAGAGCTTTTCAAAGAAATTGTATTAGATTTTATATTTAAATTTTTAAAAATGCAAAAAATTAAAAAAAAATCTGGATTATTGTGGAATTATATTATAGTAATTTAAGTGTATTCATTCAAATGTTTTCAGCTAATAAAGTTGTATATTGGCATGTGTGCATGCAAGAATCATGAACATACATGAATTGAGACGGTGACCAGGTGCATTTGAAGGACCAGACAGACAGCATAATGGATTCAGTATAAATATTTAAAATACTTTATACAGCATAGAAATCTCTTGACACTCAAAACGAAACCATCCATTACAAAATCTTACAAAAGACCCACCCCCCCTTCCCTCTCGAGCCAATATCAATCTCAGTATCAACCAGAAAAAAAATGGTACAAAGACGCAATTTCAAACGCTGACAATACAGTTCAACTTATGAAACATTGCATGCAACTTTTCATTTTGACAAGAGGAGATTCTATGTTAACAGTGAGAAGCCTTGTGCACCCCCGTGGAAGCCTCGTGTTGCTTCAGCGAAGTGAGCGAGATGTGAAAAATATCGGCAAACATTTTAGTCCCCTTCGTACGGAACGGCAAAAGTGGCAGGAATACAGGAGTCATACTGTTATTTACAAGCACAATTTTTCACATCACTCTCAGAGAGCTCTTGGCAAATACTTGTCATTGCAGTTAACACTTAAGACTATTGCACAAACTACAGCTTTAAGACAAAAGGAAGTGAATTATTCTCGGATTCCTAGCAGTTCTTTGCACTTTCATACCCTCAGCCTTTGGCGAGGTTGATCAGTTTCATAAGGCTTTTTGATGCTTTCGTTCCCCCCCCCCACACCTTTTCTTTTTTCTTCAAAAAAACTGACTGAACAGACATATCCTGCTGTGAGAATGTCATAACAAAGACTTCTACAGTTTCAGTTTCCCTGTGGGTCATAGAGGTGATGTAACACTTGGATATAAAAAGTGTGAGAGTTTATACGAATCTATAAAAAGTGAGTAAGACTCTACTCTTGATACCTACTCCTATTTCCTCGTGTTGAATCTAATGGCACTAAACACAGACACTGCAACACCGTGGCGAAAACCACACGAGCATGTCACAATCGACTGCTGTTATACATTAACGTATGAATAATGCAGTGAGGTAAAAGATGGTGAACACCATTGTTACTACAGGTTTTGGTTTTCAAGAATAGTGCAGTGAGTTCCGTCGACCAGTCAGCGTTGAGGATACAGTGCCGGCTGGCTGGAAGTCATTCAGAGAGTTTTCACAGAGACAAAACATTTAGTACATGTAATCAGGGTTAGGGTAAGAGTCGGGGTCTGTTAGCTGGTGTGAATCAGTCTACGGCTCAATTAGTAACCAGTGACAGCAATATTACATAAGAGAGAATCTCTTAAACTCAGTATATAATACAGTGTTTTGTGTGTGTGTGCGTGTATGTGTTCACTTTCTTGACAAGGCTCATGTTACATGATGTCCCATGTCCACTTTGTATCTGGGACACAGCGAGGTTTAGTCATTGCTTAGGGATTGGTTTCAAATCTCATATTCTCTGTGTCACCATCTCTGATTATATAATGAGAGCGCTAACAAGAGATTTTATACTTTCACTCAAAACCCCTTTTTGTTTCTTTTTTTTTGTTTTTTAACGATCAATTCTGACCTGAAAATGGCTCAGTCGCGATAAAGGGACCGTTCACAGTTCAAAAGGCCGCTCCGGAAGACCTCTCCAACTTAAATAAATTGTTGAGAGGGGCCTTGAGTTCAGTCAGTCTTTCATCTTCTCTCGTCTTGTGTCTGATCAGCAGAGGGTTTTGAGTGCACCAGAAGCACAGAGGAGAGTCTGCATGGGGTAGGGGGGTGGGGAAACCACTTCCTCGAGGACCTGCTCTGGCCGGAAGTTGAATGGCTGCAGTTGGACCTTCTTGTTCAGGATCTGTCCGATTCCCATTGAGGGGAACTTGCTGCGGTGTGTCGGACTTTCGGGATCGCTGCTGTTGCTGTTGTTGTTGGAAGGAGGACTGAACGCTGAGGTGGGGTTGAGGGGACTGAAGGCAGACTTTGGGGGGCTGAAGGCTGAGCTGCCTGGGGGACTTCCTATAGTGCTAGGAGGGCTGCCACTGGTGTCGGAGGAACCACACCAATCCGAGGAAATGCTCTTCTTAGGCTGAGGGTTGACGATGAGGACCGGGGGACTGGGGATCGTGGCTTTCTTCAAGTATGAGGAGTCGGGTTGGAAAGCAGAGACGTGGCGCGGCGGGGACAAAGTCCCATTGGTCAGCTTGTACCACGGTGAAGCTGGGGTATCTTCGATTTGCTCTGCTTTGGAGAGGGAGCCGAAGGAATGCATGCCGATCGGCGATGGCGCCGGTGGCGCGGGAATGTTGTGTTCTGGGCTTGTATTGACTTGTGGGAGGGTGGCCAAGCGCCTCCGTTGCTGTGGCGTGTTGGGGAAGAGGGGATGGATCTCGAGATATTCCATAGAGGAAGAGGCGACGGTGCCGGGTGGTGCCAGAGGTGAGTTACGATGGCCACCAGTTATGGCACGCAATAAACCTGAGGAGGAGGAAATGACAAGCATTGTCACATTTCTAACATATAGGATTTTGATGTTTGTCAAATTAATATTTGGGTAACAGTTTATTTTACAGATCACTTCATTTTATACTTATTTCCTGAATATTTTCTCAACTGTTTGGTTAATAAATTTAAATTTTTAGGATAATCCACAGAATGGGTGGTGCCCTTTGCTACAATTAGTAACAACAGAAAATAGTAAATTAGTAATTACCCATATTACCAAATTTGAGTTCAAAATTTCATAATAAAAATATGGTTCAGTATGTATTTTGGGCGTAACCTAATTAAAATGACATTTATTTGAAAGGGTTAGGTCATGCAATTTAAATATGAGAAATGTTTTTTTTTGTTTTCAAGAAACAACTACACATTGAAAACCTAGCAACCGTAAAACACACACACACATATATATATATATATATATATATATATATATATATATATATATATATATATATATATATATATATATATATATATATATATATATATATATATATATATATAATTACTCTTATAATTTGTACCAAATTGAACAACACCCCTTACTAAATAAAGAAATTGTTCTAAAAAGTAATACCTGCAAATTACTACAAACATTTTCAGGAAGTTTGTATAAAATTGAAAATACCTGTAAAATAAAGAATTAACCAACATTTGTAATATTAGTTTTTGTTCATCTAACAGCACAACTGAATGAAGGCTTGACGTGCAGCTGCTCTGAATATGTTTGGCTGAGGTCCATATGTCTAGGTTCTTGGCTTCGTGTCAGTAAATACATACTGTACTTCTCACACTATCGTGTGAAGCTAGAATATGTAACAAGATTATGTAAAGGTACACGAACACTTTGTTGTGATTGAGAGAAGACTGTCCTGTTCAGATCTGCCGGATCTGCTCTAGCCTATGGGCTTTCTCTATAGCACTTATATGTAAATGAGGAGAGAGAAAGGAGTTTAGGCCCTGGCCCGGATCCTTGTCAGTTACTTGTAAGCTCTTCAAGAAAGTGATGTGAGTATTTCTCTTTGTTGTCTTTCCCAGGCCTAATTTATTTAATGCTGTTGTGCTGTGAAAATTGTGTTTCATTCCTAATAAGGATATACTTACTTCTGTTCTATTCTGTTTTATCAAGTGTCAACCAGCAACATTGAATTACAAATGTGTGTGTTTTCCCTACGATTTATGGCAACGCGTTCCAAGATCTCTCAGATGGTTGGATGCACAAACAAACGATGGATGGGTGGTTGGATGGATGGGCAGAGACAAAGGATGGATGCATAGATGAATGGATGGATGGATGGATGGACAGACAAACGATGGATGGATGGATGGCTACGTATGTGTGTAACAGGTCGCTGCTGTACAAGAACACTCATGCTCAGTCAACCTACCCTGTATGAATAAAGTAAATGAAAAAGAAAAAATAATGAACTCATTTTCTTCTTTTTTTTGTTTTTACAAATCTGCCCTTCTTTTGGGTACTACAGCACATGATTCCTCACCTGTCCTGTGTTTCTTCTCCTTGCTGGGCCCCTTGCTAACAGCCAGGTAGACGGGCGTCTGTTTGGGGGGTATGGTGAGCTTGTCAACGTGCTTCCTCCATTGGGTCTGGAAGTATTCATTCTTCTGCTTTTCCCCTTTCTTTTTCTCCTGGAACTGCATCTCCTAAAACAGTAAATCACCCATTACAACAGCTCTTAGCATTGAAAAACCTGCCGTGTAACCAAAGTGGTATCATAAATCATGCATTCTTGTAACCTTTACAGGCATAGACACTAAGCTCCACTAAGACATTATAGAGATATGTATAGGTTTTTTTTTACTGCAGAAAATTTGACAAAATTTCTAATAAGAAACCCGCTTTGTTTGCTCTTTGTAAAGTGAGTCCAGCATTGCTACCTTCTGTTATTAATAATAACAGGTGTTAACTGGGATTTTCTTACTCTGTACTCTTTAGAGAGCCTCTTCATCTTCTTGTTGAGGAGGAAGTAGACAGCCAGAGTGTGGCAGGCGCGGTTGGTGAGGACGGCACTCAGCACCTCACTGTGCTTGTAGTTCATCTTCTCGGTCATGTGCAGCAACACAGTATGGTTTATTTCCTCAATGTGGATCCTAAATTGAGAAAGGGAACACAGAGTTTTAGGTAAATATATATTTACAGAGAACATACAGCTGGAAAAGACTAATTTGGAGCATTTAAAATACTGTATAATAATAAAATATACATGTGACCTCATTAGTTGTGTGGGACTCTACCTGTTGAGGTACGGTGCCCCTGTGTTCTTGTTGGCCAGCTGTAGCCAGGAGTCAGCCATCACCTGATGAATATTAGGGCGCTTGTTGGGATCAGGCTCAAGAAGTTTCTTCAGAAGACAGATGGCAGCTGAGGGAGAGAAGGAGAATGAATTAACATACGCTGACACTGATGTGTAACTCACTGCATACTGATACTGAGACTAGGGCTGCAGCTGACGATTCCTTTGTTCGGATGACTAATCGGTTTAAATATGGCATTACATATTTTACTTTCTATGGGATTATACATTTCCAAATGTTTCTAAACATAACATGTTCTATTACCTGGAAATAGACTCAGAACTGCATTTTTTGTATTTCTTTTGCATAAGCAGCCTAAGTGGAGGTGTACGTTTCACAATCCCATTGTCTCGACAATACAAGTCATTGTATAGCCCTTTATACCTGGTCCATCCTCACATGCCCCTGTTGTTACGCAAGACTGATTAGATGACACTCATATGTCTTTAGCTTGATTAAGATACTTGCTCAAGGCGACCATGAGTAAGCCAGCCGTTACTTTAGATATCACTGTTGTGACACACTGAAGTAGGAGTGTCATTAGTTGCTCAACGGCTCCAAAACATGTTGTGAAACCAGACTGTGGGAGCCAGGTGAATAGCCAGACAAAAGGCTAATCGTAGGTAATATGTGATGAATGGAGTGGTTTTCAGGGATTTTCTCCAATTAAAGCCACAAAGAAAAATACCATCGGAGCAACATCTTGCCTCCTAATTTCTATTTTACCAGTTTTTTGTCTTGTCAGAAATGGCATTTTTTCATTGAATCTGTCAACCCACTTTCACTCTCACACAGGAAATCATTTCCTGCACGTATCTTGTTTACATGCCAGCTATACATTAAGTCTACACTGTGACAGTTCTCCCCAAAGGGGTGATTGCACCCCTCTGGGGAGGGGTGAATGGGCATGGTAGTGTATCTGTTATTTACCCGTGGAGAGTGAGGGAGGTAGAGGGTTCATCTCCTTGTCCACCATCTTCTGGTGCAGGGCTCGGAGACTGAAGGGCTCCACAGTGAATGGGAGATTCCCAGTCAACATTGCGTACATGTTCACACCACTAGAAGACCAAAATACACAGCTCAGCTCTGGATGCACACTTGAAATTCATTCACGAGTTATTGTCTTTGTGTTTAGTAATAACCAATGTAATTGCTGAGAAGGAGATGACACTCACATGGACCAGACGTCCACCTTCGGCCCATACTTCTTCCTGGAGAGCAGCTCCGGGGCAGCGTAGGCCGGGCTCCCACACTGGGTGCTGAACGGATCGGAGTATCCCAAGATGCCGGCGCAGTTACTGAGGCCAAAATCTGTGGGGCAGAGTAGGTGGGTGAGTGTTGTTTCTGGGTTTATTGCCGTTATTTACGTTGCCTCATCACAGTGTCACGCACACACAAACGGGAGCAGATTAGCACTTTGTTGAGAGCTTGTGAGGGTTTTAACGGCATATTTAATTGCTCTTAACCCCTCACCATGTGGGACACTTAACACTCCAGCTGAAAAAATATTGGCATCAAAGGCCCTCTTTTATTTTAACTTGACTCATCTTGTACTTTGCTGTGAGAAACTTTGCATTTGTGCATGATTTGATGGGATTTCTGTATCCTAACTGACAAAGAAGCAGCATCACAATGTGTGAGGAAATGAAACAAATGGAGAGAAACTCGAGGTGAGTAAAATATTGTAAATGTAAAATATTGCCTCTATTACCTATGAGCTTTATGTTGTCCTGTTCATCCAACAGTAGATTTTCTATCTTCAGATCCCTGTAAAACAAATAGAGAAAAGAGAGATATTAGTATGTGTAGTTTACATTATCTGAGCCGCCGTCGCCATACAATGCACAAGCAGGGGAGGTCAGCTGCCCTTAAGCCCCTCCCCATCACCCCCAACACATACACACATCCCCTCCCAATATGGGTCATGCTGGCTGATTTTTCGGGGTCTATTGTGTGCCTTCACATCCCTGCTCAGTCGTACAAATCCTGTTACACAGTTAGATACATGGACCATCTCGCTGTGATAAAAATTTTGTTCCCAGGCTCTGAGCGACAATGGATTCAATATTCACTGGGAGAGCTTTATGAAATTTAAATTGGAAATTTGACTTTCAAATGCACTGGAATGAGTAATATTTGATTTATTGCACAGTGCTTGGAAAGCCAGCTGTTGCATTTAATGAGTACTTTCTTTTATAAAATGTATTTTTCTTAGCAGCTCTCCAAGAAACTTACAAAGGCATAGCACTGCAGTTATAAAGCAGATAGTGCTGGTTAATTGTGGATTAACATAAATGTGCACAATAAGGACTTAACCCACACTTTGAGAAAGAGGATCATGTCTGATTCTAAAATCTTAAAGTCAGCTTTAACCCCTAAACGGCACAAAGCTACACTTGGCAAACTGTCAATATTTTTCGGAGGGATTCACAGCACCAGACAAAAGTCTGGACAATGCAACCTTGTTCAAGTGAATGGGATTTTATTTGTGGCTCTGCACATTTTTCTTTTTCTGAATCGAACTTCTCCCATCCTCACCTATGCACCACGCCAGCCCTGTGCAGGTGCTCCACGGCCAGCACTAACTGGCGGATGTATTTCTGGGTCTCCCTCTCGTCGAGGCGTTTCTTGTCATAAATGCAGTTCATGAGGTTTCCGCCGGGACACAGCTCCATCACTAGGTAGTAACTGTTCTCCGTCTCTAGGATGTCCAGCAGTTGCGTGATGTTGGGGTGGCGGATCATCTGCTGGATGTGGCCCTCCCTGCGCAGGTTCTTGGTCACATACGAGTCCTTCTTTGCCTTCCGCTTATCAATTACCTTCACCGCCACCTGGAGAAACCAAGACAGGAGTTTAATTAACATCCGTGGGAAAAAAAAAGGCACAGTTGTGTGCTTTAGAGGGGGGGTTCAAAGAGGTGTGGTGTAACAGGTGATGAACTATGAGTGTATAGCTTGACACTGACCTCTCCCACACAGCTGCTAGCAATGTGGGGCAACCCAGGCTCTACAGGCCCCGAGGCTGCGGGAGGGCATGACGTGTGTGTGTGCGCCCACAGAGTGTGTGTTGGAGGAGTAACTGAACCGTCATAAACGAGGGGAAAAGCAAATGTTACCCGATCTGTTGAAGGCACTTAGGCCAAATGGACAGTTAATATTGTCCCATTTGCCTCAGAGTTTAGTTGCAGCTAAACACACAAGCGGTGGTGACAACTGTAACAATAAAAACTAGGAAGGGCAAGTTAACACAGTTCCATTCAACAGCCTAAAGAGAACAGATTCCCCAGGCAGGCAGGCAGCCATGGGAAGTTTTGTTTTTCTTCTGTAATTAGTCATTCCAGCAGCATCCGTGTTTCACTGCCCATGTTGTTTCGTCAGAGAGGAAATCTACTGAATGTTCTCATAAATGTCACATAGATGTGTCCTTCTCCTCAGTGACTCCACTTTGCCTCCCTTGGGAGCTAATTACATTCAACAAATGTACCCACCTACTCTATTTCATCCTTCGCCCATGTCTCCTTGTGCGCCGTCTAGACTGGAGTTCAAGAGCATGGCTACCATAAACTGAAAATCATCTCAAGGAGAGCCCGCCGACATGGAAAGGCATGACCAATGAAACTAATCACCATATCAATTAATGAAATGGTGAGGACCAAAGTGGATGTGTGGTGTGTGTTTGTGTGTGTACATATGTGTGTGTGTGTCTTTCTTCTCTTTCTTCTGTCCTTCAGCTTGTCTTTCTATTTTACTTTCGCCCTTTCATCAATGATAATTGATTCACCTCTGAAAACCTTTTTACTGCTGCCAATTAAAACTGGCTCATGTGTATGCGTGTGTGTGCGTGTGGAGCCATCACAATACGGTAATAGATGGGCTGTTTATGACCGGCAGAGTGGATAAGAGAAGTGGGTGCGGGGTACATATAGGGGGATGGGGCACTGTATTTACAGTAGGCTATATGAGTAGAGGAGGGGGGAGGGGGGCCGGGAGGGGGGTTGCGCCCTGCCAGGGGGCTTCTGGGGGATTCAGTTGTTTATCAAGGCTCCCCTCAGACAGAAAAGGGGGGGAGGGTGGGGCAAGTCAGGGGGGAAAGTGGGTTACAGACATCAAAAACACATGTATATGACCTCCCAGGCCCCCTGACCATGACAGCACCATCCCTCACCTCTCCTCACTTCCATACGCCCTGCTATTAAACACACACACACACACACACGCCCAGTGCTTCTCATCCTCACATCCATGCTGACTTTCTAGTGATACTAAAAAAAAACACTGGGGAGTCCTCATATATTCCCTTTTCCCCCTCACTGCCCTTTTTGCCTCAATAAACTCACTGCCCTCACCGCCTGTTGGACCCCGTATGCCACTGAATGAGCGAGTGCAAAGCGAGGGAGAGCATGTGATGCGCTCGCTTGTGCGATTGCCAGCGTTTGCATCATCCTCAACAAAAGAGAGTGAGTGAAGCAGCGGAGAGGAGCGCCTTCTTGTCTCTGGGAAAGGGGGGGGGCAATAAGATGAGCTAATCTTTATAATGTGTTAAATGTAAATTGCAGTGACACACAAACACACATTCTGTTGTGCAAAAGCAGGCATGTGTCTACATGTGGGGATACATAGGAAAAAAGGAGGTACTTGTTTTTCCAATATGCAAATCTCCTGGCCGCCTCTTCAAAAAAAAAAAAAAGCCTGGAGAGACAAAGGCAACCAGTGGCCAATGGTTGCCCATATCAAAGCCCTGTGCTGGCAGAATCATAATGAGGCTGGAGCCCATTTATCAACGACATGATTTCATATGCAAGTAGCAGCCTTGCTCTCCCATAGGCCGGGCAATTTCCCTCTCTTTCCCTATGGCAGGCTTAGGCGCCCACAGTGGTGATATCACCACAACCACCAGACAAAGCAGAGGTTCAGAAGCACAAAACTAGTCATCCAGTACATGAGGGAAAAGACAGATACCCATCTCTCTCACACACACATGCTAAAAAACCCCTAAAAGTAAACATTTTCACTCAAGCCTGGTTGGAAAGCAAGCCCTGCTGAGCTTATAGTTGTGTTGAACAGCTGGTGGTGCAGCATGAGCTCATTAACTCCCATTGCAAACAAGGCTGAGCACTTTCTCTGGGGGGGGGGGGAGAAGCACCGTATGTTCCTTATATAAATAGGTGGGGAAAAGTTATAAAAGAATGCATTTTCTAACAGGCATGAAGCCATGTGACAGCAGCTGCTGACACCATCCACTGAAATGCAATGTGAAACCGCATCAGACCTCTGGCTGCATGCCACAGATGATTTGGCTCTTAAGAGTCAGGACAAACTCTTTAAGTGTTCTTAGGGGTTAATATATGTCAAAAGTTCACTTTAGATTAAAAAAAATAATAATAAAACAGTAAAAGGAAAATATCAACTCACGATCACAGGATACATTCAAATCATGCAAAAAGAGAAAATATATCACTTTTTTGGTTTTTTAAATAACCCTGTTATTTAACAGATACATGCTTACCTTCTCTCCAGTGAGCGCATGGAGACCTTCTCTAACTTTGGCGAACGATCCTTCTCCCAGCTTCCTCCCGATCAGATAGTTCCCGACCCGTTTGGTGTGGTAAAAGTGCTTCAGGATGTCCGCCGCAGGACTGCTCAGCGAAGCCGGCAGGATGCTCTCGTTCCCGGCGGCACTATTTGGGGTTTTACCCTCATATAACGCGTGGTTGTTGTCCACTACCATGTCGCTGTCAGCAACTGGCATCACAGCTCCCTTGTAAAATATCTCCCGTTCAACAAGGGAGGCAAAAATATGCTCAGCTCGTCTCTCGGCCCACCTTAAAGGCAGGTATTTAAAGCGTATAACGTCCGGTACCGTGCGTAAAAAGTCCGCTCTATCTGCGGCTCGCCCCTAATAGCAAATTAGGGAAATCGGAGCGTGCGCCACCTGTTCGCGCACTCAGCAGTTTCCAAAGACAAGTCTTAATTCGTGTGTCAGCTTAGATTTAAATAACACAGCCGGACTCAATCATGGGAAGTTAATAACTGAGGCAACCTGTCTTAAATACTTAAGAGGGCTTACAAAAAACGGTCTGAGTCTGAGGTAGGCTGTGCTCAGCGTTCCTTCTCCATGCGTAAACGTCTCGTGGATAGTCTGCGCGCATGCAGCGTGTTTCTCAGTTTGAAGTGACTTTCCCGGTTGTCGGTGTGGGCGTTTCTTAGTGTGTTGGCGAAAAAAAATAACACACGCCGTGGTGGTAGCCGGGGTGATTTTCAGTCCAATCAGCGCAGTGCGGGCGGAGCACATGCGAGGAGAGCAAGACTGGGAGGGGGCCACAGATAACTCCACCCGGTACCGATGCTCTACCGTCTCAAAATATACATGGATGTGAACAAAGACATGTAACCGGACTGTCAGTACACATTTATTTTTGAATAACGTGATTACCACATGATGTGATGTGATGAGCGCAGATTCTTGGTCACACCTGTGCGTCAAGCAGCCCAACAATCCATTCATATGTGACAGAGACGCACGTTTTATAGCAGCAATAAATAAATGGGAAATAGTGAATTTCATATAATATTTTAGTAGGATTTTTCAGACAGGTAGGAGAACTGTTGCTATTTTTATTTTCAATGTGATTGGGAGTTTTGCCAACAGTAGAAAGTTGGACTCGAGTCCACCAGCAGCAGACAAAGGGCCATTTTCCACTTTCCACACCGAGGTGTTCACTGGCCTAATTAACGTGGTGCTCACCATTACTCAAAGGAGGACACCTGCAGGGGATGGGCAACAGTTTCATTTTTCTTCCTGTATTTGGCTCCAGCTCAAATTAATCTGACCTAATCTGATTATATTATGGTGATTCTATGTATATATTTTAAAATTAGACAAAATAACAAACACAATTCAATTCAATGCATTAAAATAGCCATGCAACAAATACTAAAAGTCTGAAGTTTATATTGGGTAATGTTTTTAAGATTGTGTTAAAGAGGTGTTTTCTGAGTCTGTATATTGTGCAGTTACTGTATTAGATTTTATTATACATGTCTGATGTTCTCTTTGTACGGATTCCTTGAAGGAGTGAGAAGAATGCTCACACATACTGTACACATTGCTGGACCATGCATCCCAGACACTAAACCAGACACCTTGAGAGGGAGCCAAAAGTACACGTATGCCTCCATCTAATGGAATTATTGAGAACTGCAAAATATCCTGAACTGTTTCCTGAACATTTTCCCATACAGACCTGTTTCTGTATTAAAACTATGGCTAGAAGCAAGTTGTCTTTTGACTGATAACTTCAGCATGTAAAATTAAGATACTTTGAGCCATCCACAAAGGCAATCAGTTCAATGGAGGAGCAAAAGGGTCTATTAAATGAATCGTTTGATCATTTGGAGATAATGAATCTCAGTTTTAAGTATTTCAGAGTACCTATTGGGAATGTATGTGTCTTTCTATGCTCTATTCTCCATTTGGAAATCCATATAATTAAAGAAATGGAGCATTTCACTCTTTCGTTTTAACCTTGTTGCTTCCAATCCAGTTTTATGGCTCTAAAAACAATAAGATTCAGTCTTTGTGGTTTCATGGGTTTTTATTCTGACAAACAAAAGTGGGGAGGATTGTTTGTGTTATAACCAAACAATGGATATGAGAATTTGATATTACTAATAATGAATAAAAAGAAATACCATTTTCATTGGTTTAATATGTATTACCCCCAAAATGTATGATATGCACTGAATGTCTCACAATATCCCTAACTTATTCTGAGTAATTACAGGCCCATGGTCCACCTACATTACATCCTTCGGCTGCATCACTCCGCCACCCAGCGGTCAGACCCTGGAACTACACCATGAACTGAATCCCATCATGCTTTGCCGTGCGCGCCGACCCAAGAGCTACCGATGCTAGGCTAGCCGCCGTTAGCTACGGGGAGCGGACATGTTGTACCGACCCTTCCTTGGATGAACGTCGCTTTAAGCGGGGGATTAAGGGGGTTAAGGGGAGGCTCGCACCCGTTGGGAAACCATGGACGCCGTCAACGCCTTTAACCACGAGGTAAGTCGCTTCCCGGCTCCCAGAAAGTCTGCACGCGCACAAGTGTGGCGGCGCTGGTCATGGAGCCAACAGTGTGTAGCTGCAGGCTCGGAGGCTGCAGTCATGGAGCGGTGTTGCATTGAAGTTAGCCGAGCAGCACGGAGCATCGGGCCCGGACAAGCCTCCCCGTACCGGGGCTAGTGTTTGTGCTGTACACCTGCGGCACGCGCGGTGTTACCGTTACCGGTGTTTACAGAAACTCATCATAGGGTCCTCTAGCGGGTAGGCCCTGCCGGGGTCCAGGCACAAAGTTCTGGTAGACTATCGGTACATTTGCATGTGGGAGTGTGGGCACTGGCGGTGTTGTTGGTAGCAATGCTCTGGTCTTCGCTAACGTTATTCTCTTAGCAAACACTAGCTTCTACTGTGTGATAAAGAAAATGTCCACAGAAGAGCTGATGTTGTCATATCTAGTCAGTAGCCTGGTGGTCATGTAGTGGTGTTTTAGGTTCTTCTAGTTTATGCTGATGGCATTTTATATCTGTGACTCTTGATTTACAGTTTATGGGCCAAACACCATCACAATCGGAACTAATACTGATCATATGTAATTATTGCACCAGAACAACACAAGCAGTAAACAGACTCGGATACTGTTTGGACGAAGTTCCTACAGTTTATGTCTGGTACAGAAACGGAGGATGCAGGTGATGGTTTCCAGTCACTAATTAACGTGACAATTAGGACAAGTATGTCAATTTGTATGTATAAAGGATTAAACATGTAATGAGGTAACATCTGAATGCATCTGGATAGTTTATCTCAGAATAAACACACAGCCAATATAAACATAGTAATAGGCACTATGCAGGCACCAGACACTCAACTGTTAACTGTTTATTCTAATGTACTGTACAGTATTAAAACTGTATCCTGTTGGTCTGTGTTACATGGTTTCTTTTGCCATATGTTGACTTCCTTACCTGAAAACACTGAACATGTATCCTTGCATTCCCTTAGAATTAGGGGAACTTTGAAAACATTATTTTACATCATCAGATGCCAGTTTGGAGTTTCTGCATCACCTTTTGTAGCAGGTGGAAAATGAAAAGTAACAATAGGAAGGGATGCATTTCAACTGTTGTTACAGCACATTTCAGTGTAATACCAGAGCTTTCAGTCCCAGGCCTGCAATAGAACATAATGAACAATACAACAATCGCATATGATGCAGTAGCAGTGAAAAAAATCAGTCCACTGAACCAATGGTTTTCATATTATCATGTTTGTTACCAATACAACATTCAGATCTTATTGCACCTTTTGATATAGGAAGACACGATTTTCTCCTCTGTCATGAGTCTTCCCATCACATTCTACTATTATGCACTCTGTCTCTAGTTATTCTCGTTGATGGACTCCAAGCCTCCAATATCTCGTGCGAAGATGATCTCTATCACCAAATCGGCCATCAAAGCTATGAAAGTAAGAATGAGTTTACTTGTATATCTATCTAAGGTTTATTCTTTTTTTCTAAGATTATATTCCTTATTTTTAAGTCTATAAATGGAAAATAAATTATTTCTCCTCTCCTCCTTAGCTCTACAAGCATGTGGTCCAAATTGTGGAAAAATTCATCAAAAAGGTGAGATGGTGTTGTCTAAATAAGGCCTTGCCTAGTTCTTCCTCATCAAAGGTGAATAAATGCCAACCTTTTTCCCATCCATCTGTTTCCTCCAGTGTAAGCCTGAGTACAAGGTAGCAGGCCTGTATGTAGTGGACTCCATTGTCAGGCAGTCCAGGCACCAGTTCGGAGCGGACAAGGACGTGTTTGGTCCAAGATTCACCAAAAACATCACAGGAACTTTTGAAAACCTCTGCCTTTGCCCAGTAGAGGACAGGGTAAGAACAATAAAAAAGAGGGGTTGAAAGATTGTTTTATTTTAATCCTCTATTGCATGAATTATTACTTAGACATGGTTAATGGTAAGTCAATGAGCCTCCATTAGGTTGTAGACACTCTCTTTTCCATTTTTTCTTATTGTTGTCTTATAGCAACAAATGTTTTTTAGCATATTAGTAAAAACAATTCTAACATCAAAACTGAATTAAATGTAAAAAATAATACTATTAATAAAGTTTACTTACCCCAGATAGTAATTTAAACTTTTTATTTGGTGAAAATTTCCCATGTTCATGAGCAAAAGGGACTGTCAAACAGGATATCCTGGTCAGGTGACCTCATAAATTGCATGTCCTTCAAAACAAAAGCTCCCTTTTCATGCCTAACTGTAAAAACATTGATTTTCTATCACAGCTTTTTAGAAAAATTAAGATAAAGTAATTGTTGCTGCATGGCAACACTATTCAATAGATGGTTAATGACATGTTCTCACCTATTCCTTTTTCTTTTTTTTTTACTTTGAAGAGTAAGATCGTGCGGGTGTTGAACCTGTGGCAGAAGAATGGGGTGTTCAAGATCGAGGTTATTCAGCCTCTCTTGGACATGGCCGCCGGCTCGAGCAGTGCTGGTGCACCCTACATGGGCACAGATGAGCCAGGTATTTTGTGTTTTTGTGTGTTTTTACACATGCTTATATGCCTAATAATTATCAGAGAATGATGCTGGCATTTTGAGGCTGTGGATTGCACACATGTTCTAGCTGTGTCTCCTCCACCAGGTTCGTCCCCGCCTCCAGCCAAAGAGTCAGTTACCGCAGTAACGGTAAGCTCCTCCGTGACACCTACTGCTCAGCTGCCGAGCTCTGATGCCTTTGCTGCTGTTGCACAGCTATTCCAGTCTTCACAGGGTCAGCAGGTGGGTGTGTATTATAGACTGGTGTTAGCTCTCACTTCAGCCTTATTACTTGTAATGTTCAGTGCTTGCGCTTGCATTTGTACCTTTTAATAGTAACTGTTTTCCTTCACTTTATGTCACTGTCACTTTTAGCTTCAACAGATGCTCCAGAACTTTCAGCAGCAGCCAGTAAAGCCCGAGATCAACACCCAGCCTCCAGCACATACTGTTCACACACACGCCCAAAACCTCACCACTGGCCTGGCCATGGTCCCCCCGCATCCTCCCTTGCCCACGCAGACCACCCAGCCCACCCAAACGGCCCAACCAGCCCAGCAGAAGACAGCTTTTGACAAGGTGGCAGTACGTGATTTGTATTTGTGATCAACAGCTAAATATAGCTTTATAACCTTGCATGTTTAGGAATTATTGAGACATTTGTAGTACAGTGCGTGGAGAATGTTACAGTAAAGAGGGAAATATTCATGTCAAAAACATATAGAATGATATGTTTGTTTTTTTATCCTCTTTTATAGAAATTGTTGGACCGTTTTGACTATGATGATGAACCAGAAGCTGGAGAAGATACAAAGAAGGATGAAATGTCATCACAGTCAGCCTTGTAAGTCCTTCATTTATTTTATATTTCACATGTCAATTTTTTTTAGAGAAATGGAAAAAAAAGCTGTGAAACTGATGGTGCATTTTTGTCATTGCAGTATGCAGCAGCTTCCAACCTTCCCACAGCACATGGAGCACTTTAAACCGCCGATGGCAAACATGTCACAAGACCTCTCACAACAGGTAATACTCATCTTCAAGTTAAGCCATTTTTCTCCTTTATTTTCCTTTTGTGAGCTGAGAAACTTTTGTAGTTTAGAGAGTAGTATGTATACTTTATACAATACAGTGTATGCATTTTTAGGTGATCTGTAGTTAAAAATAAATACTATCTATAAAATATGTAAAAAAAAAAAAATAGTATTGGGAAGTATTTATTACTATTGTCTTTCTCAGGTTCCTCTCCCTCCTAATGGGCAGCTCCAGGCTTATAGCCTACTACCAGGACAAGGCTTCCCTGTTATGATGCCTCCTATGGGGCATGCTCTGTCTGGGCAGCCCCTCCCTGGCTCCACTGGGCCTCCAGGATTCCTGGGGGGATTCCTTCCCCATAATGCAGCCCAGCAACAACAGGTAAACTTGACAATAGTACAAAGAATAATGTAAAATACCAGCATTTAACAAGCCATTTGTAGGATAAGTAAATTGATGAAATAGACTTGTTATGGCTTCCTGACATTTCATCAGACTCTAAGGTGACTGTATTTGTGTTAAATGATATCACGCCCTTTTGGTAATACTAGTCATGTTCTCTTCATACCCGATTAGGATTTGTCAATGGATATGGATCGTTCATCTATGAGGGATGGCAGACATGGTCGAAGATCACACTCAGGCTCCAGGTTAGCGATTGTAATTTAATGCTTTGTGTCAAACTGTGTTTCCTTCTCCATGCTGTAATTTGTTATTTTCCATGTCTTTTGTTTTGCCTTATGCAGATAAGCTGCTGATTGCTTGTTCATGGTGAACATATCATGAGTGGCACCATCTTTTCTTTCTTTCTTTCTTCCTTCCAGATCTCCAAAGCAGGGGAGGTCACGGTCTAATTCCCGAACACAGCGGTCCAGGCATAGACGATCCCGCTCGAGATCCAGAGACCGGCGCCATCATTCCCCACGCTCTCGCTCGCAGGAGCGCAGGGAGAGAGAGAAAGAGAGGGAGCGACGGCAAAAAGGCCTTCCGACACCCAAGAGCGAGACACTAAGCAGTGAGTCATAATCTGCTGATGGTCATATTTTTTTAAGTATGTAGATATGGACCTAAAATTATCTGTACTTTTCTTAGTAGGTGACTAATTGGTTGTCTTTAGCCATCATCCCTGAGTTTTTCAATTCATTTTCATCCCTTTTGACATATTGCATATATTTTCTGTTCTAATCTATGTACCCATTTCTTTTTTCTTTTCAGTTTGTAGTACGACTCTCTGGGTGGGCCAGCTGGACAAGAGAACACAACAGCAAGATGTCGCCTGTTTACTGGAGGAGTTTGGCCAGATAGAGTCCATCAATGTAAGTGGACCTGTCTAGATCAGTTACATTGATCCAAGTGTGCCTATATCCTGGAGTGTCTTTTACATCCAAAGATACACATTTTCTATTTTTTTGGTCGCCATTAAACATTTACTGGTTTGCTGTTTTATATTTAATATTTAGATTCATTTAAGTAAAACAATCAATCTAGTCTAATCGGCTTCAGTTCTTGTCCCAGTTTTCCATATTTTCCGGACTATAAGTCGCTCCGGAGTACAAGTCGCACCAGCCATAAAATGCATAATAAAGAAGAAAAAAACATATATAAGTCGCACTGGAGTATAAGTCACATTTTTGGGGGAAATTTATATTGTGAAGTAGAGGTAATTAGGGGGCAATTGATTGTTTATCCAGTGGGTGCCGCTGTGTGATCATTGTGGCAAGAAGGTTTACTGAAGAAGAGTGAAGTTTCCGCGCATGCACGAGTTGTCATTCTCCCTGGGACTGGAAGGAATGTATTGTTGTTGTCTATCGATAAAAAGTGAAACTCAAAATCTGCGTTTGTGGTCCTTTGATTTGACAAGTTACCACAATTTATTTGATGAAATCCAACACCAAGAACAGACATTTAAAATTTAAATGAGGAACAATTTAAAATAAAAATAGAGGCAACAACAGGCTGAACGGTGCTGACGTTACATGACACAACTGAGAACGTGCCTGGTATGTTAACAGAACATATTAAGAGCTATTCTGATAACTATAGCATCAATAACATGCTAAGAAGTTTAACTATAGCATCAATAACATGCTAAGAAGTTTACCAAAACCATCCGTGTCACTGCAAATACACAGTAACTAAAATCTAATGAAATCTTCATCTTCAACTCCTTTAACTCCGGAGGTAGAAGATGCAGCACTTCCTCTTCAACATCGCTGACGTCAGATGTCATATTTTACTACTAGCAGTTTGTAATCTGCAGAATATGATTTTCTTTTCAGTGCCGTTATTGTTAAGACCTTCTCAGTTGTTTTTAAAATTATCAACACAAGCCTAGAGCGCCCTCTTGCGGTTTAGTGTGAAAATAACATGTGAAATGATATACAGGTAATAATGTGTTAATAATTTTACACATGTATATGTCGCTCCAGAGTATAAGTCTCACCCCCGGACAAACTATGAAAAAAACGCGACTTATAGTCCGGAAAATACGGTACATGCAAAAGAGAAAACTGAGTTACTGACAGGAATGTGTCCTCCCCTCGACACTAGGGGGTGATATGTATAGTTTCAATGAGTTAATAAAGCCCCCTTTCTGGTCGACCTATTGTCATGCTATAAATTAACAACTGGGGCAAAGTACAACTCTGGGATGTTTGAACAATAAGATAATAGAAGATATTTGCATGGCTTTTTTTATTTTATATGTAATTTACACTTTATTTATTGTGCAGATAAGGTGCAACTATCACTCATGGTTATTGTGATTTTATTCTTCTTTTGTGACCAGCTTTCTTGAGTGTTTTTGTTCCAGGGTCATAAGCCAGCACACAGAGGGTGTGGAGCATGCACACATTTTTCTAGTTTAATGATGATCAATGCATATACATGCAAGAGAAACCAAAATACAATTGCATTGTCTGGGTGTCTTAAATGGAGTTGGAGAACTCCAATATTATTTGGAGTAACATGTTTATATGCACTATTGTCCAGTTATTGTCAGATTAAGGCAATAATTCGCTTTTTCAAGTGTCATAACCCTAATGACATAGAGTAGAATAAGTGACATAGAGTAGAAAAAGTGTTCAAATACCATTTACCAATACTATTTTTTTTTCTCATCTCTGTCTGTTTCTTCTCTTGTTAAGATGATCCCTCCACGCGGTTGTGCCTATATTGTCATGATACACAGGCAAGATGCATTCAGGGCTCTACAGAAGCTCAGTCGAGGGTCTTTTAAAGTTAACCAGAAAGCCATCAAGGTGAGTCAGCAACAAATATTGCAGCTTCCTAATACTTTATTACACAAAAAGTGCAATTCCAAGAGAAAACTGAGGCTTATTTAATTACATCTTCCATTTTCTCTGCCAGATTGCTTGGGCATTGAACAAGGGCATAAAGGCTGAATTTAAACAGTACTGGGATGTGGAGGTGGGTGTCACCTACGTGCCTTGGTCTAAAGTCAGAGAGGACCAGCTGGAGGAGCTAAAAGAAGGAGGGATGCTCGACATAGACACCTTATCACCAGGTAAAAATTCTATATCAGCAACCTGTATTAATGATTATTTATATTGTAGTGTATTTTAACCAGTCTGAATTATTGTCTGTGTTCTCCAGAGTGGAGAGCAGTGAGGAAGACTCTTGAGAACCCAGAGGAACTAACCCACAACGGTGGTTCAGAGCCACAGCAAGCAGAAGACACGCACATATTACCTGCAACTGTTGCAGCTGCTCCACTTGCACAGGTTAACTATAGCTGTTACATATATAATATAACAAGTAACCAAAATTCTAAACACGTGGGAGAGTGTAGCGAAACGTTAATCCATCACAGAGAAAATGTTTGTCTTTTTATTTGCTGTGTGGGTCCCCGGTTCTTTCTATTTAAATGCTCAGTTGTGTTTAACTGTCAGAAACGTGTATGAAGGCCATTTATGAAATATGATCAGCTGCTGTAACTCCTGGCCCATACCTGCAATACCAAAATAATGCAGCTCAGACAAAATACTGTGGCTTCATATTACAGTTTGACAGATCACTCTTGTATGTCACTGGGATGTATTAATAAATATCTTCCTCATATGACCTCTCCAATAAAACTCTGTAAACGTTTCTCAGGTTCCTCCAATGCAGCAGCCAATGGTCGGTGTGGGTTCTCTCCAGCCTCCCGTCTTTCCTGGTCCCATAGGCATGCCTCCGCCTTCCTTTCCCCCAGGCGTTCCCCCTCCTCCTTTCATCAGACCCGGCTTCAACCCCATGCAGATGCCTCCAGGTAGCACCTCCTACCACTGCCTTCAAACCATTTCTCAACAGCTTTCATTTGGTCTTTCTCTTGCACAGTGCCAACTCTTCAATGATGTTTATTGGTATTGAACACACACATCAAATTCCCCCACTTGCCTGTAATTCTGTTCATTTGTTGTTATTAAATTTGTGTTTATGCTGGCTTTTCCCAAACAAGCTAAGATTTGTGAACACAAAATTGAACAGATCGAAAGATAAATCATTCATTGGGCAGTTGTGGCGAGCTTCATTATAAGGCATCATATTCATGTTTTGTTGGTGTCACAATAATAATATTGAGCATTATTAGTCTAATCCAGCCTCTATATAAAGAGTAATGACAAGCAGATGAACCTAGGAAGTAGAAAGGAACAAAAAAGAGGTCTTTTGTACCATAATCATAAGTCTGATCTTTTATAGATCATATAAGCAGAATGAAACGGGCAATTGCAATGGAGATTGATTGAAATCAAATATGTAATGACTAGGGGTGTGACGAAATCTCGTCACACGAGATCTCCCGAGATGTGATTTGACGAGATTGCCCGTCGCGTTAAAATTCTGTCTTGCGAGATTTATCCAGCAAGCAGCCAGAATGACGGAAAACACAGGTATTACTATTGACGACGCCCCCGCCACTTTTAAATCGTTTGGCAGCATTTTGGGTTCCCGGCAGAAATGATAAATGGTAAGAGAGTGACTGATAAGACATGGACAATATGCAGACACTGTATGCAAACAATGCCGTACAGCACGGCCAATACAAGCACAATGCAGAGACATTTACAGCACTACCACAGCTCAGTACTCACATCAACAACTGCGCCTGCTGACAGAGAAGAACTTTTTGTTTTGCACATATTGTTTGCACTTGAAAAAAGGACAAATGTATAATTTTTTCTATATCTGTTAACTTTTCTAACATTTTATTTTAGTTTCAATTTCTATAGGAAGAAGTTCATTAAAAGGAATAAGTTCATTAAAAGTTAACGCTTACAGAGTTATAAAATCCATGTGCAACTCAGTAAAATAAAAGTCCATTGTCCAGGCATTCATATAATTTGTAATTTAGTTTTCTTAAAATCTCGTCTCGATCTCGTGAACCCAATCTCGTGTCTCGTCTCGTGAGCTGAGTGTCTCGTCACACCCCTAGTAATGACTAACCTAACTTGTCTCGCTCTTCTTCTCACAGGTTTCCCTCCCCCTGGTGCTATGCCTCTTGGCCTTCCGCCTCCCCCCAAAGGTGGAGTTGAAGAACCACCTCTGGACCCAGCAGGTCTGGGCAACAGGAAAAATGATGAGATCCCTGAGGGTCACAACCTCTTTAATAACCAGATGGGATCCATGGGTCAGTCTGTCTTCTCTCTTCAGATTTTTCCCCAAATTAATGTCTTGTTCATTTTTGCTGTCATTTGTTTTGCCTCTAAAATGACAGCATAAATTTACCATGGCTTTTGAGAAAACACTAAGTGGCATAGGGCGCTCTGGAGATTTCAGAAAGTTATCCCCAGTTGCTCTTCAGATACAGGTGAAATCAGAATCCGAAAGAGATTAGTAAAGGCACGTTGAGATAACAAAAAAAGAAAAGGTATAAAAAGCCTTTAACATGGCAAGAGTATGTTTAAAAGCACATGGGCCAATGTGTTACAGCCATATTGGCATTCATAGACACACGGAGTACAACAAAGGGTGTCCATTTGATCATTTTAAATATATTATTGCCATGTTATATTAAAGGCTTTTTATATCTTTTTAATTAAAAAAAATCTCTGTAAGTGCCTCTGCTAATTTCTTTCTTTTTGGATTAACATAGATTTTAATTGAGTTTGTCCATTAAAACTAGGAAAATAACATCACTATTAAAAGGCAAGGAATCAAAGTCCTGGCATTGATTTTATGTTTGTTAAATTGATACAGTGTTGGTATTCTAATGATGACTAGTTTATTGATTTTTTTTTTTTTTAAATCAAAACATTATTTACAGCAGTGTCAGGGTTTGCCGTTTACAGGAGGAGAAGTCTTAAACACGTCAAATCTGTCTGTTGTATTTATTTGTTCATCAGGTAACCAGCTCGGCGTTCCTCCAGGAAACATCCAACCCCCCTCGGGTGGTCTGCTCGGCGCACGCCCCGGGATAATTCCCCTGCAGCGTCCTCCGGGCCCCCCACCACCACACATGCAGCGTTTCCCTCCACCCCACGGGCCGCGACCTCCTCACCCCAACATGCCCCCGTTGCCACCACAGCTGATGGCCAGAGGGCCGCACCCTCCGATGATGCACCATGAACCCCCTCCACCGAAAGGAGCTTTCGGAATCCCCCCTCCCCACAACATGAGGGGACCATTCCCTCCGCACGGGCATGGCCCTCCTCCTCAAGGACCTCCTCCTCCCTTTATTAGACCAGGAGGTCTCCGTGGCCCAGAGGGGCCGGAAGACATGGATATCAGACCCTTCAGGGGAGACAGGCCTGGATTCAGGGACCGAGAGCCAGAGAGGGACAGAGACTGGGATCGTGACAGGGATAGAGAGAGGGATCGTGGCTTTGGAGGAGGAAGGCGTCCGTTCGGGGATGGAGGAAGGGGAGGCGGCGGCGATAGAATGGACGGCAGGGACAGGCTCGGAGGCTGGCAGGAAGACGGAGGCGATCACCGGGGAGGTGGCTGGGACAGAGACAGAGATCGGGACAGAGACCGTGACCGAGACAGGGACAGAAGGGACTGGAGGGAGAGGCGAAGCAGCCTGGATAGTGACAGAGAAAGAGGGAGGGGTGACGATGGGGATCGGGAACGAGGGAGGGGCGAGGCCGGAGAGAGAGGAAGGGGGGAGGGAGGGAGCCGAGAGAGAGGGAGAGGATCCGAGGGAAAAGAAGGAGACAGGCCAAAACGGTCAGAACGACGAGAGAGAACCACACGGTGGGACAGGGACGACCGACTGGCAGAACTGGAAAACATGGAAAAATTTCGGACTTCTGACAGCACAGAGCAACCTCGTGTAACTCCCGTGGTAACCATGGAGACCAGTAAAGAACCAAGTGCGGAAGATTCACAAAAGAAGGCAGAATCTGAACCTTTAGCTCCGCCCCCAGAAACAACTACTGCTGCAGCAGAGCCGCTGCCCTCTGAGCCCTTAGAGTCAACTCAAAGTGACCCTGTAGAAACCCCACAGGAAGCAGCATCATAGACTGGCACATCCCTTTGTTGGCCAGAGGCTGCTTTAAACCAGCTGGAAGGTAACAAGGTGGTTTTGACCTGATAACCCTTGCAAATTAATTTTGGTGAGTCATGCTATCAGGTTGTCAGTTGGTAATCGACAGTTTCTGGGCAGCAACACATTTTTTGGAAAACGACAGTGTCTCCCATTGTTTTAAGACTGTATGTGTTCACATTAAATTTGGCTTTGCATTTGTGTCTTCAAACATATTACCACATGAAAATCAGTTTTGGAAAAAATGGTTGTAGTTGAATGTCAACTCTAGTTTTTCTTTAAACTGCAAGTCATAACAATGAATGAGGTTATTGCATGTTAACTTAGTTCTGTCCATCTGATGTTAATTTGAGCTTATTTTTTATGTTTATACTCAAGTTGGTTTGCAGATGCAGAAATCAAATAATTTTATGACAGATTTTTTTAACTTCACAGGCCCTGTGTCACTCCAAAAAAATGTTTTAAGAAAATATTTTTTTAACCTTCCAACTCATGTCAAACACTGAATATCTTCCAAAACATCTACTCTGATAATAGAGGCATCTTTGTTTTCATCTCTTTTATGTCAGCTCTTTTTTCCATATCACAGCCAGTAAGTTTTTATGAAGACTGAGGGGAGAAGTGCATGCGTTTTCTTTTAAATACAAAGGAGAAGACCTGCTTCTGGATGTTGGGTAAATAACACTGGGAATTAGGACTAGTATTTTGCTCACACAAATTGCTGCTCTTTCTTTGGTATTCTGTCCTTAGTGTTCACCTTCTCACCAGACGTGTGCTTTTATAGGCCAATGTCCTTAAGACAGTCCACACTAAACATGATTTTAAATAGTAAGTATCCCACTAGTACTGACTGAGACTCACACAGTACTGATAACAAACTTGGGTGTATCCTCACAAGGTTTCTGACTTTTTTTGACACTGATGGCAACTGATGACAGGAACTACCCCCAATTCCTTGTGAAAAATGTAACACTCCTGTCACTCTAATATTTGTGGTTATGATTACATGACAAATGCTTCACCTTTGATTATACTGTACTCATCCAGATGTCAATTTAAATCTACTTGTTATGAAAATCTTTTAATTCTTGGTGTGTGTATAACCACATTTTTAGTTACAGAAATACAGACCACTGAAGAGGCTCAGAACAAATTACTGTTGTTTAGCTGGTAATAACAAATTGCTGAATATTAACTGAACAGTCAAAAGCATTTTAGATAAGACATTTCAACATAATGTGCGCCAAAAGAAAAGACCTGACAAAGTAATGTAAAGAGGCACCTTTTCAGTGCAAGCCTGGTTCAAGAGATCTGGATATAGTGATCTATATGTATGCAAAAATAAAAGAGGATTATGTGTTTGAAGAGTCTTGTTCTCAAAGGAGCAGCATCTGTTCAAAATATGTGATCTGTTAATGTTTGGACAGTAAAATTCAAAACTATATCCTTTAGGTTAAGTGGGAGCAAAATACTGATGCAAATTTTAGGTATGAACTTGGTCAAGGTTTTCCTAACCATGTCTAAATGTTATATACTCAAATAATTGTGTATATTTTATTTTTCAGTTGAAATAGAGTAGACCCTTTTGTAGATAAATCTGGACAATCCAATAAGTTTATTTTAAACTATTGTACACTACAGGAAAATAATGTGCATAAATTCAGGTGTCATATTGACTTTTTCAGCACCTATCAGCAGGCTGTCTCAAGCTTTATGTTTAAGATTGTCTTTTCTTTTGCCTGTTTCGAATGGAAGTAAGTGGGGACGCGAGGATAAGAACTGATTTTTGTCATAGGGCAATTAAAATTTTTCACATGTATGTCAGTCAAACTCTGATTTGAATTGGTCTTTCGACAAAAAAAATAACTATGTAACTCTTCTTGTCTTTGATAAACAGCTTTCAAAGGGTAGTGTCTGCTTCACTTGAGGCATACTGTATCGGATATTACGATCATCTAATTGGAAGCCCAGATTTTGCAAGCCCAACTCTTGTGCTTGAAAAATGTATTTAAATCAAAAGAACCAAGGGCAAAAGTAAAGAAATGAAATGAAGAGAACTGCTAGGGACACACTGCTGTAAATATGCTTGTTAATTCTTGACGATTCCAAGGTGTAATGGTTATTGTTGTTTATATTATGTTATCCGTTTATCCGAGAAACAAATAGACTTGGAAGGAGCAACAGAGGCCCTTTGCTTTAACGTTTTTAACTCCTAATGGTTTGGAAAGTTGACAGATGTTTCTATGATTTGTTAAAAAATACAAAAGACATGGAAGTAAAATCTTCATTTCAGCCATAGGAAATTGTTTTTAATAAACTATTTTTGTACCAAATAATGTGTGCTTGTTTATATGATGTCCAACTGTCACCCTGTTGTTTAAAAAAGGAAGAAAGAAAAACTGCCTCGTTTGAATTCCAGTGTCCTCATATTTACTGTTAACTAATGCTTGCATGTTGGCCATGTACTCACTATCCATGAAACAGGAAAAATATATTTGATCCCAACAACAGAAAATGTGGCAGCCCCCAGATTTCCCTTCGAATGTATATCTTCACATGGGCTACTATTTGGCATTTTACCAGCACTGTACTTATCAGCACATATCCTATAAAACTGTGATTGCTGCTAACAGCACAGACTGGTTGCTCTACGTATAACCTATTAAGAGTCTTGCTCCCCAGCTTGGCTAAACTTGCTTCACATGCAACATGGCATAGTACGTAAATTTGTAGGTGTGTAAGTGCATGATTAAGGAAGTAGTAAGGAAGGAAGTATTAAAGTTATGTATCAGTATATTATCGTTACATGGATTATATTATCATACATGTTTTGTAATAATTTTATAATTCTGATATGTTCTGTGCAAAATATGTTATGTCCTAAAATATATAACTTGAGGTTTTTGCAAATGGATTTTTTGTTCTCCAAATTGATTCATAATTTCATAGTCGACGATTTGTTCACCCGCTGAGTCATTCTGAGTGGGCAGACTTCCATAATTATCACCGACCAATCAAAATCCACGTATATGATTGTACTTGACTCTGATTGGCTCTCTACATTAGACGCCCGCCCACCAAACGCTATATGGTTGGTTGTCTGCGTTGTAACCGGTAAGAGCACGAATCTCCGGTCACGGCAAAACCTAAGCGGGGGTCTCGTGAAACGAACGACTGCAAACATGGTGGTTAAAGCTGTCTGTGTGCTGAAAGGAACCGGGGAGACCACTGGGACTGTTTATTTTGAGCAGGAGGTAACACATCCCACAATTGCTTTTGGAGGAAGAAACGTCCGAGGTGCTCACTTTCATAACATTTGGGCGGTATTTGACCAGGGGCTCGTGCTATGCTAGCTACGTTAATTCAGAGCCGTTGACGTAGAGAAACGTCGGTTTAAAGAGAGAATGAGCTAGCTAGCTACATGTTTGCAGGACAAGCCGACAAATATAAAAAAGAGTTTGCAATTCCGCGCACATTTAATGGACATGTTGCGCACAACTGCTCAATTCAAATTAACGTTCAAGTTGCAAAATAACAATTTGCGTAAATTTCACGTGTTAAATCAACTTACTGCTGCGGACACTTGTTGCTCGTGACCATTAACTAGCTGTTCAGTAGAAGGGCTTTAGTAGAATGGTGGTTTATCATTCGAGTCATAACCTTTTCATTCATTTATATATTTATTGGTTTATTAAAAACGGAGACACAAAATAAATCTATTGCCCTGCAGCAATATTCATTTTCTGATATTGGGCGTGTATAACGCCACCGTTATCTCTTAATCTGTAACGTTAGGACCAGTTTAACCATAGCTGCATCGAGAGAGACTGATTTACTTTAAAGCTCTAAAATGAAAACACTTGAAGGGGTGACATTCTATTGTATTTGTTGCTGCAACTGGAAAACCGGTTGAGTAGTATTAGTCTCCCTTCGTTAATCTTGTTTCTTATTTTACCACAAGCTGTTTGAGGAAGTTATTTAACCACTGTGGGATACACTGCCTATCTTGTCAAATATGTCATGAACCAAGATGCATATTAAACTTATATCTTTAATATAATATAAATATACAAGAACTTATTGAGCTTTTTGGTTTTGTCCTTTGGACGCCGAAGGCCTGTGAAGTGTTAATGATCTACAGATATGCACTGAAATGCCTGTTGCATGGAGATAATGGTTTTCAATGCAGGTTAATGCTGTTATTGTTAAATGTTATCAATATTGCACTACACATTAGGGCATGCCAATAACTAAGAGGTGAAACTCGGCCACTTCTCTTCCCTGATGTGGCTTGCACAGCTACAGTCTTGTCTGCAGCATTAATCTTTAAAACCAGAACCAAAAGCTGGCCCCCTAACATTAATTTTTTGCTGAGTCACTGTCTGTTGCTTTCCATGCTACCTCGAATATCTGGCCTTGTTGATAAGATAGAAGCTTGACAAAGCAAACAGGTGTCATCAAGGGTGGAAGTCTGCAGTATTTAACCACCTAGAAAGACCTGCAGAGTATTTCAATGCTCAATGTACAGTGAATATTGAATAGGTGGACTCAAATATTGAGTGGACAAATATTATTTCCAGTTAAACTGGCTATGGCATTAACATGGCTTTTATTTGTTTTGAGGAGAAAATGTTTGTTCATACAGCGATGACTTTGACTTAACTTGCGAGGTAATGTCATGTGGTGTAACCCTAAAAACTTGGTTCCTGATAGTTTAACTCTCCTAACAAGGTTTTTAAAGAATGAAACATGTTAACAACTGGTCTTATATTCTGGGTAGATTAAATATTTTAAATCTTATTAATTTTTCGGTTGTACCATTACGTCCAAATGACATAAAACCAACATGATCATCAAATGTACATTTTGAGAGACCCGATGAACACTTTTAAAACTAAATTTTAAAGTTTTTGACTTTCTATCTTGCCAACCATTATTTGTCACTGACCCTTGCAGTTTTGGACTAAAAATCATGAAGTGCTCTCTAAATGGCAAGACTGTTTAAGTCTTTATTTAACCTTTCATACTGGGTTGGTTTTTGGAGCATAGATTCTCTTTTACAGCACCAGTAAACTGTTCAATAAATATTGGTGAACCCTCAACCTGCTTTGAAGTTGAGTTTTGAAACCATAGTAAAACTAAGGTTGTCAGTAAAGAATTAATTTGGAATATGTACAAATGGGAAGTCCCTGTGTTCAGCGATGGCACAGGTGCCAAAGTGGGGTTTATAGATTGCTATTGAGGTTTAATTAAAGTAGATGCAGCTGATAAAATAACTTTACATCAAATTATGAAAAGACAAATATCTAGAGTTAATGTTACAAATGACTTTTTTAATTAGCCTAATGGAAATGACTTTTGGAGTTGTCTAGTGGTCATTTTCTCTTTGCATATCATTACTGACAACAGTGACTGCCTGGGTAATGTAGATGAGATAATCCTTGTTTTGTTTTATTTTGCTTCAAATCCTTCTTGAGTCCTAGTTCACCTGGCTTTGACAGGTCTTTTGTGTCTTTTGTTCTCCCACTAAATTGTGCAACGCTTCTATTTTCATCTCTTAGGGTGATTCATCCCCTGTTAAGGTGACCGGAGAAATCAAAGGCCTTAATCCTGGTGAGCATGGGTTCCATGTCCATTCTTTTGGAGACAACACAAACGGTGAGCATCTAAACAAGTGTTTTATGATAATTAGGCATTGAAATTTAATGTGACCACATGGTCACCCCCTGGTTTTGGCTCATTCATCCAAACTGTGAAAAATGTGTTTTTTATTTCTCTATTCCAGGGTGTATCAGTGCAGGCCCTCATTTCAATCCCCAAAGCAAGAATCACGGTGGTCCTAGTGACACAGAGAGGTGAGTCCAGTGTGCAGGAAAGCTCATCTGTAGGGCCATGAGGCATTCAAGTGTGCCTGGTGATTTCATTATAAGATGTTTTAAATCACATGTGTCAAGCTCCAGTCCTGGAGGGCCGGTGTGGGTGCAGGTTTTTGTTCCAACCAAGGAGCTACACACCTGTTTCTACTAATCAGCCACTACAGCCCTTGCTAAGGACCTTCATTAGTAGAATCAGGTGTGGTACTGCTTGGTTTGAACAAAAGCCTGCACCCACACCGGCCCTCCAGGACTGCAGTTTGACACCCCTGTTTTAAATGGTTCACAGGCATCAGAATCTATAGGCTGATGGATTTAGCAACATATTTAAAGATTCGTCATTAAAGAATAGAGGGTACTAAGAATGGATATTTGAATCATGACCCTGACTGAAATTTTGACAGAATCATATTTTGGATTATTAAATTATAACGAAAGTCTTACTACTATATTACATGGAATATGTTTTTAAATTGTCATGAGTTGACCCATTTTTAGTTTTGGAGAATATATTAATGGGATGAAAATGGTTAAGTCCTAAGCAGAGTGTAAAGGTTAAGGTTTGCTTCCTAAAGGAGAACGGTCGACTTTGTAATTTGTGATTTAAAGATTCCTACCAGACATGTGCGTGTGTGTGTCACAAGAAGGTTAAACTATCTTGTTAAACATAAAATAACTGCCATCTTCTTCCTTATTAAAATCTAGAATCTATAAATAAGCAAATATATTTTACTTTAGGAGTTGAACGAGTACTGAAACATCTGTGCTCCTGAAAGTCCTGAGCTGGGCTTAATGTATATTTAAAACATTTAAACAGGCATGTTGGAGACCTGGGAAACGTGACTGCAGGATCTGATAATGTTGCAAAAATTGACATTACTGACAAAATGATCTCCCTCACTGGCCCCTACTCCATCATTGGCAGAACTATGGTGGTAAGGAATTCATTTTAGTATGCCAGGTTTATCAATGTTCATCTTGCTTTATAAAACATGTGGAGCTAAAACAACTAATTTGACTGGTCTCTGTGATTCATAGATTCACGAGAAGGCTGATGACCTGGGAAAAGGAGGCAATGAGGAAAGTCTAAAGACAGGCAATGCTGGTGCTCGTCTGGCCTGTGGAGTCATTGGCATTACCCAGTAAAACCTCTGCTTGGACATGCAGAACAAGCACTGAAACATCTTTCCCCAGAGCACTTATTAAGACCAACATAGCTACTTAAAGTGACAGTTTGTTCTTTTAAACATACTGTTGCTTTTTATTGACTAATTAGTCAAGAGAGTAGATGAGCCATGCTTTACCCTGTCTGTTTTTCACAACAATTGTATGTATATGTTTATGTCGATCAGTTTTGGTCCCAAAGAATTGGTAACGCACAAGTAATAAGCTGATGTATGCAATTTCAAAGTCTAATCAATAAAATTGCATCATCATTTGGATGCTGTGTAATTATTCTGGCAATTTGCAATGTGCTGCTCTTTTAAAACCTGGAATATACTTGGACTTGGAGCTTTGTCAAGGCCTTGAGGTTGCAATGTGCAGAAAAAAGGCAGAGGCCTAAATACATTTGTATGACAGAATTTAATTTGTGCTTCCTACATCATTAATCATTTTTAGGATTTCCCAGAGTGCTCTGGAGGCCTAAATTGCCCCCTAATTTAGAATGTACTTTATATAGTTACAAAAGTGATTTAAACCGTTTAGCTAATGGGAGAAAAAGATAAATATTATGTATTGATTTAGAAAATGTTTGTGGGGGGGACTTGGCATATGAGATAAAGTTAATCAGATATCAAGAGAACAATCTTCTGGGTTAACAAACGTGGAGCATATCTCAGTGGAAATCAGCCTCTAAATCTCTTTTTTTTTTTTTTTTTTAAAGGATTATGATTACAGAAAGTACATGAAATATCAATGTCTAAACTTGGCAACAAGTCAATGAGCAGACTATATTTGATCTAAGGTCCTGAAATGTACTTTAGCCTTATTAGAAATACAGTTACATATTTGGGGTCTAAAAGCCATATCAGTCTTCAGTTTGGGAAGAACTTGCCTGTAGGTACACTCACATCACGCTTATTACCCATTATGTTACGTCCAACATTAGTAAAGGTTGTGTCCTTATAATTTGTTATATTGAATTAATTCCATTTAATTGTGGAGGCAATAGGTAGTTCGTCGCGCGTGGAGTTACCTTTCCAGGTAAGTCATTAAGTAGCCTCACATAAGCTCACAGAGAACTGCTTTAAAATGAAATAGGAGCGCCTTACATTTCGCCCCTACTTCTTCCTGCATGTACCAATCGTAAAAAGTCAGTGCTTACTTTAAAGCCACGGTTGTTATCCGAGTCTACGACGTATTTGTTATGTTCATTATTACAAATCATTCAATAAAAACGGTCTTTCACCTCGTGCGTGCACCCATTTGTCTCAAAATCCTGCTTCGTTTGACTTTTAGCTTGAAATGCTCCACAGCGCCCCCACCTCACGTTCACTTGGCAGCAGGTGAAACCTGGAATTACACAACCTGAAGACGGATTTTGAGAGAAATTGAAAAACAAACGAGATAAACACTCCTTTTTAAAAAAGAAATACGCAATATTGAAGAAGCCAAATACACCGTAATGTTGGTTAACAACCGTGGCTTTAAGGTAAGCACTGTTTGTTTTGGATTCCTGCATGCAGGAAAAAGCAAGGGCGAAATGTAAGGAGCCCGTGTCTCAGTTTCTACGGGTCATATGAGACTAGAATGCGTAGCATGGAGAGTCATACATGAGGCTGTGCATTAGGTAGCATGCTATGGGTTCTTGCTAGCTCGCTAAGAGTTATTCACCAAACCGTACAGTTAAAGACTTTAATTATAATAAATAATTAGTTTTATACATAACACTGCTACCCCATACATTTTCAGCTGTCCTCACCGATTATCTTTCAGCCAGAACAAGACAAGGGTAAGAAAACTACACCCTAGCAAATAGGATGTTGATATGCGGGTCACCAAAGCAATACAGTAAAAAAAAGACTAACATACGGTATGTACATTTAAATTTGATTCAGATTTCTAGGAGGTCCTGACCTTTGATCACTGATCATTCTGTATTTATCTGGGCTTCACCATGCTTTATCTTTCGCTAGAGGGCATTGTCGCCCTTTATAACTCAAACTGTAACAAACTCCAGTTTGAGACCTGAGACATGGATCCCATGGATGGTTTGTCCTCCCCATCAAAATGCTAAAAAAAATCCTGCCTTGTGGAGTGTGACTGTGAAGCCCAGCGGCTGGAATAGTGTCCACAAGTTAAATCACAGTTACACATTTATAAAAAACACAATATTTCATGAACATCTCAGGTAGGCGATGACAGCCATACTACTGAAATATAAATAACAGTTTGTGATTGATAATTTTGCGCTGAAATTGGATTCTTGGTCTCTGGTCTTCCCCCTTTTATATTAATCTGAACAGCTGTGCCCTGCCCCGGTCAACACACACACATGCACACACACGCATGGACACACTTTCATACACACACATTTCTGCCTGTTGAGATTGCATGCACGCCTGTGTTCCCTTTTCCTTTTCATGGGAATTGCGGAGGCTTGGCACTCTCTGCTCTTCTCCCAGTGAAGTGAGAGATTGGATGGCCTTCAATGGAACTAATACCTCAGGGAGAAATCCAGCGGCGAGCTGCGGAGAGTGTGTCGTTTAAATTCAT
Source organism: Lepturacanthus savala (assembly GCA_030544235.1). Classification (NCBI taxonomy): domain Eukaryota; kingdom Metazoa; phylum Chordata; class Actinopteri; order Scombriformes; family Trichiuridae; genus Lepturacanthus; species Lepturacanthus savala. Next base: position 24,133,736 of record CM060479.1, on the reverse strand, counting down.
ACATTAAATGTTTAGCTCTGAAGACGTGCAGTGCACTAATCACAAATGTCAGGCACGCGAAAATGTGTTGGCATATGGGGCTTTTTTCCCTGTCATCTGCTTTCTACCTAATAGTAGATTGTAAATTTCAGCTTTTGACATTGGCAATGTGCTAAATAAGAAATGCATTTCAAGCTTTTGGTGGGACGAAGGGGTTAGAATTAACATCCTCAGGTGTTATTACACTTTTCCTCATGAGTTGTGATAAAAAAAAATAGACTTGAACCTTTTAACTCAAATGTTTACAGAGAAAATTTAAGAATTTTTCTGTTTTTGATTGCAGAAGATGTTAACATAGGTGCTCACATCTCACTTAGGTACCTGTGGTGATGCTGTTACAGGCGAGCCTCCCAAAACTGCACAGATGAGTTGAAATAGCTGTATTAGTGCAGCCAGATGCAGCCAGATGCAGTCGGCAGAGCGGAAAGACAGACAGACTGTAAAAGCTGGTATAAATAGCCTGGGAGTGGAGGTGATGAATAATAGAGACTACCAATGCTGCTGACAGTGAGGGAGAGAGGCTGTGACAGCAGGAGAGTCTGAAGTAGAGTTTAAAAGCCTAGGAGGGAAAAGAATAGGAAAGAATACAAAACAATGAAAAAGATTGAGAATTTCCAGACCGACGATCATGTTTTGGGTCACATGTCTATATTTTATTAGCTTTTCATGAATATAACATTATCTACATTGTATAAGATGTATATGGTTAGGTTTGTTAAATTATTTAAAATTAAAAATAAGAGACCACTGCTAAATTATCAGTTTTTCTGATTTTACTACTTAAAGGTATGTGTTTGGGCAAAATGAACATCTTTGTTTGAGTCTATAAACTACTGACAATATTTCCCCAAAATTCCAAATAGAAATATAATTATTTAGAGCATTAATTTGCAGAAAATGCAAATTTATGGTCAAAATAACAAGAAATTCAATGTGTTCAGACCTCAAACAATGAAAAGAAACCAGATCAAACTAATTTTAAAACAACATAATACTAATGTTTAAAAAGAGTACATAAATCAATATTTGGTGCAATAATCCTTATTTTTAATTACAGCTTTCATGCGTCCTGGCATGTTCTCCCCAAGTCTTTATCATTGGTCTTGGGTGTCTTTATTCCACTCCTGGAACCTCTTTAAGCAGAATGAGGTGTTCATGTGTTGGAATTCAACAGATGCTGGAATACATGTAGAGATGCTGAATTCAGAAAAAAAGCAGTGGTCTCTTATTTATTTCCAGAGCTGTATCTGTAAGCTGTTTGCACCTCATATCTAGAGAGAATCACTTTTAAGACAAAAAGCATATCAACTTTAACATCAGCGTCAGCCATTTATATAGTGCTCGGAGCATAACTGTCAATGGCAAATAAAACAAAACATGAAAGGTGAATGATTAGGTCTAAAGTGCCCTCCTTCCATTGTTCGGCTTCTCAGGGTTCCTCCCAAAAACCGGCGAACCAGTACTACAGGGTTCAGCCCTTTTTGTTGCTGGCACGGCTGCAGCAATTTGATGCATTCATGTGGAATAGGAAAGAAATGCTGTCACATTACATAAGTGACAGAGAGGGCACTTCACTGGAATGTATGTGTGCTTGTTTGTCTGCAGCAATGTTCCTGTAGGTGTAATTTGTCTGTCATCAAGAAAAGAAGTACCTCATACTCTGTGGAGCTACATACCTGGAGACAAGGCAGACTTGTAGTGTCTCTGTTGTTTTGAGCCACATGTTTGGTTCAACACATCCAGTATGTGTTGTTTTTTTTTTCCCTTGATGTGATTTTTTTGCTTGTTCACCAGCACATTTTGACCACCACTGTGCACATACTTTTTTTCTATTTTTATCAACTATTTTATATTTGCATTCACAGACTTGTCTTTTTCTTTTCTTTTTTCTTAATACTGTATAAGCATCTCCATCTTTGCACTGCTGACAAGAGCCGGGGTGATCACATTTCTGGAGGTGGCTGCCCCATTGTTTCCCCCCAGGGCTGCAGCAGCAGCAAATGTGCAGCCCAGACCGCCACAGGATCACCCCAGACAGCCTTTTACTTGTTTAACATCTGAACCCTATACACACCGTGTCTCCCACTCATCTCCAATCTCTATAGGTGATTTATTTGAGCTGGAAAAATATGTTTCCACTTCCTGGGATATCAATCATTTTAGGGGGAGGAATGAAAAGCACATTTATGCGTGTGGCTCCCTAACGGACGTGATTGGGGCAAAATGGCAGCCAGTTCAAGTTTGGAATTAAAAACGCAGCCATAGAGCGACCGGCATGCGCAATTGCACAGGTTTGTGTGATTTAGGGTGCAACCGTTACTCTCTTGAGAGACAGCTCGCTGTTAAGTTTCCACATTCACACAAACACATGATTTGAAGCAAACACACAGGAACCTATGTTGCACTCTGGCCTGAATGATCCTATTGAGCTGTAGGGTGCGCCCTCCCCTCTGACCCCCCCTCTCTATTCTCTCTGGTGAAAGCCCACTTTCCAGTGCGCAGCCCACCACTGACATTGGGGGGTTATTTTAGAGACTAGTAGCCATAGGTCAGGGGTGAGATGCCATAAATGGTGCCCGTCCTATGAGACATGGCTGGTTGGTAGACAGACTAATTACAAGGCCCCTGCGACCCAACCTTTGACCTCTGAGCTCTGTGTCATGTGATCGTGAGAGACCCCCGTTGCACTTAAATTTGACAGATCATCTTTTCTTCTAGTCGTACCCCCCCCCCTTATTACATTTATAACTCATATCATATAACAAATATCATGTTACACCCATCATCCTCCCTCCATTAATGGATGCCGTTTTGGGGGAAAGGAGAATTGTGCATTATTTGTATGACAGTGATTCAGTAGTTTCTAAACCAAGCAGACAGACCTCAGCAGAATGTTTGATGAGGTTCCACTAGGTGTAGTCCTTGTAGAAATGACTCCAGAGGGAATTACAGGCCAATTTAACATATTACAACCCCCATCTCATCCATGGTCAAATGGCAGTCTTGAGGTCTGACCTTTGAACTCTGTGACCTGCTAAACCTGCACAACCATAACTCTCACTTTTTACCCAGGGAGATACTTAATCTCCTTTTGTGTAAAGGCTGTAGGACTCGCTACAGTGTTTAACCTCATGAAGGCAGGGAGGCTGAGATGATTGAATGTTTGGCAGCTGAGGTCGCTGCCAGCCGCTGACCTTGTGTGACATTCCAGAGATGCTTTTGTTTTTAAGTCCTCAGTGGTCGATAGCAGGAAGATCACATGTTGATAGCGATCATGAGACAGCTTATCCTCCCATGTGAAAAAAATCAATCTTTCATTTTAAAATGTAAAACTTAAGTTTGCATTAGTTGCAAAAATAGCTTTTGCAACCCTAAACAAATCATACAAACATACTATGAACCACAACTAACACCTATTCTGATTATCGGTTAATGTATTGATTATTGAAACGATTAATTGTTCATTATTTGGTTTATAAAATGATGGAAAGATTCCACCTAAAATGTCTTTTTTTGTCCAGACCAACAGTCCACACCCCAAAGACCATCTGTTTACTCTAATAGTTGTAGTTAGTTTTACTATTAAGACTAAAGAAACCAAAGAATTATCATATTTGAGAAACTGGAACACTTTCTTCTCACAAATGATTTAAATCAATTAATCGATTATCAAAATAGTTGGCAGTTAATGCAAAAGATTAAAAGATTAATCAACTAATCATGGCAGCTCTACTATGTACATAACATGAATATATTTTTTGTATGATATGTGTAGGAATGTGGCCATAATTATCAGAAAAATAATAAACAATAAACTTTGTTGTTGATCTAACATATGATTATTACGGATAGTTTACAGAAATTATCAGATGATAAATTTCTTATCACTCCTCTGTTTTTAGACCCCCCTCCCCCTTTCCACAGAGCCAGTTTATGTAGATTTTTCCCTGCAGACACACTTCTGGTATGTAAATTAATTCCCTGTCATATATTTTCAAAGCAAATATTTAGCAGGGAGTTCCAGGAGGAAGTAGTGGACAAGCTAAAGAGATGAAACCAGTTTCCACTAAATGGATTAAATCGTGTGAAGGGCCATGAGCATTTAGAAAAGGACGTATCAGACCATTGAACCCTGCAGAATAGACAAGTCTTTACCTTTTCTTGAAATGATATTGACGCACACTGCAAGTGTTTGCCCATATGCTTTTCTGCAAGGTGACCTTTCTGTATAGGCAGATTTCATCTGTCTCTGATGAGCTCCTGTCTCGAGAGCCGATAGGGTGCACTTGGGTGCGTATATGTTTGTGAGTTTTCCATTTGAGACTCTCGTACGTGTGTGTGAGATGTGATGGCTGGGTGTGAAGTGTTCTGCGGTTCCCAGCAGGCTGAAGACCACGAAACTCTCCCCTCTTGTCGGGAAGACTCAGGGGGAAGGGAGAAAAGCAGGAGAGAACAGAAGGAAGGAAGGGAATGAAAGAGGGTCACTGACGTTTGCTGTTTATCTTTCAGAGAACAAAAATTTGACTTTGTTCATGGCCAGACAAGAAGGAATGTTATTACTTCTTTCTCAGAGTACCCCATTTCTTTTGTAATATTCTTCATCTGTTCTTTTGCTCTCCTTTCTGTCCATTGCAGATAATGAAGAAGAGTCTGGGCTCTGACCCTCGGACTCTCCCTGAGATGAAGGACGAAATTACGGTGCTAATATGCGCATATTTTGCATTCTTTTGAATTACCCAGACCTAAAATTATACACTTCACCCCACGTTTGCTTAATTATTCATCCACATGAAAAAACGGGGCAGTAGGGGTTCTATCTGGAAGAAGAGGATGACTAGGGCTGCAACTATTGGTTTTCTTAAAGATCAAAAAATCAGACAAAAATGAAATATACCTCCCAATGTCCCAAAGCACATGGTTTAATATCATAAAAAAAACAAAAAAACAAAGACCAATCATCAAGTCTTCACAAATGAGAAACTGGATCCAGAATGTTTTGCATATTTGCTGGAGAAATTACTTCAATTGTATACTTCTGCCAGTCCCCTAATTGATTATTTGACTAATTCTTTCAGCTCCGAAGAAGACACAGCATGATGTTCAGTTCTGATAATCTGCACAGCGTCAGATATCTTTTCCCATTTCTGAACTGGAAAGCTAACCTGAGGGTTCTCAGTTCTGCCAAAATGCACTCGAGCAAGGTCGCCTATCCTCTACTGTGCTGTACTATGCTGCTACCTTGATCCAAGGACCACTAATGGGAACTGGCTTTCATTAAAACAAATGTTGTGCAACAGAAGAAAGAGCTTCATGCAATATGTTCTTATTACATCAATTTATGTTGAAACCATCATATAATTTTATGATTATATTAAAGATGTCAGACATAACAGGACCCATAACAGATACTGCATTTATGTTTCCTCTCTTTGTTCTACAGTAGATGTTGGTCACCATTATTCACAGTTAAACATGATTTAATCCAGCAGGTGTGTGCACTTTTACTGGTGTTTAACGTGATTGTATTAATTACTTGGCGGTGCCCCGAGTCTTGTTATTCCAGGACAGCAATTAACCTGTTTTAATTAGACTGGCGTTGCCATAAGTACTGAGACAACAACACCTGCAATTATAGAATGAAGGTTAGAGTGAGGGTGATGATGAATAGAGCATGTGCTTGTCTATTTATTTTCATTTTTCCTGTCCTCTAAATGTTATCAGGTCTTTGGTTAAGACTGCACACCGTTCTTCTGCTTCACCTCACTTCCCTAAAGGTCAGCATCCATTATTCTCACATGACCCAGGGCTATTAATACATGTGTGTTTTTTTTTAAAAGAATCATGAAGCTCCTCTTTCTATGAAGGTATTTAATGGAGACATATGACCGGTGTTCTTCATTTAAATCCACTAACTGAAAATCCATCCACTAATTCAATATCATATTGACTGATAGAAGTAATCATAGAAGAAGACAATTTCACAAATGATATGTTACAGTAAATGACCAAATGATAGCCCAGGTTTCAATTTTGTTTCAATCACAATGGTTCAGGTGTTATATTTTATATATAAAAATGCTCATGGCTGCTTCTCCAGAGTTTCCCTCTGCATATTTTATGACAGAAAGTTTAAATGTCATGTTGTACTTTTTATTTTTTCGCTGCACCGGAGTCATGGCTAGGATAATTAATCAATATTACCCGAAAGGGTGTTCTATGATCCATCAGGACCAAGGCACAAAACAAAGGCGAAGAAGAAAAACATGCAGTGTCAGTGGTTATGTCTTCTTGATGTTTTTTTTTTTAATAAATTAGACTCTGCGTTTATTTGAAAGCAGCAGTTATATATCAAAATTACACCTGCTCCTGGCGTTTAAAGGTGACCCTATGGTTATTTGAAACAGCTATTATTTGGTCATTTATGGTAATGATATTAGCAACAAATCAACAGGATTTTTATTTCAATATGTGACATAACATGTCTGAAATCTGGATGCTTTTAATAAAAGATTTTTGTTAAATTGTAATTTCAAACGGACAGATTAGGTCGTCCTTAGACTAAAGTGAAACTCCTCCACAAACCACGAACTGTCCCTCAGTTCCACCAAATCCCACCCATCTCTGCTCCCTCCTGTCTGTCTCTTTGTCTCTTTGTGCTTCTTAGTATTAGAGGTTGCCAGCTAACGCAGCATAAACCCATCAATGCACTCATGTGTAAGCAGGTTCACACCGGTCCAAATCTGCCACCGACATGAGAGAACAGCAAAAATTCTTTCCTGTCTTTTCATCGGTCAGAACGGTCGCAGGGTTCGCTGAAGGCAGCGAGCAGCCATGTCAGGCTCCATCTCAGGCTCCATCTCAACCAGAGATGCAACTCGAGATTTTTCTTTGTTATTGATTATTTTTTCGATTTTTCAGTTACTTGACTGCTTATTTTATATGCAATATCTTTTTATGGTATCATACATATTGATTTCATCCTATTATATAGTTGTATGCATTGGTTCACTATTTTACTTCTTATTTTAATCCATAAGGATCATAATATCATTTTGTTTTGTATCTTTGGTGTACAGAATTACAGTAACTAGTAACTAAAAAAACTTGAAATATTCAATTATCAGTAGCTCGAACCAAAGAATTTTAATATTAAACAAAAAATAAAGCACTAAAAAGTAATCCATTATCAAAATGGTTGCCTAATCATTTCCTGATAATCAACTATTTGATTAATTAACTTCTTGTTGCAGCTTTAATCCGAACTGCCAGTCATAACCAGATGTAATTGGGGTTTAGCGACTTGCTCAAAGATGCTGACATGAAGAGAGGAAGAGCTGATGAATGCAGTTCTAGTTCCTGTATTTACTTGTGTATGTATGTGTGTGTGTGTGTGTGCATACGTGTGTGCTTGTGTATGTGTTATTTACCTATTGTCACAATTCCATATATCAGTTTAACTCTCCGAGGTAGAAGATGTTATGTGTGTGAGTGCATGAGTACGTTGTGGTGTCTGTGTGTGTGTGTGTGTTCATCTCAGTGGGTGGTAACTGTTAAACTCTTCCATTTGGTGGGATTACTCCTCCAGTCAGTCCTGTGGGAGCAGCCATCAGCCCATCATCTTTCAGAGGAACACTACTCTTTCAGATGCTTTAATCCCTTCTTCCCTCCCCTCCTTTTCCCACACTCAACCTCTTAACCTCATCTCCAATTTTCTCCTCCCTCTCTCCCTCCCTGCCTTGTTGTTTTGCTGGTGCTGTCAACTTTCAGCTGAAGTGGTTGAAACTCAGTTGCAGCAGTGATGGTGTTAAAAGCTGTGATGTTACATCACTGATGAGTTCAATACCAAGACACTGCATGTTGTAGCCTGTATTCTTATAGGAAGACATTTTTCAGTTGTTTTTATTATTACTATTATTATTTTTTAGACTTTAGTAGGAGTCATTGAAATGCTTAAAAAAACCCTTCCCCCATTTTGACTTGACTTGATGAATCAGCTCCATAATTAATATAATTAATATGTTAATTCAGTTAATTCTGGATAGGCCGACAAACCATCGTAATGTTAGCAATTATTTTCAAATATTTACCATTCAGATGAATTTTTGAGATGAGTAAATCTTGGGAAAAAAGATAATTGGGCAAAATTCAAATGACAAAAGCACACCACAAGATAGAGATACACTCAAATTCATTCAAAATTACAAATATTAATGACATATATTAAAGTTTAGCATTTTCTGCTTTGTCAGTGCAGCAAAAATGTCATTTACAGGCCAGAGGATAGTAGTGGTGACATAATAATTACAGATTTGAATAGAATAATTATCAACAAACACTCATGGGCTTAAATGAACATTAGAAAATCAACATTAGAAATTGGTATAAATGAACTATTGGCACTTCAATTGACATATTAGACATTTATTTTAACTAATATGTTCTTACTTAATTCGGGATAGTATAAAGTAAAATTGTCTGAAAATGGGGATTTTGTCGGAAGATTTTGTGGCTTAATAGGGACGATTACCCCATACTTCAAGTTTAACAATTTTCATTCTCACCATTTATGCCTTTAACGCTTCCCTTCTCCGTGTCTAATACTGAATGTAGCAGTCACGAGAGCTACTGAATGGGGGAATAGGATGTGGGTTTGAGATGACTGTGTGTTACAGACAGTGAAGTGAACGATGTAATGAGACAAACACAACTGGCGGACAAGAAAAAAGGTCTAATTCTGTCTCTGCTGCTTGACCTGGAAACAGCCCACATACAAAGATTTCTTAAATGAGCAGGATGTGCGTGAAAATGTGTGTGCGTGTGTGTGTGTGTGTGTATTGAGTGGAGGAAGGAAGAGGGTGAGAGGAGAAAGAGCATTTAAATCAGTATAATACAAATCTTTCAAGTGTTGTATTTAATCATAGTGTTGTGTTGTCGATGCTTCTAATTAAATCCAATTTAACCCACAGGAGTACAGTGCATGCATAAATAAATACTCCAAACTAACATTTAATTTATTGAGCTCAAATGATGGAAATTTGCAAATAGAAATTAGAGTAAGCTGTCTTTTGACATTAAAATAACTAATTAAAAGAAACTTTGAAATGATAAAGGCTTGTTGGAAGAGGTAGAAAGTAATGGTAGTAGTAAGAACATTTACTTAAATACAGTTTAAATAAATTGGAATATGTCCATTTGATGCTACTTTATACTTTACTCCACTACATTTATCTTACAGCTTTATTTACTTTCTGGATGACAATTTGACATAAAATAATATATATATTAATGTATAAAAGATCATTCTTTTATTTTCCTTCTCAAAAAATGTTTCATGCACCTTGTGTGAACAGTGCTATATAAAGTGTATTAAAGAAAGATATGAAACACTTTTATATAATATAATAATATGCAGTACGTTTGTATTAATCTACCCAAAGTATCAAAAATTAGATCCACATTGATGAACTATAATATTAATATGATCCCCTGTGTTTGTTAAAATATTATAATAATATAGCACATTCTGTATAATGAATATTTGTTGATACTTCAAGTATGTTTTGCTGATAATACTTCTGCAGTTTTACTGAAGTAACATTTTCAATTAAGGACTTGTTTTAAGATGACAGTATTTCTACTTTTACTAGTAAAGGGTCTTAAGGGTGAATGTATTTCCATTTTATGAGAATGATTGTAATTTGTTCAACATAATTTCCATTATTGCAGCAAAGCCAATACTTTGTTCGTGTTTGACTCTGTGAACTAGTGAGTTTGGATGCTACGTGTGATATTGGAGCCTAAGGACAGCAGATTTTTCAGGGATGCCGTGTCAGAATCCATTTATATCCTTGTCCTAGAGTCTCTGATGAACAATGAAATCTTTTGATATGTGTGGACTGTAGCCTCGTACAGTAAGGGTCTGAGCGTGTGTCTGGACTGTGCTTTAATAACGAAAGAGCTGAGTGGTGTGTAGTGTATGTGAGTCTGTGTGTCTCTAGAGACCCCAGGTTACTGGGCTGTGTGAGTAATGAAATGAGCTGTGCAGTTTGCGCTCATGAGTTTGTGACAAGGTCAGGAGGTTGTGTGGTGTGGTGTGTGTGTGTGTGTGTGTGTGTATGCAGCCGTCTGAGCACCACTCCGTTTCTCACTCTTCCTTCTTCCAGACAACCCTCTCACATCCATCTCTGTCCCCCACTCGCACACATCATACACTCATATTATTGTTCTGCCATCCCTCGTTAATTTCCGTTCAAATCAGAGAGATTGAGAAAAAGACATGAAAATGTTAATTGAGCATGAAAACGAACAGAGACACCGTCGCCACCTCTTCCACGTGCCTGTATCTCAGATTATCATCTTTGAATGCAGCGCCCTAATTACTGCTGCTCCCGGTTTACAGCGAGGGGGGATTATGATTGGTGAGTGTGATCTGGCGGGCGCCATCATGTATGGAGACAGATACGACTTCATATCTGATACACCAATTTTCAGATTTTCTCATTATGCCAAATGGTGCCAAATAGTCAACATGTCCTCCATTTTCTCAGTATGAGCTATAAGACTTGACTTGTCTGACTTCAACCATTATTGCAGTTCATCCAGCCTAAATGATTCAAAACATGTATATTCTTTTCACCTTTGCTGCATAATTATTTTCTTTCAGGACATTTTAAGGAATTACCACATGGATGCAATCTATTTATCTCCAGTAATTGGTTAAAACCTCAGCTCGCTTGGTTGTTTCAGGGTTTAAACTCCCACAGATAGATCTTCATTGCTCCTGACACCTTAAACATAATGTTTTCTTTTTATTTAAAACTAAATGTACATTGTTTATATTCTACTTTCTTCCGAAACTTAACCCACATCCTGGAATAGTGCTGACTGCGATGCTGCCTCTCATTTTCTTTCTGTTTGTCTCAGCATAACCTAAAAAAATATACATGAGTTTGGTGTAGTTATGTCTTCATTCTGTTTCCAGGGAAAAGGATTTCTAGTGTTTTGTGCTTTGTGAGGGACACACTGCAATTTTCTTTTTACTTGCTAAATATTGGTGTTAATGTGTTTATTTGTGTGTTGCTTTGGGGGCCTTATTAGTATGGACTGTAGAAGCTATGTAAGCATCAGTCCATCAGGTTTAGGGATAAGTGTCACTGATTATAATACAGTCCATTCATTTACTAAGGAGAAAGGGGATTTACATACTGATTACAAGATTCACACCAAGACAGTGGTATAATGAAGGCTCTGTGTTTGCATGTGTATATTTGTCTTGAATTGATTATGAAACTGTTTTAAGAATATAAAATAGTAAAATGCTGGGCATCATTCGTGAAACTTTTTGTGCAGCTGTGATCTTCGATGAAGGGTTTTCTTGTCTGTGTAGATTCTCACTCATCCAGGTCATTGTAGTCAAGGGTTTTCTTATTTTTCCCCTTGATCATTTTTCATGAGCAAATTTAAGGGAGAAAATAAGAAAACATGTCAATGAGGCTCTTTGTTGTATCTCTTGATAAGCAACCATTACCCCAGAGTTAAACTGTGTTAAACAGAGTTTGAGAGTTTGCCTAAAGGCCTCCCCTTGTCTTTGCAGATCAGTCACGGTGTTTAACGCTCATGTGGATGTATGATAACAACCGGATACAGAACAAGATGGCGGCAATTCATTCAGGCCAGAAAAACATCCAGGTTTGTACAAATTTCACAATACAAACCATAATTACTGAGTTTGTCTGCAGCTTGGGCTGCAGAAAAATTTTTGCCCCCCCCCACATGCTAAAATACTGAGCCCACTGTGCTGGCCTGATTTAACTTCTCTGTGACAATGGTAGTGAACTGACAGCAAAACTCTGAATCAGGCGCTTTTGTGATGTAAATGACTAACTGTAGTTCACTAGGGGCTGAAGGTTGTGTTTCTCTGTACTGTATAGTACTTAAAGAGGATATTAAACCACATGAATATAGCAGTGGTTTAGGAGCTGTACTGTAAGAGTGACTAAAATAAACAGTATATACATTGTTTCTATTTAAAATGAGCTAACCTCTTCCACATGAATATTTATTAGACTCGTATGGCTTTGGGCTAATACTGCACAGAAGTGAACTGAATGACCTTGCAGTTTAAGGGCCAAATCGACTGTCCTGTTAATAACACTGAAATTAATTCGCTACGGTATACATCTATTCTCAATTCTCCAGTGTGCCGCTTTGAGGAAAACAAATCAGAAACCACAAGTGTTAAAAGTATATTTTATATATATTGTTTTCATTTCATGATGTTGCCCCAAGTTCACAAAGGACTATTAGGTATCCGTCTACATAGATGGCGACCTTGTTTCCAAACAGCCACATCTTTGTATTAAGCAGTAACATCAGCATTCTGTCACATCCCGCTATACAACACAAGAGCTGCAGTCTCTGAATAACAACCCACATTAATCTACTTGTTGTCCTACTCACAAAAATGAATACATGACTTGTCCTGTCGCCTACTGAACAAACATTCTGATGATCTTCAGTTCAGTAGCGTCATGTACAGTTTGTTGCTTGGTCAAGCCGTTATATTCATTTCAGTGAAAAACTATATCATATAGTGTATAATAACTATATACATTCGTTACAAGGTGATTAATAGATCAGCATAACATTGTAACTACAAAAAGGTTAATTGTGTTTTCAATTCAATGTTGACTTTCCCTGTTTGTGTGTGTGTGTCTTCCAAGACTTGGTTAAAAAGCTAAATCCTTTCCAAATAATGATCTGTTCTGATCTTTTGGTTTCTTCCGGATAAAAAGAGAGATTTATATTTACTGTATCTGCAACTGAGCTCTGGACTATAACCTGTAACGTTCAACAGATATCAAGAAACTGAGACAAACTCAAGGCTGAAAACTGAAGACCAAGCATCGACTCGGGTATCTACATCCCTGACGTGGCTTTGTATTTGGAGGGGTGAGGGTGCATGTATGATCTCTCACATTTGACAACTGAAATAATTGACAGCTTACCTATTATGTCAAACCCAAGCTGTCTGTCACGATGTTCCACCTGATGCGTGTCATCGTTTCTTTGTGTCGATCATGAAGGGATGCAGCCTAACACCTGATGCCTGCATGTTCATCAGTCAGAAGGCCTGTCACTCACATCTATCATCACTATTAATGAGCGCAGTTGTGTCTCTCTGTATACCTGTCCAATTTATTTCTAGATTGTGCCTGTGTATCAGTGTGTGCATGCTACATATACTTTTTTCCGTGCATACCATTGTGCATGTGCATAAACAGCGGCGCTCCATGCTAATGGAAAATGTAATAGCGCTAGACAGGGATTTGCTGATATGACCCAAAGCAGTGCAACTAGCAATCGGTAGGTAGTGTGACTCTAAGAGAAAGGTAGCAGGCCAGGAGGGACGTACTATTGTGGCCCAGCAGCAGATACATTATTCATCAGCTCTACTCGCTTGGCTGGTGATAATGATTTGATCAAATCTGGCAAGCCGGGTGGTGGTTGGTTGGGGGGGAACGGGCCTTCTGCCGGCGAATATGTGCATATCCTTTTGGTCCCTTTCCCAATACAGTATGTTCATGAATGTCAATACGATATGTTTAGCAACAGATATGGCAGAAGGCATGAAATGGGAAACCGAGTCCAATATGTCATCCCTTCAACTCTTAAATGATAAAGCCACCCCCACCCACACAAACACACACACACACACACACACACACACACACACACACACACACACACACACACACACACACACAGTGATAACATCTGACGAGGACCGAAAGGTGGAGTCTATTGTGTTGATAGGCCAGCTCAGGTGTGCAGGAAGATGGTATAACAACACCGGCTACGCTTACAGCGATGCTACCGAATAGTGTGTTTATTCAACAGAGGAGGCGACTGTTGAATGGGCTTTGATATTCATTTACTCCTCGCTGTCCTAAACACAGACAGCGCGGTGTTTCGCATTACAAAGCCAGTGTGCCAGATGACGAGTACAGACAGAGCAAAAACAAGCAAACAAAAAAGACCCCCCCCCCAGACATCCTGATGTTTCTCCAGCCCTCCTCTTTGCTTACATAACGTCTTCCACCTGCACTTGTTATTATAACCTCCTCTGCCGCTTGCACCAACACGCCGTCACTGCCATCACTGCCATCACTCTGAGCTGTCTTCAAACTTCTAACTGGTTCCTTGTTAGCTCCTCAGATAATTGCATTACAGCCCAATAAGGCTGTGTTTGGGTAGGAGTGTGGGAACTGGTTGTCTAAAGGCACTGTTCATCCCCCTTCGGATTGGCTATTTCCTGTTTCAGCCGGCTCCCAGCAGGACGCGACCTTCTCCAGCTATATCGTTAGATAACAAAGGCGAGAAACAAACAGGGAGACAGAAAGGATGGGGACGGATGGGGAAGAGATAGAGATCGGATGAGCAGACAGGTGCTAAGAGACAGACACATACGTGTGCTCACACACACACACACACACACGCACACGCACACACACACACACACACACACGCACACATGTCCTTTCACAAAAGAATTCCAATAGCGGAGAAGCGCTGCAGTGGTGCTGCTTAAGTTAGGTGCTGAAATGTCTCCGTGCGCCTGGGGGTTAAAAGCTGTGAATATGCATTGTGCTGTTAGTGCAGCGGCATGCACACATGCGACTTTGCATTTGTGACTGCCCCCCCACTCCACCTCTCTCCTGCTGTCACAGGTCCTTTTGTTGATTAGATCTGTTACTTTCCGTGCCCTTTTGTCCCGACATGTTTGCCTCTATAAATGTTAAAAACTTCCAAACACCAGTTATGTCAGGAGCTTTACAGTGCAGCAGTTAGACAATGGGGATCATCAGCCTATTACATAATCAGCCGTTTTTTTTTTTTTTTTTTTTCAAAATACAAAAAAAAAAAAAAAAATCTCTTGTCTTCAAGCCAAACATTTTCAGTAATGATTGTATGATCCTGAGAAAATCAAGAATTGTTTTGTGAGAAGCTACAGAGCAGGATATCTCCACAGTCATTTATTATTGGGCTGTGCTACAGCTACTTATTAGCGTATATCTACGCCCCTAAAGTACAAGAGAATTTTTTTTTTATTAAGGCCACGTTTTACTACATCATGCACACAAAATACATTCTGTTCCCTTGCTTTAATTAAATCTTTTTTTGCGAACAAGTTATTCATCTTGTGCCACAAGATTCACATGTGTCTCCAGTGACTTCAGATGCCACCATGGAAAGAATTCAGCTAATCAAGTTTTACTTTCACCTCGGAATGTCATACAAGGACATTCTTGCTGCTCTTGCACGATAAGGGATTGTCATCAGCAGGAGGCTTTTGCTGCATGTATTGAAGTATGTCGCGCTGGGCTCTTTGTGTACCAGTGACGTGCAGATCAGCTTTGTACAGATAACTCATCCACCTGCCATCCAAACAAATAACTTCTCTGACTTGGAGACCTGTACCTGCCCACACCCGCATGGACAGTTTGAGAAGCGTGAGCTTCTCAGGTGATTTACTTTGTTCTGTATTGTATTGATGCATGAGTGATACCGATTTATCTTAAAGATTACAGATGCTGATTTTAGCTATTGTAAACATTTGCATGCATGAGATAACGTCATTGCAGAAAATATCATGGGATATCTAAGCAGCAAAACCAAAAAAAACTGTGATCATAAACTTGCCAGGAAACTCTCCTGAAGAAACTCAAACTTCTAGTTCTTCTTTTTTTTGACATTTCTGGTTGAGCTCAGAATTTATTACAGCAGCTGCTTTACTCACTGTATGTACCTGGACTGTGTGTGTGTGTGTCTAACAGTTGACCTTTTGAATGTGTAGAACACAGAGCATTAATTAACATTTGATCCTGATCGATCCCATTGGTGTCTGGGGGTTTAAATAACCAATGAAGTTACACTGTCAGGCCTCATGTGGAAATGATAAGTGTGTTTCTCTCTTTTTTTTCACAGCAGCCATATTGACATGAAATAGTAGACAAACGCAGGTGTTACCAATTAAGTGTCTGGGATCCCTGCATGGTTTTAATAAAAAAAAGTCAACTCACCTCAAAAAAGATGCTGCTATCATCCACAACCCATCTGCTATTAATCCGAATGTTAATTTTTATGATCTGTCCTACCTGATCCATATACACTATAAATTCTTATTTACATATATATACATATTGACATAAAGGCAATCATGTTTTTTTTTCTTTTTGACTTCAATTTTTGGTTTTTGAATTTTCTATTGTTTGACATCTACTGTATCAGCAGGTGTGTTTCTTGTCTCCACATGCATCTGTATGTGATGCTGCATGCCTTTTTTTTTGTGCTGGAACTTTTAGGCCAGAGAGCCAGCAATTAAAAAGTGGACTGGGACATCTAAAGGCTTAGAGGCACAGACCCAGCACACATGCTGGCAGTCAATTGGCAAGCCGGGGGAGGTGAAATTGGAGAGATAGAGAGAGAAAAAGAGAGCGAGCAGAGATGAGAGAGAGGGGGGAAGAAGGCGGAGGGCATGGTGAGTGCTTGTGGGAGAGAAGGGGAGAACCAGAGGAAAGAGGGCGGGCTCAAACTCAGGCAGCGCGCACACACCCTCTTCTCAGCCCTCAGTCTGGTTTAGGCGTGCAAGAGGCAGCATGTGTGAGTATGTGCTGTAATGTGTGTGTGTGTGTATGTATATAGTCGAACGCTGGCTGGAGCCCAGGAGACATCTCACTGATGCAAGGATTCTCCTGTTTGGTCTTGGAGAGGACTTGCGCTTACTGTGTTTTAACCACCACAAGGGATTAACTGTTACACACACAGGAAACACCGGGAGCTTAAGTAAAGGTAAAGAGACGCATTTGTTGTTTAGATTATGCTTTTTTTATAGCTTTGTAAGTGACTGAGACTAAGAAGGCAAGATAGATGTGTTTGGGTGTGTGTGTTAATATCTGTATCTTACATTGGTGTATGTTTCTTGCTTTCTTACACAATGTGTCTCTGTGTGTCCGTGTGTGAGACTTCTCTTACTTTGCTAGTACAGTACACTACTGTTTGGCAGTGGATCTGTTCTCCTGATGGCTCACTCCCGTGCTCTCTCTCAAATACACACACACTCATTCATATACTGTATATTTATGTATATGAGTGAATGAGTGATATATTTTTTTAAAGAAAACTGCAAGGAAAAAGCTGTGCACATATTTTTTTAAATAGCCACCCTACATGGGACAGTGTGCGTGTGTGTGTGTGCATGTATTCGGGAAAGGAGTTTATCAATCATTAATGCTCTCACTGGGACATTTCCTCCACAAGGTAATTTGGTGATAACAAAATACCACAACAGCCCCCTGGACCGGCAGAACCTGACATGTCTCATTGAACAAACTGCAGGGCTCAAAGCGCTGTTTTGCATTTGATTGTGTTTTTTTTTTTTTTTGCGTAAGTAGGTACAGGAAGGAGAACATTGCTTGAGATAAAGTGAGATTACTCTCCAGACCTGAAACTCAAGTGGTACTCAGAGTAATGATGAATTGTCAAAAGTTTGTGAGAGCCATAGCACTTTGAAGAAATGATGAAAGCGCAGGTCAATCCTCCGGATCTCTGGTTATGCCATCAAAGGTTCACAATGCAAAATGAAGGATCATATGCAAACAGATTTGGATCTGATAAAAACATTAGCCTACTTTGTCTGTGTGTCTGTGTGTGCCTGTGTGTGTGCTATGTTTATGGAAATATTAATCGAGAGGAGAAACAGTTAAAGAGCAGCATACAGGCTAGACAGACAAAGAGGAGACTTTAGAGACATTGAAAGTCTTGTGAGAACAGCACTTAAAGGAAGAGTGGTGCTGCGGATTGGGCAGAAAGTTACTGTAGCCTACAAAAAACATGAGAGAGGACAGGTTAAGGACAGGGACAGGGACAGGGAAAGACACAAAACAAAGGAGGAGGGTCTACAAACATGCACTATTACCTCCTACTGAATACTTATACCATGTAAACTGTGTGTGAAGTCTCAGCTGTGCAGTGGGTCATCTTCAGGCATCCAGATAGTCAAAGAATGAGGGGTCAAAGGGCACATAGTCTCTGCTGCGCCTTGTCCTCCCTCACTTTCTTACTTCTCCTTTAGAAGAGTAGACTGTCTTTTTGTGTGGTCCAGTAAAATAATAATAAACAGGTACATCACAGATTGTTTCAGTTTTATGATAGAAAATTCAGTACATCCTAAATTATATACATTGGAAAAAACTGAAGAACCTTTTCAGCATAGTTTTTACAGTAATTGTTGTTTTAGTCCTACATCAAGTCTTACTAAAAGTAATTATCATTAGAACATACACAAGATGAAATTAGACAAGATATTCACCACTCATATTATGTGTGAGTGAGTATATTGTAATATACCATAGTATATGGTAAAATATTGCTGTGGTGTACAAAGTCCTGGTTTTTGACAAGCCATTGAATCACTTGCAACCAAATTACAAGGTGTAAGTACCTGTGATTTGATTTAATTTCAATTTCCATTCAATAACCAAATGTAACAGGATTTCTGATAAGGTGTACAAATCAGACAAGTAAGTAGTACTTATTACCTGTAAAAGACTCTAAGCAGTATTTGTTTTGATTTTGAGAAGAATAAGAACTATGAATTAGTTCTCGCGCTCTCTCTCAAGCTCCTGCTGCTTATCTTTCCTTCTTGTTATCTGTCTTGCCACGATTCACTGCTTCAGTTGCTGCCACAAGGAAGTTGAATATTGGCAGGGTGTTTTGAGGAAGTGATCCGTGAAAGGATTTATAGTGGCAGATAAAAACTGGTGCGTGGGGTCTGTGTGCGTGCACTTTTTTTCCCCAGAATTGACAAAGACTTTGCTAAAGCCCGGGGCTGTGAGAAGGGGAAAAAGCCATTATCTCATACACCGCTACATGTCCAGGCTTATGTGTAAGTGTGTCCATTTACTATGTGCGTACAAGGTGTGTGTGTGTGTGTGTGTGTGTGCGTGCATGCGTGTGTGTGTACTTCCACACAACCATGTGCTATGGCTGTGTAGAGTAAGCTAATATAGTGTATGAGCGTGAAAGGGGGATGGGGCTGTGTGTGTGTGTGTTTGTGTGTGCGTATACTTTACTAATACTAAGCCAACTCACCTATTTGGAAGCTATAGGAAGGCCCTTCCCCTTTTACACACATCCAACCTCATGTAAACATCCACATTCAACGGTTTCTTGTAACCCTAACCACAAATGAAACCAATCATTACCGTGCTATAAATACAAAAAAAATCATTTGGTGTATTCCTAATGTGTTAAATACTATATAACAATAGTTATCATCAGCAGCAGCTCACTTCTGCACCCATTCTGAATAAGACCCTCCTGACCTTGTGGCAGAGGAAATAATCTCTTGCTTTATGTTTACAGATACAATACATAGGATGCAGTTTGATGAGCATTTGGTGGGCATGATAAAGGGCTGATGCAATTAACATGAAAGGGATGATCTCCCTCTCCCTTGCTCTCTCTCTCTCTCTCTCTCTCTCTCTCTCATCTTTTCAGTCCGCCTCTCTCATTTTCAAACCGTCGCATTTCTAAGGCTTCATCCCTCTTCCTTAGTGATCCACTTATTTCTGCTGTTAAGCAAATATGGGGCTTATGCAGCCCCCCCATCGCCCCACATGCAATCAAGCTGTTTAAATGTTTGTGTTTGACTGTGTGCCTGTGGGTTCTCTATGTGTACGTCCCTCCAGTCTCCCACTCTCCCATTTCCCTGTCTCTGTCACTTGCAGCCCAGTAGCAGACAGATATCATGGTTGAAGTCTGTTTTGGAAAATGGCAAGACAAAACTGACAGCTGAGAGTGGAGTTACTTACATGTTTTTTCCTTTTCTCTGCTTTCAATGACTGTCTAATTAGGGTGCCAGTTCTGTATTGTTGCATGCAGAAAGGGGAATCCCTTTGATATGTATACTTTATTTATTTATTTATTTATTCATTTTGCAAAGTTCCTCATTGGGCATGTGGATCAATGACTTGGGCCGACACCAAGTGGTGAGGTTTGGCAGACAGACCTCTTCTACCCTCTTCCTTAAGAGGAGCACCCCAGGGCTCCAGTTTAAGCCCGCTGTTGTACTCCCTACACACACGACTGTGTAGTCACTGTCAACTCAACACCATCATCAAGTTTACTGGCGACACAGTTGTGGTGGGCCTGATCACAGATAACAGTGTTATTATTTATTTTGTGAATGCAACATCCTCGAGCCAAGCAGTTGACTCCTGATCTCCTGTGACTAATCCTTGTTTTACTCCTTGGAGAGGGCAAGCTTCAATATTGTGTTCCAATGTATGTTTCTCTCCAAAAAGACACAAGTAATATTTCCATTAGTGTATTTTGATGTGCAAAAAGATTTTTATGCCCGTGTGAGGTTGGTTTTGCCTTTAATAAAAGAGATAATGCACTGAATATGACATAGAAACAGGTTTGTTGAATATATGTTCTGACTTTGCAAAACATTTAATGCACATGACATGATCAGCTGTTTCCACTGTGTTTAGACCTTTTTACACAGCAACCATTTTGACATGAATTAGTAGGGTAAACACAGGTGTTACCATTGATACAAATTAATGTTCTGTTCCATTCAGGTCAAACAGAGTCAGGGTGCTGCTATTTGTGCATGTTGGCTCACTAGAAAGGCTCTGCTACAGTACACAAAAGGGTCTTATTTATCAACATTGTCTAATGAAACTATGATTTACACCTGGTTTATTCACAACAAATTAAGTTGATGGAAAGGCACTTAATTTGCGTTTTATTTTTTGGGAGATTTCAATGGTTATTTTATGGATTAAAATTGACTTGACAAAATGGAAGCACAACTACAGTATGCATTGGCTGCCGCTCCACCTATGGAGATTTGCCAAACATCTCTCCTTGGGAGGTTGGTGCCAGGGATCTGCTGAGTGCGGTTTGACACAGATGTTTGTTTGCGGTATCTTTGGACTCCCATTCCTTTTCCCAAGCAGCTTGGATGTAAAGTCTGGGTTTTCTTCCAAATTTGTTGTCTAGATGGAAAATGAACTGTAGGTGGATTAAAGATGTCTGCATGGATTGTTAGATGGGGGGGGGGGGGGGGGGGGGGGGGCTGACCTTTTGGAGCATCCTTTGAGTAAGTGTGACTCATTGAAAATGTAGGGGGTTTTAAGTTGGATATGACAGGAGGACCAGTGTTGAGCGAACAGACACGGTTATGATTCGCATGTTTGTGTTAAACTAGGCATCCACATCGTGTGTCTGGGATTAACTGGACCAGACAGGGGCACAGTATCTGTTCCTTCCAGATGTTTCTTAAAGGATAGGGTCATGTTAAGGGTCAAAGAACAGTCTGTTCCTGTCGTCTGCAGATAACAATGAAAGGCACGGCAAAGACTGTTTCGCCTCAATTGCTGGAGTATTTTCTGGGTATCCAAATACAAATACTGAGGAATTTGTACCCCTATACCATTGAAAGTCCCCTGACAGGAAACACCCGTCTAGTACAGAGACATTACCAACTTGAACACTGATTTTCTGATTAGTGGATGACCCGTTCTACATCCTTAGCCTTCCTGAGACACAAATAAAAGGAACTGGCAGGATTACATTTTACTGTAATTGTACCTTATGTTATTATATGTGACAAATAAAGTTGATTGATTGAGAGGCTGTGTCATGCTGACATGTTCTCTTACGTGCATCTGTTAGTAATGCCACTCATCTGGTTGAGCAGGACTATGAGAGTCATTCGCCGTGGAGTGCACAATGTCAGGTGAAGAACATCTTTTTCTTTTTCTTTTTTTTTGAGACAGACTTCTCAAGATCAACCCCCGATGGGAAGAAGAAAAAGGAGCAGGAAAAGCAGAAGGGGATGCCTTTAATTTGAGAGGGGGTGCATGGGGGGGAGGGGTGACTCAGAGCTGACATGAGCTGGCATGTACCCTCATTCATTTCCTCCCTTTTGTCTGTTCTGTGTCTGCTGATGAATTGGGAGTTTCTTCCTTCCTTCCTTGACTCCCTCCCTCTTTCTTTCTTTCTTTCTTTCTTTCTTTCTTTCTTTCTCTCTCTCTCTCTCTCTCTCTCTCTCTCTCTCTCACGCTCCCTTTTCCTTTGTCTCTCTATTTCTCTGTCTATTGCTCCATCATCCCTCCTTCCTTCCTCTGTTGGTGTGACAGCGTTGCCATCCCTGCCATGTCTACCCATTATCTCCGATCAGTGTTGCGTTCCAGCCCCCACATCAGCTCCCGCTGCCAACTTATGATGTATATGTGTACATGCATACCTCAACATTTCTCATATGGAAAAAAATATTTTTTTGGGGTGCCCACAATATATAAAAATAGCACAAAACAAAAGCAGAGAATGGCGAATTTGTAGAATTTTGTTTAGTGAGCGATTAACAAACAAAGGATGTGTGTCATTCTGTAGACGTAGTTTGATAAGGTGGCGGAAGCTGAGTAAATGCATGGTGTAGGGCTAAAACGAAGCATGCTTTCAGATGCAATGTAAGATGAGACATGTTACACGAGCAGGAAACTGATGTAAAAGATTTGAGAGTGAGGCAGTGGAAACAGTTGTTTGTGAGTGCTGAGTAGGGCTTCAAGGGAGGAATTACTGTGGGAGTGCAAAAGAACATCTTCAAAGATCATGTTCATGCTTTGCTGGCGATGGCACGATTTGGCCTTCCCTGGAATCTCTCTTGTTTTTATTATCATTGCACACCTAGTTTATGAGTGTTTTTCTGCTGAAGTTTACATCCATTTGACAACGTGTGCAATTTAAACAGAGGAAATGGGCCACTTGGCTTTTGTTTCTCCTCTCCTTTCCTCTCCTCTTTCACTCTATCTATCCCTTCAAACCGCAGCATAGTTACATAGAGAAACTACCGACCAGGCCAACGACTCAGTGCTCATCACATAGTCACACATCACGTTCCTGCTTGTTGACCTGGAAGTGAGTATGCGTGTGACATAAGAAAGGATGAAGGCGTACAGACAGATTTTTTTTGTCCTTTGGATTGAATTTCTGTGGGGGGTGGGACCCTATGGTGAGCGCTGTGTAAGGTTACTTTCAGTCTGTGTGTTTTTGTTATTGTCCTGTAGCACGTTAGGTTTTAGGCACGTGAATTCGAGTGTGTATGTGTGTGTGGCCTTTGTCCTTTCCCCTCAGGCCCGCACTCAGATGTCAGTGAGTCGTGTGGAGCTTACACAGGTCACTAATGCATGGAGAGGGGAGGCTCTATTCAGCGTAGCCACTCAGAGCCGAAACAATAACCCCGGCTTGAGTCCACACAAGTGCTCAACTCCCAGGAAATGGATCCATTGACCTAGATCCAACCTCATCCACTGAAAAGATGCCAGAGGACTGACACGTTGACATAGTTTGCTCTGTGACGAGATTGTTTTCGTCACCAGACATCGTTTTAACCTGAGCTGAAATCTTACAGCATGAGGGGGGCAGAAGGGATTTCACAATGATTTCCTGATATTTATAGCAGTTGACTGGAGTTTACTTAAGGGCTGACACCAATTTAAATGATGCAAAGGTAATTGGCAACGATGTAGCAGATGTGAAGTAGCAGAAAAAATGCTTCAGGGAGATGCTGTAGTTTCTGTGTAATTGCACTTACTGGTTTTCTTCCTGAAAATATTGATCCATATTGATTAGTTTGAACAGTGATTGTTTGTGTTCCATTGATTAAAACCTGGAGGTCAGACATACTAATTAATTTAACAGTGTGTGGGTGGTTGTGGTGTCTAAGATCAGTGTGTGTGGGCAAACATCACATTATAAGTGCTTACTTGAGGCATTTTGTCCATTTTCTAGTTTTACAATGTCACTAATGAATTAAAACGTTGTTAGATGTTATATTGTATGTTATTCACTTATATTCATATGATCTTCATACAGTATATGTAGTATATGAAGAGGATACATGCAGGATATACCTGACGTAATTAAAAAATGATTATTTCTTGCTCTAAATCTAAAGCCTGGCTTAACCTTTTTGAAACTGACCAGAGTGCAAAGGTTACTGAAGCAGTTAACTGTTGAAATTTGCACAACATTGTTGCAACATTCTGGGCGTAGGTCCATTCTCACTTTCTGAACACGTCCAGCCTCATGGTGTATGGGAATAGTTTTGCATATGTATGTTTGTGTGATACACAAACAAAAAAGAGGAAGTAGGTGGTAAGAGGTGCGCAATAACTTCTTTCTTGGAAAAACAGCTTTGCATGTTTTTTTTTTAACACCAGATACCGTTTCTTCATTCTTGATAGTTTAGTTTAAATGGTCTCACCTTATTTTAACCCCCGGCAGTATATCATAGGTTTGTGTAACCCCAGAACAGTGGTCTGTGTCCTTGCTTGTTGTCTCAGAGAGGCAGAAACACACAACAGTGAGATGCTGTTTGTCTGTCACATTCTTGCTGAGCATTTCTTACCCCCATACCTCACTGCAGTACATTGTCTCCTGTCTCTTCTTCAAGGGGGCACTTTGTTTGCAAGTGCTGCTGTTGACTCAGGTGCAGGGATCTACTAAGATAACTTCCCCTTCCACCTCCCCCACACTACAGTCCTCCGTCTTGCAACTAATGTCTATCCTCCTAACCTTACCTGCTTTCTCAACCCTGGCAGGATTATACTGCCACAGTGTGCTTTACCCATGGGTCTCTTTACTCCCTCTCCTTCCTTAATCTTCCATTTCCTTTCAGTCTTTCTTCCTTTCTCTCCCATGGTACCCTCTCTCCTTTTCTTCTACTTACCTTTCCACCTTATCTTTTGACCAGTCATACCAAAGTCTATCTCTTGCTCCCTGGTAATGATTAGGGTAGTGCTATAAAGCGTTTGCAGAGGTGCAGCAGTTTTCTTAATTCTAGTGCTGTCACTCGATTAAAAAAACAATTGAATTAATTACAGGATTTTGTAATTAATTAATCTAATTAATCACATTTTAATGTCATATCTGCTAAAGGTCTTCTGATAAAGAATTTGAATTCTAGGATATTAAACAATTGTAGTGCATGACTAATCAATAGAATACAGTAAGAAGAGAAGATCTGAAATCCAATTTTTTATTGGTGAACTGTGCTTCATGAATTAAATCTAAAAGTAAAGGTCCAGCACATTAAACCAGTTAGGCCAGGTGCATTATTCAAAAATGTAAAACAAATACAGTAATACAGTTAAATAAATAAAATAAAGCTGTCTTCAAAAATGTAAACCAAATACAGCGATTCAGTTAAATAAATAAAATTCTGTCTCAAATGGTCACTTAAACTCAATATAGCAATTCAACAATGAATAATAGAAGTCGTATATTTTGCGCTGCATTGTACCAACATAATTTTGCTTGGTGAGAGCAAACACGTGTGGTTTGAACCAATCAGAATTAGCGATGCTGATAACGTGACCACGTGTCCATCGGCCAACCAGAAACGCATTTGTTCAGCTTGGCTCGCCTCGCGTTGCGTAGCAACCAGAGACGCGCTCAGACTTGTCGCTCCGTGCCAAACGGCACAGACAGACACCGAAACAGCATAGATTACACTGAAACGAGCCACTGGAATTGTTCCAGCACTCAGATAATGTAACTAATGTGACTTTAGTACATTGTTTTCTTTATTTAACATGGGATGTTGACAGGGAGCTTCTTCTCCTTTTTTAATGGAACGCCGTTCCGGTCGTGAATCTTTTAACGGAATGTAGTTCCGGACAGTTCCGGTTCACTTTCACCCCTGAGCTCGCCACCGTTGATACTCATAATTAATTGCATAAAATTTTTTAAGGCGTTAAATTGCGGCATAATTAATTAATCGAATTAACGCGTTAAAATGACAGCTCTACTTAATTCACAATCTGATAACAGTGCAGCATTTTATTTTTATTTTATTATTCATTTTATTCATTTCTATGCATTCTATGCATTATCTTAACAATTTAATTAAAACCAGAGTAAGACAATACCTGCATATTGCATTGTTGCAGTATTTAGAAGTTAATCACACTATCTTTGTTGAAGTCATAATCAGAATAATATATTACTCTGTTAACACATCTTGGTTAATAGCTGTTCTTTTAATTTAGTCCTTTTAATCATGGCAAGCATGGTCTGTTTATTTCCTTATTTATTCTATGCAGGCATGATAAAGTGTTGTGTTAGAAAAACTGCAACATGGATGATGAGCAAAGTCTCTCCATTCTCCTTTTAGATTTCTATTTTCTGTTACATATACTTTTAACTGTTAACTCAGCTATACACAGCTCATATAGATGTGGATTGAGGAAGACGATACTATAGACTTTAAAAAATGTAATGTAATGCAACTATTACATTCGTCTGGATAATCATAGTTATCAAAAGTCAATATAAGAGACCAGCCTTGAGACCACTTTTTTGTGGTCTTGGTCTTGTCACTGCCTTGACAGTCTTCGGTCTTGGCGTTGGTCATGGTCTTGGTCTGGAGTCTCTTGGTCTCCCAATGTCTTGGACTGGCAGAGCGGTCTCGGAGGGATTTGGCATGCAGACAGCCTTTTTTTGTCCTCGGATATCATTATTGCACACCCGCTTCAAGTGGAGATACTTCATTAACAGCACTCAGGAGTCAGTTCTCTAATAGTGTAGAAATAGCATAGCAGTCATGCAATTACCACACATATTTGATCTCAGTCAATTGATAAAAACGTTTCTGGTGAGTTTACACACGAGTCTCTGAAACACTGTCTCTGTATTGTTGTGCCTTTAGTAGACATTATATTATACATTATACAATCTATTATTTATCCTAAGCAGCTACAACTCATGCAAAATAGAAAAAATATGGACAATTTTGGCTACAAGTCTACAAGAGTTGAGATGAGAATTGGTGACCTTTTTGGGCCGTGTTGATGACTCTCTGCAGCGCCCTTTTGTCAGAACTGCCCTTTCCAAACAATCCTTTCCCTGCAAAAAAATGTCTCCATCTTTGTTATAGACCATCTAGTCACCCCTACACACACACTAGCATCAAAAATAACCTCTGCAACAACTCTCTTTAGATTAGTCCAGTTGTATCGTTACTGACAACAAATAGGGTCTGTTCACATCTGCTCCACTTTGAACTGACACAACATCCATCTCTATCAGCCCCTCAGGACTTATCAGCGCCACTCCACCTCTTTACCTCTCATGTCTCCTTCCACCTCAATGCACATCATTCATCTGTCTACCTGTGGCCCAACACTCAATTCCACCAGCTCCCCGCCGCTCTAACAGCCTCTCATCCCCCTTTCAACACCATCATCTTTTTTTTTCAGATCCTCTTGCAGCTCTCATCCCATCCCCCCTAGTACCACCCTCTCACCCCAGTCAGTCTACCTTTGCCTAAAACCCTCTTATCCCTCTCTCTCACACACTCCTTCACCCTGTTATTTCACCGTCCCTTCAGCCTGCGCAGAGCGGAATAGGAAGTATTACCTACCAATTTGGCTCCATTCACATCTGTCTGTGTTTATCTGTAGGTGTCTGGCGGTGTCAGCGTCTGAGATTGTGTTGATGCCAGGGTTTAACTGATTTCTGAAGACAATGTTCAAATTTGCCTCTTTTATGCTCTTAATTAAGCCATTTTTGGCTGCATTTAATGGAACCACTTCTAATTAAATATTAACTCAGTTGTATTCATTTGTACTTCACATTAGAAAACAATAGACCCCCCTCCCCCCACACCTTCTGAACCTCTTAAGACACAGTGTACCGTGAGCGGTATGAGAGAGCAGCAGGGAGTCATTTATAGTAATATTTAGCTTCAGTTGTTAGTCTCTATGTGAAAAATAACATAACACTTATGGTCGCAAAGTTGTTTTTCATCGATTGACACTATGTATGAGCCTATTGAAGCATGGGGTCAAGAGACAGCCATCTTGAAAGACAATGAGGGCCGACTACGAAAATTTTGATGGTTTGATGGACAGTAGTACGACTCAATGGAAATTTTCAAATACAAGACTATCCAAATCTGATTCAAGTTGAGTCAATAGCCTGGGCTTTTGAACAACTTTTGATGCGGGAACTGTGCTACTTACAACTTGGGCATATCATTTTCACAAAAAAAAAAAAGTGGGTGTGCGTCTTAAGAGGTTAACTTTAGACCCTTATAGAAAGGGAAAAAAAATATGACACTCAATTAGGGGTAAAAAGAGGGGAAACAATTTACAAGCCAAATGTCCAATTCCTTCATCCATTTATTACCATATCATCCAAACTGAAAGGCTTTCACCTCATTGAAACTCAGATAAAACAAACAGACAGGATTCCAGTGCTAAAGTCTAACAACAATATAACCAGGGTGATACTGATATAGATCTGGCTAACAGTTTAGATAGCTAACTTAACAGTAAGTTAGCTATCTAAATGTACCAAAGACAAAGAAATATATGGAGAGGTAGCATTTTCTTATTATGGACCAAAACTGCAAAACAAGCTTCCATAAATATCTGCCACGCAACACTTTATTATCTAGAATCTTACTGAAAATGTACTTATTTCTTATAATCTTATTTGAAATTGTATTCACAATAATGCTTTGTTTGCCTCCATCCAAGATATTTGTAGTTATGATTGACAATGCACAGACTCAAACTGCATGAGTTTCATTTATATTGTTGTCATTTCAGTAAATTGAAATAGGCTGCGTTGTGCGCACATCTCTTCTTTTCTTAATGTCTTCTTGTTCCTACACTCCCAGCCGCTCCTCCCCCAGGCTGCGTCTTGCCCGTAGGGTTTCTACGGTTACCAGCTGAATCTGGAGCACAGTCAACCCCTCGTCCCACTCCTCCTGGATAATTAAACAACACTTCTTTTACTGCCTCTCATATATTTGGAACAGCAAATCACCACATGAATATTCAGTTGATTGATTTTGATAACTGGGTAGGTGATTGTATGAGCAATCACCGTTTCATCAGGAGGAACGAAGGACTGTTGATTGGGGAATAGTAAAAAAGATGGAGATTTATTAACATTTAAATATTGTCAGTCAACCAGCTGCATTGTTGAGTTTTACTCTGTCAACATGAGGATTTCAAGTGATGTGGTTACTTACCACAGTCCAAAGATGGATTTTAATTTAGGTTTGACATGCCTTGATCTTGTCTTTCATCACAGAACAAGTGGAGAATGGAGTACTCTGATCATCCACTGTAAAGGGCTCACATTAAAATACACATCTTTAAAGAGGTGGAGAGTTTTATCATAATAGGAGATTTAAATCTATGGGCTTTCCTGTCTTTGAATACCAACAGGGACTCGCTGATCGCTGAGGCTGCACTCAGCAGCAGCTACACACACTCATTGACTCACTCTGGGTCCTTCACTCAATGGAAGAGCTGTGGTGGAAGGATTTTCTTTAACATATGGTAATCCCTGACTGCAGCATGGTGCAGAGACAGTCAGTTGAAATCTGAGTTAAGGAGCGTAAAGTGTAAGCTCCTAGAAAGATGGAGGAGCGTATTTAATGAGGTTAGTGACACTCCAGGAGTAAAGTGGAGTGAATTCCGCTGCCCACTTGATCCTCAGATGCCACAGCGAGACACTGAGCTAAAATCTGTCATATATGTCATTTTGCAGATGATATGCCGGACTACGTGGCTGTATTTTTCCCCCGGTTTATAGTTTTTCATCTTACGTTCTCTGCTCTCTTGCACTAGCTTTTTTTTTTGACACATCCTTCTTTCTTAAGGAGATGACAAATAGAGGGGAGGGGACCAAAGTAAATGAATAACAATCATCTAATTTCCCTCCACTCCACTTTGTTCTGTCATTTTTACGCCATGCTCTCCTTTGTGTGGCCTCGAAATGAAAGTGCTCTTCAGGAGGGAATTATGATTTGTCTCTCACCAGTTAAAAGTAATTCATGTTTGATTTAAGCAGCAGCCGAGACTCTTTGGTTGCAGGCACTCTGTTTGTGTGTGTGTGTGTGTGTGTGTGTGCAAACTGGGAGAGACAGAGAGTGGGGGGGAGCTCGAGCGTGTCTTGTCAGATCCCAAAAGGATGAATAAGAAGCTAATCTCCCTCTTCCAGGGAATTCTACCAGTGATGTTTTAGACAGTCCCGTCTCAGAGGGCCTGTGGGAGTGCAGTGGAGTGTGCGCTCCTGTCTACAATAGAATGTTTTCGGAACGTATTTGACTGTTCTCTCTGTATCTCTGCATCGGATAGATATAGTTCCTCTTCAGAGATGAAGGACGTGCAGCTACCGAGGTGTGTACGGAACAGACACACCCGCAGTCTTGTGTCCTTATCTGGCTGGCCCCTTTGAGCCTTTTGAGTTGTTCATGCTGTGTTTATCTTTCAGAGCAGGTTTGCTCATCGTAAACAACAACAGGGAAGCCCCGGTGTACATGCTTGCGTGTCAGCAGGTGTGTTTGTGTGTATTTCTGCAGGTGTGTGTGTAGGTGTGTATGCAAAATTGCAAAGCACAGAGAAGCTGTGATAAGAAGCCTCTCCCAGGCTCCCATGGTATTATATCTTGACTTACTTGGAATTAAGTTTGATCCATACAGAAATTCCTTTGTTTACCCCCCAGAGAGAGAGTCAGCGACTTCACCTCATGCCTGGAGTGAGGGTGTGTGTGCGTGTGTGTGGGGGGTGGGGGGCGATGCCCATTTGAGGAATGTGAAAGGTGCGGGAAAAGGCCTAAGGGAAGGGTGAGTCTGGTGACTGCATCATGTGTTTCGGGGCTTGATAAGGGGGGTGGTTGTGGTTTCAGGGTGCAGAGAAAGGTCAGAGAGATCCGTCAAGCTGAGAGCTTCTTCTGGTACGGCTGTGTCTAGACTGCTCACAACTCTTTCTGTTTCCTTTAATGTCACATTCAGTTTGGATTATAAATGAGTGATAATGACAAAGCACTACAATAGGAACTATTGTCTCTTGAATTTGACTTTCTTTAGTGCCAAGTATGTGACCATTAATCTCATTCATCACGATTACTTAGTCATTATAATAAGTGCACAATATTGGTCCGGATGAGAGATGATGAGAGTGTGTTAATTGTTAATAAAGTGTTAATTTGAAGACAGGAAGTATATTTTGATTCCAGTCTTAAATTAGTATTTGAGAATGACTGATTTTATCACAAGTCATCAGTCTTGGCTTCTGTAATGTGTTATATTCAGTAGAATGCAGACACAAAGCCAGGATCTGGCAACTCATTTTCTCCAGTCGCAAAACTTCAAGACTAATCCAAATGTTTAATTCCTCTGTATGAAACATATTAAAGTGTTTCCTCCTTGTCTAGTAAAGCATTAAAAACCAACCGTTGAAATGCTTCATTTATGGATTAGATCTTTTTCACATATGTAAGAAGATAGAAATATTCAACAGTTAATTTATTGTTTAAAAAAAGACACGTTGCAGTGGTCATCCTCATTTATATGCGCAAAATGCGTTGTGTGCAAAGAACAACATTGTTTAATAATGTGAAAGGTAATTATGATTAATTCCTCATTTATGATTTATTCATGTCGGGCCGTAGTTCTTTGGGGAAAAAAGATAAAGGACCTGTCATAAAATAGTGCCCTGTGATTTCATAATCTGCATTCCACAGCAACCCCTGCATGCAGTCTAGACTAGTGACAGGTGTCTTCATTCACGGTACAGTGTGGTACAGTTGGTGCTTGTCCACGTCATGTGGATGTGTGGTTTCAGTCTGTAGAGCTGAGCTGTTTGTCATGTTGGGCGGAGCCGCGGGACAGGTGCAGAGATGAAAAGATTGGCGACCGATTTGGGGGGGAGTAGGGTGTGTCCGCTCTGTGGCTGTTCTGACAGGCCTTTGGTATTTTTCCAGAGTGCCAGGGCATGTGTGAGAGTCAGGGAAAAACCTGCTCACATTTCTCCCGGGACCGTGCAGGTGTGCACGGCTGGAAGTCTGCCTTTGTACCGCTGTGCTTCTCGCGTACGCCGCAGAAAAAGGGACTTGCTCGACGTGTTCACGTGTTAGGTGATAGACATGAGAGGAGCGCAGCTGTGGCAACCTGGTGGAGTTTGACAGCTCCAGTGCAGAGTTGTTTCTGACAGTATAGTGAAGTGACACATCCAGTCCCAGCACAATGCTCGGCTCACCCCCCTCACTTCTCTGACTTTCGTATTAATCATACTCAACGGCTCTGAGCTCAGATGCAGAAAGATCTGCTATTCAAGCATGTTGTTAAACCAGAAATAAATGTCTTTGCTAAATAAATAAAATGAAACGTTTAAAATGAAACAAAGGCACTTTTGGAAACTGTTTTTTTAAGTGGGAGTTTTTTTTTTGTTAACCAATGTGGAATTTAATTTCAACATGTGGAATTTTTCTTTGTCCCCCGCTCCGTGTGTGTGTATGTGTGTGTGCCTGTCTATGACCGGGCATGTCTGCATGGTAATGATGCTCGGGCTGCTGTTGCAAGGCCATTGTGTTAATACACACTCTCTCAATGTGTTAATATACTGTGAGAGAGTGAGAGACAGAGAGAAAGAGAACGAATAATTATGTTTCCCCTTTTGTCTCAGCTCCCTCAATTAAGCCCTGAAGAGAGGCAGCCAGAGCACATGTCTACTTATCCACTTAAAGCCAGGCAACAATAAAGACCCCCCCAACCCCCACACACCCTCCCACCTCCCCTAATTTCTCTCTAGCTGTCTCTCCTCTGCTTCCATCCCATTTTCCCATTTTTTTTTTTTTTTGCGTGTCAAACTGCTATTCATAGCACAGTACCCCGATATTTTTCTACTGCTTTCCCCTCCGCTCCAACCTTCCTCCTCATGTGTTTCCCCTCCAGCCTTGCCTCACCTCACGGGTTCAGCAGAGACCCAACACCAACACCCCCCTCACCCCCCCTCCGCTCCCCGTGCTTTGCTGCAGGGCCCGGGGAGAGGAAAAAGCGAAGAGATTAAACATTTTAAACTGTATACTGCCAGAGGAAACACAATGGTTTCATTCCCCTTGTGACAGGATTGTTTGGGTTGTTTGGTCTGTGTGCGTTTTTTCACTCCACCAAACTCTGAAATCAGACAAACATATAGATGAGCTATGGCCTGGCAACAGCAGTCTCTCTGTCTATCAGTGTATCTATCTCTTCCATCTGTTTGCACTTATCGTCGCCAGTTTTAAACGATTCCACATTTAAAATTGACGCAGGACTGAGTCAAAAAATACATATCCAGCACCTGTACCGTACAGTGTTTCTTTGGGGTTTTTTTTCGGGGGGGATGGGTGACCAGTGTGCGGGTTTGTAGATGAGCCTCATCAGGCCGGATGGGACGGAGGAGGTTTGAGAAATAAAAGGGTGGTATGAGTGTAGAAAAAAGGAGAAGCTTCCCACAGTAGTTTAAATACACACATTCTGACGTGGTGCAATGTCATAGTTGACCAGCGAAGAAAAAAAAACATGTTCATATCTTTTCTCGCGTTTGCTCAGGAGTCCTCCTCACTTCTATTTTCACCCCCTTCATGCTTCTCCTTTTTCTGAACTCTCATTTCCGTGTCTTTGTTCCAGAACCGTAACATGGTTGATTTATCTTATTTCTGCCCCAGAGAACAAACAAACTGGCGAACAGCAGCTGTTGTCAAATTTGAGTGCATGGATCAGCATACTCGTACCAGACCTGTGGGAACAAATTGACGGTGCATCTTTTACATAATGTGCAGTTAAAATGACTCACCAGACGTGAAAGATCTGACCAATCTGCTCCGCGAATGATGAAGGACTGTCTCTCCTTTTATTTTTTTAGGCTAAATTACGTTCATACTTATGGAATAAATATTTGCAGCTTTCCCATCTGTCAGTGAACTGAAAATATGTGCAAGTAAAGTATGCTCCTACACGCTATAGATGGCATATTATGAAAACTATGAGAACACTTTAAGCTGCTCAGGGCAGGTATTAGGGAAAATTAGGTTGTGTTGGCGAGGATCATTTAATTGAGTCTTAAGCAGAAAATCGTACTCTATAGCTGCTTTCATCTTCTGTCATCTTACCAATTGTTTGTGTGTGTGTGTGTGTGCACGCACATCTCTTTGTCTGCGAAAAGAAAAGGGGTGTTTTCCCTAAATGTTTAGTACTCATGCCTGCACATGCCCGTTCTGGTTTCTGGTTGACAATGAGTTTCAGGGTGCAAAGAAAGAAGAATTTGCAGCTGTTTTTTTTCCTTCTCAGGCTCAGATAATTACTCTGTACTTAGTTTCTAAAGATCTGTGAGTTTGTATACAGTGTAAACCTTTCAATGTGCGTTTTATTGACCTTACTGCATTACTTCAACTCCAGGCCTACTGACCACACTGTTGCGCCCTTTCATCCTCTATAAGGTCTCTCATCTTCCCCCTTTGGGCGCTTCACAGCTTCCCTTTACCTCACCCCATGTGACGTACGTGGCAGATCCTCTGCAGTAGTTTTAGAAGTGCCTTCCTCTTCTCCTCTTCCCCACTTCCTCACTATGTACATTTGACACATTGAGTCACTTTGACGTTGTGAGAGCTCGGTGGAAAGACAATCTCTTTTTGTTCCGCTCAGGGCAGACTGACCCAGCCTTTTGAGGATGTATGGAGGATAATGTGGTCGGTGAAAGATGACACCGCAATAATGTGGGGATGCCGGTGAAGCAGCTGTTTAACCACAGGTAACCACAGCTTTTCAATCACTGCAAAATTATCGATTTTGTATTGTTTTTTTTATGTTTTTAGAAGTAATTTTACTTGTTTCAGTGTATTTCTACCTTTGTTTCAAGTCATATACATCAACTGTTTTTTCAATGAAGATAACTAAAACTAAACTAATCAGAAATACATTTGACACATTGCTAATGTGGTAAATTACTATTCTAGCTGCAAATGTCTAGTTTTTGGTGCATCAATATCTACATAAGTGTATAGAGGCCCATTTCCAGCAACTATCACTCCAGTGTTCTAATGGTACAACGTGTTTGCTCATTGCATCAGAAGGCTAATGGATGATTAGAACACCATTTTGCAATCATGTTAGCACAGCTGAAAACTGTTGAGCTGGTTAGAGAAGCTATACAAACTGAATTTCCTTTGACAAAAGCTAAATTTGAAGGAAAACATATTATTACAAATTCAAATCATTATTTCTATCCTTGTCAATATCTTGACTATATGTTCTATTCATTTTACAACTCATGGTGGTAAATACAATTGTGACTTTTCACGGAAAACACAAAATTGTCTGGGTGATACCAAACTTTTGAACGGTAATGTAGAAACATGTAACAGTATATTTTTTTATCCATATTTAAAGGCTTTGATTCTCAATACAAGATAACTAATCAAAACAGGTTTTCGTCTAGTTAGAAGCAGCTTTTAGCCCACACTGAGAAGCTGATGGTGTGGGTTTGATAATGTGTGACTCACAGAGGACCAGCTGATCTGACAGCAGTTGACTCAGCAGCTCCATTATATAACACGGAGCATGAGGTGAAGCGGGACGCAGAGATAACTTTGTGATCAACAGAATGCGGCTAAAAACAGGTTTATTTTTAACGTTTTAACTGTTCGGGGAATACAGCTAATGGATGCTTTTAAAACCGGAGAGGGAAGAGACAGAGCTTCAGCAGGATTAGGGCGATCCTTTCTTGTGTCAACCGAGCCGATTTCCATCCATGAATGTCTGGGGATAAAAGGGCCACTGTGCACTTTTGAAGACATAAATGAATCAAAATGTATTTTTACTTGTCTTAGATTGAATTGTAACTTTCAAAATGTGAGGAAAGCAAATTAGTGAACTGGGTCAGTTGAAGTAGCCAAACACTGGCGAGGGAATTTCCACCTCGACTTGTGGATACCTGATCCATGACCTCATGGATAGATTTGACCTACCACTGTCAGTTAATGGGCCATTGGAGGTGACTCAATTCATCCAGCACAGAGACTGACCTGTTTTTTAGCAACAGAATGCGAAACATTTTGTAAACAGTTTAATGCAGTTACTTGTCGGTCAGATCATAATTTGAATCTCAATCCAGAAATCTCTGTGAAACTCCCAAAGTCACTGTCTCATATTAAAATAAATCAAATCAATAAATTGGAAAATCCATCTTGAAGAGCTGGCGGATACATACTTTTTTTTTTATTGTGTGTTTAGTATCCCCCGGATCCCCCCGATTAACCCTTGAGACCCCCTGAAAGCCTCAAATGCAAAATTTGGGGGGGTCTCAAAATTCGTTAAAATAAACTAAATAAAATTATTAAAGTACATATTATTGTTGTTACAATAATCATTACAATGTTTGCTAAGCTCGTGGTGCTGTGTGGGAGAGAGAGAGAGCGCGAGAGAGAGAGAGAGAGAGAGAGAGAGAGCGCACCAGCCATAGTGCTGTGTGGCTTGTTGTAGACTGTCTATTATCCACTGTGTTGTTTTCCACCTTGAGTTTGTATTTGTAGAAAGATATATATTTCTAAATGAAAAATAAATTGCAATTGCTAAATGGGTGGTTAAATACTGTCATACAATTGGTCATAGGCTGTAGGCTTTCAAGTACACCAGCTGCGCGATGAAACCAT
Source organism: Lepturacanthus savala (assembly GCA_030544235.1). Classification (NCBI taxonomy): domain Eukaryota; kingdom Metazoa; phylum Chordata; class Actinopteri; order Scombriformes; family Trichiuridae; genus Lepturacanthus; species Lepturacanthus savala. Next base: position 24,097,130 of record CM060479.1, on the reverse strand, counting down.
CATTTATTCAGTTGCCTTTTAAACGCGGCAGATACGTAGCAGATATGTAGCATTATGGTCTGCACCATAATTTACAACTTTGCATCGGCTAGCCTACTGAAGAAAAGTTTGATCAGTATTGCGCAACAATTGGGGCCCCCCCGAATGTTGATGGGTATTTCGCACACTGTTTAGTATCAGATATTAGCTTAGATAGATGTGGGAGATCAGTAAATAGATCAGTAAACACTTTGTGAGTTTTGTTCTGAGTCACAGCTGGGGCCTTTTAAGACGTATTTCACCAACACCTCATCCTGAATTTGCAGTTGAATCATGGGAAATGTGGAGAGTCAAAACGGGGTCAGCGGTTTCGATGGCGACATGACGGGACACCTCTCCCGCAAGAACGCGCCACGCTCCCTCCGCCTGCCCAACAAGCAGCCGATCACTCGCCGCTCCCGCCACTCTTCCTCGGTGAAACAGGAACACAGGAACTCCGAAGCCTCCACCCGCTCCTCCAGCACCCCGAGCATCCCGCAGTCCCTGGCAGAGAACGGCGTGGAGCTTTTCAACGCGACAGATGCGTTAGAAGAGTTCGGCATCAACCCTCACTGGACACAGCGTGTTGCTATGACGATGAGGCCAGAGTCCTATCAGCAGGACGATGACCCCTTGGCCACGCCGACCCCTGAGACCTCGGAGGCTGACACTGTGGCCCACGATGGGGGGGAAGACTCTATGGGGGAAGGGGAGGGGGACGTGGTTGGAGAGGAGAGCTACCTCCAGCGGATGACCGAGGGCCCCCGCGAGGGCGGGAGTTTTAAAAAGAAGCGGTCAAAGTCGGCGGACATGTGGAGAGAGGACAGCCTGGAGTTCTCTCTGTCAGACCTGAGCCAGGAGCATCTGACCAGCACTGAGGAGATGATAGATGGAGGAGAGGAGGAGGAGGAGCAGTTCAGGCGCCCCAGAGGCACTGCAGGTGAAGATGATAAACATGCACACACACATAGATTTATGTCAAATACTTATTCAGAAACACGTTTTCATAGTTAAACTGATTACTACTATTTATTTCCTGTCTCACAGTGATACAGTAGATGATAAGTGTTTGAAATTCTTCTCTACATATTGTTTCCTAAAAGCATCACTGTAGCTGTCTAAGAGAATACTGAAGGTAGGAAAAAAGGATTGTATACAGCTCTTGAAAAAAAAATAGGAGACCACTGCAAAATTATTCGTTTTTCAGATTTTACTACTTGTAGGTATGTGTTTGGGCAAAAGGAACATTTTTGTTTCAGTCTATAAACTACTGACATCATTTCCCCTAAATTCCAAATACAAATATTATTGTTTGGAGCATTTATTTGCAGAAAATGACAAATGGTCAAAATAGCAAAAAAAAATTACAATGTTTTCAGACCTCAAACAATGCAAAGAAACAAGATCAAATGAATTTTAAAACATGTTTACACATCATTACATCACATTAGAAATCAATATTTGGTGCAATAACCAAATAATCCTATGCATCTTGGCATGTTTTCCACAAGTCTTTACCATTGATCTTGGGTGACTTTATTCTACTCCTGGTTCCCCTTTAAGCAGAATGAGGTGTGCATGTGTTGGAATTCAATAGACGCTGGAATGAAATGACTGTAATACATGTAGAGATGCTGATTTAAAAAAAAAAAATGCAGTGGTCTCTTATTTTTTTCCAGAGCTCTATGTGCATATCTGTAGTGTTAGTTTGATTCGATCCATGTTACAGACGATGAGGAGGAGGGAGGTGGGAAAAATTGCAGAGACTCAGTGGGTGGCGGAAAAATATGATTTTAAGAAAGCCTCCTGATTAAAGGTTAGCCAGCATCCATCAGTTGCAGCAGTTCAGTTGATCACAGGGTTCTTCAGCTTTAGTGGCTGCAGGTAACCTAACCACAAGTGGTCGTCTGGCTCAGAATAGATGATGGACTGCTCCACACACACACACACACACACACACACACACACATACATAGATAAAGATTCACAGAAGGACACACACGGTGAAGGTTAGTTTACACATCAAATGTGGCAAAAGTAATCTGTCTAACCTCACACAAAAATATGCACACCCACCGCCCTTCAATAACCACCTGTGTGTGTTTCAGGCTCAGCGGAAAGGGCATCGTCTCTGGACCATCTGTGCATCCAGCAGAGTCTGGGCCTCAGGGGGCAGAGGAACCGCTACGCTAAAAACCGGAGAGAAGCCGAGTGCAACGGGGATGGAGGTGGGGAGGAGGGGCTGACGTCTCCGACTGAGGATGATGGCAGCGGGTACGGAGCCTTCACGCTCCCCTGCAGACGCTCCCACTGCCTGTCCGAGGGCTTGGCAGGGCTCGGCATCCCGGCTGCTCCGTGCCCTGCTTTCCAGGGCCGACGCGCGCAAACAACTCAGGTTAGATTCACATGTCATGAATATTTATTAATGAATATACAAAGCAGAACGAAAACAGAAATCAGGTCAAATGTCTCTTATTTCTCTCATATTTCCTGTTATTTCATCTTGCCAGCTTCTGCTCTCTGAAATACAGAACCAGATAGAGTTTGTTTATGAGTAGAATCCAGGAAGTTCAGAGGGTCCATGGACATGACAAGAGACACAATCTAGCAATTAGCATTTTGACAACCAGAGCCGTTTCCTGTGCGTGGTAATGCTCTGTGCTTGTGTGCCTGTATCGCAGTATGTGTATATATATATATATATATATATATATATATATATATATATATATATATATATATATATATATATATATTTACGTAGAAGGGAAGTGGATTAACATTGATTGCAGAATGAAATACTGGCCTGGTTTCTCCAATCGCCTTCAAGAAATTAAAGTATAATATCATTCTCTCCCATTCACAAACCACGTTCACTCTGAGTATACACACAAACATTTTGAACATAGTTTTCTTGCAATCTTAAAAAGGCAATTCATTCAAAATGGTAAAAAAAAGCAGTCACATTAATTTATCACCAAGAAGTCCCTTAATAAGAGAGTCAATTGGGAAAAAGGCAGGACTACATCAGTAGAATAAAGAATGTCTGTGTGCTTTCTGCAATATTTATGTGTCACTGATAAGAAAAAAAAACCATTTCCCATTAAGAAGGAAGTATTTAGGACAAAAATAGCCAAACCAGGCTTTTCTTTCAACTCATTCCCAGAACCCCCCAAGCACCCTTGGATAGCAGAGTACCCTAAGTGCTTATTATAAATTCATCTAGTGGGGCTGAGGGCGTTGTTAGACTGGATATAAATAGACAGACAACACAGCAAAACAAAGAGAAAAAGAACAGAGGCAGACTCTGTTTGGTAAAAGAAAAGTGTGAAAGCACAGATAATATCTCTCCTTCAAAGTGAAAAGCTATCTTTCAGCAGAAATGCATTTTTTTTTTTTTTTTTACAGTATTTTATGAACTTACATACATACAGCCCTAGAAACCCCTTGTGTAACATAAGCTGTCAGGATGCTTTGTGCAAATGGAGAGAAATAACCTCTGTTGTTATATAGAGTGGCAGATTCGTCATTCATCAGTTTTTACGGTTTACGTTGTTACTCTGTGTGTGTGTGTGTATCTGCTTTATAGTTTCTGTGCATGTATCAGTTGCTGTGTATCCATAAGTATTCCATACAGTCAGTAGATCAGTTCTGATTGTGTCATTTTTCTTCTGGCTGACAGGATATTTCAGGTGTTTTTGAGGGAAGTGAGTACAGTGACAGTGGCATCGATGGCGTCGCCACGGAGATGGACGGGGACGGAGAGCTGGTGTCGCGGCGCTGCAAGGCCATGTCCGCCTCCTTCTCGGTGTACTCAGCGACCGAAAGCAGTGTTTTCAACGGCAGCGACAGCGGGAGCAGCAGCGCCGGAGGAGCGGAAGGAAGAAGTGGTGAAGGAGGCAGGGGCGGAGTTTATGAGAACTTCCGGAAGGAGCTGGACAATCAAGCCTGGGTTAGTCACTTAAATTATGTGTGACTAAACAAGTACTAATGATGGATCCCATGTGTTTGTCATTACTGATGGTTTTCCATCACTATTTCATCAGACACACCAGGGCCGGGACTGCACAGAGGAGGCGGGCTCTGCTGTGAGCGACGAGCAGAGCAGCAGCACGCTCAGCAGCGCTTACCCATCGGATGCTCTGATTGGCTGCGAACAAGGAACAGTCAGGAAAGCAGGAGCTCTGGCTGTGAAGAACTTCTTGGTCCACAAGAAAAACAAGAAGGTGGAACCTGCAACGAGACGCAAGTGGAAACAGTACTGGGTCTCTCTAAAAGGTGTTGTGTTGACTCTCTCTTTTATGACAAAGAATAAAAACCTGCGAGCCAAACATTTTCTAACTTTTATTCTGAAACACAATCTCGCCGCTATCATGTCACATTCAGTTACATCTCGAGACCCCGGTCTGTTTAATCTCTCACTCTCTTTCTCTTGTTAAGATGTAATCACATCAGTCTTGAAACCGTCAATGCCCTTGCTTGTCTCCTCTACTGTCCCCTCACACCCGCTCCTGTGTGGCCTTACATTTCCTCCACTCTGCCTCACAACAATTTAATTTTACGGTGGCATCCATGTCTAATCCAATCTCTTGAAATGCATAAGATACAGCATCTGCAGCAGCATTCCCGCCTGCCTCTTCTGCTTATATCCACTCTTCCCTAAAAAAAAAAGTTTCTTCCTAGTATTCCTTAACCTTATATAGTTAACACCGATAATGACGATAATGATGTAGGGACATAATTGTAATTTTTTCATTATGTTAGCTCAAAGTTAATTGTAGGGTTGTTGTAAAAAGAAAATATTTTTGTACAGTCTGTTGTATTTTGGAGTGCAGTGCTGACGTCAATACTTTTGATAGATTTATTTCAATAAAATAAAATGGAAAAACAGTAATTTAATAGGACTTCAGTAAAATGATTTTTTCTGCTCTTTCTTTTTTCCCTACATCTTCCTTTCCTCATCCAATAAATCCTCAAGGCTGCACTCTTTTCCTGTACGAGTCCGATGGGCGTTCAGGGATCGACCACAACAGCGTTCCTAAGCACGCGTTGTGGGTGGAGAACAGCATCGTCCAGGCTGTGCCTGAACATCCTAAGAAGGACTTTGTCTTCTGTCTCAGCAACTCAGTGGGAGACGCTTTTCTCTTCCAGGTGAGCCGGACACTGATTTTCAAAGCGTCTGTGTGATGTTCCGCATGCTTCCTTACAAAACAGTCAAGACTGTTGCAAAAAATTGTATTTCACATAATGTGGGTCCACACATTTCACTGTTGTTCAGGACTACATGATTTCAGCTGATAACTAAGAGAGACAAAGATGGATGGAAATAAGAAAAGACCTAATTTCCCCTGGGGCAGTATATGTGGGAGTATGCATGTATGTGTGTGTTGCACAAGTACATGACATTTAGCCATGTGTGGGAGATAAGCCAGTCCTGTGTGCATGTGTTTGTTTTATGTCTGACATGTTTAAAGGCCACACTGTCATACTGTGACAGTGATCCACCACAGTGACCATTGTGTAATATTACAATGTGTCCATTTATATTCATGGCAGCTGTCCACAGTGACATTCAATCAATGAACGAGAAGATAAGTAATAAAATGAGGTTTAGATTATAGTGACCGTCCTCTTAGAGGCTAATAATGGGACTTATGTGTCAATTCTTTCAGCTGTCAATTTCTTCATTTCTTTTGCTCACCATTGCTCTCTGTTTTCTTAAGTCCTCAGATTTGTACTTCCCTCCTTTTAATTTTGATTCTTTTCCTTCTTCCTCTCAGACGTCAGGCCAGACAGAACTGGAGAACTGGATAACGGCGATCCACTCGGCGTGTGCCGCCGCCCTCGCCCGGCAGCACCACAGGGAGGACACGGTGCGGCTACTGCGGACGGAGATCCGCAAGCTGGAGCAGAAGATCGACATGGATGAGAAGATGAAGAAGATGGGGGACATGCAGCTGTCCACTGTCACTGATGCCAAGAAGAGGAAAACAATACTGGAGCAGGTAGGGTGAAACGGATTAAAGGCTGAGCAGCACTTTTGTTTTCATATTATTGGACTACAAATGAGTCATACATGCTGATGTGAACCAGGTGTGTGATCTCATGTGCTGGGCATCCTACCGAGTGTCTTTAGTACCCAGTTGAGAAAAGACCTAAGGGGGTTTACAGATGCACAACTTTGTACTTATAAACTACACCGATGCCCTTACACACACTGGAATCCCAGCACTAAATCATCTTTCCTACATGGCGTCATCCAGTTAAAATGTTCTCCCGACTGCAGATGTTTTTGAATATTCCGACTGGTGCTCATTTATGCACACATGCAAGCGCAGCATAACACAGAATATCCATAACACATGTCAAAACACACGCAGCGCATGCACACGGGCCGGCAGGTGAGCCGCTAATCCTCCCAAATTTAACAGCTGTTTTGAAACGAGTCCCAGCTGGAATTTCAAAGCTGTTCCAGGATCAGGTTTGGTGACTTTCAATGGAACACAGACGGGAGTCGCTGCTGAATGTTAAAAAACTGCATTGTGCTTTATGTTAACGTTGCAATAGAGCTTGAGAAACAACAGCCCTCCTTATGTATGTCTTTGAACGTGTGTGGCATTTGGCCGCTGGTTGATCAAAGAAAGCCGTATTACATAAGAAAGCAAACAGGAAGTGTTTCCACAATCATGAAGAACACATCCCGCTTTGGGGAAACCAACAGGGATTTTGATTACCTACTTTAAATGCACATTAATTAGAATTAGGTATTCTATAATCCTTTCATGTTACATTCAATTTCTGTTGTTAAGTAGTGGAACAAAAAGGTAAAGGATTCAACTGCAACCAAATTAAGTCTTATAAATTTAGTTTCATTGTGAGTGTGAGTGTGTGTGTGTGTGTGTATGCGCTTCACCTCCCACGGCCCACCCTGTTACAGCAGGTCAGTGACTGGTGGAGGTTGTGTTGGTGAGTAATAGCACTCCACGGGGGCTTCAGCACTCCCACATCTGACTCCTCCCGGGATGACCAAACAACCATCTCTCTCGGAACGGCCTCTTATGCATATTGTAACTTTTTTTTTTGGCTTTATCTCTGCTGGTGGTTTTCATCAGCGGCCAAATCGGGAGCCTTGCCAAAGATAAATCCGGAAGTTTGCTTGTGTTTGCGTAATTGCAAATTTGTCCCCCTCACTGTTTTCATTTCTTCCCCTCTGTTAGATCTTCCTGTGGGAGCAGAACTTGGAGAGGTTTCACATGGATCTGTTCCGCTGCCGGTGCTACCTGGCCAGCCTGCAGGGCGGTGAGCCGCCTAACCCCAAACGCCTGCTGGGCTTCGCCTCACGTCCAACGAAGCTGGCCATGGGTCGACTGGGCATTTTTTCTGTCTCTTCCTTCCATGCTCTGGTAAGATCACAAAATGCACACACACTTGCAGGCGAGGTGCACACTTTTTTAAGTACACTGACTCTTCATTCTAACTGTCTCCAGAACCTGCTGCAGTTTTACTCTTAAACTTAATCAGAGCTCCTTAATCCGAAACTCAAAGTCTGCCCAGCGTGCTTATACATCTTCCAGTAAGCGTTGCATATGAGGTTCCTGATTCCTGCAACACAAAACCAGCCCAGCTTGTGGAGTGTTTATACGGCCGTTAGAGAGAGCGTCTTGTACATACAGTACCCCCATTGAAAGCAAGAAATTCTGCTTGCCTGACAAACGTGCAAACTAATAAACACTGACTGCTACTATGTTAACCCTGCACAGCTGCCCCGAAGTGAAGCAGCTTTGATGATATGTCTTCTATTTAATGCCACATGACCAGAGTGCAGGTATATATCGATTTGATTTACTGACTTAAAGCTGTTCTCAACTGCAACACTTGGCAGAGGACGTAATGCTATCAATGCTATCCCAGCCTGAACCTAATTTCAAGCCGAGACCTGTATATAAACTCAAAAGAAAGAAAGTAAAGAGGAAAAAAAAAGTCATTCGCATTTTGCAGAATGTCATTTTGTCTTTGCACTGACACCTACACACGTCATCTCCACTTTGAACATTCAGATCATTCTCGTTTGCGTCCGTCCTTCGATGCCTGAAACCAAAATGAAAACAAGGCGTTCTGCCAATTTGTTCTCCTCCGCTGGTGCTGACTGCTTTAGCCTGTGGCTCCTGTTGTCACCTTGAACACTCACGAGAATGTCAAGAATGAAACGGCAACGCAGATGGAATGATCCATACAGTAAGCTGCTGAGTATCAGCTGCAAACTCTGCCAAATATCATCCAGGAAACAAAGACCAGGGAGGAGATAAAGAGGTGCTGCAATGTCTGTGGACCAGTTTGATAAGAACAGGCCATCAGACCAAACACACACACACACACACACGCACACACGCACACACACATACACACACACACATATATATACACACAACATCAGAGGTTGATAGTGTTTCTTTTTTGTGATTGGTGGATCAATATGAACTCTAGTAGTAAGCTGCCATCCCTGAGGCACTTTCCCACAAACAGGCTTAACGCTCTCTGCTGACCCCCCCCCTTTTACTGCCTACACCTTTACTTCTATTGTCTCTCCCTTTCTCTCTCTATCTCTCTAATATCTCTCTCTCTCTCTCATATATATATATATATATATATATATATATATATATATATATATATATATATATATATATATATATATATATATATATATATATATATATATATATATCCCTATCTGCCTTATCTTCATCTGTACTGTCTGCCTTCACCCTTTCCTCCCTCTTGTGTGTCTCACGCCATGTCTATTTCTCCCATCCTGTTTGCCTTCACATTCATAATTACATTCAATTTTCTCCCAGATTTGACTTTTTTTATTGGATTAGTGAATGCTTCTAGGCACATTTTTTATCTATTTTCCACATGTACTGTATGAATGAACTAAATGAAAATAAGTGAACAGAACAGAGGACAGAAGTTGGTAAATAATTAATGAAACCAAAGATTAGAATTTACTGATTCATACAGCCGGTGGCAAAACTTTAGCAGTCCTCATGTTAAACTCTCAGCTGTCACAAAAAGAACATCTCATTTTTTTTGGTATATCCTTTAATCTCTACAGTAACTCCTTCTATTCAGCAGGGTTGTTATTATCCACTGCCAAAGTCGTAAAACAGGCAGTAAAAAGCCCTCTGATGCACAGCTTACATAAGAAGAGTCTTGAAGACAGTTTGACCTATTATGTTTGATGTGTGTGTGTGTCTCATGAGCACAGATTTGTGGGAAGGCCAGTAAGCCAACACCCACATCAGAACAGTATGTGCTTGTGTGTGCACATAAAAATGTGTTTTAAAATATGTATTTCTGCAGCATATGGTCAGAGCAGTAGTTAAATGTAAATTAACCCGAAGGGATTACATTTTTTTACTCGGTCATTGAAGGAAACAAGAGGATGAACATGTTCAGTATGTGATATCAGTACACACCAGGAAGCTAAACATGTTTGTTGTAAACTATGGGATATTGTGTGCAAATTTTATGTGTAATGAAAAGTGAATTGTCACTGCAGCTCATATCAGTCAGTATACAGTTATTATACATTTATACTCCTAGTTTCCCTTATGAATTTTAACCCTTTGATGCATAACATGGGTCAAAAATGACCCGGCTGAGTTTAAATTTTCTATATCTTTTCAATAAATTATTTTCATCAGTCAGGACTCAAGGAATTCCTTAATTAACTTGTTTTTGACAATCCTACATCCTTAGGTTAATTTATCTTTTTTTACTTTTTGAATAAAACACATTTTTGTATCACTACCCCTCTAATGCATAACATGGGTCGAAAATGACCCGTATCCATTTTCAATGTTAATTCATGTATGGCTGAGTGTTTCTATGATATATTTTTGAAATGAATTAATTTTATCATTTACTATTCCAAGTATGCAGTAAAGATCTTGTTTTAGTTGAGCACAAATAATATCTTTTATCTTTCCTTTCTAACGTTATGAGGAAGCACAGATTATGTATTTTCTACATCAAGTTTACATACATGGGTCAGAAACGACCCACATGCAGTGGGTCTCATAGGTCGCAATATCACAATAGACAACTTCTTCACCAGTGTCCCTCTTGCTGAGAAGCTCCTTGAGAAGAACCTGACCATTGTTGGGACTCTGCGGCAGAATAAACCGGACATACCACCTATCATGAAGCCATCCAAATCACAGGAGATTCATAGCTCCGAATTTGGATTCAATGGCAAAATTACCATGGTGAGCTATGTGCTGTGGTTCTCCCCGAGGTTTCTTCTTTCCTACTGGGTTTTGGAGTTTTTCCTTGCCGAGAAGGAGGGTCTAAGGACGGGGGATGTCTGAGACTGAATTCAGATCTGGACTGAATTTTGTGAAGCACTTGGAGACAACTGTGTTGTAATATTGGGCTATATAAATAAAAGTGAATTGAATCGAATTAAACAATGCATGTCAGCTTTTCATCAAGGAGCTGAGCAAAGAGCTTGTCATGCCACATATGAAGAGGTGCATGGAGAGCACACCCGCACTCCAAAAGCATGTCATCGAGGCGATGGGATTAAAAAGACTAAACACAGCCACAACCCAGCAGTGAGAGGATACCAGGCAGAAGGTCCAAAACAAGAGAAAAAGGGGCGCAATCTTACTATATACTATATTATTTCATGAAATATGAAAATAAAAATAGAAATAATGACCAGTGGTGATCAAAAACAAGATATTTAAAGAATATTTGGAATATTCAATCAAAAAATAAACTGATTTCAAAAGATAGAACAAAGAGAAACTCAGCCAGCATGAAATACCATTGGAAATGAATGCGGGTCATTTTTGACCCATGTTATGCATTAGAGGGGGTGTGCATATGTTATGCATCAAAGGGTTAAAATGTATATATTACTCACACATACAGCATGGGGCAACACAGTGGCGCAGGGGTTAGCGCTGTTGCCTCACAGCAAGAAGGTTGCAGGTTCAAGACCTCCTTGGTCCTGGGTCTGGGACCTTTCTGTGTGGAGTTCGCATGTTTTCACCGGGTACTCTGGCTTCCTCCCACAGTCCAAAAAACATGCTGAGGTTAATTGGAGACTCTAAATTGCCCATAGGTGTGAATGTGTGTGTGCCCCACGATTGGCTAGCGACCATCTGGGGTGTATCCCTGCCTCTCACCGTAATGCGCTGGGATTGGCTCCAGCAGACCCCTGTGACCCTAATGAGGAATAAGCAGGTATAGAAAATCACTGACTGACATGCAGCATGTGGATCCTTTTCTATGAAAATAATTATTTTGTTGGACTGTTATGCTCAAATAGTTTTTTTCTCTATAATTATTGTCATTATTTGTGTCACAGGTGTCGGCCCGTGCAGAAAGCAGCATCAGGAAGCGGAACCAGGCCATGCCTCGCACCTTTAGCAAACGCCGGAGCCGTTTCTCCTCCCTCTGGGGGCTGGATACCACTTCCAAAAGGAAGAACAAGGGACATCCTTCAATCAACCAGGTTTCCATCGCGACACATCCATCGTATAAGCTCTTGACTACATCATTATTAGTATAGAAAGGGGTAGAAGAAGATTGTAATAGTTTGGAGATTTATGTAATGAGCTTTTTTGTATGTAGGCTAGACAAAAAGTAACAAACAGAAAATGTTCGGCAGAGTTGAGAATTGTGAAAGTGGATTTCAGTGATAAGTGAGCGACTAAACATTATACAAAGAATTTTTATCTACACTCTGCAAAAACAAATCAGTTTAAAGGTTGGATAAATGAAGCGGCTTCTAGCTGTAAATGTAATCATTTCATATTAAAGTGTGTATGTATGTGTTATATTTGAAAGCAATTGTAAAATACTGTGTCTCTGTGGTGGTTTACAGGTATTTGTTGAGGGGATGGAGCCGGTGAGAAAGCCTTTGGAGCGGATGTTTGAAGACTCCACCAGCGAGAAATCTGTAAGATCTCTAACTTTATTTTGTCTTCCTCTGTAAATGTAATGTAATTGTGTTCTTCTTTAACTTGTCCCCTGGATAGATGACTCATCTTTGTCCTTTTTTTTCATTTGAAAACCTTAAAACACATACCAGTGGTTGAGTATAACCTAATGTAGGTCTCAACTTGTTTCTACTTCCATTATAGTTGGTTCCCAGCCTGTAGCCAATGCAAGATGCAAAAGGCCACAACAGATAGAGTGCATGTTTAAATGGCAATAACCTCCCGAAGACTAAACACTATGTTTCTCCTTCATTTCCTAGTCAATCAATAAATCTCTATTTGACACATGTCAGTGCAATCACGGTGAAATGTAATCTGTCGGTTTGGCATTCAGCACAAAGAATCAGAGCCCACACTGCTGTAGGCTATTTCTTTGTCATTGTTTGCCTTTCATGCTGCATTCTCATTACCCAACATAAAAATCCCTGGGGGGACTGATGAACCTGTACTTGTATAATAGGTTAAGAGCTTCTCAAGGCCCTGAGGGCCAGCAACATTACTGGATTTTCCACCTCTTTTAACTCTTCTGAGATCATTGGGTGCTCTGCCTTTTCATTTGGCGGGTAACCTGGAGGAAGCCCAAAACATCAGCACCCTTCCGCATCAATGAGCGTTTCTTTGAGGTCAAGCTTTTGACATTTTTTGGACATTCACTCTTCTCCTCGATGAGGAGTGATTGGAGAAATTTGCAGACTTATAAAACTTTCAAAGCTGCCGATTTGTGTCTTTCCTCAATATTATCACATGATTCTAGAGTTCATTTGTGGTAGATAAACAAGCCTTTTCATCTTCTGCAGCTGTTCCTCCTCCCGCATCAGTCCACAATTTATTTGCTTCACAAGACTTTGCAGAACTGACTCGGTCTGTTTTTGCTTTTTCCTTTTTTTCCCCTTCTACTGACCACTCTATGTCATATCCGGAGATAATGCAATTATTCTTATTGTCTACCATCCTTTTAACATGCCGGACACCATTTCCACATCAATGTTGACAGATTTACTGTTTCTTTCTTTCTACATTTTCCCCAGGCGATTCAAAGTCTATCCATCAGCCGGAGGGATATTTCTGTCTGCTAATCCCGCCGAGACAAATTTGATCTGATATGTTCAGATCATGGGCGACATGGTGGCGCAGGGCTTAGCGCTGTTGCCTCACAGCAAGAAGGTCGCAGGTTCAAGACCGCCTTGCGTCCTGGGTCTGGGACCTTTCTGTGTGGAGTTTGCATGTTCTCCCTGTGTCTGCGTGGGTTTTCACCGGGTACTCCGGCTTCCTCCCACAGTCCAAAAACATGCTGAGGTTAATTGGCGACTCTAAATTGCCCGTAGGTGTGAGTGTGTGAGTGAATGGTGTGTGTGCCCCACGATTGGCTGGCGACCATCTGGGGTGTATCCCTGCCTCTCGCCGTAACGTGCTGGGATAGGCTCCAGCAGACCCCTGCGACCCTAATGAGGAATAAGCAGGTATAGAAAATGACTGACTGACTGTTCAGATCATTACATTTTTGATGTTTCAACAAATTATGCAGACATTCACTACCAAAGGACAACAGATACGCCATCTTAGCTATGGCGTATCTATTGTATTGACATAAACTTACAGACAATTTCAAATAATAAATCATGTCTTTCGGAATAAATACATCATCTAAGGGGTTTCCTGCACTGTTTTACCAGAGCCTGGTAAATAATGAATTTATGTATACTCCAATTAAAATGTCCAATTAACGACGGGTTGTCCGTGAGAACCGGTAAAATGCAGCTGAAATGAGTGAGAGAGGGCAGAAAAGTCTGTGTCTAAACTCAGCAGATAGAAAGAAATTCTGCAGCACTAACCCACTCTGACTGCGGAGGCCCCCAGTGGCACCATGGGAGATTGATTTCCTTCCACCCACGCCCCAACTTTAGCTGGCAGGGTATGGGATGACAGTAAAGATGTGCATACTGCACGAAGTGCCGTGCTTCAGGGCCTGGGAACGCTGCATCAGTGGCAAAGATTTCAGTTTTCTCAATGAGCATCTCCGGCATGATTGGTTCCAAATGGTTCACATCTGGTGGACTTGTCCTGATTTTTTAAATCTCGTGTTTGTTCCGGGGAATCCCAATGATGGCAAAAGAGGGAATGAGACAGAAAGTGAGTTCACTGTGCCGACTAGGACCCCAGCCCCCCCCCAGTAGAGGCATCCTAAATGGGCCAGGAGGGGAGCCAGATGGTGCCGAGCAGGGCTAGGGAGTTCAGGGAGTTGGGGGGAGGTACTAGTTATGGGCCTCCCGGTCTGTTGTCTGTCTGAGAAAATGTGTGTGTGTGTGCATGTGTGTGTGTTTGCATGGCTTTCTTTGCAGCCAAGCGTGTCTGTATGTTGTTCGTGACTGTTATCATGTGTGTCTGTGCATACAAAAATGTATTCCTGGATTTAGTTTGCTCCCTCTGTCTCCTTTGTTTCACTTTCTCCATTAACCAATGCATGGATTCACACACTCAGGTCACACCAGGCCAGATTGATAACTGTCAGCACATTGTACGGCATGAATCAGAGGTGGGGAGGAGGGGTATGATGGAGTGATGAACAGATTGGAAAAGGAGAGCCAATGATTAGTGCGGGGGGGGAGTAGCGCGATAGAGGGATGAAAGAATAAATGAGTTTGTGGATGCTGTTACCTGATAGGAGCAGATAAGGTATCGGTGACAGACAGTGTGAGGTCGAGCAGAAGAGACGAGTGGAACAGAACGATAGCAGAGAGGCAGACATGGCTGACAGATTGTCGGAGGTCAGAGTGACTTAAAGGTTACAGACTATGGTCTGAACAGAATCCACGCACGGTTTTGAAGACGCAAGTGCATTCGCATGATGTCTGTAACACACACCCACGCACGGGAGACGATTGATTGTATCAAGAGGCTCTCATCAATTCAAATGAATTAGATTTTGTAATCAGATCTCCTGTTGCTTTTCAAGCCACCGCCAGTTTCCATCATATTAGTCTAATCATTCTAAGTAAATCTGCTTTCTTTGGGGAACAGGAGGAGGATTACTGCATGATTTTAGTGCTTATACTTGTAGATAATACAATGCGATTCTTTGCAGGGGGTTTTCCTGCATTTTATGTGAGATGAAATCCTCCTTCTCCCTATAGCAGAAGCTCAAGGATGAATGAAAGGTGGAAACAACAACATTAAATTAGCTGTTTACTGGCTACTCTGAGATGTTTAAAGTCTGTCTGTGTTTTTTTTTTTTTGTTTTCAGAAGGAGAAAGAGGACTCCGTAAAAAGTCTTCCTCAGCAGAACGTAGACAGTGACATTTGGGTTCCTGATTACCTGACTCCCTCCTGGGTATGTCTCCCTAACAATCAGCCTGTCCTGGCCATCATACAGCCTGCTGAGACAGTACTGGAAGTCCTCAGCACCGTGTGCAGGGTGAGTCATTTCATTTACAAGTTATGGGTCTTCAAGTTTCTATGAAGATGACGTGCTTACTGTACAATGTATGTGAGGAGGAGAAGATACTGCACATAATTAGACACCAACTATTATGCACACACACATATATAGGCACACAGGTGTGAAATTGGATCCGAGTGTTCCTGCAAAACATAGGCTTCCTCTCAGTGAAACCTCTCTGAATAAATAGAGCCGTTAAAAATAAATAAATAAATAAACACTACAATAAAACTGGTGACAGGCGGGCTGCTAAGCATCAATTCCTTTTAACAGCTCTGTCAAACACACATGTCTTGAGGAACAAGGCTGTTAAGTTTAGAATGCCACACATGGTTACATAAGAATCATTAAAATGCTGCCATTTTACAGTCTGTTGACAGCCCAAGACAGTTGTAAAAGTTTTTTTTATTTATTTAATTTTTTATATCAGTTCAGGGAAACAGGAAAACAACATGGATTATTAGATGCAAATTATCAGATTTTATTAGGTTTTCTTCTTGAGTGTGAGTCCATATATGGATCTGATTATGATGTGTAGGTGTTGCTTGAGCTCTTGTACTACTCAAAGTCATTTTCTTACCTTAAAATATACGCTGCACATTACTGTCACACAGTCTTTCCACTCCATCTCCTTCTCTCCCTAATTGGTCCCAGCCAGCGACACATAGAATAATGAAGCTTAGCAAAGTAATGATACATATATACGTTCCACTTAATGGTCTGTCAGAAGACATGTATAAAGCTGATCTTGTTTGTGTGTGTGTGTAGGCGTTTTTATGTATGCCATAAATGTGTCGCCAGGAACTGGAGCGTCTAATTTATGGCCCCTGTGTGGTCCATGCATACAGATACATGTGGGGTACATACATGAATGGGTTGCAGCCTTTTGTCAGGGGATGTCATGAGCTATATAATGTGTTAATGGTAAATCTGAAGGGAGAATAAACCACAGGTAACAGCTTTGTAGCAGCAATTAGTCTACATTTTTATCGCTTACATATATATTTGTCCTTCTGTCTTATCCTTATGCCTTATGCCTCCAGACCCATAAGATTGACCCATCCTGCCACTACCTGCGTCTGAAGGTGTGGGTTGATAACCAAATGCTCCTCTATGTTCCCAAACCTGAAGAGGACATCTCTGATCTGGTGAGAAAACACACTGTATGTAAAAATATTGGAGTCTATAATGAATCATGGAACTACAAATTTTTGTTTTTTTGTTGTATTGCAGCGTCAGCTATGACACAATGTCCCATTTGGGTTTGAGGGTCTTCACCTTGTTATTAATTGACATTTGTTTCATTTCAGACAGATATGGATGCAAGCTCATGCATGTTTTATGGTGATTTGATTTGCAGTCCCAGAATGCAAAAGAGGCACCATTGCATTATGTTTATGAATTATGCAAAATAGTATTTCCGCATACATTGCGGGGACAATGACTTGTACCAGTTTGTGTGTCTGTTTGTACTTCGTAAAAACAATCGCTCCCATTGAAAGAGACCTCACCTCTGCATTATTCAGCCACAGTAAACCCCAGAACGAATTCTCTTTGTGACGGTGCTTTGTAGGCGATACGCTGAACTCTGTCGCTGAGCACAATCGTTGGGTGACTCCTTTCCGCAAGTGCTCTTTTATCTACCTGCTTTGATCAGTGCCTCGTTTCACCTTCTTTCATCCCCAGCCTGTGATAATATATTATTATTTCTCCACAGTGAAGGGTATTACACAGTGCAGGCGTCTGTTTCTGTCTGTTACTTCATACACACAGCTGTGTCTATGAAGCCACTGTGAGGTCGACCCTCGTCTGAGCACGCACTCAATTCACAGACCCGACCTGGATTTTGACCCCACAACCTTTGCACACAATTGCTCTGTTAAGAAGCCTGAATAATACATGAACCTATCTATCCCTTCTTTATTAAGACTGATGCTATGACCTTGACCTTCACCATCCAGCAACACTGCTGTCCTTCCATTTTTTTTCTTCACCAATTAAATATAATTTTCATGTTTTTGTAGCTCTACAAGGAGATTGAGATTTGTCCCAAAGTTACCAAGGTGGTCCGCTTTGATAAAGCTGAGTCCTGCACCGTCGGATACGGTACGTTTGTCTCTTTTTGGGCTCCTAAATTCTGTATCAAATTGATTTTTTCTAATGGACATCATTGAGTCATGCTTTGTTGGGGACTGAAGGGGATGATCCAGCATGAGTGCCCTTTGTCTCATGTGTATCTAATCGCTATCTGTCAAATTGAAATTCCAAAAGGACTAAAATAATGAATGACTGAATTCCTCTGTGCTTCTAATTATCTACGTCTCTAGGTTTTTCTGTAGCAGTTATAGATGAGGATGGAACGCAGCAGCTCCATATCACCGAAGTGAAATCAGGGGGACTGGCATCTGCTAAAGGTACCCTTTCTTCCTATTTTTTAGGGTTCCTGTGAATAAATACAAAGTCTTAAATTAGATTTTCAGAATTTTACTTTTTAATTATGTTAGGTCTCTAATTTGGAAGTAATGCCTGGTTAAGGCCTCATTGTTTTACAAATGTTGTCAAAATAAAAAATCACAAGCAAATTATAATAAAAAAAATGTAATTTTAAATTATAATGCTTTATTTATTTTTAACTCTACTCTGCTTATCTAATGTATGGCATAACACTGGGACACGGTTCATGCATTCACCATTCAGTTTAATTATGTTTGTTATATGATTATAAAACAATTACAGAAAAAAAATCCCCATTAATGCTGTCAAGCTTAATTTCAAACATCATCAATCAATCATCTTCATTCATTTGTCACATATGTACATGAAGCTCAGCCTAAATGTTAATTTGTTTTGCTCTGATAATGAATATGAATATTAAATATTCTCTGCCAAGGTCTTAAAAGGTATTCAATTTGATTTTTTAAAAAAGTGTGCAGCAACCCTGTATCCAATGAAAGGTGAAAAACAACACATTAGCATCCCAAATATGTTGTGTGCAGTGTACTGTACCTTCAGTACATTCCGGGGAGTTGGCATCCAATCATAAGACACAAAGAACAAAACAAAAATCCAGGACATTACCATAGTTGAAATCCAGTGCCAAAAACCATGGAGGTTAGTTATGTAAGGGCTATGTGAAAGTTGGGTACATATTTCTCGCTTGAGTTGCATACTCAACACCCAAATACCTGACCTGAGAACGACCGGATCCCACATGACATCTTATCAGTGCGTCTTTGTGCGCGTCTGCATCACATCGGCTTACTGGGCAAACAAAGCTACATTTATTTTGTTTGGAAGAGGAAGCTGTCTGGTGACTGAGGACAGAGCAGCAATGAAATTGAAAAAAATTCTTGTATCAAAATAAATGTAGAAAAGAACAGACAAACAGTAAAAATCAAGGAGTAAACAACATCTGGCTGCTGATAAAACACCTTGAATCACCTGTGCTATACACTACATTACCTGTCAGATGATTGTTGTTTTTTTATTTACTTTGAAGACCTAACATTCGTGCATTAAATTTAAAATAAAAAAGGCAACATCTAAGCATTCCTCTACTTCCTGAGAGCAAAAAAACAGCATTCCTTTGTCTGCTGTTTGAACAGCTGGTTCTGGAGGTCACCCCCCTCTCACTGGTCCCTATCTTTTAATGGAGCCAGAGAGACTTAATGGGTGTCACAAACTCAGGGCCACTCTTAGACGCAACGCTAATGTATAGAGAATAACATGCCCCACTATTGTGCTCTAGGGTCAGACCGAGGTTATTCAAGTGTGAGATTGTGTCCTCATGTCCTCATATATAGCTGCACAGACTCTCCGGTAGAGCTAAACAAAGCATGTGGCAGAGTGCATCTCATTTGGAATATTACACTACATTTTGCTGAATCACAGCATTAAGTATGCCAAGAATAATGTTAGTAGGTCTGCGTATACACTGGGATGAGCTTGTGTGTGCATGCATGTGTTTTACTCAAAGTGAAGACAATGAATGGGGAGTGAAAGAGATCACGCTTCAATTTCTGCAGGGTATATGGAGAAACCAGGCCAGTGCTGGACAAGGAGCCCCCAAAGGGTCTTTTTCTATCTCTTTTTCTCTCCCTCACTGTAATTCCTGCTCCTCCCTCCCCCTGTATGAGGCACACAGACACACACACACACACACAGCAGTATACGGCCTGAGGGGTTATCTCTCTCTGTCCAATAAAGACTCGGCTACAGCTGACATTTCACATCCCAGACAACTAGGTCATAACTTAAGGCTAAATGAGTGCCTCATGTGTCTATATATGTAACTGTGTATGTGCCTGCCAGTATCTCTTTACAGCATCCGATGCATCGTAAAAGCCATTTTACACATTGTCTGCTGTTTCTATATAAAACAAACGGATGCCTGAAGAAAGGATGACTTACGTGTGTATAAGCTCGTGCGTGACTGTACAACAGGAGCAAAAACCTTTGTCTTGCTTAATTCTGCAAAGAGGGCAGGTGAGACCGCTGTCAGTCCTCTGAAACAGCTGTCACAACCGATCAGCTTTATTGGCTGAGGTTGGCTGCTAATCGGTCGGTTGATTGAGTGCTAATTGTCAATTAGCAGAGCTGGGGCACAGGTGGTCGAGGGGAGGGGCGAGTGGAACGGAATGATGTGTTCCAGTGGAGGCTACGCTTTTCCTTTTTTTTTTTTGGTTTTTTTATTATGTAGCACCACATATAGACTGTATACACAGTGACAGGATAGGAATACACAAGCAAGGCACTCTCCTTCTTAAACCCACACAGTCTTGTTAGATGAGTAGATGCCCGAAGCCAACAAGCATGGAATGATGCATTTTTAATGTATTGGAACACATTAGAGTCTCGACATGTCTGATAAGCCATAGAGCTGCTGTTGAGGAGTATGGCACCGACGATTATTTTGTGTTGGTCGTTTATACACGTTAGCACTCCTGTGTTGATGACCTATTAAAAAAAAGCTATGTGTGTTGGTTGGTGTTTTGTTTTCCCACTTACTGTACAATGCTTTTGTTATCAGTACTTTTCTGTTGATACCTGCACAAGCTGTTTTTTTTTTTTGTTTTTTTTACATTTCCCTCTTTGTTTTCACCAGTGTTAATTTTGTCAGCTATTTTTCAATTTATTTTTAGTCTTAGTTTTGTGTCAAATGCCCATATTAGTTTTTTTTTCATATTAATTCTAAATGTATTCTTTTTTGTTTAGTCACATTTTGGTAGACGAAAAGTCTTGGCATTTTAGTCTAGTTTTAGTCAAAAAAAACTTAGTAGTTTAATTACTAAAATTCTAACTATTTTAGTCTAGATTTGGCAATAGTCTTTCTTTAGTGTTTGACAGGAGGCTTATTGTTTATTGTTGTGTAATCTAAATTAATCTAGGAGGGTATCAGTAGCAATAAAATTATTGTTAGGAACCTTAGTTCAGTGTGACACAGGGATGTTTTGAAGTAACACCATGGGAGTTACAGGACCAAGCTGAATGTTCCCTACACGCTAAAAGTTTAATAAAATGTGTGATACAGCAGGTTAAAACAGTAGTAGAGAGTATCTTTTTGTGATGAAGTAACAGACATCGCTGCATTTAGTGCCAACAGCACTGGTGGATGCTACACAAACACACGTGCACACACACATGCATGCACAAAAGTCTGACAAAAAATATTTTTTTTATAAAAACGTTTTTATTTAATAAAGAAGAATTTGTCTACTCTCATATTAAATGTGTGCTAATTTCACCACAGTCAGTGATTAAGGACATTGATTTTGTCTAGCTTCCTTCATAAAAAAAAAAAAAAAAAACTTTGTTGAAGAATATATTTTATCTAGTCTCATCTGATGAAATTAACACCAATTTCTACTCTACTACTTTCACTCTCTGCCAGGTTTGAAAGCAGGGGACGAGATCCTGTTGCTGAACAGCAAACCTGCGTCAGCCCTCCAAATGGATGACATGAGGGCCGCGTTCGTGAACCAGGCGTTGACCTTGAGCGTCAGCGCTGTGCCCCAGCTGGACCCTTTGGTGCTGTGCACCTTCCCACCCCGCCGCTCCGATGGGGAGCAGGACCATGCCACAGACATCTTCTCCCAGAGCCAAGGTAAGGCTTTGTGTTTTCAAAAAGTTGTCTATAAACATGATAAAGATTTTGTTATTATGTGTGTTATTGATGGAAAGTTTTCATTTGATGATTTGACCCCTGATTGCTTCATGCTGCGTAACACTGACTAAATCTATAGATCAGCAGCATGCCAGAATCTTCAAATTTATGTTGCCTTTAGGTTTATATTCTTGTTTTCCACTTTTATACTCCCTTTCAACTTTGTGTGTAGGAACAAAAGGGGGCAATGCAGATGGTGATGTATCTTTTTAAGCACAGGGTGAAGAGGGTGATCTGATAATTATTCATGTAGCCGCCTGATAACTAACCTGCAGGCAGCCGCCAGCTTTCCTCTGACCTGCTCTTTTTTATGCGTGCAAGGGCACCATTTGTATTCTTTATATAAAAAAGAGGCTGTGCAGTGCACAGGCTGACAAGCTGGCGTTGTTTATACGGGGACTTGGAGCTGTATGAATATTAATATGAAACCTTCAGCGGCGTGGGGCTGTCATTGTGTAAGATATGCCATACGCAAAGGGTCAGACGCAGAGCAAAACCACTTGGGCAGCCAGATGGAGGTTATCGAGGATATCATGCTAAAGAGTAGACAGGTGCATGCGTGCGGCCTTAAACATGGAGGAGACATTCAAGTGGAGATTTGCATGTACTCTGCAGGAATCCAGAAATAAAAAGAAACCAGAAGAACTTTTTAGATTTCTCCTTTAGCTATATCAAAGCAGGAAGTGTAGGCGAAGAGAATCATTTTATACGCACACACTTGTTCCTCAGCACGCCCCGTCTTTGTCTGTGTGTGTAGAGGACATCCTGGACGAGGTGTCAGGGCTGACAGTGGAGAGTCCAAACGACAGTTTGACGGACGGACCTCGATTGACTCCGCAGAGCCCCGGAGATTATCAGGATGACAAGATGTGCACGGGCAGCGGACAGAAGGTAAGATATGGCATGCAAAGGCGCAACTTTGGCTGTGTGTGTTTTTGTGTGTATACATATCAAACATACAGAGATGCACAGGTGCAACAGAACAGAGGATTAACAGCCTCTTTCTACAAAGGATAGAGTATTATACAAACCCGGTCAGATGCATTGTTGCCAGCGAAGACAAAGACCAGCAGCCTTTGTGTTGTTTTCCCGTTACGTGTGACCCACAGATCAGTGCTGGTGTATGAAGCTGCTGATTAGCTGCCATCTTTCAGCCTGCTGACATGATCGTTTAGCTTCAAGGGGCAGCAGCTCTCATTTTTCACCATTTTCTGATCTCAGATCTACCAGAGACAAAAGAGAAACGCTGACATCATTAATCAACGATCCAACGCTGATCGTTGTGTGTTTTGGGCAGAGTTTGAGAGCCCATGTGTTTTTGATTATTAAAAAAAAAAAAAAAGAAGTGTGGCAGGTTTGTTCTGAATATTTCTTCACCGGTGTCAGGTTGTGTTTAGGTTTGATTTTTATTTTATTCTTTGTGTCTCAGCGAGCTTGTGCCTGTAGTGTATAGTAAGAGTTTTCCCGAGGCCTCTTCTCATGTGATACTGGTGACCTTTATGCAAAGGTCATTTGATCGGTTTCTGGAAAAGAACAATCTGAGACGAAAAACACAAGTGTGTAAGTGGTCCAACATGCAAACAGCCGCTGCATCCTATTTCACACATATGCAACTGTTTTGAAGGAGCTTGTTGGTAATTCGATTTGATTTCCAGAATGATTACATGCTGTTGATGGATAATGTCTGTCATATAAATAACAGAAACATTTCCATACAGCGCTTACAACATATTACATGAATTTATTTTGTGGTGTGTTCTTTGGCTTGTGTCTGTATTTCACTCTCTTAAGTCCTGGATACACACATGAACAGATGTGTGTGTGTGTGTGTGTGTGTGTGTGTGTTTGTGTGTGACACAGAGATGGAGACAGACAGGTGAGTGAGAGAGTGAGTGAGCAGCATCACTTTCTAATTAAGATTATGTCTGGTCTGGTCAGAGATGGCGCAGTGATCGCTGGGACACGCCGTGTGCCAGCCGGTCTCCCTTGGATACGGTTGTCACTTTCATTAACACGGCAATGGCAGATAACCAGTAACCACTGGAAATATATATATATTTTTTTTCTGCACTTCTGTCTATAGCTAAGTTGTGGACAAAAGACGGGGAACGGGAATGGACGCTGTGCATTCTCATGGATGTGTGTCAGTGAGCTTCAGTCTCGAGGTGGAACTAATGGGTGAGGTCAGAGCTGGCTCTAGTCTAGACTCAGTCCTGGTGGACAGTAGCGGTTCTGTGACTCCAATGTGCCATTAGTAGTTGGAAGGAGCGTAATGGGAAAGATGAAAGAAATACCGACAGATAGGGCTGCCAGGACAGCTCGATGGGAACAACAGGCCTGCTTAAGCCTCTTTCAGTTAACATGATGTGAGAAAAACATTCTAAACTTTACAAAACAGCACGAACCTCAACACAGTCCATAATTAACATTTAAAGGACTTTTACTATTTTAAGCTCATAGCACTGGTACATGCGGGGGGGAAATCCATTTGAATCTATTCTAACAACTTGCACAGTGCAAAACACAAAATGCAGCATGCAATCTTTTATATAACACATTCAAAGTGCCTGAGCTAATCATTTGTAATGTGCAAAGGTTTATGTGCAGTGTTGCCAGAGTGAGTAAAAGCCAGTGTAGTGTGATTATGAAGAAGCAAAACAGCGGTCCGAAATGGACACTGTGTGTTTGTTCATCAACCGACATTCTCAATGTTTCCCTTGGTCCAATAAAGTGTGAAATTACGTATAATAATGAGACTTGATAATGAAAACTGCTTACCCTCATCTATAATGTGCCTTGGTGGCTTAGCCATGTTCTGTTTTACTGTCACGGGCTCTTCCACACAAGTTGTGTGTGTATACAAGTAAAATCAAAGCCCTGAATGTGACGCAAAATAGGACAAGGCAATACAAGACAACAGTGCATCACTATCAGTATAAGTCTATGATCTTTCACCTTTTGCCCTAGTTTCACATGTGTTTTTGCTCTTCATTTCTATCCCCTTGTGTCTGTCCTTTTTTTGATTTATTGTTATATATTCTGTCTCCCATATTTCAGAGCAGACATGTCCTGTCGTTTTTTTTTTTTTAATTCTCTTTGTCCCGCCTGATGTTCATCCTGTCTCCTTATGTGTTGTCCTTTGTTTTTCATGTTTTTTCTTTCTCGTCCTCTTCATCTGTCAGTTTTCCTCCGAACGTCCTGCACTCCTCCTCCTCCCCCCTCCTCTCACTAACCCCCTGCTGTTCATCATCATAAACAACAACACAAGGCTGCTGTTGGTTCTCAAACAGCTGTACCCACTTCGCTCTCTGGCCAGCTGTGAGCTCAGACAAAGATCATCCAAAACTTGTTTCAAAATCTAACCCTAGCCCTAAATTCTCAACACCTTATTTATTTATTTATTTGTTTATTAATAAAAAATGCTTGCCCTTTTTCCTTTGTTTTGTTCATTATCACTTTTTTGTTCCCCCTCTCTCCTCTTTGGAATGGCCCCAAAAGTGCTGAAGATTGAGTCTTACCTCATTTCACCCAGTGTCTGCGGTCACGTGGCGAGACGGAGGAAAAAGAAGTGGGACAATTTTAATTATCCCCACATTCTAATTACTTCATTCTCCACAGTGTTTCACGTCATTTATTGAAGATAAATGAGTGTCTGCCTAGCCGGGGGAAACAGGGAGGTTCATTATTTTAGACAAAGCACAGAGCCACCTCCTCAATATGATAAACCAACCACAGAATGAAATGGCGATTGCTTGGGATAACAGCAATAATAGAGATGGCGGTGATTGCTAGAGATCTCCAAGGGGTAGTCGTACACTGACAGGACTGGTTATAAATTACGGCTCTATCAGTTTGGCTTAAGGGCATTTGAAATGAAGTGAAAAATGCATTATTCAGTGTTTGAGGAGCAAGTGAGTGTGTGTTTGTGTGTGTGTGTGTGTGTGTGTGTGTGTGTGTGTGTGTGTGTGTGTGTGCATGTGTGTATATGTTGGGGAGGGCAGTTAGTTTCCAGTTTCCATTAAGGTTTGTTTTGATTGACTATAATTTGGGTTAAAAAAAATTAAATAACTCCTTGATTGCAGTGCATTATTTTTAATGAAGCTACTTATCTTCCCCAACTAAACTACTGCACAACCTACACCTTACAAGATAGGTTACACTTTAATACAGATACAGTGTGTAAGATTTATCAGCATCTAGCAGAACAATATGTAATATTTGTAACTGTTTTATTTGGTATTTAAAAATAAGAATTGTTGTTTTTACTACTTTTAAAGTTAGCTTTTTTAACTACATGGGGTGTGTCTACAGTAGCCCAGAAGGGACACACCAAACAATGGTTCTTATGCCTTTTTAATGAGTTTTGTAGCTGCAGCAGTTAATTTGTTAAATCGGTTGGTTGAAATCTGCAAATGAACCATGAGATACAGCTAAACATTACACACAATAGTCAGGTGTCAATATGAACGTTCAAGTTTGTATCACTTCATAATGTACTTACATGGTTAGGGAGAATGGGACAAAATCCACAGTCCACATTTGACTAATTTGAATTGTTGAAACTTCATATTAATTACCTTAAACTTCTAAATATATTTTTACAGCTGTGGAAGCTGTGGATTTTGTCCTCCATCACTGAAATGAAATTGCTTGAGATTTGGTCAATATGGATGGATGGATCACAGCAAAAAAAAAAAAAAAAAAGAACAATATTCAGTAGGCACCTATCTATTGTTTTGGGAAAACAACTTTAAAATTGTGAACCTATACTTCAAATAACCTCCCTCCTTCCCTCTTCACGTATTTATCCTTCAATGTTCACTTTAGGCCTTATAGCTTTGTCCAGTTTTTTTATTCACTGTCATTTCACAGACTTCCACTAGAGGGGGCACTATGCTGATTCATTCTTATCACTGAGCATACAACCAAAAACCAATATTGACTGATTCGTTGAAGTGTTTAATTTTTATTTTTTTTTATGGGTGTGGGGGGAGTGGTGTGGTAATATAGTGCACAATACTTTTGACTATTATTGCTATTATTACTATTGACTTTAAGTACATTTTTATTTATATAGCCCAATATCACAAATTTGCCTTGGGTACAGCACAAAACATACTTATTTCTGATTCAGAGAAAAAAAAAACTCTCCTAAAACTCTGAAAAAATTGAAAAAACCTCAACAGCAACAGAGGGGGGATCAGGATTATTATTGCCAGACAGCAAAAGCCTTGAATTTGACCCATGCTTCACCACCATAGCTTGTATTCAGCAAACTTGCACTGCACAAATCAACTGCTTATAAATTCTAAATGTTCATACAGAGATCTGTGACAACTCATGTCATAACGTTATCCTCTCACTTCAGATTAAATGATTAAAGTCTCTCTCTGTGTCATGGTGTATATCCCATCATTCCTCGCAGGGATTTATGGATTTGCATGTTTCCCTGATTTCACATGAAACTGAACTTTAAGACTCTCCCTCCCTTGCTGCACTTGGGAGTTCACTGACAAGTACATGCCTGCCTGTGCCGTCTGTTCAAGCAGGGATATGGTATGAGAGAAGTGATCAATTTTTGCAATATTTCATTCGACTTATGAAAAAAACGTGTGCATGAATGAAAATGCAACGCACCAAGTGTGTATAAATGTGTGTTTGTAACTATATGCCAAGTGTTTGGATATGTGTAATCTCTGTTTATCATGGCGGGTGTGAGAGCAGGTTTGCACTTGTCTCCATGCTCCTCCCTCATCCTGTATGTCTCTCTCTCTTTCTCTCTCTCTCACTGTACTGAAGGGTGTGTACATGTTTAAAAAAATAAAAGGTGAATATCTGTGGCTCGGTTTGGAAAAGCATGTATTGGACTGACTAGAGAAAAGGTACTGCCACCGTTGCTCTCTTTATTCACTTGATTCTTTCTTTGAAATGTTGATTTATATATTCCTTCCTGAGCTGCTGCTGTTGTTTTCACATGTCTAAGGTCAAGTGTTATGCATCGCATGTGTGTGGAACATATACAGTTCACAATTGATTTGTAATTAACAAAGGAGGTCCTGTTTTTTATCAGGCTTGCATGGACATTGTTTGTTTGCTTATGTCAAACTCATCAAAAGATTGTATAAAGAAACATTTGGAAAATGTGCTGTTCATGCTCGCAAGAAGAAATCCTTGACATTCCCTTCATATTCAGAAGCTCTAGCATTCATTCCTTATCTCCTTCGCTATCGCTTTAACATCTGCAAATACGGTCTTAACTCCTGCAAGGATTACGTAACTTGCATTTCAGCAATGACAAGTGTGTAGCAGGTGTGGCTTTTCCACCAGTTTCAGTTGATTGGGATTGGTGCTGCTAGAAAGTGAATTTCAGGTTTTTAGATGAAACCACTTACATGAGTAGAACACCCCTCAAGCAGCTTTATTTCAAATTGGTTTCTAGAGTTTTACATATTCACCATTGTGGATTTTATTCTCTAGAAGGCTCATTGTGACACATGATAGCAATCTCGAGCACATGATATTTATATTTTGTTTTCATGAGGCTGCTGTGAAATGTGGCGACATACCGTAAGTCTCTCTGTGCTGCAAAGAAATAGAGAGACGCCAGTTGTCTTTTGCTGTTGGGAGTGTTTTGCTCTCCCCATCCACTGCTTCCTCACCTCCCCAGTTTTCTCCTCCCTCCTTTACTCCTCCCCTCTTTTCTTCCACCTCTCATGAGGAATGTGATGTTTGATCTTGTTATTTAATGTTGCATTCTGCTGCTGCTGCTGCTGCTGCTGCTGCTGCTGCTGCTGCTCTCAAACATCTGGACAGAAGGAGTGAGACAGGCAGTCAGGACAGAGAGAGGAGGAGAAGAGAGGGGAAACTGGGAGACAGACTGGGGAGTATGCAGAGGCAGTCGTGGGGGGGGTGGTTAGAAAGAGAGACACTGTAGGTGACATGAATCTGCTGTTGTTTTTCGCAGTCTGTTCTATTCAGTCTGCTTATTGACTTATTTGTTCTGCTGCAGTAGTTGTGTTTTTACCAGCAGTTTGAGAGATGCAGCAATTGCTTCTACAAGTTCAATATCCATAGATCCTGTGCAGTGTATCAGTCGTACATTCTGGAGGAAGATAAAAGCCTAGCCTCTGAGTGGCCTGGAGGAATGGACCGGAAATGGACCCCCTGACTTCAAATTGAACTCTGCTTGACCTGCCAGAATGTCAGCTTTTAGGAGAAGAAGGAACTTCAAATGCTCCAGCGAATCCATCTATGATATGTTACAGCTGGTGAGCCCTGCAGTCTGTGTGTGTGTGTGTGTGTGTGTGTGTCTGTGTGTAACAACACGTGTTGCTGGTAAGGTCCTGCAGAGGTTATCGGTTATGTCACGGCAGTGCCATAGTTAGATGTTAAATTCCCATCATTCTTCCAATTAATGTATGATTTGTGCCTGACCACACATTCTGATTACATGAACTGCATTGTTCAGACTTTACCTTCATCATCATCATCCTGTTTATATGTGATTGAAATGTATAATAAACATTCTCCATTGTTTTGATTAACCAGGCATCGCTCTGCTGCAAAAAGAAATGATGCAACAATATGCATGTATTATCAGTAATGACTCGGTATGGTGCAATTTATGATAGAACATCGCTAATCTTGACATCCATCCTTTTAAATCAAAGGATCTAATTACTGAGATGTATTATGTTAATGCTACCCATTCATCAACATCTACCAGTGGAAAGTTGGTGCTTAGCCGCACTTATCATGGATTATTAGTGGTGGCAAAGCATAACGCAGGCATCCTTTTTCTCTAGGCTGTCCCTCTGTCTCTATGTCCATCTCCCGCTGTCATGTGTCTCTATCGCTGTTCCATCTGTCACTTGGCTGCCATGAATTCCTCTGGCTGTCAAGGGCGAGACCTTGTTTACGAGTGGCAGGATTGTCATTGGCATTGCTCTGTTTAGAAATCTGTAGAAATTGTGTATGATTACAATACAGAACATTTGTTGTGTTTTCCCAGTTTTCTTCATGGAGATATTCATAGTGTGTGCACATGTTCCTTTTCCATACACGCATGAGCCACAAAGACTATATTAAATTATTATATGATGTTAATGTTTTTTTAGACTGTATTCATTGAATGTCTTTGGGGAGTTTTTAAACAATCTGCAATGCAGATTGCATTGCAATGCAGACATTGTCATGCAATGTGGACAACCCAGTCTGAATGCCTTACACTGAAAAAGATTGAAAACTATGTTAAGTGGCTTGTTAAACATATTTGCATCATATTGCTTTATGCTTCCAGTCTTTCCTGTTGTGGGAAGTATGTTTTTCCAGCAATGTTGCAAAACCGGTTTGAATACCCCAATGGAAAATTCTGTTTGTCATGGCTGCAGCACAACAGGAGATGAACCGTGGAATCGGCAAAGACAAGCCACGTCTCCAGCTGACCATCTGTCTTTAAATCAGTCAGCAGGAGTGTGTTATCGTAGATTACAGGTAATGAACATTTTCTCTGAGACCACACAGACAAGGGATATGACAGGGATTCACAAAGGTTACTTCCATAAATGTCACCCATGACACAGCATTGAAATCCTGGTTTTGAATAAACAGCATCAAAACCTCAGTAAACTGAACAATGCGTTTGGGGCAGATACAGATTTTGACTTGTCTGATCACTGCAATGACTCACTGTTTCTAGGTGTGTGTGTGTGTGTGTGTGTGTGTTAATGTTCAATCTAAAATTTCCCAGAAGAACAGAACAACCAATGATTGTCCTGTCAGATTAAATCATATTTCCTTAAAGGTTTATTTTATGAATGATGGTTACCTTTTTAGGTTTAGGATTCTAATGACTTTTGTTCAAGCTAGGATTATCTGTGTTAGTCTTGGACAGATGTTACATTAAATTTGACTTTTGAATTTCTTCCAGTTAATGTTTAGTGTGTGCGGGGAACATCTCACAGTTCCTTTTAATCTATTTGAGAAAAGACATAAAAGTTCATCAAAGCTCTGCCTGCCAAACACTGATATAAATAAGGGAGTTAGTGGTATTTTTGATCATAGGAAGTAACCAATTATCTTGTAATGGCAGAGACCGATTAACCGTTGTTTTTGGTATTATGGTAATGGGTACTGTAGCATTAGTCATAGGGCCTTTCAGATTTGCCTCAACACATCCAGCCACTCAATGCTGATGAGTCTGTCACTTGCTTCCTCTGTATTTTTCTCTTTTCTCGTGCCCACGCACTGTTGTGTTCACCTTCACAACCTTGAGACTATGAAAGGAACATCTTCACGTTCATGTTTTTGTGTGGGTTCCGGTGTGTAATTCTTACACTGCTGTTGCACATGAGTGTGTATGATGATGCCTTTGAGCTTTCTCCGGGTGTCTACTCAACCGGCTCTATGCAAAGTCTGTATTCTCATGATACTCCCATTGATCATAGAATATATATATAAGTCTGAAAGTGGAGAGTCAGAACCCTATACACCTGACCTGCTACCAGTTTGGTTTGGCAGGTCTGCTCATGCTTGGTATTTTTGATACCAGGGCTGTAGGTGGGTGGTGTTGTGGCAGGCTTTGCAAGAAGCTATGTTTTTGTTGGGGTTTCATGTTTTTCAGTTTGCTTTGTGTTT
Source organism: Lepturacanthus savala (assembly GCA_030544235.1). Taxonomy (NCBI): domain Eukaryota; kingdom Metazoa; phylum Chordata; class Actinopteri; order Scombriformes; family Trichiuridae; genus Lepturacanthus; species Lepturacanthus savala. The sequence continues at coordinate 24,065,863 of CM060479.1, read as the reverse complement.
TGAATGGCCCCCGTGAACATCGAAACTTTCATTCCTTTCAAGCATTTTCTTTGGTAATCTGGCGCAGGTTCCATCTCCCTTTCCTATTAAGCTCGGGTTCAGGAGGACAGATGTGTCCTAACATAGCAAAGATGCACTAAAAAAATGCAGTATATATGAATTCTCCCGTTTTCTTTGTCTCCTTGTTTACAGAGCACGGAGCAGGTCACCACTTTCTGCCGCAGTCTCCATGAAATGAATCCCCTGGAGTGCCCGATGTCGTCCTCCTCATCCTCATCTTCGTCATCCCTCTCCCCGAGCCCTGTGTCAGCGATGCCGCCCACAGCAACCGCCGCCACCCAGAGACAGCTCTCCCATGCAGACAAACTCCGCAAGGTCATCAATGAGCTGGTGGAGACTGAAAAGACATACGTCAAAGTCAGTGCGAGCTCCCTGGAGAGAGCATTGTTGTTTTGTTCAGAACATTATGTAACCACGACTGTTCTGGATAAAGTGTTCTAGTGCTTCTTTCAGTTTGTTCTGTAAAATGCTCAGCAATGAGCAACCCTCTTTGTCAACAGACACCTTAATGTGCCCTCGCTCTTCTACAAACACTGATCACAGGCTGATCTGCTTTATATTCCTTGCCGTTTCAGGACCTGAGCTGCCTAATAGAGTGTTACTTGACACCCTTGCAGAAAGAGACCTTCCTCACACAGGATGAGGTAATTTGTACCCCATCTGCATATCCCTAAAAGAAACATATTTGTTGTTTTTTCGTAAAAGTGGCAGCAGTGTCAGAATGATGCCCTGCATGTGTTGCAGCTGGACGTTTTGTTTGGTAACCTGGGGGAGATGGTGGAGTTCCAGGTGGAATTTCTCCGCACGCTGGAGGATGGAATCAGACTGGTGCCTGATCTGGACCGATTGGAAAGGGTGGAGCAATTTAAGGTCAGGGAAGGTTGATCTCTTGTACTTCAGTTTGTAGTTTTCTAATAACACTGAGTGTTTCAGAAGCACACGTTATTGATTTTCATTTTACATTCCTCTAACAAATTCCCACTTACAATTGCACAGTCTAGATAAAATGTATTCATACACTGATAGTGTGACATTGTCCTTCTACAGAAAGTGCTGTTCTCTTTGGGTGGTTCATTCCTCTATTATGCCGATCGCTTCAAGATCTACAGTGCATTCTGCGCCAGCCACACCAAGGTCCCAAAGGTCCTGGCTAAAGGTAAAAAACATGCACAGTTTCTTCTGATACTCCTAGTTCATTACTCCCTACCATCAGTGGCATGTGATAGCCGAAGGTCTGCTATAGTATGGGGAAACACATTGTTTTAGTCACATGCCCTGCAGTACAGAGGGCGAGCCAGTATCAGCACACATTGAGGCATTAAATCGGCGTGTGCATGATCATACAATGCAGAATAGCTGTTACAGTATAGGATAGGAATGAGTGGACAAAAAAAAAAAACAATGACTGAACAATCCTGTTTCTGCTGCTTCAGCCAAGACCGACCCTGACTTCAAGGCTTTCCTGGCTGAGAGAAACCCCAGGCAGCAGCATTCTTCCACTCTGGAGTCTTACCTGATCAAACCCATCCAGAGGGTCCTGAAGTACCCGCTGCTGCTGAAGGAACTCTACTCTCTCACTGACCCTGACAGTGAGGAACACTACCACCTGGATGGTAAGCAAGTGTCCTTTCTTATTTCTTATTTAATGTACTTTTTTCTGTAATGCTAAACTGTTGTGAAATGCTAATTTGGGAAGAAGAAGAAGAAACGATATTGTTGTTGATTAGGTAATGATGAATGCTTGTTCCATTCAGTTGCAATGAAGGCCATGAACAAGGTTGCGAGTCACATAAACGAGATGCAGAAGCTGCATGAGGAGTACGGAGCGGTTTTCGACCAGCTCATTAACGAACAGACTGCAGATAAAAAAGAGGTAAGCAGCATCGTGCCTATTTTATTAAAAGGTATTGTGGAGCATATAAATTAACCAATAACTTCCAGCCATCAACATTCCACCTGACTGCAGATGATGGCAGATACGGACAGCCTGATACAATCTGCCATCAGGCTGTAGAGGTTTACAGTTTGACCTCCACCTCTACTATTATTAATATTAGCCATATTTCTAATTTTATTATGACAGTTATTGTTATAATTGCTGCTGTGCATCTCTTTCTCTCTCTCTCTGTCTCTCTCACACAATCCAATTTAATTAAAACTTGCTAATTTGCAAATTGGCAGGAATTTTACAACATTGCCAAAGCACCAGGAATCAATAAAACTAAATAAATCTCATAAATTAAGACAAGAAAAGACTAGCACAGCATCGTTACTATAAAATTTGCCGTGTGTGTGATGTCATATAGTATGTGTGTATATAAGGAAATAACAATCATTGCAAAAATAAATAACAATAATAATTTTTGCTCTAAATAATTAACAAAATTCAATTATGTTGTTATAAGTCAATATACTTAATAATATATTAAACAAACAATAACCACAAAGATACAATTTGTACCAATGATTTGCTATATGAATAATATTGACTTCACAGTAAATTTATATTTTACTGTTTATTTTATTTTCTTTATCTCAGGTGGCTGACCTGTCGATGGGAGATCTTTTGCTACATTCCACCGTGGTTTGGATCAATGCTCCCGGATCTTTGTTCAAAAGCAAAAAGGACCCAGATTTGGCTGTTTTTGGTGAGGATTAATAGATTACACTGAAGAATTGTTAGAAAACATTTGTAGCTAATCCCTGTAAATCAGATCCTTTTTCAACTTAATATCAGATGGATTAGAGATAAATTTCATGAATCAGAACAGTGTTATTACCAGAAGTAAAACAAGGTTTGCAGTGAATTCTAATACCACATATTGTAATGCTAAAGAGAAGTGCTGTTATATTTGATTGAATTGGATGGTGTTGCAGTCGACTTGCGTTAGAAATTTAAGCTATGGTGGGTTAAAAAGTAAATATGTTTACAGAACAGATTTTTGCATCTTTATCCACAACATTAGTCAAACATAAGCTTCACAATAGATACTGTTTACATATTACATATACTTTCAACAATTATACCATATTTTAAATGTTCTAGAGAATTACTGCTCTGTGTATATAAATAAATATTGCACTATATAAATAAAGACTGCACTTTATCTCCACACTTGCCGGCACATGACACTTGACACTGTCATGCATGGCGTGCTGCAAGGTGCTATATGAGGTGGTAAAGAAATAGATTTGGTAAGAGGAAAATCCAGTCAGGCATAGAGCGAGGGATATGTGCACATTTTTTTTTTCCACTTTTCACATAAAGTGCATGCATGGAATGTCCTCCTTACATTAATGGGATCACAAGATATTCTCCAACACCCAGAAGAGTCCTCTGTCTTAAAATGGTACTCTGCTCAGACACTTTTGGGAATTAATATTACAGTGACAGTACATCAGGGCTTTTTCTAGCAAGGCGATAGTTGGTGGAAGCGGCTGCTTTGTACATGTGATGCCGTGACTTTGGTCTATTTTCATATTTTTGTGCCTCTCACATGGTAAGTCAATAGTTTGAGGCCTGTTTCCCCCAGAAGCTGCAGCTAAAAGCATCCATTGACTCAATGCATCATACTGTCACCGTAGCAAATTGGGCAGTGAAATGTCTTTTGATGTGATAAATGAATGCAGACCTCCCTAATGGCTTCTTTCATTTCCCTCTTCTCCTCTCTCTTGTCCTCATTTAGTGTTCAAAACAGCAGTTGTGTTTGTGTACAAAGACAGCTCCAAGCACAGGAAAAAAATTGTAAGTACTGATTTTTTTCTCCATTTACTGTTGATTAATTCCAGTCTCAAACACTCTTTTGGAGTGTCGGAGCCCTGGGCTTCCTCTGAAGTGCTTTTTCAATAGCTTCTTTAGTTTTGGATGGCACATTGAGACCACAAAGAAATTAAGGTTAATGTCTTTCATCATGGGACAATAAACTCTGTTGCTGAGTGAGGGTAGTTACTTACAATTCGAATAGTCTGAAGAATCTTTATATGCACACTTTACTGTTCCCCTAGTACAGTACAGTACAAAACAGGAGATGATTTGTGTGTCTCTGCACTCTTCTGCTCTCTGCTGTCACGTTGATGTATTACAGTGTTTATGTATTTGATGCACACTCTCTTTTCAGGGTGGATCTCACCGTGCTTCTGTGAGTGACGACAAGGATCCTTTCCGTTTCCGTCACATGATCGCAACTGATTCTCTGCAAGTCCGTGTCCTTGCAAGTAGGTTTACTTAAAAAAAAAAAAGAAGAAGCCATTTCTAAGCTTGCATCACCTTTCCTCTGGCTATCAGATGTACTTTGAGGACAGGTTGGTGGTTTGATCTCTCAGAGAAGCCACTTAGAATTGGGGTTCACTTTTTTGACCAGCGAGGAAACAACCAAAAAAACAAAAACAGATTTAAAATTGAAGTATGCATTAAATGTACACAGCATCTCAGTAATATATTTTTAGTTTCCATCCATACATTGGAACAGATGACCTGTATAATCAAATTCCATTAGAAAACATTTGAATATCTGGTCATTAGACAAAGCTCTTTGAGACACCATGTGGAGACTTTAAATTGTCTCGCCAGGGCAACGTAGTCCTCAAAAGTGATATTGTCAGTCAGCCAGATGTCTCTATAATTAAAGTCTGTTCAGTAGGGAACCATACAGCAGGAAGGGATTTTGGACTTTGGCACATGCTACAGACTATGTTTAGTGCATATATGAATACATCACAGCTCATTCTACACCAATTCTATTATCCTCACGAGGGAGACATTGGACTCGCTATTAGTATTTCTGTGTCACCAGAACTAGGTTTTTTACTCCATTGAACCAATACGTTTTCTCACCATTTTAAGAGTCCTAATTAAATTATTTTGAGGTTTTCGCAATTGCATGTGAGACTTGTTCTGAAACCAGTGTTGCTGCAGCTGTTCTCTCCCACAGACAATAAATGATAACTGTTGTAAACATAATAGATAACCTTTTAATAGGTTTGCTTGCAATCTTCATAGAAACCTATCGCTGCCTACGATCAACCTTAAATCATCCTTTGGCAATTAAGTTTCATGTCAGTTTAAATTTTTCACTCTAGTGCGATCGTTTGTCTGGCTAATGGCGGGCTGTTAAAGGGAAAGATATTGATGCCTGACATTAACCGAAGGCTTTTTATACATGTAGATCACTTCTCTCTCCTCCCTCCCTCACAGACTCTGAGGTTACAGACGTGTGTGAGATCGTTCACACAAAGTCGGAATCTGAGGGGAGACCAGAGAGAACCTTCCAGTTATGTTGCAGGTATGAGACTGTACATGTTTGCAGTGAAGGCAAGAGACTATGTACATTACTTAAAATTAACTTTTTTTATTTCTATTTGCAGTTCTCCAGATAGTAAGAAGGACTTCCTAAAAGCAGTCCACTCCATCCTGAGGGAAAAGCAGCGCCGTCAGCTGCTTAAGACGGAGACTCTGCCGCCCAACCAGCAGTACGTCCCATTCGGAGGGAAGCGTCTGTGTGCCCTCAAAGGGGCGCGGCCCTCTATGAACAGAGCAGGTGACAAAGCTTAATATGAATTATAATTTTGCCAAGGACCTCCATGCCCTGTCAATAACCCAGACTCAGTTTATTTGTTTCAATCACAACAGATCAGGCATTTATTTGAGTCCAGGCAACAATTTAGAATAGGAGATTAATTCCTTCCTGACAAAACTTGCTCTGCAAAACTGGAAAAATATGGTAATTTACTAGCCTCACTAACACCAGACCTCATCTCAATGTAGATTGATGTTCAGTCTGGTCATTTGTTAACATTGGAGGTGTGGTTAATGAAAGCCCATAGACGTTTATTGGGTTCTACAAATGTCTATCAAATGCAACTCTCTGTAGCTTATAGCCTATCCTATCAAACATACCCGATGCCCAATAATAATGAAATAGTTTACGATGCTTCGTCATTGTCTTGCTGCACCCTCCCCAGTTCTGTGATTGGTTCCCTAGATGAAATTGGGTTCTTGTTGTCCAGACTTGTTGGATGTATTTTAAAATCTTTTGTTCTATAATACATTCATGGTCCAGACTAAACGGCAGGGCAAAGTAAATTTGCATGCAATGAAGGATGGGTATACCCAGACTTGTAATTTACTCAAATTCTTTTATTAAACCAGTGTGACTATGGTAAAACTTACATTTTTCAGTTTACAGTACTGTAGTTGAATATCTCTCGGCTCCTTCTCCCAAGATTTTTTCTCCATATTTTATAACAGAAAGTTTGTCATACTTTTTTTTATTTTTTCACTGCACTGGAGCCATGGTGATAGACAATTAAGCAATATTGCTGGAGAGGGTGTTCTTTAAAGTCATTTGATTTTAACAGTGATGCATTTAGGACTAAGGTGAAAAAAAAGACAAAGAAGAAAAGCATGCACTGTCAGTGGGCATGTCTTCTTCCTTGATTTTTTTTATTTGGAACTGGCAGTTATTTATCAAAATACACACCTGGAACTGCTGTTTAAAAGGGAACCTGGTGGTTAATTTAAACTTAACTGTTATTTGGTAACTTGATTTGATAATTTGACCATGACCATACCAACATAAACTATTTAATCTTTTTGTGTGTGTTTAGCTTCAGCTCCATCTCGAACGCTGACCCGCAGGAAGCTGGTGAGGAACCGTTTCACCATCGACACAGACCTAGTTTTCCACAGCAACAACAACAGCAACGACTCTGACGTCGCCATCCTCCAGACGCGCAAACCCAGAGGAGAGGACACGGACCGCTGGGTGGAGGAGCAGTTTGACCTGGGCCGCTACGAAGACCAGGTTGAGGGCGGCAGCGTGGGCCAGGTGAAGGAGACGGATATCCTGAGCGACGACGACGAGTACTGCAAGTCCGTCCGAGCCGCGTCGGCGGAACCTGACGACCTGGAGGGGAAGATGGACGGGCTGGTCCTCCAGGGTGGGAAGGCTAGGAGCCAAGGCCTTAACGGGCGGCTGGAGACCGGAAACGAGGTTGTCCGAGGCACAGTGCAGCAGGAGGAGGAAGTCGATGGAAAAAAGCTCTGTGAAGACTCTGCCTCGGTAGACTCCCTCACCTCCTGCAGCTCTGTTCCTCTGTCCCGCTGCGCCACCCCAACTCTGAAGCTCGCCCCGTTGAAGCAGTGTGCTGTGGAGGGGGCTGCTAACAAGGACCATGACGTCATCTGGGTGCGGCGGGACGACTTTGCTAACAGGTGCAACAGTGACGTCTTCTGACGAAGAGGGGACAGTAGGACATGAGATTAAGAAAGGAGACAACAGACGGTTTCTTTCACTTTTTTACATTAAGCAGGTGTGCGAGAAACTAGCAGAGGGATCTGACACAAGCTTTAAATATGTTGAAGTTAGAGGAGGTGTACAGAAGGTGTTAAACCTCCCCTACACAACCCTCTCCTGTCCATCTCACCTGCATCTCCCCTGTTCTGACAATCCTAAATAACTTAAAACGCCAGGTAAATGCTCCCTGAGGTTTCCATTGAGACCTAGAGATCCTCGTCCCGACCTGCTTTATAACAAACCTGACAGACACCTAGGCATTACACACGTCGTATGAACAGGACAGCACTGCATGTGCACGCAAGTAAAAGTGTGTGTATGTGTGTGTGCGTATAGTACACAGAAGCACAGACACAGAGACTCTAGGCAGCTACTGTACCATGCACACGTTATACTGAAGAGGCGCCATCAGTGATCTGTGACCTCCCCGGTCAAAAATGTCTATTTTTCAACAAAGGAATGTGGGTGTTTCTATTTTTCTGACTCGGAAAACGTGTTTGTATTTTAACACTCAAGGGCTGTGTGTTACTGAATTTCTCTTCAGGGGCTTTTTGGCTTAATGACTGCTGTGTAAAAGATGGTGAGATCCAATTAGCTTTACTGTGCTTTTATTGTTTTAACTTAATATCAGCTGCACATCTGTGTATAGACAGGAGTACAAATACAGTGCCGTTAACCTCTTGTATAAAACAAAAAGAAGTTTTGATCCTCGCTTTTTGTCTCCTTTAATATCTTTTTAAAAGATAGTTTGGACAACAGATAGTCTACCTATTCTTTATTTAATGATTGCCTTTTTTGCTGTAATTTTTAATGTTTACACCACATTCTGCTGCCCAGTGTTACAAGCCACCCTCTGTGTGTGTACGGCACCAGAAACGGGCTCAAGAGAGACGACGTTTATGCCCTTTCACATGAATGTCTGGTCTTTTATTGCGTTGCTCAAATAAAATTGTTCCGGCAACTGATGGATTTCATCAAAGTCACCGACATACTGGACCCTTTCTCGCTCCCGAAGGCCGCTCTTCATGCTCTGTGCCCTTGAAAAATGACAAAATAATTCCTCCCAACAATCCTGTTTTACTTGAATTTCTCTTTTTTTTTGACGTGAAAGGAAGTGTTGGACAGAGCCATGTTAGTGACTGTACTGTAACTCCAAGGAGAAATCAATGCAGTTGAGCTTTCATCCTTAGATTGAATCCTTGTTTTCTTCTCCTCTCTCCCGCTCCTTTAACCTTCGTCATGTTGGGCAGCATCAACAAACCACAAAGACGCTTTGCTGAGTCAGATTTCACACCCTTGGCATTTTGGCATCACTCTTTTCATTTTATTTTCCATTCCACCCATCCTGCATTTTTACTCTTTTCCCACTGGGCTGTGCTGTTTCACTACACATCGTCACCACAACACGCCGATTGCTGAGATAAACAGTCACGCGCACCTTGATGGATGTATTGAACATGCACTTAATACCCAACTGTGAGGAGGGAAATCTGCGTGCCACACCGGGCTTTGAAGTGTGACGAGAGTGGAGAGAAACACACTTTGATGTGTTCCTTTTTATTACAATGCTGGTTTCTGAGATTTTTCGCTCACTGAGCGATGCTCGGTGAGGACGTCCAGACTGTGAGGTACAATCACTTTGTCCTTGGAGAGTAATCCTGTGAGAACCCCTTTGACTCTTCCCCTTTGTACTTTCAAGACTGTGTTCGTACATAAAACTGTGGAGTATTATCATTTTTATGTTAAAATAAAATTTCTACATTTAGCCTTTGTGTCTAAGTGCCAATTATTCTTCATTTTCAAGTCATCAGTTTCATATCAAAAGGTTGCTTTTCTTGAAGGTCAGTACCCACATTTCTTTCATATTCACCATACCATCACAGAGGTTACTGGTGGTTCACAGAGAAGTGCTAATTGATGCCATAGACATTTGTAGATTTGTTGTATTGAATGGAGTCTGGTACAAAAGTTCAATGCTATTATAATGAATTACTGAGCAAAACTACTGCAGGTAGAGGCAGTTAGGACTTAAAAAGGGAAAATAAAAGCCATCACTTATAAAGTTCAAAAATATTTTAAACAACAGGACACAAATATATAAACATTAAACAAAACGTTGTGTGAAATGTGTTTTGATAGATTATTTCTCTATTGCAATGTTAGTTAGGGTTACAGTACATTTTATACTCATTTCCCTTATATATTGTGCCCCATATATAAAGGACATGCATTTGTGGCATGAGTAGCACAGTTGAGGATGTGGGTTACACGATTACAAAACTAGAAAAGCTTTCTGAGAGCACAGACCTCCATCAAGCATATTGTGACTCCCACCCAACATCGTTGTCCTATTAAATACACACACTATAGTGGAATGAAAAATATCAATTTTCATCGCTGTTGTCTTTAAAATGTAGATGACTCGAAAATAAAGTTGCTATTCTAAAAAGAAATCATCTGCAACTTTGTGACTGCATAGTAATAATGCTCATACATAAATAAATATCAAAATATGAATGCAAATTACAGCCTCAACAGTCCATACATCCCCCAAGCATGGACAGTCTTTTTTGGCATGGTTAAAGTCTTCTCTTGGTGTCTCTGGCATAGTGTGCAAAGAAAACAAGCTGTGTAGGTGCTAGATATCATCACCAGTTGGCCCCAAATGATGGCACCTGTTTGAAGGTTTATTTACCACAATGTTACCAAACAACAAAAAATTCAAAATTATCCAGAAACCAGGATTTCTTCTGGATCATTACCAAAATTAAATCACCTGTTCATGGTCCCATTCCCAACATTCACTGAAAATTTGATGAAAATCTTCTGAGATATTTCACTCTTATCTGCCAAAGCCAAATGGCTTATTCTGCTGTTGCTTCAGGTACCCCCAGGTGTGTATGGCCCTGCTACAGTGCTGCCAATACAGTTAATTGGTGTTGCCACCAAAAATCAGCAAGCCATGTCTATCCAGTCTTGATTTGCAGGTTGATATGATGTAATGCTCTCTGGACAGTCCAGAACAGACAGCACACAGACAATCACTGGGCTCCAAGTCCAGATTCTGCCCACAGAAGTTGGATCTTAGGGTCAGTGTGGAGAAGATGGGGAGAACTCTATGCTAATGGTTGCACCAATGGGGTAACGCCTTCTGGTGGAGGCAATGTGTTGGTGTGAGGCAGCATCGCCATCACTGGAAAAATTATGTCTGTCTTCAATGGAGGTCATCTCAAATGCAGAGAGATATCAAGACGAGATTCTGCAACAAGTGGTGATCCCATATCTCCATAATCTGGGACCAGGCTACATCCCCTAAGATGAGAAGACTACCTCCAGAAATTGGGAGTAGAGGGAATGGAATAAAGAACTCCCACATACTGCTGATCATGAGCAAAAACTTATAGTTAATCAAACTACAATTTGGTCCTCAGACCTTCATCAGATAGGTTTCAAAGGGAGGAAGGAGAGAACAATTTAAATATGGTTCTGGGTATATGTGGACCAATCACATCTTTTTCCATCACACGTCATCAATTAAAAACACAGAGACAATAAATCAAAATCTGGCAAGTCACTTCAACAAGATGCCAGAAAAGGAGAAGAAATACATATATACAATAAATACAACATAGATAAAGCCTCAATAAAATAAGGTGTAGCCCAAACCATTTAAATACAGAAAAATATAATAGAAAAACATTAAGTTTCTGACAAACAGGAACAATAAAACTTTCTCCACTACAGCTTTTTTGCCTCTCCTACACACCTATCTACTGTCTAGGTGTGCACAGCCTCCACCTTTGGAGCAGAGAGAATGAAATGGCCCACCAACAATCCTGACCTCACCACCAACTGAACATCTATTGGATCAGCTTGGGCAAAACATGATTTTATAGACATTTTGTCGCTATATAAAATGTCTTTGGACCAATGGACCAAGTGTTTTCTGAAAAACTCCTTTCCAATGTCTATAAAATAACCATGCCCCTTTTATGCATTTTAAAATGTGCTCTTTATTTCAAAGTCAAGCAGTATTATCGTAGCACTAGTAGGCATTTAAATGTATGGTATTTAACAAAGCACATTAGTTCTGCTCAGTATTCGTATCAGGCGGGTGTAGTGTTGGGAGAGTTGCCCAATGACTCCGTCTGGAGAGGTTGGACGCTCGTTTTATGAGTTAATTAACGTTGTCTTTAGGCTGTTTGTCAGGGGTCCAGGTTGAGTTGGCAGGATTTCTCCGATCACTCGGGAGAGTTTGCAAACATTGTGACGAACAAAATGTCACTCCTGATGCAATGCTGATTTTGCTTGAGGAAACCAGGACCGGAAATCTTTGGCTTTTTAAAATGTCACATGAAATCAAACAACAGCCCAGAGACCAAAATACAGTTTCCAATCCACTGGGGGGAGTGAACGGCTTGGATGTGTTTCCATAGCATTTGATACTCCAATAAAATACAGATGTATCATAAAACAAGATTAATGGAAATGATGCTCAGTTTCCTGTCAAGATATTTTTTGGTGAGGGTGGCTGTTAATGATTTGCATAATTTGAAATGTTTCATGTAGGTGAAGTGCCTATGAAGAGTCCTGGGACTGGAGGAAAAACATCCAGTCTGTGTGATGAAGACCTTTGCTTGCCTGCGGTGAGAGATAATCTGGCATCTACCCTGTAACCTGAAGATTATTCTCCTCTCATCAGGACTGGTAGGGAGAGCTGCTGCCAATCCATCTGTTCTTTAATCCAAACCAAACAAGTAGCCTGAGATAACCAGAATCACACCACAGGGACTTTCAGCATAAAAGCTGCTCTGTTAAAGTAAAAGGGGAAAAAATGCTCCCCATTATTTAGAGAAATACTTTTTAATATTCATGATTAAAGATATTTCAGAGAAGAAAACCATCATTCCTGCTGCAAACAGCTGTTGAGTAGTAGTAAAACTGGTGAATATGATTTATTGGCAGCTGTATGGGCAGAAATATGTCACCAGGCAATGACTTTGACTTTCTTAACTGGAAAAATTAATTATTAAAATTATTATTATTGTTATTAAATATGACTCATTACACATGGATTTGAATCAGAAAAGTTGAAGGTAAAACTACAGAGTTGCAAATTAATTCAAGTTTATACAATTGCATTCAGTTTCAAGTTCATTGTAATTTAGCTCTAAACTAATACATTTCTAATGAACATTTATCATATGTATCATATTATCTACTCTAGTGCTGGACTTTAATGTAATTTTGAGTACTTTCCTTGAGTATTTCAATTTCTGATATTTTATACAGATTGTAATCTATCTACTATACTGGTGTCCTTTCTGATCCACTACATTTATACTACAACTGTAATTACTTCTCAGATGCTGATTTTAATATTTTACATAGAAGTAATATAATCTTCTATTCTATTAAATTGTTGCTCTTTACTTTTTTACATCTACGATGCACTTTGCCTGAAAGGTGACAAACATTATGATGCAGCACTTTTACTATTAATCTCCTGAGGTATCTCAAATTGTCTCCACATTGATAAACTAAAACATTAAAATACTCCCAAATAGTGTATTTTGTTTTTAGTTTTGATACTTAATATTTTTTTAATTCAGGATCTATATATATATATATATATATATATATATATATATATATATATATATATATATAGTCTTTTGAATGTTGTTCAATTGAAACTATTTAAATTTGATTGTAAATAATCAAAATTTACTTTTTAGTACATTTTTCAACCTAAGCAATTCAATTTTAATTTAGTGAGTTATAGTGAACGGTTTGTTGAGATGTCTGATTTTGCTCTGGATTTTTGTTGTTGTTGTTTTTATTTTGAAAACGGTTACCGGAAGTCAATTAAGCCTAATCCCAGCTGGTTTGACACTTGATGCTTTGCTCTCGCTCCTGCTCACTCCTGCAGCTTTGGAGACGCGCCGCCCAGTGAGTAAAAGCGTGGACGCGTTTATTCAGGTTTCCACTGTTCGTGCTCCTCGTGGCCAGGTTTGCTGCGAAGATGTGACTGGAGTGATGTGACCAGCGGCGCTTGATCGGATTCCGTCTCTCTGATGCCCCACGGAGGGACGCGGAGTGGGAGAAAAGCATCGCGTTTTGGGATTTAAAACTTGGGTTTGCGCGCTGGAATGGCCCGCACCAGGTAGTCGAAAGCGCGTATACAGAGGTCGTTTGTCTCTGTCATGGTGTCAATCTTCGCGCAGAGTTCGCCCGGAGCACCATGGAGAAAAGAAAGAGACTTTTCATCTGTCTTCTCCTCGCGGCGCAGCTCTGCCTGAGCACACCACAGGTCCTCAGGATCGGTAAGCGCAACAGCTGTTTACGCACGGCGTTCTCGGCGTTGTTCCCCACGCGCATGTGGTTTGCCAAAAAACAGCGGCTCGTGCGTGAGTTTCCCTATGTTCAGACAGGAGATTTGTATCATTAGACACGCTGAAAGTCCGTGTCTGTGCTAACTTTAACGCCTTGGAGGGTTTTTTTTCCATATTCCAGTTGGTATGAGACCTGTTTTAATTCCCATTTCCTTTGTAGTTTTCCGTGTTGTTTTGTGCCTTTTGGTTCCAGTAAAAGTGATTAGGGGATGGCTTGTTCTTGTTATTCTCTTAAAGGTCATGCTGTCAGTGAGGCCGTGTCAGTACAGAGAAAGAAAGATTACCTGCATCAAAGGACGAAATACACTTTGACTGCGCTTCCCTGCTGGTTAATTTAGTTCCGGAGACAAAATGTCACAGTAGCAGAGGCTGAAAAATCCGCCTGCACCTGGCGCCTCTCATCAGCCCCGTAGTGTTTCATCTGCCACGGTTAGAAAGCAAAGGTCAGTGAAATCAGTCAGGGTTTAGGATTTTGAATCACACATCCTCCAAACCTCCACAGTGGAGCAGATCAGTATCTTGTTAGTGATCTTTATATTTTCTTTTTTTCTTCAAAAATGTGTCCTCCTGTCAACTTTCAATACACTTTTCTTGGAATTTGCCAGTCTCCATCTTTACTGACATTTAAAATCATTTAATTTCCAATGTGACAATCTTTACATTTACTCTTCATGCTTGTTGAGTCGCACATACCCACACACACAGGCAGGTGAAAATAATTGATTATTGATTCCTCCCTGTATACTCCTCTGTCCACTAACTCCTGTCTGGGGCATTTTCATTTAAAAAAAAACAAATAAAAAAAACTGCCCCTCCAGGCGCTGCAGCTGATCTTCACAGATGCTGAAATCTATCCATCACTGAGGCAGCAGAGGGGGATGTAATCATCCCCGGTCCTGTCGTCATGGCCCGTGTAGTGGAGTTAAGAGGAGTGAGATAACTCCACCTAGACGTGATTAGACCCGAGTGCTGTGGGCTGTGCTCATTAAACAAGCGTCTCACTTTTCAGCTTTTGAATCATACCCGAGTGGAACAGTAATATGTGGATCTAATTGACTGAATGAATTGGTGTCACTGCCATCTATCTGTCTGGGAGAGCTATGGAGCTCTGAAAGGCCCAGCACCGCCTCAGGTAGAGTGCAGCACCGTATAGCTTATCTATCTCTATATAGACCCTCGGAATCTGATCTTTCTGACACTAGAGGTCTTGGTTTTGGCATTTTGAAGTGTTGTTTTCTCTCTTTTTTTTAGATGTGTCCTAATGTGACCCTATACAAGGACAGAATGTATATGAACATGCATGTTTACCATCCTTCATTAATCCTTAATTAATGATGCTGTGAAGAATTTGTGGATTGCAGGTTGTGAGTTTTCAGGTAAATGGTGTGTCCTTTGACAGCTTAAGTTAGGGCTGCTCGATGGGGGAAAAAAAAAAATCATTATCACATTTATTTTGGTCAATATTGAAATCACGACTATTCAAGCAACTATCTTTTAGTTATTCAGCATGAGTGATTGTGCTTTTGTTTGAGATGGTTAAACAGATGTGTTGCTATGTACATATGAATTTAGAGCAAATCTTGCATGTTATGTTGCCATGTTTATATATGTATTATATGATTTTAGAGATAGTATGACACACAAATTGAAATGCAATTCAAATTCAATTAGTTGCACAGCCTTCATGTGTTTAAAGACGTTCTTTTTAGGGCCCCAACTACATGAATCTATATATATTTTTTTAATCCACACATTTCTATATCCAATTCAGCCTCTGAACCACACCAACACGGTACTTATCTGGAGATTCTTCAAACCATAAACAAGTGGAGTGATTTGTGAATATCAGATTGAGTAGATTAGAGTAGCGACCCCAATCCAGATCTTTTTTGGATTGATGACGTCAAACCGTTCCTCAGACACCTGTGTGCATTCTGGTGGACATGTCTCAGGTTATGTCTGTGCCTTTGATACTTTTCTTATCATTTGCAGCCTTACAGCTGAATTTAATATTACTGCATATGGGGAAGTAGATGCGCAAATCATATAATCCATGTAGATCTGCCTGTATTTTTGAATCCCTACAGAGTTGCATTGCTCATGCAACATGCAATCAAAACATTCTTTCATGCAGGTATTTCAAATTGTGTTTATCAGCTACGGCCTGGCATGGTATCACTGACTTTAGGCAGATTGTATTTGTGTTTAGGTCTCTGTGTATTCTGAGATATTTGTTGATCAGGTCTGGCTGCACAAAGAAAGTATCAGAAATACTTCAGTTTTTTGTTTCAAAATGAATAATGGTAAAACCAAATTGAAAAAAGAGCAGTTTCTGTTTCTTGCAAATTCCTTTTTTCCTGTTTCGATTCTTATTGATGTAAACATGACAACATTGGACCGAAAGCAGAAGTTAAGTGTAACAACTTCAGAATAAAACTTTAGTATGCTGATGCTAACTTCGGATCATATATTATAGACTACTGTTCTCTTTCTACACCATATGGTTCACATATATTTCACTTCTGTGAAAGTAAAACAGCTGGTTGTTTGGAAGGACGTGATAGGCATATAATTATCACTTTGACTATGTGAATGCATTATGTGGAAAACCTTTATGATCCCTGAGCATCTATAAAGTCACCAGCAGGGGTCCCCATCACCAACAGTCAATAGGCTAGTAGCTTTATTATTAAGACAAATTTTATTTGTGTAGCCCAAAATCACAAATCACAAATTTGCCCCATTTGGCTTTACAGTTTGTACAACACAACATCCCCTGTCCTTAGACCCTCACATCGTACAAGGAAAAAGTCATTATTATTATTATCATCAGCAGGGTAATCATTAGTAAAATAGAACTTATGAAATTATGACTTATGTTACAAACCACAACTGATGTGTGGCTCTGTCTAGGGACAAAGGAGAAGTAACAACTAGATCTGCTTGTCTAGACAGTCCTTTATTTAAGTAGCATTTCAGCAACACAAATAATAAAGAATGAAGGTGAACTCAACAACAAAAAATACTCCAGGCAAATAATGCAGCAAAGGTAAAAATAACAAATGTAAACAAACAAACGTATTGTCGGACGCAGTTGATGGTGAAGTGGGGCGTCTGTAGCTCAGAGGTAGATCAGTGGTTCGATTCCCGGCTCCTCTGGTCTCTATGTTGATGTGTCCTTGGGCAAGCTACTTAACCCCAGTTTGCTCCTGGCGCAGCCATCGGAGTATGAATGTGTATGAATGGTTAGTTTTCTGATGTGTGGACATTGACTAGTATAGTCACCGCCATCAGTGTGTGAATGTACATTTGTAGTGTAAACCTGTTAGTGGTCCTTTGAGTAGCCCTTGAAGGGCGCTATACAAATGCAGTCCATTTACCACTTAGCATTTGAAGTGGCAACACCTGCAGCATCACAAGTAGCAAATGAATGAAGGAATCCCGGGTTGCTGTCGATGATGTCATTGGGGGTGTCCCCCTCCCCAACAGGAGACAATACGTGCGCGCACACACACACACATACACATACACATACGGTAGACAAGACACAAACAGCCAGAAAAGAAAAACACACTATGCCTTGCCACACCTACAATCCCTGGAATCCATTACAACAATAAAATAATAATTTGCAGAAACCACAATTTAACCTTCTTTAAATTGTATTATTAGTGTTTCCAATATTCCATTTTGTTTTGAAAATGAAATATCAAACTGACAAAGGGTACACAGACCTTCAATTGTCCGCTTGTGCAAGCTGCACGACGGGCTTCCAAATTAGCTGAGATGAGGTTCAGCTGAATCAGTGAAGTCAGACAGTGAAGCGAAATAAGAAAAAGCAAAACAACATTTTTGAGTGGGCGGGGACTTTAAAGAGCTTGCAAAAAGGATAAAGAAGGCTGCATCCATATATGATGCACCAGCCAAACCACTCACAACCTGTCAGCCATTCATCCATTGCTTTTTGCTGTTTTAGAAACATGCTGTTAATGTTATTGCTGGTAACAATTTCAATATCTGACAATTAAAAACAATTCCAACACCGATACCATCTGACCATCTGTGATGGTTAAAATTCATTTTTTCTTTTTTTTTTTTGTTATAAACTGGTATTTTCTACTTAATATAATCACATTTTTTGCTACCCAGACTGAAGAGTTCTATCTACATTCTGTGTTTTGCATGATAACATCTCGATGTGTGCTCGGCTGTGTGTTAGATCTCTTTTTTTTCAGCTGGGCAGCATTTTGTTCGTTTTATCTGGTGAAGTCCACACGCGCAGCCTTTTCTGATCCTGAGTTTAGCTCTGGGTCAAACATTAATATTCAGAAACATTCAAGACCATTAAGTTCAGCTTTGATGCTTTGGCTCAGTCCCCTTTAAAAAAAAAAAAAAAATGTTGGTGCAGAACTCTACACAACTCCAAAAAGATTTACATGCATACCTCTGTGTCTGTGGGTTTGTAAGAAAGAAAGAAAGTTTGGCTCCAGGTGTCACTTTCTGTTAAATGGAGTTGCTTTACTTATGTGGGAGCTATAACCTACATTGAGAAAAAAGGGTTCCTGCTTAATTGCATTCATTAGCTCTTTTCTTTCTAACAACTGGCCATTAGGAAAACAAATGAATCTCTCCTCGGCCAATTTGCCGGAGTTTTTGGAAAGTTGGCTCCGCTTCTGTTGAAGATATACACAGATATAGTGTGGAATTGGTTCCCTCAGCAGCGTGTCATTAATCTCGCTGACAGAAACACAGGCCGTTCGGTTGAGAGGATTGAGAGGAAGCCGTTGTCTGTCATGGAGTCGCATGAATAACATGGGATTCATTTGTATCTATTGATCCGCCTCTCTTGTGGGGCTCTTGTTGCGAAAGTGAAGTGCGGATTGAGTTCTCCTTTCCTCGTCCTTTTCTCTGTCTGATTTAGTGGCACCTGTCTGTACTCTTGGTAAGCACAAGAAAATGAATTTGGAACCAGAAAAGCACTCCACTGGAAAGGAAGCTACTGTCTTCTTTTTTTCTTTTTTTTTTGCCAGCCTGATTGCAACTGTACCATGAACCGTTTCCACGATTGGCAAAAATGGTTCAAAAATGCAATGTGAGAGACATATTTCTGGATAAGGTGGCGAAATATCACAATTCAGGCCAATTATATCATCGCCTCTCTTTTCCTATCTTCCTTTCTCCCATTTTCCTCTGTCCCTGATTACATTTCTGCCTAATTTGCCAATTTTACGGCTCCTTGGATTTGTTTTTGAGAACAAAATGCTTCCTGTTTGTTTCTTCAGTCGGAACAACGGGGTGCCATGAAATATGTATCATGCTGTTTGACACCTGAGACCCACTTGAGTCTACCAGATCCATTTTCCTCCTGCTGCCTGTAGCTTCATCACTTCTCTCAATCCCGCTGTCAGACAGGCGCTCTTAACATCCAGGAGTGTCACCGTCTGTCACTGTCAGGGGAGAAAAAAAAAAAGGAGAAGTCTCTTACTCGTCCAGCTCAGTGATCTTTCAGAGCTTCTCTGAGCTACTGAGTGTCAGTTTGATGTGTGAGCGGGCCTCCATGGAAATGCAGCGCCAGATAAAAGATGACTCAGCTTCAGTATGCTGTTTTGGTGATCATCGTTTGGGAGTTTTCTCTAAATGGTATTTCCTTTTCTCCTGTTGAAAGTGTGAAAATCAGTGAGGCTGGCACAGTAACTGGAAGTAGAAAAGTCTTCACACTAAGTTTCCTTTAACGCCACTTAATTATCAGTTCATCATTTTGCCTTCAATTACTTGTGTGTAAATCTGAACTATGACATAATTACTGCTTAGTTACATAGTTAGTGCTCATGTACACAGTTTATCATGTGAAATTCATGTGCAATACTCTACCCTACTCCATGTAGCATATCTATCTTGTATATATGGTGCATCTATCTTGTATTGTATTTATTTTTTATATATAGTCTGTGTGCAATCAGTTCTTTTTCTTGAATGTCACTTATACTGTCTCTACTGCTGTTGCTAATGCAATTCCCCCTCTGTGTGACAAATAAAGGTTTATCTTAATCAAATTTCACATTTTGAAGAATATTGTTGAGCATTTTAGATTGTACACCATAAATTTGTTTCAAATTCTATAATTCCCGAGGTAATCAATCAGCCAATCCTTATCTTTATTTTACAAAAATAAGGTTTTGGTTGAAAATATACATGTATCAAAAAACGCACCAAAAAAAGTTGATATAATACAAATGAAATGCTGCATCTGCAGATATGTATGTCAACATTTCCCTGTAGAGTTAGTGTTGGGAAATGCAGTGAAATTGAATTTTGCTGTTAACTTCGATAACGACAAAAGCAGCATGCCTTTTTTTAAAAAAAAAAAAATAATGTGAAACAATGGTGAATCTCCAACATAGCTGTACTTTTGCAAGGTTGTGTTTTTGTGTATACTCAAAAATTTGGGTTCACCTATGGAGGTAACGCTCCTGCATCACATCTTTCGTTCCTGCAGATATCACACAAAACAACACTTAATTACTACTGAGGCAAAATGGAAAAAAGTTGGAAGTAATGTTTTTGCTTCATCTTGAGTTTCTCAGCCATTATCAGCTGTCTTGTGTTTGAGGCATTACAAGCAGCCTCGGTGCATCTTGAGTGCATTTTGTAGTTTATGCAGATAACACCTGCATACTCTGCCGACACTACACAAGGTAAAATACATTAACGTAACCTCATGGGTCCTCTGAAGCAGCCATTTATGCTGTCAGATTGATGCAGGTTCTTAAGGTGCATTAGTCTTTATTATTTTGGAGCCGAACAAATGAACGGAACTACTTTCAGAGCTTCGAGTTACAATAATCCATTTGCAAGGAAAAATATATTTTATAACAGCCACAGTAACAAAAGCAAAGTCCAAGCTGTTCTGCAAGAAGGCATGCATGACTAATGTAACATAATCTTTTGTAATTAAATAGAGAGGTGAGGGATGATTGTGGTGCAAGGTTCTCCGCGAGAACACACACAAACACACGCACAAACACACACACGCCCACAACTAAGAAACATCTTTATCTCCCTGGTGGGCTGTCGCAGAGCTGGTTCAGTTCTGCATGACAGGTCGGCACAATGCTCAGATTTGATATTCATCTCCTTTTTTTGTTTTGTTTTCCTCACTCTGCAGCTGGCTGATAAACCACTTATCCATGTTTTTATGTCAATATAATTGCATGGAATTTGTTATGTTAATAGTCTAATTGTTCTTGATTATAATTACTGATTGGCTGCATTTTCAGATTCGTGACCAGTACCAGTTGAGTGCGCGTGTGTGTGTGTGTGTGTGTGTGTGTGTGTGTGTGCGCACAGGCACGAGTCTTGTTTGTGTTTGTAAATGTGACCGTGTATACTAAAGTGTGTTGTGTGAAAGCAAATTAAAGAAATTAATATTCTGTAATATACTTAAGGATGCATATATGCAGCGCTCATGAATTTTAAGCTTTATAAACGGCAGAGATTCTGTAGAGAGTGATTTATAGAGCCACATCATCAGCTTGGGCATAATTTACATTGTGTCCAAGATTTGGTTGATTGATTGACTGGTGTGCTGTTAAACACATGGAGCTGCCACACTACATGTACTGTACCTGGCCAGCAGTTATTACCGACCTTAGAAAAAGGTCCAGATATCTTTTTTTGTTAATTAAAAGTAAAGTTCAATATAGTTCTTATTTTTTATGAAATATGCTTTTATGCTTATGTGCTTTCATGCTGAGAGTTAAATGAAAAGTTTGATACTGCTGTAAAACATGATTGATGTTTTAGCAGGGGTTAGCCTTAAAACGAACCCCTTGAAAGAAAGTGAATGAAGTTAGATTGTTCTTTTAATAATTGAAATCTTTTGCTCCTAAAGAACTAAAGTTTTTATGGATTTTTTTATATGACACGATTACATTATCTACCAAATATTTTGATCAATTCTTCAATCAGTTTCTCAATTCTGATTATTTTCTGATTACTTTAGTCTTCTATAGCAGTAAACTAACTGTTTGGACAAAAAAAAACATTTTAGGTTAAATCTTCAGCTTTGAGAAACAGTTATTGACATTTTAATTTCAATTAGTTTCAATGATCGATTAATCTTAATTGACTATCAAAATAGTCGTTTGTATCAATATAAGGTATGTATCAATATAAAGATTGTATTATTATGAATGAGCATGATGTATTGAATGTAATACTTGCTCTTATAATTATCTAAACATGTTGTTAATACTACTACTAATAGTATTCACTATATTGGAAGCTATGAATAGTATGTTATGAGCTATAATAGCCTTTTGATTGATGATACTAGTGGATAAATGGCTGATCCCACGTGCATTATTGTTACTCCCTTGCAGTTCAGATTGTTTGATACTCCTGGTGTGCAGAGAAAGCCCTGCAGGTTGATATTTCCAAAAACAACCCCAAAAAACAAAACCTGTTCTGGTGCATCTGAGAAAACGACTACAAACAAGCTTCCATCTGCTCCACGGCTGAAGCTGAATGCTGAAGAGAACAGCGAGTGGCCTTGGGTCCCCGCACTGTGAGAGTGAGAACACACTTAGCGAAAGAGCAGCTACCTTTTGGAGTTTGTATGTCTTTTGCCTCCTTTCCAAAAAAAAAAAAAAAACGTTTTTGGATTATACTTTATGCCTCGGAGAAACATTGTGATTGTTCATCTTAGAGCAATTAATATTCATCTTCATTTGCATTCTTTTGTCGGAATTCTAAATTAATTCTCTGCTCATGGAATATTGGAGCCGGAGGCACTGAAACTACAATATTATCTTTTATTGCGGACATTATGTATTTATGGCTTTGTTTATGATTTTGAGATTTGGTTTGCATAAAAGGAACTCTCTGAAATGATCCTCATTAAGTCAGGCTGCAGTGAATAATTGGTGTAATTTTACCAGCCTGTTATGCTGCGTTGTACAACATTTAAAATGCATGTCCAGCAGTAGACTGTTGGTACTGTCCTATCCATATCTGATTTTAGTGAATGGGATGAAGATGAGTGTTTTTTTCTATATGCTCATATTCATATGGTAACCCTTTCCAATATAGTTAATAAATCATCTACTAATGTTTTAGGGAGCTTATAAATTAACGACCAGTCATTAAATCCTTTGAGTATGAGAATGTAATTCATAAAAGCCAACTATGATTCTGGGCTGTATAAATAAAACAGGATTTGGCTTCAATATTTGACTTCTGGCCTTCATGAAAAAGGATTTCAGACAATCTGAACCCAAATCTTTTTATTATCATCTTATTACAAAACTAACTGACTGAACTGCTGACACAATGACAACAAAAAGTGAGAAACTAACTTTACGAACATTTGTAACCTCATTAAATATGATAGGAAGTATATATTCTGTACCAGCCATTGGGATTTAGGACCTAACATATTCTCCTTAATAGCTTATAACTGAATTGTAAATCACAAGTTATTAGCCAGTCACAGTACAATGGTACCTTATTAGAAAGTGGTGCCTATATTATCAAAGAAATGGCATCCGCAGCATGAACTCAGGTCAGTTCAACAGTTCATTGAGGCCATGAAGTTTGCTGTTCTCTTGGTAATTTCCTGTGCTTGATGAATAAAAGCAGTCATGAGGATTTGCTTTTTGCTCTAGAGAATATGTACCTGTATATAAACATTCCTCAGGCAGTTGCAGATGAGATTATCATAATACTGTTTGTCTCTGGTGTCCATCTTCTTTGTAATACACATCATTGCACTCTTTTCATTAACAGTGGTTTGTATTTATTTATATCTAATAATACAATGTGATTTTTATGTCCCGGGCATCTTTCCATATCAGGTTTAGCAAAGCTCAGTATTTCTAGCTCCAATTGTTCATTAAAAATATACAGCCATCTGTCTACTAAACAAATTCATGCATGCTTCTGCAGGATGCTGTAAAAGTACTGTGGTAATTGCATTAGTGACCTGTGAAAGTGCTGGAGCCTTGTTTTTAGATTGACTGTACTGCTGTGTTAAGTTGGTGTGGTTGGTTTTGAAAGGTTTTCCTTCAACCCACACAGGAGCCGGGAATTCATCAAATTAAGATCTGTTATCACCAAGGCTGCTGCCGGCACAGTGGGCGTGTGCGTTTATAGTGACAGTTATTAAGTTCTCTCCTGTTCTCTACTGATCTCATCTTTGTTTTTTTCTTCTCTCTGCCCCCCCCCCCCCCCCATCTCCACATGCAGGTGGGATTTTTGAGACACGGGAAAGTGAGCTGGTGAGCATGGACGAGCTGGCTTTCAAGTTTGCTGTAAATAACATAAATCGCAACAAGACCCTAATGCCCAACTCGACTCTCACCTACGACATCCAGAGGATCAACCTCTTTGACGGCTTTGAGGCTTCCAGGAGAGGTAGGAAGGGATTTTAAAATGTGTTTAAAACGCCAAGCTCAGGTCTCCATTGTGAATATTGTAAAATATTTGGCAAATCCAAGATTACAATTAAATGAGAACTTTTCCTTCGTATTTCTTTACTTCCAGTTTGTGACCAGCTGGCCCTCGGGGTGGTTGCCGTGTTCGGCCCTTCTCACAGCTCCTCCGTTAGTGCTGTTCAGTCCATCTGCAACGCCCTGGAAGTCCCGCACATACAGACCCGCTGGAAACACCCATCAGTCGACAACAAAGACACCTTCTTCATCAACCTGTTCCCTGAGTACACTGCCATTGCCCGGGCCATCCTGGACGTGGTCACCTTCTTCAAATGGAGGAAGCTCACGGTGGTCTATGAGGACAGCACAGGTAGGACGTGATGTTTTCGCTGGTTGGGTTCTCTTTGCAACTTTCTAAATCATCATCATTGGAAATAAAGCCAATGTTGCATTTTAGATGGATGTAAAATTTCACAATCAACTATCAAAATTATAGCTGCAAGCTACTGTCTTTATTGAATACCCTATTATCTGACTACTGATCTGACCAGATTGTCCCTCTTCATTTTTATTGTTGATGGCTTGTTTATTGACTGATTGACTGTTTGATTGGTTAATTGATTGATTTACTGATTGGTCGATTGGTAGACTAATGGTTTACACCGGTTTGTAACTTTGTATTTTCCTGTGTATTATGGCTGCTGTCATGGCCAGGCTTCACTTGTAGAGATCTTTGCATCTCAATCATAATAAAATAAAATAAAATGTATAATAATAAAAAAGCAGGGCGACACTGTGGTGCAGGGTTAGCGCTGTTGCCTCACTGCAAGAAGGTCGCAGGTTCAAGACCTCCTGGGTCTGGGACCTTTCTGTGTGGAGTTTGCATGTTCCCCCCGTGTCTGCGTGGGTTTTCACCGGGTACTCCGGCTTCCTCCCACAGTCCAAAAACATGCTGAGGTTAATTGGAGACTCTAAATTGTCCGTAGGTGTGAGTGTGTGAGTGAATGGTGTGTGTGCCCCACGATTGGCTGGTGACCATCTGGGGTGTATCCCTGTCTCTCGCCGTAATGTGCTGGGATAGGCTCCAGCAGACCCCTGCGACCCTAATGAGGAATAAGCAGGTATAGAAGATGAGATGAGATAAAAAAGCAGTAGCAAGGGGCCAAGCAGATGTAGTTAGATTATGGAGATGTTCCCAAGCACCAAAAATAAATTTCAAGTCAATTCAGCAAGGTTTGGCTGAGATAAGTTCACTTCCTGTTTGGCAGCTTCGTCATCAAATTTGGTTGGCTCTGACGGCTGAAAGCTTTGACAGAAAATAAAATCTCATCATGGCGTGTATCAGGCATGTTCTAAACATCTGTGTCATGTTCAATGGCGATCGGCCAAAATGTGCAGTCATTGGAATATGTTCAATACATATGCTGACCTTTAAAAATGGGCATGGGCCATCAATGCGACAACCCACACTATAATCAGGCATGTGGATTGTGTTCCTAACCCAAACACATCATGAGATATGGGCCAAAAAATATTTTTTGCCAATTATAATGCCCCCTAGAGGCAGATGTTCACAAGTCTTTTTGTGCAAGTCCAAGTCAATTCTTAAGTCTTTGGTCATGAAACCGACTCAAGTCTTTTACTGTAATATTATCACTCCTGTATCTATTGGCATGAGATATCAGTACTGTACTGATTAGTGGTGATTACTGGTTAGGATTAGGTGGA
This sequence comes from Lepturacanthus savala, assembly GCA_030544235.1. Lineage (NCBI taxonomy): Eukaryota > Metazoa > Chordata > Actinopteri > Scombriformes > Trichiuridae > Lepturacanthus > Lepturacanthus savala. Next base: position 24,039,955 of record CM060479.1, on the reverse strand, counting down.
GATTAGGAAGTTGAGAAATGGGAGGTCAGACTAATGGATGCAAAAAAAATTTAAATATATGGTCGGAGAAATGGGAAGTCTGATTGACGTCATGCGCCCAGTAAACAGTAGCAATGGAATGTTGATGAATAATGTAGAACCAAATTTTTTTTGTTTTTTTTAATGTCACTCCATGCAAACGTGTGACAAGCAAACTAACGTTCTCTCATCCATTTAAATATTCAGTTAGGAAGATGGTAGCAAGCCAAGTTAAACATAGCTGATGCTGATTCTGAGCTAAACATGTTTGCTAACCGTCCATGTGCTAATGGGATTTACCTATCCGGGTGAGTTTTCAGGTACCTGATAATAATGTGATGTGGTTAATCCAGCGTCCTTAATCTTCATCGTCCTTAAGCGCTTTATTTGTTGGTGCCGTCTTCTTGTTTGAAGTTTTTATACCCAAAGGTAATTACAAAGGCTACAGCAGCTGCTGCAGGTGTGTCGGTTGCTGTGGTGTCATCTCGGGTACGAGTGCGTGTAACTTCAATTGGCTTTTATGGGTAAACGGTTTTAGTTCTGAAGACAAAAAATAATGTTTCTCTGAGTCTTGGTCTGAAGATGATGTGTCTCAAGTTCAATGTTGAACCAACAAAATTTGTGACCCGTGAAAACTTTTTAGTTTTTTTTTTTTTTATAAAATCCATAATAAATCAATCTAGGCTGAAAATGACGTCATAGGATGAACTTGGCTTCCTCCAAGGATTCTAGGGACACTGATTTTTTTGAAAATCGGATGCATCCATAAATGTACCTCCAAGTTGGTGGCATTGGAGAGTTTTTTGCCATTGTCATCATTGTCATTATGGATATCTATAACTCGCATAGATGTCTACGTATAAATGTAAATTATGAATACCTGTAACTGAATTACAAATAGTACTAATTCCAGCTTGAGATTGCAATTAAATAACATTTTAATTCTGACTAGTCATATTTCCAGTTCAAGATATTTTTAATTCATCAAAATGAAAGATATCGGCATGTCCCTTTTTACATATCTTAAATAAAGTTTTGACTAGGTGAAATTGAAATGATTTGGCAAATTTTTGTTTGTGAATAAAAAATACCATATAAAATGACAAAATTAATCAAATGTTCAATATCAGTATCTGTTGGGTTACTATAATGACAGATAATATCTTTAAGACGGAGAGAATGAGTACATTTAGCAGCATTTAAAAAAATAAGATTCCACATCAAGTTTTTAGAGACTTCAAAATAGAAAAACAGATGTGATTTGTTGTAATTGTTTCTAAATTGTTACTGCACACAATATAGAGTTTCCAGTACATGAATCACTGACATCCAGAATGTTGTTAACTAGGTGTATATTATGTAGTATTTTAAAATGTACTTCTTTAACCTTGGTGGATATACAATATTTATGGGGTAGAGGCCAAGCCTTCCTCCAGTTTATGTCCTCTATTTGGGACCTCCAGTAAAACCTGCCCCTGGGAATCACTTTATTCCTGTTTTGAAACCACTATATGTCTTATTACACTTTTATCTGTTACTTCAATCCCATTCCACATCAGTACAGAAAGAGTCATTTTATATTCATTGTAACTTGTGACATTTTATAAGATGCCTTAAAGCTATTGGGATAGCATGAGTTAAGGATATAAATTCTTTAGAAGGAACAGGAAAAATGTGTATAAACATAAAACCTTCATAAGACAACATCTTAATTATGGATATATGCAATTATCATTGTGATAAGATGTATGATGATTTGAATGACATTACAGTGACGTCATTGCAGATATCTGTAATACTGTTGCACTTATAGTCAAAACTGAATGACAGATATCTCTATATGTTGTTTCAATTAGTTACAGTTGCATTACTTATATATTGAATGAAAGATGGAACTATTCAAAATGTAATTATGACTGGTCAGAAAGATGTTGATATCAACAATGTTAATTCAGGAAAGCTAAATTTAGCCCTCTAAATGTTAGGAATGGCTTGCCATAGAGCTCTACATCGAAGCAGGATACATGCTGCTGCAGGATAGCACTGTCACACATAAGTCTATGATATTTTTCTTTTTTTTGTAAAAAATATTGTTGTGGCATAGATGCCTTTTATTATACAGTAGCCAGACGGGAAGTGATGGGAGAGAGAGGGGGGGAGACATGCAGCAAAGGAATGCTCTGGCTGGGACTAGAACCAAGGTCTGCTGCTTAAGAGCATTTACAGGATTTTAAGATTTAATGATAATAATGAATGATGTTTTTATTATCCTGCCAAACAAAAGGCACGAAAAAGGATATATACCATTTTACCATTGCAAGCTATGTCCGAAAGTTGAGGTTGATGTGACAGTCAGAGATATGGGAGGCACAGTCAAATATACACACACACTCATTGCTTTATATGTAGATATATAATATATAACCAGCTAAAATGGAACAATTAAGCTTAAAAATGAACAGGTGCATCTCATTTAATTATGATAATGTAAAAATTATGGACATATTTGTCAATCATTTCAGAAAGTGAAATTTGTGTCTTGTATAGATTCATTACATATAGAGTTAACTATTTCAAGCATTTATTTCTTGGAATTTTGAGGATTATATCTTGGAGAATAAACCCCAAACTTTTCAAGATTTTTTAATTTGATATGCACCTGTATTTTATTAAATCTGTAATACCCTATTAAAGCATAACACTCAGATTCTTAATAGAATAATCATAATCTTAGAATAGATCTTATATTACAAGATCATTTTTATCATTACATGTCGTCTATCTCTGAAAGTTAAAGTCTAAACAGACCTAAATCTCACTTTTTCCACTGCATTATCGAATATCAGCCATAACATTTTCAAGACATTTGAAGTAAAGAAATGAAAGGGAAAGCAGGTCGAAAGTCATGGCTTGTGTTTTCTCAACCTTGCAATATATTCATATGTCATGGTTATAATTACTCACAAAATGCAATTCTGCTGTCATAGCGGCCAGTGAACCCAATCTGTGACGGGGCGCGGGAGCCTTATATCAAACAGCTCGCAGGATTCCTGCCCTCTGACTGCACACAACACTGACAGCCTCAAATCCAACCATGGCCCACATAGAGTCCCTGCCCGCGACCCAGAGAATATGAAATGCTGTTGTTGAAATGTCAGAGTTTATAGATTTTCTCTTTTCTTTTCTTTTTTTTACCTTTTATGTTCGATCTGAAATTAATATTTCCGAAATGTCACGCAAACACTTTGTCATATACACAATGTTGTGCACATTGAAGTGCAGGATATACGGTGGGGACGAAGGGAATGTGTGTGCCGGTGGCACGGCACAGGCATTTTTGATGAGTTTAGAGGAAACTGAAAAGAAGATATAACAGTTTAAGCAAGACGTTGCAGCAGCAGTGAATACAAATCAGTGAATCCAGTTTCCATGACAGCGAGCACATGTCCTGCTGAAGTGTCCCTGAGCCAAACACTGAACCTAAAGAGTGATATTCTATATCTAACCCTGACCTTTGACCTTCCTGCAGGTGGACAGGGGAAAATAGACATACCGTAAATTACCAAACAATAGCTAGTGTTATTTGTTTCAATGACTTAACAGATCAGTGGTTTATTTGAGGCCGGGGGCAATTACAGCAGGTGAATAATTCCTTCCTTTTCCTCAGTAAAATCTTGCTTAGAAAAACTGGAAAAATATGGAAATTTGTTGTGTAAGAGGGTGTTTTTTTAATATCATTTAAACATGTCAGTGATGTGATCAGGACCTAGACGCTTGTGTGTGTGTGTGTGTGTGTGTGGGGGGGGGGGGGGGGATGCTGCGTCTTCTTCCTTTATTTTTTTATAAATTATACTTGGCATTAATTTGGAAGTGGCGGTTATTTATCAAAATATAGACCTGCACCAGGTGGTTAACTGAAACTCTGCTATTATTTATTGATTTAAGTGGAAGATATAATTGTCCATTGCTTAGGTCTGATGCGGATGCAGGAGTTAATCAAGGCTCCAGCGAAGTTAAACCTGAAGATCAAGATCCGCCAGCTGACCCCAGGGAACCAGGACGCTCGGCCGCTGCTTAAGGAGCTGAAGAAAGACAAGGAGTTTTTTATTATCTTTGACTGCTCATATCGCATGGCTGCAGAACTCCTTAAGCAGGTGTGTACAGGGACTAGTAGCAATATCTTTTCATTAGTCGGTTCTGTTCGACAGATTTTACAACACAATCATGTGTCCTTTGGGGACAACACAGTAGATGATGTTTATTATGTTGTGGAAAAAATCATAGGAAGCCTATTTTCCTCATTTATAAAGGGTTCTATTGGGATTCAAGAGGTAGACGATTAACGGCATAATACAGAGATGTTTTCTAATCTGGATGAATCATTACTTCTTTTATCGTTATCACAATTTGAAATGGTCTTCAACTTGTTTTCTATGATTTGTTACTATTTGGGCAAAGGTTATTACTTTGGGTGCTAAACTAGGGTAACTCATGATTCATGACATATCCTGGTGAATGTATTTGCGAGTATCAGTGTGTGTATTGATTCCAACATGTCTGATGGACTGAACATCTGAAAGAAGGGAGAAAAAAGCATATTTGTGTCATCCTGGGTCTTCACCCATTATTTTTATAACTACATTTCAATCTTCTGTTCATTTTAACATTCATGTAGAATTTTAAATGTTTTAAATCATAAAAAACAAAGCCTGATCTATAACATATTTGATGTATTGTGGAAAAGAAAAATGGAACATACATATACAATAAGCTGTGTTGCCTGGCACTTTCTTTATTATTTAATTCCTTCTTTTCATTTTCCAGCTTTCATCAATGGGAATGATGACCGAGTACTACCATTTCTTCTTTACGACTTTGGTGAGTTCCAGTATGGAAACATTTACGAGAAACAACAAAGTTATTTTATGGGGGATACCAGACAAAGTACAAACTAAGCACATCTTCTGTGTGCTCATCTGGCCATAAACTGTAAATTCACTGGGATTGTTAAAAAAAATGCTGCCGTGATTCATCAACACAGTCAAAGGCTGAGAAAGCTACACCCTAAAGTAGAACTTAAATCTCTATTCCACTTTCTCTGTCTGTTGCACGCACGCACACACACACACACATACACTTTCACCGCCTCTCCTCATCTTGACCTTCTCTATCCTCTTTGCAGGATTTGTTTGCATTGGATTTGGAGCCGTACCGCTACAGCGGGGTCAACATGACCGGCTTCAGGCTGCTGAACATAGATGACCCATGGGTGGCCTCCACTATGGACAAGTGGGCAATGGAAAGACTGCAGGGTCCCAAACAGGAGAGTGGCCTGATGGATGGAGTCATGACTGTAGGTTATTTTACATTTCAGAGCACTAATGCGACAAACAACTGCTCTGTGAAAGCCAGTGATGCACATTTATATGTTGTATGCACACATGTGTTCAATTGTAAATTGCAAACATGTGCTTACCTGTACTGTAAGTCTTCACAGGAAATATATTCAGCATGACAGAACAGTTAATGCAATAATCATCAGTTATATACTGGTTGTTCCGTTATCCTTAATCCTGTTAACTTCACATGTGGCATAATTCTCATGGAGTGACCTTTTATAATTTTAGCTTATCGCATTTTCATATGCAGGATTTGTAATTCAGCTGTTTACAACTGATGTTTTGTTGTGTGCTGCACATATTGTTTGAGTGGGGTATGATGGGGAAAAGAAAGCAAAAAAAAAAACAATGTCACTGGCTCCTCCACAGACAGACGCGGCCTTGATGTATGATGCGGTCTTCATGGTCGCTGTTGCATCGCAGCGGGCCACTCAGATGACTGTCAGCTCCCTGCAGTGTCACCGCCACAAACCCTGGCGCTTCGGACCACGCTTCATGAACCTCTTCAAAGAGGTCAGTGTCCGATAACAGCTTGAGTTACAGAGAACTAAAAAAACCCCACAAAAGACATAACCCTAATTTATCAGAAGGATGAGAGTCTTTATTTTGAGCATATAAAGAAAGAAAGTAATAAAAAGTTATAATCTTTTTTCAATGCTCAAAAAGGAGTAGGGAGATGGTTAAGCTTTATTTAATCCTACTCCTTTATGTTATTATATTCTCTCTTAATCTTTTATCTATATTATATATCATAAATATAAATATATACAGTACAGACCAAAAGTTTAGACACACTTTCTCATTCAATGTGTTTTCATTATTTTCATGACTATTTACATTGTAGATATTCACTGAAGGCATCAAAACTATGAATGCACACATGTGGACATGTGTACTGTAACAAAAAAAGGTGAAATAACCTGTTTTATATTCTTCAAAATAGCCACCCTTTGTTCTGATTGATAAAACAAGAAATTAATTAACCATGATAAGGCACACGTATGAAGTGAAAACCATTTCAGGTATTTGAAATGGTAGTTCATCAAGAGAATGCCAAGAGTGTGCAGTAATCAGAGCAAAGGATGGCTATTTTGAAGAAACGAGAATATAAAACACATTTTCAGTTATTTCACATTTTTTTAAGTACATAAAACCACATGTGTTCATTCATAGTTTTGATGCCTTCAGTGAGACTCTACAATGTAAATAGTCATGAAAATATAGAAAACACATTGAATGTCCAACCTGTGTGTGTGTGTGTGTGTGTGTGTGTGTGTGTGTGTGTGTGTGTGTGTGTGTGTGTGTGTGTGTGTGTGTGTGTGTGTGTGTGTGTGTGTGTGTGTGTGTGTGTGTGTGTGTGTGTGTGTGTGTGTGTGTGTGTGTGTGTGTGTGTGTGTGTGTGTGTGTGTGTGTGTGTGTGTGTGTGTGTGTGTGTGTGTGTGTGTGTGTGTGTGTGTCTCAATTTATTAACCTTGGAGTGTGGTATTTGTGTCAGGAAATTGACACATTTCAACTCTTCCTGAAAGGGAAATGCATTTTTTTTTCCATCCTGAAACTCCATGGCCTTGGCTTATTTTCTGTGTGGAACATGTGAGAGATAAAAAAAAAAAAAAATCATTGAGTGCACTTAGTACAACACTCACACACAAACATACACACCTGCAAAATGTTACACTTCAAGTGCTGAGGAGCCATCTGCTTTCCTGAAATATGAGAAAAAGATTCACTGCTCAGAGGATCCTCGGGCTGATTTTGGCAGACAATGAGACACAGTGAAGTGGAAGAGGAGAATGTTTCAGAATATGAAGATAATGTAGAACTAAATTCTCATCATGACAGTGAATTTGTTGATGATCTTGAACCAAGAAGAGACTCATAGTCGGCGCATATGTAGAAGAATAGCCAGACTGATTGGTCCCTGCAGCTGCTACTGTAATACGGATGATACCAGGGCCTAAATGAATGGCAGTGGCGCATATTCATGATACTGACTCATCCTCTAATAATAATAATAATAATAATAATAATAATAATTCATTATTATTGTGGATCTTTTTTTACATGCACAACTTTATATATATAAAAAAAACTTAATGACACTTCCACTGTTAAATGGGATGTAGAGGAGAGCAATTGCAAACATTAATCATATGTTATCTGTATTGTTTAGCATTCAACAAAAGGGTCCAAAAAGTGTCTGTAATACAGGAGTTAAATCTATTCATATTAAGAACATGGGGGAGACTCAAGTGCAAGACACTGACAACAGGTTGTGTTGGAAGGAGGTTGGTGTGGGCAGACTGGAGGCAGACAGACAGGTGGAGGAGTGCCACACTCATGCCACACAGACAGAAACTAACAGGAGATCGAGGGGAGGAGGGAGAAAACTGGAGAACACTGGGAAATGTAGGATTTCCACTCACGGCCGAAACTGTTTTGATTCCTTATTCAAGTTGTTAATGCCTTAGATATGGCATAAATAACTCTGCTTCACCCCTCTCCTATCTCACACAGACAAGCTGATATGTTGTCTTCTCAATTTTCACATGATGAATAAATAAATAAAACTAAAAATGTATGACCACTTAGAGTTTGGGTTTTTGCATTTAAAAAAATCTTACTGCACAAATCTGGCTTGCAGAAATGCATAAATTTCAGCTAAGACTCAACATGAATTAGGATGTGGTGGAGGTGGATTTGTGTGACATGTTCTCTGCTCAGGTATACCTCCCTCTCACTCACAGTATAACCAATATAATTCCTCTATGACTGGAACAAACTGAATCACATATGTGTAGGATGCAAGGAATCATCCAAAAATATAAAATGCATGCAGCATAAAATAAGCAAAATTTAAAATGAAGTGAAGTGTTGTAAAATATTATAGCTCATAAAATGGACTATTATGTAAAAATATAAACCGGTAAAGAGTATGCAGTGGAAATCAGTTCTTTGGACATTTAATAACTAAAATGTAATATATAATATTGCTAGAATAAAGAGAGTATGCATTTAAATGTAGTTATATCACTATAATGAACCTAACATTCTGTGTATTGAGACCTTATCACAAATCAACTTATAGTCTGTATATGCCTTCTCTCCTGGGAGTCAATAAGGCTGTACAAGGATCTCAGAAGGCATTTGAAACTATATATCCTCTTCTCTCCTCCACTCATTTCTTGTCCGCAGGCACAATGGGATGGACTGACGGGGCACATTGTTCTTAATAAGACAGATGGCCTGAGGAGGGACTTTGATTTGGACATCATCAGCCTCAAAGAGGACGGCACTGCCAGGGTGAGAGCTCAGAGGGCTGGAACAGCCAATCACAGTCTTTGTATGCTGCTGCTCGCATGCTGGCTGATTCATTCCATTAAGACGTGTGTGAGTTGGTGTATATTTGTAAAGCGGAGCAGCACTGCTGAGACGCCGTTTCCCATTATCCATCCGCATGTTTATTAGGGTGTTAAGATTTGTTCAGTCATGAATATCAATAATGCTGCAATTAATTTGTTTTTTTTTCCTCCTGCATGTCTGTGCTTCATGTTTTGCCCCTTTTCACATTTTCAAAAAGGGTGTTACGGAGGGAGTGAGCCGCCTCCTGAAAAGGTGGATCAAGGTTTGTGCCGGTGCCCTGTTTGGTCAAAGCCTTTGTTGTTTGCCCCCTTCTCCCCCTCCCTTTTTTTCTCACTCTATATGCCACGCACCTCCCTGCTCCTTGCCTTGTCAACTTTGTTTCTCCTCACTGATTTTGTGTGTACACCGAGGCATGTGTTTGACATTTCAGTTTTCTCAAGGTCCGGGTATGGGCATTGCTTTGACACATGGCAAAACTTTAGCAGCAGTGGTAGAAGACAGACATTACAATTCCTGCAAAAGAAGTCACTTCCTGTACTTCTTGTAGTCGTTTAGTGCGTAGCGTGAAAGAAATAAATGAATTTATCTTATAAATCCATCACATTTTCAGAGTGGGTCCACTGCTAATATTGTACTTCTGTATAAGACTGTATTAATACTATTTCATACGGACCAGTGGTGGTAAATACTAAGTATATTTACTCAAACACTGTATTTAAGTTTTGCAGTACTCATACTTTACCTGAGTATTTCCATGTGATGCTTCTTTATACTTCCACTTCACTACATTTCAGAGGGAAATATTCAATTGATCTGATATTTCCCCAAAAATTCCAAAAAGTGAAGTAAGGTTTGGGTATCAGGACTTGGTTTTTTCTTCTTTCCTCTCCCATTAATAATCTCCTGACCCCATAGATTTATCTGGTGACCCTTTAGAGGGCCCTCACTCCTAGGTTGGGAACCACTGGTCTAAACTAGGAGAGCTGTATGAAGTATATGAAACTGTATAGTAGTTCAAACCAGCTCTACCTCCTGTGGCTACAGCAGGAACATGCTGCACATTTTTGCAGCAGAATTAATAATCAAGTACAATAATGTCATATAATCAAATATTCCTCAAAGAAACCTTTTACCTGAGTAGGACTTGCCATGTGGGACTTTAACTCTTATCATTACTGTGTCGGTGCCTATGCCTAACAAAATGATCCAAGTACTTCTTTTACCACTGACACAGACTGGCATTATTGAATTGTCAAAGCCAAGAGGGATCCAGTTATAAGAGATGACAGCTCATGTTGAGAATCAACACTTACTGCAAGGGGAGAATCACATGTATTTCCCTTTTTTGTTCTTTGACACACATGTCAAATGCTCACTGCTATGCATTTCTTAGTGATCCTATTAATTTAGTTTTTATTCAGTCGTTCCGTTCATGTCAAATTAAGTTAAATTTCGTGAGCCAATCCACACTGTCATTAGCACTGCTCCTGTGATTTAATTAGTTTCCCACCTCCTAATTAAATCTCACATAATATACTGTAAATACCAAAGTGCAGGTTCCATTTACTCTCTACCTCTGCTTATCACCTTGAAACCATGATTGGATGAATGCAGAATTAATCCTTCGACTCAAACACACGGTTTTCCTGTCAGAAGTTGGCAAAATCCTTCCTCTCTGTCCGTCTCAGTTGTCAGACAGGTCTGTAGGCAGGAAGCAGCTGTCAAGGTAGGAGAAGCTTTGATTTATACTGTATTTTTAATTCCATTCAGTAAGTTCAGCACTCGAAAGCCTCCCCTTAGAGGAAATACCTCTATATAGTAAGCTCATCATATGAAACGCTTGACTTTTAAAGTCATGAAAAATGAATTATCAGTCGGTTGCAGTCGCGTTAGTTGTTGGGCACTGGAGTGTTAAATACACTCTGAGGAGGATGATGAGACTCGAGTCTTCAGAGAAATAAAGTATTTTCTCTTAAAGTTGTTGACTCTCTGGAAATATTTTTCTTCCTCTCTCCTTTTTCGTGCCCCGGCTTTTCGTGCCCCCCCCCCATTCTGTGGTTTTCCAGTCTGCTTGGCTCCGGATGGAGATGAGCTTCAGGATTTGTTGATAACATTTTACTTGCAGCATATGAGAGAGAATTCCTGTCATATTTTTATTTATTTATTTATTTTATAGCACACTTTGTTGTTGGGAGCTGCTGCGGAATGCATGATAAATTTGCAAGGATATACGCAGTAAATTCATGACTTAGGGGGTTAAAAGCTGATGCCGCGGGGTCGTCTTAGCCTATATTTTAGAATTCTTTGGTTTGGTCAGATGGCTTGATTATAAGTTCACACTGTGCACTTTTATTTCACAGAGGGAGACGTTTCCACGAATGTTGGACAACATGCAGCATTGGCATGTGAGAACTTTGCAATCTGAGGCTAAAATACCCTCAGCACCTCCCAAAAATTATTGCCCATTTATCTTTGAGATTGTGGACAATACAATTAATTGAATCCAAAGCCATTCGCTGTGTTCCTCATCTGCACTGTCCAGAGATAAAACCAGATTTATGGGCTCGCCTCCCTGAGTGGACCGTTACAAAAGGAGTGCTTTTAGCAAGGTTATAAGTGAACACATTTTCTATCCGTCTGACTGTCTGAGCAGAATTAGATAGAATGTAATGAGGAGGGGAACAGCATGTTATCCTTTCCAGTAGGTAATTTCACATAACCCTTTTTCTGAAAAAAAAAAAAAAAAATGCATTTTGAAAAATAAGTGTTCAGTTTAATAAGAGGTACTGATGCATTCACTGCTTCTCATCTTGTAGTGAATGTAGGAACGAGCCATTGTTTCTGACTGAAATTACCCAAATTTGTTACTTTTTGTTCTCAGACTGAACCGCCAGAGGAGTAAAAACTGCGTCACCCGCTTTAGTTCAATGGAGCCCTTAAATTATAATGCACTTATTATAATGCATTATAATGCCTTAAATTAAGTGCATTTAATGCACTTAAATTATTCTATCACTCGCACAAGCCCGCGTGAACTTTGCTCAGCTCTTTACCAGTGAGGGGATTTCAAATGGTTAAAATCCAGCTGTCAGACGCCTGATCTAATCTGATAACCGCCTGGATTATAACGCCTGGTCGGATGAACCAGACCCCGTCATTCACAGCCACAGTGACAGCGCCATGAGGGCCACATCTTCCTCTCTCCATCCTGACCCTGTCTGATCCTGTATTTCAACCATAAAGTCCCTGCTGGTGTGATTTCTTTTTTTTTTCCAGGTCCTCACCATCATATCGAAGAGATATACTCTCATGTGACTTATTGTTATTGCATCCATTATTTGTTTTCAGTACTTCAAAGTTTCACTTTTTCCTGCTGCCAGATTTATTTCAACTTTGCACAAATAGAAATTAAGATGCTAACAGATGTGTGTGCCAAACCCAATCCATAATTCATCATAAAATAAAGTGTTTTCATCACATTTTTTGTAAAAAAAAGAGTTTTTTCAGGCTGTACAATATGTTTAAAACGTCTGGTCTCAATCATGACTCACTACTGCAATGATATTGGTTCCCGTTTTTTCGGCACATTGCCCAGAATCATCAGAGCAAATCTGAACAAAGGTAACTGTTGTAGAATAGTGAATGGAGCAGAACGTTGGGAGTGAGCCAAACAGTTAGGAGTGTCAGGTCTCTTTTTTTAATTTTTCTGTTCGTTGAATCAGAAAATATGTTTAATATGCGGTGCTGGAGCAGTATGTAGTTTCCTCTTAAGACCTACAGACTAAATCAGGCTCTGTATACTTAGCGTCAGAGATAATAAGAATATCCCATCAGCTTTTCTTTTTAAGAGCCACCGATGTCAGCGATCAGCGGTAGAAATACAGCCTTATTCAAACCCGCGACAGCAGTTCCACATCTGCACATTTCCATAGAGGCTGCAATAGCTGGCATCAAATATGTCCTCCTGTGCTTCTGATCAAAGCAGAAACGATGGTTCAATAAATTTAAAGCCCTGTTTGCCTTTCCAGATTGCTGTGTGGAACTCGTACAGGGGGATGAACCTGATGGAGACCAACCGAGACAAGAATAACAATGTGACAGACTCTCTCGCTAACAGGACTCTTATTGTCACCACGATACTGGTGAGGAGGAAGGAGAAGGTTAAACAGAGGACAGTAGTGGGTAAAGGAGGGGAGTGCATATGGGATGGGTAGAGGCACAGCAGAGTGAAATGCAATGACGGGGGGGGATGGTAAGGGAAAATGATTTTTAGGAGAGGAATATGCTTAGCCAGTTAAGTTGTATAGTTTGAGTTTGTATTTTCACAAATCTATAGGTAGAGTATATTATCAGTTAATAAAGTGATAGAATATCTATAAATGCTAATGTTTCAGCAAATCTAGTGTCTTTAGTACCAAACATGATTATGCTTAAGTAATTAATGAATATATTTTTGAAAACTTTTTTTTCCTGTGCAGGAAAATCCATATGTGATGCATAAAAAGTCAGACAAGGAGCTGGTTGGAAACGATCGCTTCGAGGGCTACTGTCTGGACCTGTTAAAGGAGCTTTCCAACATTTTGGGTTTCACATATGAAGTCCGGCTGGTGGGCGACGGGAAATACGGAGCCCAGAACGACAAAGGAGAGTGGAATGGGATGGTCCGGGAGCTCATCGACCATGTGAGTTTAATGGCAGCTTTTCAGTTTTTAAAGTTGCTGCTATAATAGTCCCGTTTTTCATAGCGAATCTGGACTTGAAGGGGTTAAATTCGGAATATACACACACACACACACTCACACACATACACTCACACACACACAGGATCCAAATATGGAATGTTAACAACCTGGTAACAAGCTGTTTGCTGGTCAACATGTTCACAGACCAGAAGAATCATGTTTCTTTCTTGAAATGATATCTATGGGAGCTGCAGCACCATATGATCTTTTAATGAGTTGGATGATCTTGCCATATGATAAGACCTTTAATGGTTCCAATTTTACTTTTAGCATCAAGAATATTTTAGAATATTTTATTTTTAATTAAACAATATATACATGAAAACACATAACTTCATAACAAACTCACAACTTCAAACCCCCCAATCCACCAACAGAGAGAGAGGGAAATAAACAGGTTAGAGGCAAGGTAGATAAGACTCCACAATTCTACAACCCATCCACCACAGAAGCTGGCAATGTTTCTCTATATGCCAAATAAGCCTTTTTTTTTTCTCCCCCAAGTGGAACACAGCCATTCATTTCTGAACCCCATTGTCCTATAGAGAGCCGAGAACCAGATTCTATGTAAAGACAATGCACCTCCTAGCAACGCACAGGGCAAGTGAAAGAATTATTTTTTTTTAACATGCATCCTTTTTGTAATATCTCCTAAAGAACATATTTGTTGATCTAATGGTAGATGCAGTCCTAGTCAGCAGTAGTTGCTATGTCAGCAAAGTCATCCCCACTATGCTTTGGTTTTTCTACAAGACCAAGGGCAGTGCAGGAAGGAGCCTTATTTAATGCTACAACATATGCTGGATATCTCGGGTTTATATTTATGCAGTTTATGGCCTAAGATAGGTTTGATGGAGAAAGTTATAGTAGGTCAGCCGAAATATCTGGAGTTAATAATGGTGGTTACACTTTTTTGACACAGTTCAGACCAGAGGCCTGTACCTGTTTGATTCCCATTTCTGCCTTGATTTATGTAAACCTGGTTTTGGAGAATCATCCATCAAGAGAGAGAATGTTTTTGAAATAAGAGGAGGTGTGTTAGCCTCATGAAGCAGTCCTTCCAGGTGGACTGCTTAAGTCCCAGGTTATTAAGCATGGACAAACCTCCTTTATAACAGTCCTTTAAATGATGAATCCTTTTCCGGTGCCACGTTTCCAGGGTCTTCCACTGATATGGGTATGAGTTTATTCTGTTTTTAATGGTGTTTTGGGTAAAAATAAATATTTTAGTCCATTGTGCTCCTGGACCTCGTTGTGACCCAAGGTAAGACATTTTCTTTTTCAAAAAGAAAAGAAATAAGTCACCTTTGGGCAGCCAAATTATACTTTCTGAGGTTAGATAGGCAAACACCCTCCAGTTTATAGTTCTATGTCCTGTTTTTCATTGAGATCCTTGGAGTCTTACCATTAAATATAAATATGAATATAAATTAATTAAATATAAATATGAATATAAATTAGCTGACATGTTTATTGAGGTTCTTAAAAGGCTGAGTGGCACTGGAATATGTAAGGTACTGCAGCCTTGGTAGCATATTCATTTTAATGCAATTTATTCAGCAAATCAGAGTAATAGGTCAATTAGTCAATTTCTGAAAATCTAATTATTATAGATTATATAAATCTATTATTTGACTAGCAATTGGTAAATAATTGAGTTTGTACACATTTTTAAGGTTGTTATCCATCATAATTCCAAGGTTTGTCTCATTTTTTCTGTTTTTTCCAGGTAGCAGACCTTGCTGTGGCTCCGTTGACCATCACCTATGTTAGAGAGAAGGTCATCGACTTCTCCAAGCCTTTCATGACCTTGGGCATCAGCATCCTCTACCGCAAACCCAATGGCACCAACCCGGGCGTGTTTTCCTTCCTTAATCCCCTATCCCCAGACATCTGGATGTATGTGCTACTCGCCTGCACAGGAGTCAGCTGTGTCCTCTTTGTGATTGCCAGGTAAGAGCACGGAATGAAGCCAGCGCTCACACATTTTTAAGTGATTTCCAGAATCATGCGGATTAAAATGCACACAACAAGGAGGGAATAATTGGCATGGCTGTAGCATACAGCGATTCTAAAACAAACACCCCCAAAAAAGGCTTTTAGCTGACTGTCAGTTGCCAAATTGGCTTTCATTGTGGTTGTTAAGTAGCAGGAAGTAATTGTGAGCTTGCTCTTCAACTCGCTCAGATAGCGTGTACTGTGAAACCCCTGCCAGTGGGATGCAGTCCGCAAATAGATTGGTTATAAAAAATCAGAAAGCAAATCAAGGCGTAGTGAAGCCTGCATTGAAGTCGCGACCCCCCGCCTCAAGATTATCTAGAAGGGCTTTCACTCGTTTGCTTTTTTTGTCTTTCCTTCTGATATGTGAAATCCCTTTCATGTCTTTGTTCTCTCTGTTCTTTCATTGTCTTCCAGGTTCACTCCATACGAATGGTACAACCCACACCCATGCAACCCGTCCTCAAATCTAATTCAGAACAATTTCACTCTACTCAACAGTTTCTGGTTTGGCGTCGGAGCTCTCATGCGGCAAGGTATTTATCTCACTATATTTGAATCGTTTAACAACAGATCACCTGACTACTTGTTTGAAATTTGTAAGTAGAGATGGTAGAGATGAACCAGTTATCAGCTGACTGCATTTAGCTCTATTCATAGTGTCTTTCAGCTTATCGGTTTGGTTTTCTGGCATGTAACTTCAGTCTTGTTTTTGGACGCAGCAGGAAGCTGTTTTCAGCTATTTGGCTCTGATAAGTCCCACAGCTGCTCAGCACCAGCAGACAATGGTAGTGACTGGCTGATGAACATAGAGGAGCATTTAGCAGCTTACGAGCCAGATACCCCCCCTAGAATTAGAGGAGACCAGAAATGGCATTAAAAAGAAGTCAATAATGTATTAAAATTGTTGGATCCAAATGTTTTCCAGTGTCACTCCATATCAACTTAAAAAAGGTGCCATCAATGTTGTCTATGCAACTTGTTTCTGATGCCACCACCAGGCCCAAAAAACAGTTTAGTGGACTTCCTGTACAGCAGTAAAGACTGTAATGACACTTTTAACTATGAGATGTTTAATTTAAAACATTATTAGTCACCTCCTATTTGCTACAGTGTTAATTTTGTCTGCTATTTTTCAATTTAGTTTTAGTCTTGGGTCTTGTGTCAAATGGCTCCATTAGTTTTAGTCATATTTAATAAACTTTTATTCTTTTTGTTTAGTCACATTTTAGTCGACAAAAAGTTGTGGCCTTTTTCATATCAACCCTGATGCAGCTATGCCATCTATAATGAGGAATTATATGTTTTATCTTGTAGGTTTCAGAGTGTTTCAGGCAGGAATACAGTTATTGAAACATGGGTAAATATGTGAAATGACTGTGTATTGATTGGCAGCATGTTTTACCAGGGAAGCACTCACTACTTTGCCGCATTTAGTGCCGACATCACTGGTGGATACTCCTCCCTCACACACACACACACACCCCTGCAGCACTGAAGAGAGGAGGAGAAATACAAGTGACACGTGTCCAGTGAAGTCACTTTTTGGACTGTAATTTATAAAGTCTGTGACACCAAAGAAGGAGACATTTTTACTACGTTTTTATTTAATAAATTTTGTCTAACACAAAAAAATGCATGTTCATTCAGTCAGTGGTTAAGGTGATTGATTTTGTCTCGTTTTCAGCATGAAAAAAAAACATTGACATCCATTATATTCCATCTAGTTTGATGAAATTAGCACCAATTTGGTGTAAATGCCGATCACAAACCTCAATTATTAGAATTATGCTGCATTTCGTGGGCACTTGATCTCCCTCCAAGCACAAAATTTGGACAAATCTACTGAAATCATTAGTCAGTCAAGAAATAGTGTTTTATAATTGATGAGATGACTTTACATTTAGGCATCTTTTGATTTCTGATCTGTAATCCAGGACATTGGCAAGCCTACCATTCCCAATGCCATTTTGAACTGTTTTTTGAATGTTTCCCTGTGCCCTTTTTAATAATAGTATTGGACTCATTCCACTTATATAACTCAAACAACCTCTGGTTTTATTGTGGTCCATATGGAACACCACATGTCACCCACAGCTTGTGTGTGTGAGGTGTGGGCTTTCACACTGGCTCGGAGCTTTCTGTGGGACACTGTGTGACAGTAACTGCTACAGTATATGGCAGTTAATCCAACTCTCCAGAATTGCTCTATTACACTAAAAGCATATTTACAGTAAGCATTTCTCCACTCCAAGCGAAAAAAAAGATTTGAAAACAGTCAAATTTCTTTTAAAACCTGGTACCATAATTATGATAAAAGTCTTCTTTCATTACATGAATCATTTTTTATTGCTTCTTTTCTCAGCACAGAGAGGGAAAGATAAAAGCACGGTCCTGCTTTTTCGGTGTTTTGTTTCATTACGTTATTTTTGGAATGACGTGTTCACTCATTTTCCTTTCTTCAGATTTCTTTTACCTGTCACATTTGGTTCTTCTAATTTGTACTTTCATTGTTCTATTATTTCATATTTCTTTTTTGCCACCTAGGGTTTCAGACCCAATAAGTACAGTATAGTGCAGAGGGGGGAAAATAAACATACCGTGTGATGTTTGTGACAAATGAATTATTCAATCGGGGCTGAGGTGAAAATCTCATTAAAGCGCTGGCTTCAATCCAACGACAGAATTAAGTTAACCATATTCAGACAGGGGTACTCAGTCTGGAATTTCATTGTATTTTTTTTCTTTTTTCTAATTTTAAAGAACACCAAATGGAACACAAATAATCTCCACTTATTCCCATTCTCTTTACATTGTGCTGCTCCTGACATACTGATTTCAGCACAGTCATTCCTACATTATCGTCATTTTTCCACCTTCCTCAACAAAAACCCTTAATCTCTTTCTTTTTAAAACCTGATTAAACTCTTTCCTAACCTTATGTCCCCCATTACTGTGCTTCCAGGATCAGAGCTGATGCCTAAGGCTCTATCCACTCGTATAGTAGGGGGTATCTGGTGGTTCTTTACGTTGATCATCATCTCCTCCTACACGGCCAACTTGGCCGCCTTCCTCACCGTGGAACGCATGGACGCGCCCATCGACTCGGCGGACGACCTGGCAAAGCAGAGCAGGATTGAATATGGGGCGGTGAGGGATGGATCCACTATGACCTTCTTTAAGGTACACCTGGTGTAGGCTCCCATATATTCAAGTCAACATAAGAATAACTTCATCTAAAGTAGCTTTTAACTTTATCAAAATCACAGCAGGAAATGTAACAGTAACATATAATAGCATGATTGTTTTTGTGCACAAATGGCCATCCGTTCCGCTTTTACTTTCATCACTAAGATTCTTCCACAAGTTGTTTGATTTGTTGTGTTTGATGTTTTCGAGAAGTTTCCATTTTGAGTAAGGAACAAGAAAAAAAGTGGGAATCATTTGATTGCTGTTTCACGGAGCGAACCACTCAGGCTGTTTCACCTCCTCTCCCCTTCACCGGGATGAGCCTGCTCTGTTCTGTTTGAGACCTGTTTATCTGTAAATCATGCAAAGATATTCCAGTAGAGGCCCTGAATATAAACATAGGCCTGGACGTGGGCATGACCCGTATTCGTTAAGGGAAATGTATCATGCATGTGTTCAGATCTCTGCACAATTGTCTTTTTGGTGAAACCAAACAGACAAACAAAACACGCACATGCACATATACCTATAGCCTTCAGCCTTTAGCAAAACACAAAAAGAGAAAAGAAAGACATCTTTTAAAAAAAAAAAAAAGAAAGGGGGGAAAAAAAAAGCAGGCTACATCAAGAGCGGAGTACATGATAGAAGGATGAGGGGCTGCCACTTCCTTCCCCCCTATGGCCACCCGCTTTCCTTGCATCCCGGTGGCTCAGCAGGGGTTATCCCTGCAGGGCTTTATCCTCCCAGATTGCAGCCAGTGATTACGGCTGCCTGGATAGGAGGAAGCAGGCTGTGTTGATGGCTCGAACAAATTGAATCAGCTGGAGGAGATTTAGAGCACAGCTGTCCTATTTTCCCTGACTGAAGGAGAAACAGACACACACACCGAGGCACACACTCAAAGATAGTCCCACACATCATGCTGTTAAACTTGTGCTCATAATAGTAAACTTGTGCTTATAATAATATTTGAAGTACAGTTGAGTGTATGTATTGTGCATGCATATCTGCAGCCACAAACGCTGTTCACTAGAGAAAAATGCATCGACTGTTTTCCTCCTTTGGCAGAAATCAAAGATCTCCACCTATGAGAAGATGTGGGCATTTATGAGCAGCAGGAAGAACACAGCATTGGTTAAGAACAACAGGGAAGGGATCACCCGGGTCCTGACCACAGACTACGCCATGCTGATGGAGTCGACCAGCATTGAGTACATCAGCCAAAGGAACTGCAACCTCACACAGATTGGAGGGCTCATAGACTCCAAGGGCTATGGAGTTGGAACACCTATAGGTAGGAGATGATGAAGTAAGGAACTCAACATGGATCCACAGGCTGTATATCAGTGGTTCTCAAGCTTTTTAATGTCAACTGACACGAATTAGACCACGTACATCTCATTTGATATGATTTAGTTCCAGGATCCCTCTCTGATACAATTTTTAGATATTTTCTTACAAAAATGTATGGAACCCATGATCACAATAGTCAAACATTCAGTCATGGAACTTTTACTTTATTTCAATAAAATTCAAACCAAATCGGAAAAGCACTCATGTAAATAACTTACTGTGAGTAATTTTCAAAAATCAGCACACATTGAAAATGAGACCAAACATTTATTCAACAGAACAATGAAACTCTTTTATGATTGTGTGCTCTCATTCATTCGACATCTTTCATTCATAGTTTTAAAATAGGCCACACACACATTTAGCCTCTACATGTATAATGATTTAAAAAAAGAAAAAAGTCAAAGAAAAGTGAATACAAAAAAAAAAAATCACATTTATACAAGACCTGGTAAGAATTTTAAAGTGCACTTAATGACTGAATTGCCTTTGTAAATGGAGGTTTTATATTGTAGATACAAACTTCAAGTACAGTGCTTGTATCTCATATCCACAACATGCACTTCCATTTAAAAGCTCTGCTAGGCTTAGTCCAAATGTTCTTGTGCAGTATCAGGGCACTTTGTTGGATTGAGAACTCAAACTGGACACAAGACAACCTGCTGGACCATGCTTGAAGTCGGTACAGTTGGATGCTTACTGTTGAACAATGCTGAGTAGCTGGCATGGCTTGTGTTTTTTTTTGTCTTTTACTCTGCAAATGTGTTTTTTCTCTTTTGTCTGCCTCACAGGAGCAGTTGATTCAGATCTTTTTTTCTTAACCCTGGAAATTCTGTTGCGGGTTTCCATGCTGAGACCATACTTTCTACACATGCATACACGTCCATAATGAGAAGCTGCCAAGTACAACAGCAGCAACAACAAGAGCAGCTATAGCTACAGCCGATCAGTTGGGAGTTACAGTAAAGATGTTTCTCAAGGGCACCACAGTGGAAATGGTGAGGGTGGGGCAGCATTGGGATACAAAAAAGAATAAAGACAGTTTATAAAATAGAATTTAAAAATCAAAGGTTACAGGGATTCCCTTCTTGCAGAAGGGGGAGGAGTTGCAGAGCTGGATGGCCACTTGATATAGCTGTTGGCTGCTGTCACCTTTAAAGCACTTGGACACTACAGCGTAGGATATAATGATGACCAGCACAGAGCAGAAGAACAAGTATAGTACAGTAAGATGCTGCAGATGGTGAATGATCAGAGCCACAAGTTTAATTGGCACTTCCCATGCAGGCCAGTGGTGCTGCTAATCCGGTCCAGATTGATGTGGGGCTGCAGGTGGTTCAGCAGCTCACATCATTGGGCAGTATGGTCGACACTGATTCAGCCTCTGCTCCCTCGGATATAAGCTACAATAAGAAGGTTCTGTGTGGCAGGACTGAAAGCTGAATCTGAATGGATGTAGAGAAATGAACAGGAAAGGAGAGAAGTTAGGTCCCCTGTGATGCAAGTATTTTATGGAAAGATTTAATGATATTTGACCCCAAGGCAAATCCTGTGATGTTGATTTCATCATAGTATAGTACAGTAAAACTATTATTACTTTGCACTAAATGCAATTTAGAAGTTCAAGTCCAAGAGAAGAAACTGTACCTTAATTTACTGAACTTGGAGTCAAGGTGGAGCTTTTAATTCCAAACAATTGTATTTGAAGCTGGATAGTTTTTTGTATTGTTATTTTTTGTGTGTAATATCTAGATCTGTAACATAACCAGTGATATTTATCTGTCAGATAAATGTAGTACAGTACAATTGCATATATTTTTGATGTACATCTTTTCTACATACTTTTTGCAAGTAATTTTGGAACTTTGACTTGGCATAATTAAATATTTTCCTAATCATCATAATAAATCTATACCTACTATCTGGTAAAGTCCGCCCTTGGAAGTGTCTTTTTGCAAAAATATAAAAAAAAAAAAAAAAATAGCAAAGCAAGAATATGATTCCACCCCTAGCAAACTGGGTCCAGCAGTTTTACAAGTGATCAGAGGTATGTCAGAAACGGGTCATCCAATGGCTTCATTACATTTGGATCAGACAGTGTCCGTATGCTAAGTAAATGCAGCCGAGTACACCAATGACAACCTCAGGGAGGCTGCAGCCGTGCCTGGACTGAAATGAGCCAACCTGAGAGTCTGTCCAGCTTGTTTGTGACCTGATCAACAAGTACCGGATAGTGAAGGTCTTGGAGTGTCATTAGAGGATGCTGAAGGGGAACGCTCTGAAGGAGCAAAATCTATCATTTGACTCATCATCCTTTAACTCCTAGGCTCTATCTCTGTCTCTTGCTGTCTCATGTCCCTAGTCTGTTTGTAACCATTGATGGTTCCCTCCAATTTTTCTGTGTATTATTCCTGTTCCTGGAGGCTGTTTTCTTCTCATTCAGAGTCTTTAGTCATGTCGGGTTTTACTATTCAGTGAAACAGCCTAGTCTTTGTCGAAACTGTGTTAACACACTAAGGTTTATTTACTCTGGTTTAAGATCATCTGAATCATGTGTACTACAGAGAAAATCACAATTGTTTGTGCATTACTAACCAAAGTGCAGCTAAATCTGAAATTGCTACATCATATCATAATCCACATACCAGTAAATCCTAGCTTTGTGTATTCTATTAAAGTCAATTTCATTTGTATAGTCTAAAATTATATTGCCTCAAAGGGCTTTACAGTCTCCACAGGAAACAATCACTCTCTCCACTTAGATCATCCATCAGGATAAGCGGGAAAAGACAGCACCAACAGTGGGATCCACTTCCAGGAAGGACAAACATGCAGTAGATGCCGTTTATAACGCTTCAGAGAAATGGAGCCCAAATGCAGCAAGTAACAGGTGGTAGCAATGATAGGAATACAAACATTCCAAACACTGATAAAAGAAAAAATGTATGTTAGGTTAGGTATGTTATCTTATGCAAACCTAGCTCAGTGTTGTTACTTCAAATGCATTTTAAAATATAGCTGCAAGCAGGAATGATCAGGGACCATGCGGGATGCAAAGATTGTACCTAATGTGAACTCACAAAGCACTTGAAGACACTTTGAGGATTTGAAACCTGGACCTTGGCTGAAAATCTCTCAGGATGTACTGGTAAATAAGGAGAAATGTTTAAGGGATCACAATATACAATTATTGAATTAATATGAACTCAACAAGCACTTGAACACACAACACATGCATGAATTTCTACATTATTAGCAAATAGGCCATATTGGGCCTAGAACTATAGACCTTTGGATCCCCAGAGACGTTGAGACAATCACATGCACAGAGCTCTGATATTTGTGTACTTTTAGAAATGAAACCACTTAAAAGTGGCTAAATGTCGTGATAAAATACTGGAGGGAAAAAACATTCGGCAGAGTTGCAGCATATTGACAAATATGTTGTCTACAGTACAAATTACAGTAAGATATTAGATATCACTCTGGAATCATCGTGTGATCTGTGATATCAAAAGAATGTCTCCAAGGATTTTGATAGTAGTTGTATGAAATAGTAGTTGTATGAAAAGTTTTGGAGATTTTTGCATATTTAAAAAAGAAATTACCATGAATTGATATGAGTCAATGATGTAGGACGAGTTGGCAAAAATAGGGTTTTGAGAAAATGTTGCAAAAGTTGATCATTTTTGAGCAGATAACCATTGGAGAAAATGTGCAGATGAATGGAGAGAGAAAAAATAATTAAAGCATATTGACTCTAGGCCAAGCTGTTTTCAAGATAATTACAAAAACAACAACAAAAAAAGATTTAGATTATACCACCGCCTTAAGGCCAATAAGTGTAATTTAAAATGCCAGTTTTGGTGTTTCCAAGATTACAGTTTTTGCTGCGCAAACACTTTTTGCAGAGAAAAAAAGTGTTTAAAAATAATAACAAGAACAAAACAACATGGATCCTGTCACTTCTCTGCATGGACCCTTAATAACAATAAACATGGCAAATGCAAATTGTACTTTTTGCATGCATTAGATTCATGTTTCCTGCTACATACAGTAAACACATACACACTGTAAACCGAGGGGTGACTCAGCAGCATTATTGTACCTAATTTAAAGGCTTTACAAATGGGAAACTGCTTGCATTTGCATTTTAGTACATCTTCATAGTCTCCTCCTGCGATCTTCCCTCTGCCTCGCCAGGTTCTCCATACAGGGACAAAGTGACCATCGCTATCCTTCAGCTGCAGGAGGAAGGGAAGCTGCATATGATGAAAGAGAAGTGGTGGAGAGGCAACGGCTGCCCTGAGGAGGACAACAAGGAGGCCAGCGCTTTGGGCGTGGAAAACATTGGTGGCATCTTCATCGTCCTTGCTGCCGGCCTGGTGCTCTCTGTGTTCGTGGCTATCGGCGAGTTCATCTACAAGGCCCGCAGGAACGCCGACATAGAGGAGGTGAGTAAGGCTGGGGAACTGTTGTTGCACTGCTCAGTGATGGAAGACCAATGGCTGGATTAAAGGATTTTAGATCGCACCCCAAAGTGAGGAAACTTGCGATGGGTCTGTTGTTTCCAAGTATCATTGTTGAGGCTGAATGTGGTTTAATTAATCACAGCTTGGTTCAAATCACATGAGAATTGTAGGAAATTAGAGTGTTCATTGTTAGATATTTGCTCAAAAAATAATTAAAAATAATTAAAAAACACATTTGAACTTGCTATGAATTAATTAAACACATGAACATGCTGTCTGACAGAAAAATTAACTGAATAATACATCATTTGCTCACCAGTATTATTACTCACTTAAAGTATTTAAGAAGTATGTATTAATTAGTATATAATTCAATAAAAATGAGAACTGTGGGAATTGAGCTAATTGAGAATTGAGCCTCTTTTATCTACATGGGGAGCATGTATCCCTCTGCAGAGCCAGTCATTTTGTGTCTCCATATTTGTACAGTAGCCCAGAACGGACAAAACCAGATTGTGGCTTTAGAGACGCAGTTTGCTTTTTTTTTTTTTTTTTGCCCGAAATATTAGTTTCTTTTGTTTGCCTTGGATTTCTGTTATCATTGATGCTTTTATTGTCTTATATTTCTCAAAAAGTCATTTATCAGAATATTTTCTAACTTTTTTGTGTTTATCTCTGTTGTGTTCTCCCCTACATCCTTTTTTTTCTTTTGTATGCTCGCGTCAGGCATTTTGCTTCTTTTACGGGGTGCAGTCCCGTCAGTCTCAGCGCCGTGGCTCCACCTCCTCCTCTGGCACCTCCTTATCTACAGATCTGGAGAGCGGCAGGCTACTGGGGGATGACACAGAATAGCCATGGCGGCACATTAACTACACACACACACTCTAGACAATAGGTTTGTAAGACCTAAAACCGGGTGTCCTTCTTTTTGCCCCTCTCCATCACCTGTTCACTCTACCTTCAGTTCCTGAGCATCGTACCCACACTGCCTCCATGCAAATGTCCTCTTTTCTTGTGGTTATGTTCACTTCAGTCCTGAGAGAGCTCTCCTCTTATTTGCATGCTCTGATTCATTCACTGTAGTCTCAGTAGGCAACCGTGTATGCTGGAAATGCAGACTTTGATTGCCTTTTGGGAAATCAAAAGATAGGAGAAGTTATTTAAATATTTTCCTACTCATTAAGCTCTTTGGTACACTGGTTTGGTTCGTTGAGGTTTGGATATCCGTGATGGAATGGAATGTGTTGGACTACCAAAGAGGGCTGCTACTTGGCTGAATGTGAGCAAATCATGAAATACATAAACAGCTGGGACACCACAGGGCTTGAATGTCCACCTTTTTTTTAATGCACCAAAGTTACGTTTCGACTGCGTTTCATCAGCACTGGACAGCCTGATGAAGAGCAATAGTGCTCAGAACATTACTTTAGTTCATCGATCTTAGACTGATAAGGAGTAGTGCTGCTCGGAACGTTACTTTGGTGCAACAAAAAGTGAACATTGGAGACCCGGAGTGTGTGAGCTGTTTATTTATATATATTTATTGACACAAATGCAGGGCCAAAAGTAAAGTTAGAATTTCATAAATAACTTCTCGTGACTGCAGGCGATTTTAACCAAAGTAATGATGGATGAAATCACAGAGGGATACAGTCCATCAAGGTCCTCACTGCTCCTCTGGAATGACCTTGTCATCTTCAAACAGGGTCTTTCTGTATTTGATGTAAGATGTAAGAAAGACCCAAGTATATATTCAGTTAGGTATAACATATTCAATATTATGAAGATGAATATTACTTATTACTGTTATTAAACAATGCAAAATCAGTGCACGTGACACATATCTCATATAAAAAAGATGAAAAAATAGATGAATGAAAGTGAAGCCTTAGAAAAGCAAGGTCTCAGGTTGGTAAACGTTTCTCCAGTGAAACGGGGTGTTACAGGTATTGGTGGGAAACCCTGCAGGAAGCCATAGTAGTTTGACAGGCCGTAGGCATAGCCTGAGGATGAAAGGGAAAAAAAAAAAACAAAACATCTGGTTCCATGGGTGCAAAGACCAACAGATAAAAAGGGGGCGACTTTGTGCTACGAATGGTAATTTGCTAAATAAATTTCATGAGCACACCCTCAAGAGGAGAGAGAAAAAAAAGGGAAAACAAACATGATTGAAGATTAATGACTTTAATGCAATGCATTATTCTGCCGAATCAAATAAACCCAAGGCATCTCATTTCAGATGGCCCTCTCTTTGATAATTTCAAATAATTACCATATTACAAATTCATGGCTTGCTGTATTAGGATGTTGCGCAGCATACGCTCTCCTTCATCTTTTGTCTGTGTAATTGGATTTTATGATTAGACAATGGCGTTTGCACTGTCTTTTAACTATTTTAGACAAATTTACAATCTCTCTGTTACATCCTTTCTGATGTTTGTCTGGTTAGAATTGAGAGCTGAATTGCAGTCAGTCACTTGTAGCTCATTGAAGTCAACATGCAAAGCGGAAGCAAACATTGTGGCCTTAGATCTAAACTGAAATGGAATAGCATATCCAATAACTCCCCCAGTTGATCCAGTTATATCTTGTTTCAGGTTATCAGGTTCAGAGCCTTTCAAGATCCCAAATTTTGATATTTGCAATTTCAACTACAAAAATTCAACTTAATATAGCTTTCTCTCTCTCAAGCACCTCACTGGAGCTCCAGAAAGCACAGGTAATTTTTTGGTCCATCTCTTAAACATTAATGACTATCTC
The DNA here is from genome assembly GCA_030544235.1 of Lepturacanthus savala. Taxonomy (NCBI): domain Eukaryota; kingdom Metazoa; phylum Chordata; class Actinopteri; order Scombriformes; family Trichiuridae; genus Lepturacanthus; species Lepturacanthus savala. The sequence goes on along the minus strand of CM060479.1, from coordinate 24,012,664 downwards.
TTTTTAAATGATATTTTCTTTATGTAGGACAGTAGAAAGGGGGAAAGAGTAGGAGAATGACATGCAGGAATGCAGGTTGGGCCAGCCGAGAGCTGAACTGGGGACTTGCTGCTCAGGACATGTTTTACCCATATGTTACGTGCCTTAACCACTCAGCTATGAGGTCACCACATGAGCCTCTATTCTGGCTGATTTTCACTTGGAAGATTAAAAAAAAGTGAGTGTGATGTTGGGGGAAGGCGGGCTGTGCTGGGAGCGTCTAAGGGCTCTGATTCCAAGCTGTATGCATTTCTCTGTTTCTCTGAGTGTTTTATGTGTAGGACGGTTTTTAGTTAACTTCATATAACTATATCTCATTCATTACACACTACTGTTCAAAGATTTGGGGTCACATAGAAATTTCCTTATTTTTGAATGAAAAGCACCATTTTTTTTCAATGAAGATAACTTCAAACTAATCAGAAATACAATATGACTATTCCAGCTGCAAATGTCTGGTTTTTGGTGCAACATCTACATAGGTGTATAGAGACCGATTTCCAGCAACTATCACTCCAGTGTTCTAATGGTGTGTTTGCTCATTGCATCAGAAGGCTAATGGATGATTAGAAAACACTTGTGTAATCATGTTAGCCCAGCTGAAATCAGTTTATCTTTGATGAAAGCAAAGTTTGAAGGAAAAAATAAGTACAGAAAACAAACAAACACAAAAATGGCTATTTGCATGATATGGGACCTTTCAAATAATGGCCACAGGCTTTTAATTGTGCTTCCCTTGCAGTGTGTGTCTTTCAGAGCTGTGATGGAGGAGCTGGGTATCTCCCTGCAGTGTTACAAAGGCATCAGGAGGAGGTCGCGTCCCCACAGCGGTGCGAGGTCGGCCTGCATCTTCTGTCAACCCAAACGCACCGCGAAGAGGGAGGCGATGAGGCGGGACTCCAGCACTTGAGCTCGGATCAAGGACAGGAGCTTGGGTCAGAGACTGATGCGAGCACTTCCTCCTTTTTGTGTGTGAGCCACTGTTATGATATGAAGTCATTTCCTCATCAACCCTGATCTTGTACTGTATGTGTGCAGATAATACATAAAAGCATTATACTGTAGATTTAGTTTTACAAAGTCTTGGCCTTGTATCAACATTAACAAGTTGCTGTTCCCCCATGGCTATAGTTTACTGTTCCAAGGAGTTTGCAGTGTTGAATATGCTCTCTTTATGGATATTTTACCATTGTGTATATGTGAGACATCTTCATTGACTTTCAAAGTAAAACAATTTTTGCATTTTTTTTTAAAACTGCTGTCTGATTTGTTCTGTTTTTGTTGTTGATGTTATGGTTGGCAGCAGTGTGTGTGTGTGTGTGTGTGTGTGTGTGTGTGCGCGCGTGTGTGTGTGCGCGCGTGTGTGCATGTGTGCGTGCGTGCGCGTCTTTGTGCATATATACTGGCAGCTCGCTGTCCCACTGGCAGCTTGCAAAGTACCTTCAGAGAGGATTGCTGAGCCAACCCTGGCCAGTGAAGGGAGATAAGGACCTCTAAAGGAAAGTGTGGAACGCACCTGCTGTTTTATACCCTCGACATCACAAACATCAACCCTCCGCTCCACACACGCTCACACAGACGCGCATAGCTTCACAAATGCTTGTGATCATGAACTATTGCTGCCTGTGCACCAGGGAGAGAGGAGAATACAGGGAGCAGGAATGGACAAAATGAGGAGTGTTTTTTTTTGGGGGGGGGGGGATTCTCAGGAGGGGAACAAAACACATTTTTCTTGATCCCTGGAGAATAACAGTCTTGTTTTTCTATAAGTCATCATTTTTTCTATTTGCAGTTGTCAAATGTGAAAGCCTCCAGGGCGGTCTTGTCATCCAGTAGTGACAGTGGATCCTCGTGGATGTGTGCATTCAAAAAAAGAGAAGATTCTATCATAATTGGGTTTTCTTCTAAGTTAGGTGTGTATGAAATATAACTTTCCTACCAACATTTTTAAAGTGCACTTTAATTTGTGATGAGATTAGGGGTTTAGTCCATCGAGAGAACCATAAAATTAACATAACTGCTTTATTTGGATAATATAGCATATTACCACACTGTAAAAATATCATACAGGATTGTAATGCAATCAACTGTTTTGACATCAACTTAAATGTTTTTATTTCAAGTTAATTAATTTTAAAGTTAGTTAGTTTTAGAGTTAGTTAAAGCTAGTTTTACTTCAACCTCATTTTCAGAACTTGTGTTTCTTCTGATTGAATGAGCTGCTGTAAATTGTCTTACCTAAATGAAATTGCATTAATTAAATTAAGTTTATAGAGTAACACAATCAGCACATTATCATATTTCCCAGCGTGCACTGTTTGAGAGTTAAACTCCCAAGAAATATTCCTTTCTTGTAGTTTGAAGAAAACATACATGACAACTTGCTGTATGCCTATAATACACATTAAAATAAGTTACACTTGTTAATAAATACAAAGAAAATGAAAATCAAATGTAATCTGAATTACCTTTACAATCATGTCTTTAAACAGTTCAATAAATTATACAAACAAGGTTTATACATCATGCAATATTTTGTCAAGATATATCTTAATTACATTAAGGCTGCCTTTTGTGTCATTTAAAATTTTTACAGTGCACCAATATTCTGTATAAAATCAGGTTCATATATGCTGAAAACCTTATCCAAAAGCCACTCTATTCAAAAAGGGTTGTTACTTCACTTGTATATTTCAGATTCACTCTGCAGGATGATGTATGTACAGTTTGTTTCCACATCCATCTGCTGAAGGAGAAAGCTTCTCTGTTCTCACCTTAAATGTCAGTTTAAGGCATGTAGCTACAAGCATGATTTGTGACAACCACAATTGTGGTCCACCATTCAATTTCCAAGCGTAATGTGTGGAAACCTATTATACCCTGAGAGTGACTATTTAGAGAGGCAGGTGATGTCTTGTTTGCAGCAGTTCAATTTTTGGAACGGACAATATTTGCATATAGATTTTCCATTAAAAGAGAAGTTATCTATGGATTTTTATTGTGGTACTAAAAATGATAATTATTAGGGTATTTTCCATGTGAAAAAACTGTCTAAAGGGGAAATTTTAGTTTGATTTGAATCATTTACTATCAATCGATGCTTTTATTCGCCACTCAAACAAATGATTTATCTTTTTTCCCAAACCCAAACACGTAGATCTATCAATAGGCAACACGTCAGCCTTGAACTCTGCACTACAGGTAATCAGAAGGAGGAATGAAAATGTTCTCCACAGTCTCGGCACAATTACCTCTGCAGCATGAATACAGAGAACATCGATGGCAATCATCACTGAATGTCTCACACACCCCTACTGGAATTTGAATGGAACTTTGCTCATCAGGAACCTGTTGCAGAATAATCAAATCTGAAGCCCGGATGCATGCAAACACATCAAGTTGGCATCTCTCTGCAGCAAACAAATCAGGCGGTTGTCATGGCTTCATATTTTTCATTGACAAATACTATGTCCTTCTGTGTTTCACGCTACATTAGAAGATTCCCCACATATCCTCAGGCCTGTTCATTTTCTCTGAAGCGAAATCAGTGAGGAAGAGGAATGTAAGAATTCCCTTAAGTCGCATGTTTTCTTGTGACATTTCTCTCGGTGGATTGTGTATCCTCGCTGCTTTTTCTGCATCCTAAGAGACTTGTACCGAGCTTCTCTTAATCTCTTCATGTAATGAGTTTTCTTTTTTGGCTATTCAGATTAATTCTGGGATTGGGTTGAGTCCAACGTAATAGTGTTTGGTTTTCTCTAATCTCCTAACCCCATAATTCTTAATCAAAACCAAAGGCTGTATTTTTTTTTTTTTTTATCATTATCTAATCCGTCATGAACGAGGCCATGGATTACAACCCTGACCTTGGCTTCCTGCACAGCAGAGAAGGACTCCTGTTTAAAAACCTAGGATGACCTCACCTGAACAACATTCTGTTGCTGAGCTGTTGCTGTGCTTCTGTTCTTCGACCCGTTCCTGTTCCACCCAGATAAACTATTTGTCTCATCGGTCATGAAGCACAACGCGTTCAACCTTGGTGGGCAAGGAGGTGAAATAGAAATGTGGAGAGATCAGGGGATAGTGGCATCTGTGTGTTTGTGCCACGACGGGGCTAAGAAGGTCAGAGATTATGATACATACTTCTCTACCTCTTGCACAGATGAAGGGAAAGAGATGGAAAATCCAAGTGAGAAGGAGAGAAAGCTGTCATTGATGGGCATGGACTTTATTAAGTTCACATGAACGTCACTTTGACAGGTTAAATTTATTTATGTACGTATGAATCCACATACATTTGACAGCAGAAAGTGCTTCTACATTTCTTAACACTATCATAGCATGTTTGAACTTCTATACCTTCTTTGTGTCTTAAATCTTCCATTTAGACCCTTCAAACCTGCCACATCTGGTTGAAGTAGCAGTACATAAGGCTCCTGACTATACATACAAGTACATAAGATTCAAAAGTCTAAACTATGACACCAGCATAGCAGACCTGCAGACATTTGAGTGCGCCCCATCCATCACAATGAGAAGAACAGTCTCTGGTGCCGATAAGGCGGGTCTGTGTCAACAGCCTGTCAATGAAGACAAACGAGGAGGAGGAGGACTCTTGGAGGTGTAGCGCATCATTTATCTCTCTGTTTGTCTTTCTGTGTCTCTTCTTTCTCTCCCACAGCAAGCGCCCGACCGGCTGTGTGTAATTCAGGGGGAATGCTGTCATCTGCTGGTGTGCAGGTGCAGTGGACTCATGGATATAAACGTACGGGTCGCAGCTGTAAATCAGAGTGCGAGGACAGCCTGGACAGTAATTCTTCCAGAGAACCACAGGGACTAATTTATGTTGTTTGTCCCCCTGCAGACCCATCCTCACATGCTTAGCGTCAGTTCAGCATTATTATTGCTATTACACTAAGGCCTACTATGAATTCTGGTCATAAGTATTCATGTCAGACGGAGGGCAGCTCTGCACACAAGTCGCAAGTGGGGATTTAATACGTAGACGGACTGGTGGGGAGTCGGCTCTATTTTCAGCTTTGTGATAATGCATTTATTTTTCAGATAATCCAAGGGGGGTTTGAAGTGGCATGTGTATCTTAAAAAGCCAGCTTAAAGGTTCAGTGTGTAAGATTTAGAGGCTTTTAGTGGAACAGATTTGGCAGAAATGTAATATAATATTTATAAAAATATTTTAATTATTGATTAAAAATAAAAATAAAAAAATGACTTGCACTAGCTCTAGAAGCATCCTTTCACTGTTTGATTCATTAAGTTGATTGCAATCTGCAACCTCGCCGGATGCTCCTATTATTTCTTGCTGTTGCTATTATTTCTTTAAAAGTCGGTTAATCAAGAAAAAAAATCACAGAATCAGAGATACACTGACTATAAAACGTTAAATTGATTAAAAAGAAACAAAAAGAAAACCAAAGCAAAAAAAGCCACAACCTTTTGTATGTTGCACATGTTCCAAGCCCCTAATGCACTGTAAAATCCTACACTTCCCATAATGCAACATTATATCCAGTTTATGTTTTCATTACTCTCTGATGATCATTTATTAGGATATTCGAAAATTCAAAAATCATAGATTTCACAAGTAGCCTATAATCCGCTTAAATGCGCAAATTCCCTCATGCGTAAAATCCGCGGAGTGCCCCTTTAAAAGGCGACCTTTAAGTGCCCATGTCGCATTATTTAACGTTAATTAGATATAGCTGTAACAAGTTAACCATCTAAGTGTGTTTGTTTATTTGGAGGCGACTACATTCCCCGAAGAGATAAACAGACATGGGGGGATGCTCTATTTTCCTCCGCAGAAACTATTATAGCTCCAGATCATCATTCTGAGCAACTGCCTCATTGCACAGCTATTGCAAAGCCAAAGAGCATCCCAGCGGCATGACCGTGTCACTCAAAACGGTGCTGAGCTGCGGCTCGGGGCATTTTTGCGGGCTAAAGTCATGTCATCTGAGACATTTAATTGGGGGGACATCGGCCGCTGGGGGACAGCGGACGGCATTCCTGCTCCGCCTGCGCCCTGCTGCGTTGCTCCTCGCCGCGTGGCTGCTGCAGTCCGTGGAGGACATGCCCCTGTCCGCGCAAAACCTGAGCTGAGAGGAGTTCCTCTGACTGCAAGTGAGTGGTAGTGGAAGGGCTTGGCTCGGCTTTTTTTTTCTTGTGGGAAACGTCTGAATACACAGTGATATTAGAAGTGGAAGCCCCGGGAGGGAAGAGGGTCAACTCTTGGAGAGGTAGCTGTGCCATCTTCGTAGGAGCGCAACGGCCATCAATCAGCACCGGGGACGTATTTAAACTTTATCAGACGGCATTTCCTGGGTTCCGGCTCGTGCTGCTTCAGGTAAGGACAACCTTTTGGTCCGGATGGGTCCCGATGAGCTACAGTGCATCCTGGAAGTTTATCCAACTGTGGTATCAGTGTGGCTTAAATACATTGTAGTGAACATTTACTGACAACCTCAAAACATTCAAAATTGGAACTTTCTTTTTCTCCAACAATTAAGGGAGATTACTTTTATTATTTTGTTTTAACGTGTTTATTTGTTGGTGTAGAAGGTCATTGTGCAATATGCATGCTGTGTGAGACAGAGGGTTTACCAGGGTTAAAGCAGGCAAATGCCTTGATATAAAAAGCCTGTACCTTTACTGGGGGGGGTCACAATCCAGACCTCAGAGCCAATCTGTCAATCCTCCCTAATTATTCAGGGAATTCTAATTGCATGACGAAACCAGCACTGGTGTTCGTGTGTTTACAAGGTTTCGTACATGGTTTAATCATGTGCTTTATCAAAGGTGTTAATTCCAACTGAACTCTGCACCTGCTAAGTCTATTGTCTAGTTTCTCGCTCTGGTTAAAATAGCAGTTAGAGCTGTGGCTAACAGTTATTTATCTTATTGATAATTTTCTTGATTAATTAATTGCTTGTTTAATCATTGAAACACAAAAAAAGAAATGTTTCTTAGAGTCTACAATGATGACTGTTTTGTCTGAAAGCTTAAAGCTGCAGTGCAGGACCTTTGTCTCCCTCTACTGGCCGTAACAATGTCCACTTATATCTTACTGTGTTACTGTTGCAGCTGTAAAACAGTGGCTAAATTGTTTGAGAAGATCAGAATTTGATCCATTTGCACTGATAACACATGGATCCTAGAAGAGCTCGGAAAAACTCAGTCTACTGTGAAATACAAAGACATTTACCTGTTGGTGATAGAGTTGGTTAATCAGCACCATGTAAACTCCTTTGGCAAGGACTACGTTGGATTGGATGTTCATTTATATGTAAAAATCCCATACTGCAGCTTTAAGTTATTCAAATGATCATCAAATATTAATGAATTATTTTTAACATGTAATTATATATTTCAGCATATTATTAGGATGGAATAACAAAACTTTTAGTCTACACATCAAGTTAGGGCTGCAAATGCAGACTGTTTTTTGGTAATTAATGATTTGTTTGTTTATAAAATGTCATAATGTAAAAAATGCTCTTCATCATGCACCACATCCTCAATATACTGTTCATCAACAATCATTTAAAACAGAAAAGCAAGACTCCATCACTCACATTATTTTCTACAACTACAAAAAACATCAACTGGTTGAATTAGTATTCAGTTGAAAATCATTTCAGTATTACATCACTGGTCTTTCATGAAAATCTTTTGATGATGCAAACATTTCTGTTTTGTCCTTGTGGTGTGATGAAGGGATAAATGATCACCTCAACCAGAAGAGTGTCTCCTGATAAATCTGAAGTTAGAATCGCCTTCAGCCTTGATGACACATCAGGTAAACACAGACGCACGTTCTACACAGTACACACACACAGTACACACACACACACACACACACCTGTCTTCTTGCGTCTCGAAATCATGGTAGCAACTTATTTTTATTTTGAGTTTATGCAATTGCTTATTTAACACCAGATGAAGCCTGGAGCTCTACTCTCGCTGCATTTCCAGTATGTGTGGAACACATGTGCAACATTCCTCCCACCAAAACAGACCAGGCACAACCCCTCACACCCTATCACTTTAACTGTGTTCATTCTTCTCTGCTGTAGCTGAGACAGGTGTCCCCTCTATTTCTGTAGGACCACAGCATATTAAAAACAAACCGCAACACGCATGTGCGCAGCTGTGCACTTGCGAAATGCACAACTGAACACTATTACATTATTTTATCTACAATACAATCATACATTTTCCTGATTGATTTCATTTGATAACAAAAATACAATACAAAAATGTATACTGTTTGGGTCACATAAAAATGTTCTTATTTTTGAAAGAAAATGACTGTTTTTTTCAATGAAGATAACTTTAAACTAATCAGAAATACACTCCATACATTGCTAATGTGGTAAATAACTATTCCAGGTGCAAATGTCTGGTTTTCGGTCCAATATCTACATAGGTATATAGAGGCCCATTTCCAGTAACTATCACTCCAGTGTTCTAATGGTATAATGTGTTTTCTCATTGTGTCAGAAGGTTAATGGATGATTAGAAAACCTTGTGCAATCATGTTAGCACAAGTGAAAACAGTTTAGCTGGTTAGAGAAGCTAGAAAATTGACCTTCCTTTGACAAAAGCAAAGCTTGAAAGAAAAAAAAATATGATTTCAAATACAAATCATTATTTCTAACCTTGTCAATGTATTGACTATGTTTTCTATTCATTTAACATCTCATGGTGGTAAATAAAAGTGTGAGTTTCATGGAAAACACTAAATTGTCTGGGTGACCCCAAACTTTTGAATGGTAGTGTATATTATCCAGATAACAAAATAAATGGACTCATGTCTATTGCAGCCAATGAAGTTTAAGCAAGGAGGGAGATAGGACTGATATATCATATACAATACACCAAAATAAAAATAAAAGAAACAATTTATAATTTATTATTATTTATTATAATTTATTTATAATTTTTTTAATTTAATGTATATAGTCACAAAAATTCTAATGTATAAGAATATAAGCCACACAAGTTCAAAATCATGAACAAATTAAATAAAACCATCCTAAGTTAAGTAAGTTGCACGCATGCATGCACACACGTGCAAATGCACGCTCAAAGGTTTAGCCTACCTATGGATCTAGCTGCTGTCTGTGTAGATGTTTTACTGCGTTGGGGCCAGTCACTGGGACAGCAGCTCTAGCTATGCAATGGCAGGGTCAGGTTTCTCCTATAATACTAACAGTGTCTGCTGCCTGATTCACTGTTCAGCTTTTAGAACACTGTCCTATATTTATAAGCAGTTAACACTTCCAGCCCGACTCCGCCCATCCCTGATCCTCCTTGTCTTACACTCAGGAAGAGAGATGAAGGTCTGCAGGAGCCGACTCTGAGCAGAGATCACTCCACTCCATGCCCGTGTCATTCATTTATAGCTAATTTCTGTCTGTCTTGTCTTTTCTTTCCTCTTGAATAATTTCAATTTATGTGCATTTCCGATGAGTTTTTGTCTAGTAATGAGCCTGCTTCCTTTCTAGACAGTAGTGTGCCTTCAATAAGTTTTAGTTGTAGCTTCAGATCTACAGTATTCACACAGAATAAACCCTCACCTTCAAAATTAAAACTTTGGATATTCCCCCAGACGCTGATGTTCTCTCTTTGAACTCCTGATTCTCAGCAGGGGGACTGAGCACTGTGCTCAGTCTGGAGCTCATCGTCCAGGGCCCTTCGTGACTCCGTGTCGAGCATAGCTATAAACCCACGCTGCGTCGATCCCGAGCATGAGAACTGTATTTATTCCACATCATAATTGGCCCCATGGCCGCGGGCCGGGCCCGCTAATACGCCTGCTTTTAGAAGGTTGCATCACTTCAGGATTCTCCACATGTGTTCCACAACTCCAGGGGGACATTGCTGGCAAGACAGAGGCTGATGCATGCAACCTGTCTGTTTTCGTCTGCCTGTCTGTCTGAATCCCTATCTGTCTATACATCTGGCCTATTTCTCATGCAGTATCTGCTCGTGTCTGTTTGTCTGTCTGCTCACATAGTTGTCCCTGCATGTCTTTCAGTCTGACTGCTCATTACTGCTGTTCAGTAAGAGGACATGGTTTATTTATAAGTGTAGCATTATGTTATGCTGTGCCGTCTTTTAAGAGGTCACTGAAAATGTTTACAGATGAAGTTGAGATTACTTTTTTTAACCTTTATTTACTGAGAGAAGGAGGAGTCTCTCTTTTTCAGAAACCCTTGATCATATTCACACTGTTACACATTCACACCTGGAAGCTGCTCAGTACAATCACAGTCTGATCTGCCAGCCATTGTACTGCCGGAGTTAAAGGCTGATGACCCTCCAGTCATGAGAAATGATTTCCTACTTTTTAGGCAGAGATTCATTCAGTACCTAATGGAAATCAAGTTAAAGCTTTGTAAGTAATCCATCACAATAAACATTGTGATGCTTTTAATGCTCAAGGGCAATCTTATTAAATAAAGAAACTACATAATTCACATTGTCCTTCAACGGCAGCAGTTAAAAGTATAAATTGCTGCTTGTTTATTCTCCTACTTTAATTTTCTTAAACGACTTCTTCTATTCAATTCCCAAATGTCAGAGCTGTTTGCAATGGCTGAAACGTGACCTCCATGTGATATAACCTAACATTGACAAAATAAATCCACTGTAGACACCGTGTACATATCAAATCTGCAAGTTGATGGTCACAGAGCATTAAAATGAATGGAAATGAAGGTTTGAAATCAATATAAAAACTTATAATATTTACTGGTAATACAAAACTGTCAAAACAGTAAGTTAAATTGTTGTGTCATTAACTGATATACAATGTTGCATTTTACTGTGTCATAAGTTTTATTGATTGATTCAGAGCACATAATTTTAATGATTGATATTTTTTAATATTACTGTTTTATTTATCAGTTGTCTCACTGAATGATGATTTGATATGATAGATGTAAATGATGTGGAGGACATCTCTTCGACTTTCCCGGACCTTGAGCAGCGATTACAGGTATGTAGCATCACTTTATATTAAATAGACACCTTGTATCATCTTGTATCGTTGGCAGAGCAGCAGGAGGGAGAAGAGAAAGAATATAGAGGAGAAGACAATGACATTCACCTCACAGTGATGGTAAAAAAAACAACAAAAAAACACAACAATGGATGGGTGTCAACGGGTAGTCAGACAAGACAATATCAAATTAATTCCACCTTTTTAAAATGCTATTGCTGTCTTTATTGCCTTTTCTGTCTTCTGAATAACTAACCGTTAAATTCCAGCTGTGGCAGGCTCCAAGTTGAGATTAAAAGGAGATAAAAAATGAACCACAATATAAATTAGGCCTCCTTGTCAAGATGTGCAAGATTTTCTGAAATTTGAGTTTAAAATGTTAAAAAATGAATGAAAAATTCTCAACAGAATGGGAAGAAAGAACAGCTCTGATATCTGTTGAAGTGAACATGCTAACCACACAGCTCTGGTCCATCCTGTCTTGTAGTACTACTTTGTACCATGATTGTGGGCCACTGCAGCTGCCCTGAACCAAAGCTGCAGTAATTTTCACTGTAGAGCCATCAATATGTTACTTTGTTTTATTATATTTAAAAATCTCCCTCTCACCCTCATGAGGTATATAAAGTAACCAATTAGATTCTCAATTTGTTGTCCGTTTATCCAAATGACACCTGTATGGAAAGCTGCGTTGACCTTGTCAGAGCCGCATCGGCCGGCTGGTCAGACGGCTGATGCACTGATCTCTGCTCTACTGTCTCTGTAGCATTTTGATATTCTCCACAAGGCCATAGCACAGATTCACTGTGTAAACTGTAGCTTTACTCTATATTCAGTGGGTGCCACATGCACACACATATGCACACACTGCAATTTGTCCCTGAAGTAGCCTATGACAGACCACACACACACTGTAAATGAATGTTTTTACCTATGAGTGCTCACTCTATTGGTGTTGTCATTGAAATATCCGTCACTGTACGTCAGAGCCAGTGCCGGGGTTATGTAGCACATGTTGGTTTAGAGAATAAAATAAAAACAGTAGTAGCAGAAATGAAATTCTTACTTGCTGTCCACATGAATGCTGTATCAATAAGAATAAAAAAAAAGTAGTGGGCTAGCTGTGCATAGAGTGTTGCTTGTGTGATATAAACACTTCTTTTGCTTAATATCACAAAATACTCCTGACCTAATGCTGCGTCTCTCTGACTTTTGCAGCCTGTGCCCCCTTGTCTGTCTCTGAGGGAGAGCGTCCAGGTGTACAAGGAGCACACCAGGATGGCCAGAGACTTCCACCAGGTCAAGCTTGAGATCGCCATGCTTGAGGAGCGCAAGTGAGGCCTGAAATAAATTACTTCCATGTTATTAATTCTTGCACTATAAATGCTTTTGTTAAAAAAAAAACAGTGTAGTAGTGCCTCTCTAATACTCCAGATTCGGGAGGATGCATGTTTCAATCACCTCAGGGTTACATGCTGGAAACAGGCAGAGGTGACATGGGAGGCAAAAGGAATATGATTTTTTGACTATATGATTAAAAACAGATATGAAGTTACTTTTCTAGATTTTTTTGTGTATTCTTTTCAGTAATAGTGATTAAAGAACAACTTAATCAAAATGGAAATGGATTTTTGTTCATCCACTATGTGTTTGACATTTAAATGTAGAAGGTTTAGGGCTTGCTAAAAATAAAGGCACTTGTAGGACTGTAAGGCATTTTAGATCAAAACGCCCACCAGATGGCACATGTTAAAAGCCTCCATACTGCATTTAGCACAAATTCCAATGAGAGGATTTCCTGAAGATGATATTTGAACCGGTAGTGTGACATTGATTCTAGATAATTAAAAAAAAAATGATTTATGTTTTTAAATTAGAGAGCAGATCATGTGTGACAAATTAATGTAAACAGGAATGAGTGTGGTTGTGAAGGATAGATCCAATGGATTTCCATTGGATAAAAATGAAACCAACTGCAATCCCTAATTAATAGTGACACCTGCTGTATGCTTTAGAGTTCCCATATTTTACACTTATACTCACTTTTATTTGAAATTGTGACATCCCTAACATGATATATTTGTGGTTTTAAGAACCAAAAGTCAAAGTCACACACACACACACACACACACATACACACACACACACACTCACAGTGCACACTGTCCCTTGTGTCCTCAGCAGCTGTGGGTAGTCTTAGCAGAGGGATTTTCAAGGCCCTCGCTGTTACCCCTCCACCACCCCTACACACACACACACACACACACACACACACATGCGGCCCACACCACTTGGCAGTTCCTAAATAGAGAACAGCAAGCAGACTATGATGGGATGAGTGCAGCTTTGAGTTTAGATAAGATAAGATGAAGCTGGTAGAGACCGGTCTATTTTCACACTGTTGCTGATGCAAACATCCAATGACACATACGCACATTAAGTCACACACTTACAGCCAATTAATAATGGGCACTACTACACTACTACTATTGTATTCTGATATGAGAAATAATATATAAGGTATTGCTGATACAATAGCATAAATGTACATGGAAGAGATATTTTCATATTTCATTTAATATTTTATGCTATGTCACCAATTATTAACAGACAGGCATTATGCAATCAAACTTGTCACTTGCCATATATGGGAAGGATTACACAGAGAGAAAGTAGGGCTCAAACACCCATGTCTTGACAACAGGAATAATAGGTTGAGAAGGGATTTTCAGAAATGCTCTGCCTCTTTTGGCCAGAAAAAAAGTTCATAGCACTCATCTGTATAGTGAATATATAACTCATATAAATTTGAAACATTTTTATTCATGAAAATAAATCAGAACCACAGTGTGTGTAATATTTGTTGTCTATAAAGCATATCAGACTATTTATTGGAGCTGTTAAAATATATAAAACAAAGATTGGCTTTAATAAAACAAATATGAAAATTGAATTGGGTCAGTGCATTTGCAGGAATCTTTAAAATTCATTAAAAAAATGGAATTCATGAAATAGCGTGATATTTTCTTCTCAGTCGTTTACTCATCTGAACACATGGAGATGTGATCATATATACTTTTCCAACATGTGAGGAACCAGGTATCATGCAAAGTAGTAGAACATAAAAAGATGGCCGTATTTAGAAACACTGGGCACTGTCTAGAGAGTATCTAGTGTTAGATATATATATCTAGGGTTTATTCAAGTTCTATATAATTATTTTGTGTTAGGAAGTCAGAAAATGGGGGAATAAGTAAAAAGTGTGATGGTGCTGAGTTGAGCACCTTTCAGCTGCCTGGCTGCAAGTGACGCTACATGAGTCACATCTCTCCAATCTCTCTGCCAAATAGCAACACACCAGCTGAAACCACAACGTGGCTTTTAAAGGGGATGGGATATAACGCTCTGATTGGTTAAATTCATGTTATGCCCCAAACACACTATACTATTAATTTCGAAACTCAAGACAACTCCCTGGCACTGTGAGCTTTCCATTTACATTTGTCCTGTTTTTTTGTATTAACTGCTGCATGAGTTGGATGAAGACTATAGGCTTCATGAATGAATGAGAATGAATGAAACTGAATTTACATTTCAATTACAGAGAAACACAGCTACTGTGATCTATTAATTTAATTAATAATGCCATACATTGTACATAGGATATATTTAGGACAATGTTAATGTAACTAACATTAAAATGTTTGCCAATTATTATTTATCTGTTAAACTAACTGCTGTTGAGTTAGATAAACTCACCTGGTCCTGGTTACTTTGCAGTTTATAGTAAACTTAACAAATTCACTTATTTTTTGTAGTTTTAGTTGACCCATAAAACATAAATCTCTCACCTAGTCTTTACTGACATGTGGAAAGTGATACCAGTCTCTCTAGTCTCTGTGATCCTTTTAATAAAGCATAATTGCTGTCCATTGTTGAAATCTTTAACCAATAAATAATATTTTCAGCTATCTAGTGCAACTTTACGACAGCCGTAAACCATCAGTCACTTCAACTGTTCTTTACGACAGCGACTGTTATCAGCCAGTTTGGGCTTGTAAACAATATGGCGGATGGTCATCCCAATGAGTTATGATGTAAAGTCTCATCAAGTGTTTTATATCTATATGAAAAACTCTGGAACTTTATTGAGACCTTGGTTCCTCCAGTGGAAGCACAGGTCAAGAAAAGAACCTTCCAAAGGTTCTTTGTCTCTGGACAAATTTGTCCCTGCAGTCCAAATTCAGCTAATGTCATCCTTGCAAGTCACAGTTTGAATCAGGTTTAGGCTTGGTGAACAGCCAACATTATTACTACATAGACAATAATCACAAGAAAAAAAACATTCTGTCATTATAAAAATGAATATATGCATATGTGTCAGACTGAATACTGCTTTGATGATGGACTTCTCTCTTCTTTTTATGCTTTCCTGTGGAGGGGTCATCTGTCCCCCTGCAAAATCACACCCTGCATATACAGTAGCGTTTAAAATAATGACATTTAAAAATAATAATCAAGTTCAATGTGACTAACTAGATTAATCCAGGTTTTTGTTATATATTTTTTTTGCTACATGGCAAACAATTTACTAGTAGTTTTGAACACTACTGTAACTCCAGGTCTTACAAACTCCAGTAAGTCAGGTTGACCTGGCTTCCAATAACAAACAAAAGCACATTTTCTCAAATAAAATAATTGAGTTCAGGAAACATATTACTCAGACACTGAAATTACACTGAAGACAGTTGCAGTTACCGTAACCCTATCACTGCTTCCGCCATGCTACAAAGAGATTGCACAATAAACAGCCCATCAGTGACGTCAGTGTTTCCATAGTATTTGAGATAGTTTCATATCTGCTGACATGTTGTGGTTGGTGGCATGTAAAACTAGAATGAACACTTTTTCTCTGGATTCTCAGGTTTCTAGATGGATTCTTTTGAACTGAAAAAGATCTCTTCCCCTTTTCCGTTCTCTTTCTGTCACACAAACATGCATGTTTCAACTTGCCTCTTACAAATCTGCACAAAATGCACCAGGATTAGTCAGCTTTGACACTTAATCTTTCAAGTTTTGAGTAGCTGTACTCTAAATATAGGTGTGACCATGAAATTAATTATTTACACCAGTAAACACTTAAATCATGTATGAATGTGAAATTGTAGATAAAGTAACTACGCTCCCCTCCCTTTATGTTTTGTGCATGGCCATGGGTGACATTAAATAATGAAATTAAAATCAGGACTAAAGTTTATTGTATCAATTCAGATGCAATTACCCCTCCTAGGTATATAGGTAAATGTGTAAAAAATATATAATATGGATTGTGGATAATGTGCATATCATATGTATCAATATGCATATCATAGTTTCTATTTTAATTTTTTTTTCCCATTTTACACATTTCAATGTGTTCCCGTCAGTTTCTTCAAATGTGCAGTAAAAATAATAATGTCAATTAATTCATATTGCATATAAATCTAAATCTAAAATTTGTATGGAACGAAATCAAACGAGAATGTGATTTTTACTAAAAGTTCATTCATTTACTACTATATTAAACATGAGAAAATTAAATATCAGAAATTTAATTTCACGTACAAACACTCATTCACCACAGTTAACTATGGAAATGTTTCTACTTCTTTTGGTTAATCAATAATTAAAGGTTGCAACTCACAATCCAAATCTAAGCAAAAGATAAGCCCCATACAAAATACAAATCATTTGCAACCTGCTATCACTGACATCATATTGCAAACTATAGTAGTGGTAGTATAGAGTCAATATAATCGTCCTCTTTCATAGTTATGTCATCAAAGCTCCATGCATGACCTGTATTGTAGAATAGAAACTTGTTTTTATGTTTGTTGATGCTGATGTTGTGTGACTTGGCACCGACCACCTGTAATACAACACTGGCATTCATACACTCTTGGGTGTGAGGACGTGACATGCACGTACATGTGCTTACACTGCTGTCCAAAGTCCAAATGCTGATAGTTGTTGGGGGTAAGCCAGGTCATTCTACTTGAACCAGACTCATTCAGTTTGATCGGCTTTATTGAGCAAGGATGGGATGGTAAAACACGTACTTCATCGCCTGCATCATGCACACACACAAAAAAACAGCCAGTCCATATGGATTTTTACAAAAATATGAAGTGGCAGCATTGAAACATGTATAGGGCACCCAATACTTGAACATTGAAGTTACCAATACCCCCATTCATGGCCTTTCATAGCATCCAGTTAGAGGAGAGGCTCATTAATATTAATACAACAGGTACAAAACAGTGTTTTCCTTCTTGAGATCCAGAAAGGAGCTTGCAAGAAGACATAAACTATATTGAGGTGATTTAAAATTTACAAATATATCTTGTTAGGAATCTCACAACTAAATAATACCCAGGTAACATGCAAGATTTAGTCCAAGTCCAAGATTTAAAAAACTACAGGTACATTTTTTGCACCGTAGTATTCATGCAGCCAGCCGTAAAATGTCACTATCTGCTTATTCCAGAGCTTTGTTGAAAGTAGGATTAAAAAGTCTAGTTCATGTTATTTTAATGTTCATGTTGGTTTAGCTGGTTTTCTCCCAGAGAATTCCAGAGGCGAGCTGTAGACTCTGAACTGCTCAAGCTTCAGTAAAGTGCATCCTGGGATGGTGTCCAGCTCTTTAAGGGATTAACCCACAAGAGCTAGAGAGAGATAGAGATAATCACCGTCACATCAACATCAATTGATTGTAGATTTTAGAGAAATACTGTTGAATGCATTTGGATAAGAAAATTGTTTTTAAATAAAATTAAAGGTTTGTCCTCGCCGATAAATCTTGATCCCACTCCTCCATGCAGACTCAAACTGCTGGCAGAGCTGGTGGAGGATGAGAACGTGGCTGTGGAGATCGCCCTCCTGGAAGAGGAGTTCCGGCGTCTGACGGAGGAGAACCGCACCCTGGTGACTGTCCACAACGAGCGCGCTCAGCAGCTGGAGAGGCTCTGTCTAAACAATCAAACAAGGCCAGACTCCTCGTGACCCCTGACCTCCGCGGGACCTGAGACCTCCAGACATCAGGCCAGAAACCCGAAGCAGAAATCCTACACATCAGAATCAGAGAGTTACACAGAAAGGCGCTGTTTTTCTTTTTTTTTTTCACTTGTACGAACCACAGACATTATGTCACCGTCGGTGTAAAGCTGTTTTAGGCCACCTTTCTGTGTCCTGTCATGTTATTATGTGATCTTGCAGAACCTTCCTGGTCATTATTGCAATAGCTCACAGTATATATTCAAACAAATGTCAGCTGCTGTGAATGTGACCAGATATTCTGATGTGTCTCAGGTCCTGTGGAGACTCAGATCTTTTACCTGAGGTCTGTGGAGGGAGCCAAAGTTGGTACGATGTGGTCCAAATGTTGTATTTTAAGGAGCGTTTCTCCTCCCTCTGCCCTCAGCCCTGCATCCACCACAACACTTTGCCCATCAGGTTCCTTTTATGGTTAAAAAAAAAAAAAGGAAATGAGATGAGTGTTTGACACAGTGTCAGGGACCGGGTAAAATATAGCCATTTGCGAGGAAATGGATTTCACAATATTTAGAATCTGTTGCAACACAACACTGTAAAGGGTGTACATTTTTTGATGTAGCATGTCTCACACACCTGTTGAAAGGGAAGTTTTCAACACAAACTGTTGCCTGTAATGTCCTCGTCTATTAATAAAATGCATTTTATTTAAACACCAGCAGCAGTTCCTTAGTTTCATTTCTCCAAGACAGTGTTGTGTTTGTTCTGTTGTGCTTTATAATCATATTGCAGCACTTGCGTGGAAAAGGGAAGTAGATTGTTTTTTTGTTATTTTTCCATGAAGAGATTAGCTCACTCTGGAATTATGAAATGGTCAATTGGTTGACCCGTTCTTCCTCCTTCAAATGTAACGTTAGCAACGGTGTGTTTTGTAGTGATGATTATATCACACTGTTTTACTGAATGCACTATCAAGTACCTCCGTTTTGAACACATGATTTTTCTTTATACTAAACTCAGCTCAATTTATCATAGCACTGTTTTTCTAGTTGAATGAATGTGCCGCTACAGACATCTCATCACACTCATTTTATAAATGCTTTTGTACCTCAAAAAGCTTAAAACAATCTAAAAAATTACCATTGAATCATACATAACTTGAATCATAATGATTGTTAGTCATATTGTTACTCATTTTTGTCTGTACACTTACTCTGTGAACAGGGCATGCTCTCTATCTCTGACACATAAAACACACAACAAAGACTTTGAAAGAAGAGCAGAAAGATTGTCTGATACCTGGAAGAACAAGTGGATATGTGGCAACAAAGACTGATTAAAAAATGTTAATCTTTAGGGAAAAAAAGCATATCCTTCTTTTAGAGTTTCATTTATCTTCACAATCAACTTGTTGCCAAAAGTCTGGCATTAGTCGAATCCAAACTACTCTAAAGACACGGACAAAAGACAATATGGTTTTATATTTCCAAGATTCACCGTAATCTCTGTATTGTGTTTGGGTCTGATTCTATAAAGAGATTTTCTGGGAAAAGCTTGTTAGTTTACCAGACACACGTCTAAGGGTGGGATTGGTATGGGCGGGAAAACTGCTTGCTCATCCTTTATCAGCAAGAGTGCGTGAGTCAGCGCTTGCTCTGTTACACCCAGAGTTGTTGCAACACACACATACACACACAGACAGACACACACACACACACACACTCTCCCTCTATCTCTCCCTCCCTCTTACATAGTCACACACAGGCCATATGACTGAGTCAAGCTCAGTTTTTAGTTTGTAGCTGAGTTGAGATAAGGCTTTCTGGGAAGCATAGCCTGGTTGAACAGCATTCCATTTAGAAATAACCATGTGTGAACAGCTGGGACTCTCTCTAACACTTTAAGAAACCTGGATTTATAAAGTCAGCTTTGTAAGGTAGGCAACTTTTCTATTGTTATTTAAATCTATTGAAAAGTCTGTTTTTTAAACTGTCAGGGTCATAAGTGTATCTCCTGGTAAAAGGAAAAAGAAAGGTAGCTGATTTTTTTTGTGTGTGTGTTGATGTGTACATACAGATGTCCCTGATGGCCGTGTCTGCCCCCCGGTCATCTGTGTTTACATTTGAGTCTACAGCACATTCCTCCCATGTGCTGCGCCGCCTGGACGAGCAGCGGTGCCGGGACACGCTGTGTGATATCACGGTGGTGGTCGAGGGTCAGAGTTTCAGGGCCCACCGCTCAGTGCTGGCTTCCTGTAGCGAGTACTTTACGCACAGACTCTCTTCCCTGACACAGCATGGAGCTGTCATGACGCTGCCACAAGAGGTGAGGAGTCATCGCATGATGCCGTGAAAGTATTTACACACAAGCCTCACAAAAGCAAGAGGGTAGTGTGTGAAAGTAAAGTGAGAAAAATCACTTTAGGGATTATTTCCTCAGAAAGTTCTCATGGTAGTAGCTCAGTTGACTGTAAGTGCTTCATTGAATTGTGTTTTTAATGTTTAATAACCTGAAAGGTATTATATCATTCTTACTTTTGCTTAACATTGACATCTTAGTGTTTGTTATTAGTTTCAACAATACAACAAAACATAATTCCCAAAGGGGACACCAGTGGGCATTGGAAAAAATAATCATTTAAAAATAAAGAGGTCAAGCTGTCTTTTTGGACTTTTATTTCTTGATATTTCAGCAGTATTAATCAGGTTTTAACAATTATCAAACCCTCATGGATCTAATTTTTTCAAACTTTTTTTATTCTTCCCTATTTTTTCCACAACTACAGCATTCATTTTATGAAACCTATTTGCAATTTAATGATAACCTGTTGAGGGGTTAAAGGGGGTTTCAATTTGATCAAATTAATACAGTTCTGTATATTCCATATTCATAGTCATTTATTTCCTCTATTTCGTAAGGAACCACAAAACACGGAGAAACTAGAAATGAGACATGGCTTCTGAGCCAGAGCTTTATTTCCTTAAAAATGTATAGTCAAAGCAGATCTATTTTTACATCTGGGTATAAAGACAAATCCTTTATTATATATGATTGTCATACAACTACATATTCAAAAACATATGAAGTGTTCATTTATGTTATTTGTCTTGTTTGCCCCACAGGTGACTGTTCTTGGATTTGAACCTTTGCTGAAGTTTGCCTACACATCCAAACTACTCTTCGTGAAAGAAAATGTATTAGAAATACGGAACTCAGCCTCCATTCTCGGTTTCAGGGACCTAGATGAGGCCTGTTTTGATTTCCTCCTCCCAAAATTTTTCTCTTCCAGTAAGGGCTCTGCTCCTTTTCCAAGGAAGACCTGCTGTAAGCAGAAATGCAAGAGGAGATTGTCAAAGGAATACCCTGGTACTGACTCTGACAGCATGCTGTTGGATGAAAAAGAGGCCAAACCAGTTGCTGACTCACCATCCCAGCAGGAAGTAGCCTTGATTGGTAATAAATCAGTGAACAAAGAAACAGGAAGTCAGACCAGCACAGACACTCTTACACCTGTTGTTGAAGGGACAAACAATTTCATACAGTGTCCAAAGTACCGGAAGTTCCAGATGGCATGTGGGAAGGAAACTTTTGTCCCAGAGAAAAGCCTGAGCAATCCTGGAGCAGTGGCCAACGATGACTGTGATCTCCCCCGCAGGAGTCCCAACATCAAGAATGAAACCGTGAGGAATGAGGCTGAACTCCACGGAAAGGGTTTCTCAAATCCTGCCGGGCAGAACAAAGGAGAGGCCAATGAGCCATGCAAAGCTGAAATACATGACACGAAAACAGAGGGACACCAAGGCAGAGGGGGGATTGTGGTTAAGAAAGACACTTGTGAAAGAGCGAAAGAGGAGGAAAGGGATGTGGATATTGTGACGATTGATCATACCACTGCACTCGACTTTTTAGAAAGACCCAGTGTCAAGGATGAGTCCTCAGGGCCAAGCGCAGTGCTGAATGAGAGGTCACCGGGGTTAATATTGAATCATTGTCCCCTAGAGGCTGTTGGTAAGGGTTCTCCAATCAGTGAGTCACTGGGGCAAAAGAGGTTTGTCTTGGACATTGCAGAAGGCAAGAAAACATGTTATTCTGCTGCTCTAGAGTCAACATCCATTCATCAAGAGGCAGAGGAACAGGTAGAAGTTGAAGGGGAAAGGGCAGACGATGAGATACGGTCTTCCCAGCGAGAAGCCGGACGAGGCGGACAAACGGGCAGCATGGAGCGAGCAAACCCGCGACTGAGTAATGGCGGAGACAAGAGCTTTATGGAAAGGGAGGCAGCCGAGCACCTGGCTCAGCGGCTGGGGTCTGACTCTCAATTTATGTTCCAGGACCCTGACCCGGGAAGTTCCTTTGACGCAGGAACCAGGCGACTGCAGAGCACATCTTTAGAATGGCTGCAGACGAACCTCAGCGCCGCCAGCACCAGCTGCCCCTTCCTCCAGGACCTGAACCAAAGCAAATGCTTATGGAAGGGCGCCGGGTCTGAATGCGAGGCGGCCTCTCATTCAGGCGTGTCGTCCCTCAACTCAGGGGAGGACGGGGACTCAGACACAGAGGGGGACAGCGAGTCCTACGCGCGGGAGAGGGCCAGGCAGGTGAGTACCATGACTCAGAGTCAAATTCACTGAGAATTCCGCTGGATCTGAAGTTCACGTTGTGCTGTGTCAACAAACGCCACTGAGCTCGCCGTACCCATAGATTGCATCGCCGTGTTTGTTTTAGATAAGAGTTTAGGCACGTTATATCAAACGAATGTTCACAATCCTTTAACAGGAAGCCGAATCATTACGTTTGACAAAGTTAATCGTTCACCCGAGTAGAAACTGTTTGTGTCAACGCATGTGCTTTGGGCACGTGTGTCCGCATCTTGTTAATTGGCTCAAGAGTCCAACTCGGCTGAATGAACTCGACAGCCCGTTGAGTTAGCGACACAAACAACAGGTTTGTTTATTTCTCCATTAGCCGCTGAGGAATATCTCATGTTACTGGACAGATTTGACCATTTTGGAATGTTCACAGTGCAGCGAGTGTCCAGACCATGCTAAGGTCATCTAGATACCTAGATACAAACCTGCATGTTTCTTGCTGTTTCAATAAAGTAGTGAGTCACACATTAGCAGCTGCCTGACCTCCACTTTGGAAAGTTCACTTTCTAGATTTAGGGGTTAATGATTAACAGCTTAGTAAAAATGTAACTTACTGTCTGAACTCCATATGCATTTAAATTTATGTCCCACATTACTACCTTGTTTTTCTTTATACAGCATAAATGAAGTGAGGGAAAAACAAACAGACGGAGTTGCGAGAGTAATACATATTCATTTATACTGTTATGATTCATTATATTAAGTCCAACGTCAAGTTTATTTCTTCAGATTTAGCAAATAAACCCTGTCTCTACAAGTCAGCTACAGGTTATATGAGCGCCTTTAGAATAATTTATGCATTTCAAATAAATACTTTACTTATCAGATTCTATCACTAAGACTTTAGCCAAAAATATAGATTTTAATTCCACGAGACAATACATACCGAATAGAAGCCTCAGCTTTTAGCTCCCTCTGTCCTTTCTTGACTTAGAGACTCAGCTCTAGTGCAGCCTAGTTTGTTTGTGTGACCTTCCATTTCCCATTTCGGGTGTCCTCAGGTTCAGCTACCTTTCTCTGTGGACTGGATCGTGGATCTGAGCAGAAATGACTTCCAGCAGCTGCTGAAGCAACAGGTCTTTACACATGAACAGCTGGAGTTTGTGCACGACATGAGGCGGCGCAGCAAAAACCGCCTCGCAGCCCAGAGATGCCGCAAGAGGAAACTAGACTGCATCTACAATCTGCAGTGTGAAATCAACAAACTGGTAACTGTAACTTTAAAAAAAAAAATCAGTACATGTTAGCGACGTCACCTCTTAACGTCTTGTCCAGAGACATGTTAATCTGATCTTGTGTATTGCGTGTTTATACCACAGAAGACGGAGCGGGAGAAACTGATGACAGAGAAGAGCCATCTGAGCCAGCAGAAGTTGAAAGCGTGTCACAGTGTCTCTGCCTTGTGCCAGAGGGTCTGCAGCGAAGCCAACCTGCAGCATGAGCAGCTCCAGGTGTTGGCCAAATACTCCTCTCCAGAATGCCCTCTGTCCTCTTTCTATCCTCACATAGACTCCCTCCTTTCACTACACGGGTTGGTGCACCAGGCCCAGGCTTCACCCTTGGCTAGCACCGAGGGTCATGACAAATATATGGCATCCGAGGAAGCTTTGTCCCCCTCCAGCAGGGACACAGTCACAGGGGACAGTCAAAACTCAGGGGCACATTAGATGCACATCTGAGGACATGCTGTATAGCAACTTTGTATGAAACCCATAGGATAGTGCAGAGTTTGGCTGTTAAACCAAAGGTTCCCACCCTTTGTCATCTAAAGACATTACCATGGACAGGCTGCAAAATAAAACATGTATGACATCTTCCAAAAAGGAAAAAACAAAGCTGTAATCACCTCATTATAATTAACATATGCTCTCTTTTTGATTCAAAAGACTTATTAAGAGGTCATTTAAGCATTCCACATGCCCAAACTAGGGCTGATATAAAAGAATTGAAATTGCCATGGTGTTGAGCATGAAGTCTATGATAGATTTTTTTTTAATAGTGTGCATGCGACATAGACTGGTTGACACCGGTTCTCATTGGCGACCCATATGTCGAAGAAGTCGAGTGTCAGGAACAATATTAACTTAATTGAACTTGTTGATCTGAGTTGTGCTTTGGTTGGTTGAAAATGGCGACCGCCTCCCCATCAAATCAAGTTAGATTTTTTGTCCTCAACTACATTCTTAAACTCAACTCGATTCTCAAAATATAATAATCGGGTCAGCCCTAGTCCAAACCCAGTGGACCATGTCCTTCTGTAGCGTTTGCGTCCAGCTTCACAAATGTCTTATTACCTTCGACAAGGAGGTATTGTTTTTGGTGCTGTTCGCCTTTCTGTCTGTTTTGTTTGTGAACAGGATTATGGTAAAAAAATACAACCAAAAAACACTGATTTTCATGAAACTTTGTGGCAAGGTATAGAAATGGCCAAAGACAAACCTATTAAATTTTGAAGCAGGTCCAACATATGAAATTTGTGAAACACAATGATTATTTTTGTGTTCTGGTGGCCATTGGTGGCTTCTATTTAACTGCACCATAGTTTACATAGTAACAGATATTATATCACACGCTATAGATTCAGGCATCCAAAATATTTTTGTCAAAAATCTTCAAAACATTTTAGTCTTCCTCCCACAGCTTCCACGCTTCCTGAATAATTTGTACATAAGAATGTAGACAACCTCTTTCCACTGATGTTACTTCCTTTGAAATAATAATCTATTTTTTCATAAATTGCCCAACAGTGCAAAAAGTGCTGCCTAATTCTCCCATCGACTACTATGTTAACCCAGTTCTGAAGCTGTGCCTCAAAAAAGATCAGACTGATGTATAAATGATCACAGCTCCTTTATTTAAATCATACAGACATATGTTGTGCCACCTTTGTGATGCTCATAATGAAATAATTTGCTACTGTTACCTATGAAGGTATTAGGACTTGTCCAAACTAGATTTCACCTCATTCATACCTCAAGTACCAGAGAAACACTCAATTCAAAGTTCTTGGCTGTATCCATAGCAACCCTGGTGAAGATACTCTGAATGCCCTTCTAGTTACTGTTTGTTTTCTGGTTAGGGCAGAAGGTGGCTGTCTAGGAAACAACATGGCCAGGGTCCATGTTAAGAATGGATTTTACTCACATATCAAAATGAACAATGGTATATATTTGTAATGTACTTCACTGCTTGATTACCTCAGGATGACTAACATCAAATCCTTATATAAATATATTAAAGCTGCATTTTTTATACGGTTAGTTACAGTATTTCCCCCTCCATATCATTTTGCACCAAACCAGACAACTCAACAAATAGACTTTACATAGTGTGCCATGTTTACCTTGTGGCTGGAAGCCTGGCTCTAGTATTTCAGGCCGTCATTGTGGTGGCCTTGCCTCAGCTAACCACGGTGACACAGCACTTCTACGTACACCCGCCACTCAGATATGTTGTTTTCACTCACCAAGACAGACCTCACACGTGCCTATGCATGCTTAAAGTGCTGTCGAAACAAAACAGCACCTTATGCATTATTAAGCACAGCAGATTTTTGGGGTGAAAAACTGCCTCAGACTGTAGAAATCAACTTCTACATTCTGTGTCTGTCCTGTAAAAAGGTGCAGGCTTTATAACTTAATCATCTTTCATACTTTATGATAGTCAAAAGGGTATAGACAATATTAATCTAAATTACTGTCAAGGGTCGAGTGAACAATAACTCATTAATGGATGCAGCACGAGTAGATTTATGTTCATATTTTATGTCTCCTATCGACAGTAGCAACTATTTCCATTTGTTTTATGCATCACATGCAGTCTGTATATATCGTCACATATGAACTTTAGTCGCTCTTTGACACTCAGGAAAGCTTCTTCGCCTTCTTTCAGGATTAGGTTTCTCTGTATGTATGTACATATATTTATAGATTTTCACTCATGACGATCATGATCATCCCAGTGCAGCTAATATGACGATGATTTGTGTAAAATATTAAACGAATCGCATAGTAAATCCATAACATCCAGATTGCGTTGATTTTATGAGTAAGCATGTTGTGTTTCTGATTGCGAGTGAGTGGTAAATGACATGTGGAGACATGATATTTTCTCACACCCAGCCAACTCCAGACACACTCAAAGAAATGGATGATAAACACTGGTGCTTGTTGCCCTCTAGGGGTAATACACAGTCAGTAGCCTGAGAGCTGTACAGTAAACACTATACTAATGGCTTTTCTACCGTGCTCTTTTATTTTAAATACAAAAAAAATAACTGTATATTTCTATGAGAATATCCAAATTACAAATTATTCAAACAGTAAGTAGAGTGCAGTACAGTGTTTTAATCACCTCTACTTGAACAACGATTGTCAGTACAATGTAATGCTATTGAAAAAAACACCAGTAAGTCTAATGGGATGTAGATTAGTTAGTGTTAAGAGTGATGAGTTGCCAAGCTCATAATCTATTAGGAGGACTCCTCTTTCAACCTAACAGATACAATGATGATTGAATACTACACTTAATCCTACCTTCATTCTGTTACTTTCAAATTACTTTGTGAGTTTCTCTTTCTCTTCACCCTTTTGTTCTCTCCTCTCTTTTGTTCTCTCTCCCTTTTTCTTTTCAAATTGCGGACTGTTATTTATTATCTCACTTTTCTTTTATGTGAACAAGGAAATTCTCACCAGGAGATTACGAAACTATAGTAAGAACTGTAAATCGCAGTATTCCCACCGGCTATTCATGCTCTTATCATAAGGAATAAAAGAAAGTTCCATGAGGGCAAATGACATGCAAGTTAACTTGGCCTGATCGATTTTGGCACTAGGGAGTGGGAATCAAGAGTCACTGAGGTCCCAGGGATTAAAGACGAGTAAGTAGACCTTATAGAAGAGGTCATTTGCCTGGGAAAGTCTATGTTGGTGTCAATGCACTGTGATTAAGTTGCAAATCCTGTCATTTTCAGGTGGTTGCACTTCTCTGTAGCATATGTGTGTGTTTGTGTGTGTTTGTGTGTTTGTGTGTGTGTGTGTGTGTGTGTGTGTGTGTGTGTGTGTGCTTGCCTGTGTGTGTACATCCAACGTCCATACTTTTTTGCCTTTTTATTAGGCTGTAGAAAGTATAAACGCAACAGGAAATGAGGGGAGGGAATCAAACAAGTGTTGTGGCCATACTGCAGGCCACGTTGTGATTTTTATTTAGAAATAAGCCATATTTCCATCTTGGGAAACAGCTAAAATATCTGCAGTAAGACTCATTTGACAACAGAGGGCACCACATGATCAATTACTAGTGGAGGGAGAACAAATTAGATCAAGTCTGTGGCTGAATTATGTAACTTGACTGTTGGTTTCCATGTGATTAAACTGGTTGATTATGTTCTCATCTAATACTCAGCTATCAGTTATAAACTGTGCGAATTCTAATAAAAATGAGGTAGTTGAATCTTTGGTGTGACTTGTTTTTAATGACATGCGTTCTTGAGCTGCTATATTTTTTGTTTTTCCTTTTTTCTTTTTTTTTGCTTTTTCAAGAATTGCATCTTTCCCATCTAATTTTCTTTCTGCTTCTCTTTTTCGCTCTGAGAGAATATGTGGGTGTTTTCTGTAGGTGGTTCTCTGGCAAAGCCTTAGAACTAGAGAGAGCACAATATGTTACACTCATAATTCCTGTAATGAATGGTTCGATCTGTGCCAGGTGTTGTCGTGGGAAGAGTTTGCTCCTGGAATTAAATGAAAGTTTAATTTTATTGTTTCATTCTTAATTACATTTGTCGAAATGTAATTAAGCTCCTGAAACAAAGGCACCAACTCTCGCAAATATTTCCAACATTGAGGAGAATTTTGAAGTTTGGAGTGAGCATCTGCTTTCGAATCATGCGCCTCATGTTTTTGACCACAAAAGTCTGTCCAATATTGCTTGATCAACTTCAGATGACAAAATTGGTTTACAGTGTTTTGGGATCATTTGATGGGTTGTTGGTGGTGATGGCTCAACGTGAGCCAAGAGCAGACGACCAAATCTAATCCCTCAGGCAGAAAATAATCCACTCAGTCATGCGGCTTCTTAATGAGAACCTGAGAGTCCTGGATCAGCCTGCCACACACACGCGCACACACACACACATGGACACATTTCTCAGTCTAAACTAATAAATCTCAGAATTGCTGAGTGATTCAAGCTCGACTAAATAACAGTTGTGATCACAAGGCTGTGAAAACGGTGTTAAAGGTGATAGCAGGAGTGCACCTCAATGTCACATTATATATTTAAAAAAAAAAAAAAATTATGACACACCATGTGTGAAATTAATTTTATTTATTTGTACTAATTTACAATAAATAATGAACAAAAACAATCCACAGATGAGTGGTCTCATTTCACCAGGACCAAATATTAAATCCTCACGACACATTCAGACAGCCACACGTGTGTATGTGTGTGTGAGCATGTTTTTTTCTCAGTAACCAAATCAGCTTAAAAATCTATAGTGCGACACCATGGTGATGTCACATGACGCATGGTGTCACAGACCCTCATGGTGACTCACTGAGAAATTGCAATCCTGTGAAGAAGGCATTGTTTAAGTCTATTATGCCCGAATATCCATCGCTGTAAATTGCCAACATCGCAACACATGACTCCATTGTGACTGGGCTTGTAAACACTGCTGACAACCATCAAACTGAAGGAAACAATGTCATGTGTTATAAACTTATAATATACATTTGTGTAAATTTCAACAGACCACAAAATGCACATTCAACACTCCAAGGACTGATCTGGAGTGCATATAAGGTCATTAAATCTTCTTTGCTTTACAAAACAGTGGGAAAAGAGGCACATTGGTGGGTTCAAAAAGCCTTGGAGATACACTAGCGTTAAACCAGATAAAAGAGGCGCAGGGTCACCAAAAAAAAAAAAAAAAAACACCTTTATAAACATGTTGTAAACCAGGAATGAGAGAAAGTGGGGAAAGTGGAATCATGGGATGTATAAAAGAAAGACGTTGGGAGATCCTGCAAAGACAGAGAGGGTTTCTTCTCAGGAGAAGAAGAATAATGGATGGGGTAGATTAGAAATGGAGAAAATCAATAGAAAAAAGTGTGTATGTGTGCACTTGTGCCTGTATAGTTGTGCGTACAGTGAGAAATAGCTTCACACAGATGTTAGAGCATACCCATAAAAAATGACTTGATTTAGTTACCATGGATACAGAGGACTTTGGCAAGTGAACTCAAGTTCACAAATAGACAGTCAATGTAATTTTCCTGCTGATTAAGAGAAATAACACACTGCAAAAGCTGAAATCATAAAAAGTGAAAATATCTTGTTTTTGGTACTATCAGTGCAACATTGAGTAGAATTATCTTATTGCACTGGCAGATATTTTTTCATCACATTAGTTAATTTAATATTTTTTAAGGAAATGTTAGTCTTGTTTTCTTAAAACAAAACCAAATTAACCCAAATCAAGAAAATAACTTAAAATAAGCAAAGTTATTTGATAGTGCAGTAAGATAATTCTACTCAATGTTGGACTAATTGTACCAAAAACATGATATTTTCAGTTTTTAAGTCCAAATTTTGCAGTGCAAGAACATATTCATTCTGAAAATAAAGCAGACTGGTCAGAAGCTGTAGCCAGATAGTCCTAAAAGAAAACTTTAGCTCTCTCTTCCATTAACAAACAAAAACATCACGGGCAAGTCTTTAATTCACTTAAGCCTGAACTGCTCCAGTGACACTGCCAACTGGCCATAGAAGAGCTCCCGGATGTTTGAGTGTCAAAGTGTTTAACTTTCCCTTTCTCAACAGCTGCTCACCCCGACCAGGTCTTTGCTATACATTGGAATGTGTTATTTACATTGCCTGATCAAATAAGGCTTACACAGAGGTCAGTTGTAGGAAGGACTTTAAGCAGAATAACACAAGACATCAACCAGCATTACACTCATTAAAGCATACATATAAATAACTTAAAACTTATAATAAAAAAAACAATGTGTGTGCAAAATTCACAGAATTACACAATAGCACTAAAAGTGGTCGATACTACTTTCTTTGGCTCTGCCAGTATAAAAAAAATATAAAGGAAGCCTGCATGTATCCCACAATGTATTTTTTGCTGTTTTTTGGAGAACAGCAACACATTTGCCTGAAGTGAAAAGTTGAATGGAATTTTCAGATATTTTATGCTCAGTTACAGTGGTAGATCTCTCCATTACACCACGGATGTGTCATGTCACACATTTTTGGGAGCTTTAGTCCTTTTTTTGGTTGTTTTAGTCAGTCAGATGAAGGATCGGAGGATTTCTGAGTTAACCGTCATTAAAAACGATGATGTGAATCTTCACCAGTTAAAAGGGATCTCACAGCAAAGAACATGATGTGTTATGCCTACCCAAATTTAAACTCATCCTTCTGCCAAAAGCTAAACTCATGGCATGACAGATTACAGAAAACTCTATTAAGTTAATGTGCAACCTCTAGGTCCATGTGACTTCAGTTTGAGAGTCCTGGTTTGCTTGTAACTGTGCACTAAGGACACTAAACATGCAGTAAACAAACATTTTCAACTGTGGTTTGGACCAAATTAGCCAAACTGTACCGTGGGTACTTAAAGATCTCCTTGAAAGGCTGTGTGGTGCGCCTGTCCCTCTTGGTGCTACTGTGTCTCCGCTCTTTTCTGTCCTGCGACTGCTCCCTCCTTTCATTATTTGAAGCAGCCAGAGCAGCCCTGCCTTTTGGAATCGAGCTGTGGCGAGATGGTGTCCGGTACCACGGATTTTAGGATGTCACTCTCTGTGGCCATGATGTGCTTGACTAAGAAGTTTGCAGCTTCGCAGATGTTGAGATTGTCCTGAACGAGAGAGATAAACCACAAGTAGTTACACATCAAAATGTTGTCTTTAGCTGTCTTTTTTCAATCTTACACTGTGTAGTAAATCATAATAATGAATAAATATAGCGTATAATCTTCAAGAGATATTTCAAGGCTAACAAAGTTAACATTGGTTGGACCGATGGAAAAGCTCCTATAATACAGACAATGACATGTTCTGTTAGTTCTGTAAGGGATATTTAACCCACTGAAAACTGTTATCTCCACTAAGCGTTTAAACCACATAATGTCCCAGCTTCTTTTTATTTGCTGTCATCCTGCACAGTAACAGTAGTTGACCTACAGCATGCACAGTATTGATGTGGATAACTAGCATGCTGTCGCCTTCATGCTAACATCACCATGCATGTACTGCTATGCATTTAAAACTACTTAAAATTCTGCTACATTCTTTTTTTGTTTTTGTAACTGCAACAAAAAGGAGGACGTGTATGGTGGTTTGCATAATCTGCTTATTTCCCTTCTACTGGCTCAACCTGCGCCTTACAGCCTTTGACCTTTCAGAATGTTGCATCTTGATGTCATAAGAATGGCAGCACATTAGTGTCAACAGAGGATGTGTGAATGAAGACGACATTTGTAAAACTTAAAGTAGAGAGTACTGCAGAGTGAATTCATACATGATAATTCTAATTATTATGCCTCACACCATTGATTCAGCCTGTTAAACTTGTTTGAACTAATATCGATTTAGGCTTTTTAGTCAATATCCTGGGGGTTTGTAAACATAATGTGATCCATCAGTGTCATAACCATGTCTGCGACTACTGCCGTATGCAAATATAACAGCTTGCATTGTAATATTCCAATCGATAAATGGGGTTAAATGAGTTTTTTTTTTAATAAATGTTTTATTTATTTAAGAAGTTTGGTTCAAATGATTACACATATTTTCTACCATTTAAAGGAAAACTCTGCATATTCCCAACCTTGAAAGATTGAGTGCCACCAAGGAGATCAGTTAACAATCCTCCAATACGTTACACTTTTCCCTTCGCCGACCTGACCCTGCTTTGTAAATTTATCTCACCGAGCCACTTTCCATGGGGACATGAAATTCCACTTGGCTCTGTGGGGATGTTTTTCACTAACTGAAGTGACCTGAGTGGGAGAAGATTTCCACCGAGGGAGTCGGCCTCACTGCAAAGGAATAAAATCTGGCCCATTTATTGCTGTGCTGATATTCAAAGCAACACTTATGGTTCTTTAAAGGGGACATATCATGCTTTTTATGATATTGTTATCTTTACACAGCCATGATGTTAGATGTTCAGTGTCTTGAGGTAAATACTTTGGTTGAAGGCCCAGACTTGAACCTGCCATGAACACTCCATATGGAATGTTACCTCTACTTCCTTTTTAGTGATGACATCAGATTGGCGCTGCATGCCCAGAAAAGGACGCCCCTTCCGCTGCCTTTGTAGCTAAAGTTGTTACACGGGTTGTTCGCATTATCCACTTAAATTTTTCAGATCTGATTAAGGCTTGAACATGTGTTTGAGAACTTATTCCGGATGAAAACGCTGGCCAATCAGAAGCGAGGGGGAGGGGTCATTAGTAAAGGGCTGCATAAAGGCCAAGATAAGTTGGAAAAGGAGTTGTTTTTAACTCTAAATCATGCAATGATGCAATAGCAGAGCTCCATAATAAAAACTATAGACCTGGAAATGTGCAAAGGTGCCAGAGCAGGCAGAAACACATTCCACTTTACACAAAAAACACAGACAAATAAGAAAACTTTATAGTACATTTTGGTCTTACCTTAGCGGATGTCTCAAACCACCCGACGAAGCCGTGGTCCTTGCAGAACTGGTCCATTTTGATGCCGTTGTTGGTCAGCTCCCTGCCCTGGTCGCACTTGTTAGCCAAGAGCACGGTGGCAATGCTCTGTCCATTAGCCAGCATTAGCTTGGAGTCCAGGTCTTCCTTCCACTTGATGACGGCCTCGAAGGTCGTCGGCCGTGTCACGTCAAACACTATGAAGGCTCCCATGGCTTCACGGTAATACACTCGCGTCATGTTGCCAAAACGTTCCTGACCTGTGATGAACAACACACACACACACATACAGGGAGATTCATTGACCTGCAAGGCAGGATTAATATTCCCAGCAATACGCTTTATGAGTGATTCCTGTTGTTTTCCTGCATTTTCCTGCAATGCGGCTGGGATTGCGTCTGCATTTTAGCAGAGGAGCTGTTTTCATGAAACAGCACATTCCTCTGGACTTACTGTCACGTTGCACTTAACCAGACAGTCGCTGCTTGTTCCTGCTTACAATAGGCCTACTTAAATTAAACCTGTATTTTCCCCCAACCTGCGAAATCAACTTTGACCTGGACTATTGGTATTAACACAATATATCCCTGAGTAAATAACCATGTGAAATGTCAGTATGCATGTATTTGTGTGTTCCATGCTTGTGTATTGTGCAAGGAATGATAATTAGGTGCTTGAGGAGGCAGAATGACTGTCAACAATCCCGGGGGCATGTGTGTACTGCTATCCAGTGTGAATATGTATACAGGTTGTCTGTATCCTGTTTATTTTACCTGTCATGCCCTCTGGACAGAACAGTTTGGTTTTGGTACAGTAGAAAATACTTGGTCAAGGACAAATTAATGCTGTTTGCTTCTTGATTAAATTGAGGAAATGGAAAAAAAAAAAATTGGGCAGGACATGGATTTGAGAACTTCCTCATTTGACCAAAGAGAATGCATGAATGGTCTCTTTTACACATGAGGAACCCTCATGGGCAGAAGAAGTCACACACGCGTCACACATGTCACTTGACAAGCTGTCATTCACTTCAGATGATGGTGCAGTTTACGTAAGTTCAAAGCACAGTACGTTATGTTGCATTTTCAGCTCTGTGAGTTCCATACAAAAACGAATAGCTCAATCATTCCTTAGTCTGTCCCTATTCCCTAGGATGAATGTCAAGCAGATACTGTACATAAACCAAACCAGCGAGTGACTTATAATTTCAATGCATGGATCCAAATTAGGAGCTTGAGGCATGTGGCTGCACATGATTGATGAGTGAGTCATGATGTTTTCTTTCTTCATTTAGGCTGCTAGACCTGCGTCCTGTGGCTGGCCTTTAAATCTCCCTCACATGGGCCTGATCTCATGATGCAGCACCATACCTTGAATGAATGACTGAATGACAGTCTGCTGCTCTTTTCTAAGCAACAATTACAGTGTGTGTGCATGTGAGTGTGAGACCACTGTTTGTTAGAAACCACATCTCTTAGATACAGAGTGACACTGCATCCTTCTTGCTGTCAGAGTTTCACAACTTTTTTTCAGGAACTATGACAAGCAGCTTTGCTACACAGCATTTTACTTATTACCATTAGTTCTAACACATGCATAAAAATACCTTAAATTTAAGATAATACACTCCTCCACATACATTTATAATGTATATTGGACAACAACTGTGACTTTTAATTGTGATATCAACAGCAGATGACTGATAAAGAGAAAACACAATACATAATCAACTTTCTCACCCGCGATGTCCCACAGCTGGAGCCGGACAGTCTCAGAGTCCCAGTTCAGCACCTTCAGGGCGAAGTCCACTCCGATAGTGGCCCGGTAGTTGGAGGAGTAGGTCTGGTGGACGTAGCGCCGGATGATGGATGTCTTCCCGACCCCCAGGTCTCCGATCACCAGCACCTTGTATAGGTGCTCCTTCCGGAGGCTCTGCATACCGTTGGAGTGCGGCGGATAGTTGGTCATTCCACCTGTTGGATCTCCGCTTGGACCCGAGTGCGCTTGTGAGCCTCGGTGCCCCTGTTTCCGTGCGTTTTTTCCTCTGCGTTCGGGTTTAGGAACCGCCCTGCCAGTGGGCAAGTGTGTGATCTGCTCAGGGGCCGTGCTTGGGAACTTGTGACCTCGACTCGCCACCCCGGGGAAACGCGCGCA
Source organism: Lepturacanthus savala (assembly GCA_030544235.1). Lineage (NCBI taxonomy): Eukaryota > Metazoa > Chordata > Actinopteri > Scombriformes > Trichiuridae > Lepturacanthus > Lepturacanthus savala. The sequence goes on along the minus strand of CM060479.1, from coordinate 23,977,077 downwards.
GTGCGCACGACAGGCACTTCTAGAGTTCCTGTTAGAAGACTGAGTGTGAGCGCAGCAGACGCTCATATTTTAACCCCGTAGATGCTGACAGACAGGCGACTTGCTTGAGTGAAGCAGATCTACACTAATTTATTATGATCTGTGGTGGAAAGTAACTAAGTACATTTACTCAAGTACTGTAAGAACAGTTGCACTTGCACTTTACTTTAGTATTTCCATTTGATGCTATTTCCATTCTATCACATTTATGAGGGAAATATTGTATTTTGACTGCTTTTATTTGACAGCTTTAGTTAACACAGTGGTTTTAACACGGAATGCAGCTGTTCACATGTCTATGAGTTAACAGCTCCAATAGTAATTTTCCTCTTCTCACATGGTTTCAAGATTATAGAAAAAGTAAAAAAAAATGTGAAAACAGATTTGTGTTTCCTATCAATTAATCAATTAATTATCCAAGGGCCCCTCAGAATCATCTACAGCATTGTGCAATTATTACGCATTAAAGGACCACATTAATGCACAAATGGCAAAGAAATAAAAAAAGAAAACATAAAAGTTATTTTATTTTATTTGTTTTCCGTTTTTTTCCGATTTTTCAGAGTTCTTGAGGACTTCTGGAATTCTAAAGGACATATGACGTGGTGCAGTGACATAATGCCAGAGGGTGGCAGCAATGTAACCATAAGGATGCTGGTTGCCATAAAACCCAGAAGTAGGAGGAGGAAGAAGCTCTGATTGGTCAGAGGCAGCATATGATACAAAATAGCCGTGCAAATAAGCAAAGTGGCTTTTTTGTGCCATTTTGGGGAGCAAAGTGATAATACAGTCAAAACCATTATTGATTTATGATACAAAGTTTCAAGAAAAAAATGTTACACTTCAAAGCTGGATACAGAGCTTCTTGAAGAGAACTACAACGTGGGAGACATTTGTTCCCATAATTGGCTGGCGACTTATCAACCCCATAGCTGGATCATAGCTGGATTTGTGCTTTTTTAATAATGGAGTCACAATGCAATTAAGACAGCAAAGTGCATGTAAAAAAAAATTGAAATTACTTTAGATAAAAGCATTGATCCATTTTTGCAACACAATTCCTCCAATTGCTGGATCAAGCCTGTTAAACATGGCAAAGACACCACTGGTAGTTCATTCACTCTCTTCCACTGTCTAATGTAAAAGATAAAAACAGCCTGTTATCTCCATTTTCAGATCAATTGTGATTATACTTTGTAGAAATCAACACAAACATATCAATTATATATCCTACTGCTTAAAGTTGAACTAATCTCTGATCTTAGTTGTCATGCTGCTTGTTGCTGCTTTGAAACATTCCTTTTGTAGTCTTTGAAAATTACATCTTTTTATCTCTTTGCAGCTTTTGTTTTCCTATCCTGCCTCTGGGGGTGATGTGTGTACACAGGTATTAGCCCTATTTCCAGGGTTTTATTTAATCATCGCACAATGATTGACACAATTATATTCTTATTTAGAAAAGGGTATGTAGATAACATCCATTTTGGAAGAAATAACACTGCACATGATCCAAATCTTACAGTAGCAGCAATAAAGACAGAATGTGAACATTTTAATACAAAGAGAATCTGAAGAATCAAAAGAGATCTGAATGAGTTCTTGATGGTAGTAGTGCTAGATGGTGCTAGTACAATTTTTGTTTTTGTTTTTTTTAAATATTGAGATGTAGTATTCCTATAATCACAAAGAACAGATCATTTACAGTAAATTACAAATTAAAGGGTAGCGCATTTGGAATGGAAACCTTTAATGCTGCACCAGTCGGATAAAAGGCAGATTAAGAGATACGACAGAGACAAGTCTTCCAAAGATTATATCCATGAATTATTAGTATAAAGCAGTAGTACATTATGCACCTGTAAATTCTCAAATGGCACAAACCTGCATGCAAATATGGCAATGATCTATTGTGATTTTTACACTGAAAAGCAGTAACACATTCCAGTGAACATAAGCACATTTCCTGCCTGTGTAAACACACAGCAAAAATAAGGGCTGAAGGACTGAAGCCAGACTCAAAACCCAACTGATGAAGTGAAATAAGCTACTTCACACACAATCATTATCAATTAGAAGTCCAAAAGCTGCTGTGAGTCCATACAATCAATATCCTCAGCGAGGCCAAAATGTAGATACAAATGTAAAGAATATTCATTGAATAAATAATCCAATAATGTTCAAGCATAACAAATAACACAATCAACATGTCATAAAATATCATAGAAAATAATATTCTCCTCAGAATGCCTGAAAGACTGGAATGATTAGAATCTTAATGGGCTCACAAATAGGATTCCTACTGTGAGTCAATGTAGTTAACTGCAGGGAGACATGGGCACATATCCAAGGTAAAAAGCCAGAGTTTATACAAACTGTTTTCCATTAGATGTTTGAAACATCCAGCACACTTCTTCTTCCTGTTTCTCTTTGTCTTTGTAACATTTGTTATTAAACTACAACTAATCTTAAAAATACACCAATATCACAAAAGCTATCATTATTTTGCTACAGTATCTATTCATCAACAACTGGTTTGTACAATATTAGGTAAGTATAAAAGTACTTAATTACAAATATAAGTCAAAGGTGAAAACAAACTTTGACATCATGCAAACTGGAAACATTTTGAGCCCACGGATGAGAGAGCTCATTCAGCAGGTAGGAGTTAAATACATCCTGAGGTGTAACGTCATTTTGGTCCAATTCAGATGATAACTGGTTATTATACATTCATCTAAGTCACTTCTAGAGAACAGAATTTAAAGAAGATAAGTGGTTGATATATAAGCTCTATGTGGGTAAAACACTAGATGTTGTGTCAAATTTTCTACATTCCCTTGACACAGGAAGAGCTCCTGTTCTCTCTCACAATCTCACAAGGAGGGTTTTTATTCCTTGCTTGACATCCTCCTGGATTGAAATCAGGACAAATGTGTCATGGTTGACCTTTTGATTTCAGCTATTTTCTGTTGGACAGATACCTCCATGCTGACACAAATGACATCCAGCTACATCTCAAAAATATTAAATGTTAGGACAGTATGTCAGTAAGAAAAACTTCACTTGTATAGGAATGTTGACAGCAATTGTATACACTATATATGTGTGTGTGTGTGTGTGTGTGTGCGTTTGTGTGTTTGTGTACCTGCACTTACTTAAAATAATAAAATGCTAAAGAAATAAAAAGAAAAATGCCCATATTTTCATTCGTGCTGAGCTTAATTTCAGCATTTCATGTTTGCGGTTTAGCCACAGGTTAGTGAATCCTCTGGCTGGTATTCTTCTCCTCTCAATAGAGGCCTATGTGGGTCCCATCAGAAAATGAAAATATATACAAACCCTTTAAAACAGCTTAAACATTTATTACATCCACAAGTAGAAAGGCATCAAAGAGTTCTGTCGAGTCTTTAAAACAAGGAACAAATGTGTAGAAAGAGTCACTTTTAGAGGGAGGAGGAGAGAAGTAGTCGTTTTTAGAGAGAGGAGGAACTCTGGCGGTAGTGTCTCAGCAGCAGCTGGTCGTATTCAGCCTCAGAGGCCGGGGACAGCGAGGGAGGTGAGCTGCTGTCGGAGCTCAGAGACGAGTCCCTGAACGGGGAGGGGGGCGTCAGAGCTGCCAGCTCCTCCATCTGTTTGGCTCGTCTGCCGCTCACACGGGTCCCACCCAGGTGCTCGTAAATCATACCCACTGGGCGATTCTCGCAGAAGTTGGAGACGGCCGCCATCTCGGCGTATGTGGTGACAGCGGAGGGGGCCTGTCTGCCCCTGGATGTAAGGTACTGCGGTGGGCAGGCGGCGGCAGTGTCAGGCAGAGCGGTGGTGGAGGTGGGGCTGACCGCGGCGGCGGCAGTGGCAGCGGCTCCCCCCGGCAGCATCATGGTGTTGAGCTCACTGATGTTGGCGGTAAAGCGGTTAACCACACAGCTGATTTGGTCCATGATGGTGGTGCCCTGAGCTTGGCTGCCAATCATCCCTATGCCGACATCGCCAATGCTTATGACGCTAATGTCCCCGCCGTCCAAGAGGCTGACGGCCTGGCTGTGTTCTCCACCTCGCCTCCTTACCCCAGCAGGGTGCTCGGGTACGTAGGTGGGTAATGGGTGTGTCTCCTCGCCATCTTCTCCTCCATGGAAACCAGCTGCCTTCCCCTGGCTGACGATGGGCAGCGGCGAGCGAGACGGTGAACCTGAAGTGAAGGGCTGAGCTGCCTGTGGCTGCTCATACTGCTCAATGACGCCGGTGTCTACCGCAGTGCCTTCACCTTTAGAGAAGGGTTTGATGATAGCTGTCTGGTTCGCCTCTACCGGGTCCTTCTTCTTGACATGGAAGGTCATCCTCTTCCATAAGTTTGGTCTGTAGCTGCGCTCATTCTGCGCCCATGTCACCGATTTCCCATTGGAGCTGCAAAACATATGATAGTAACAAACAATAGGGATAATGTCACTACTGTCATGTGGGTTAGTAACTTAGTAACAGATAATTTAACTCTTAAAAAGGTTTGTAAAAACTTTAAAATATGATATCAACAACAATCCAATCCAAGGTTTAAATTAAATGATTAAGTAATTACACTTTATCATTGTTTTACTATTACACCGGTTGATATTTAATGTAAAAAATCACACAAAATCTGGATATTTTTTAAAAAAAAGAAATGATATAAATGGAGTTTTAAATGACATTTTTAGAGAACTGATGAATGTTTCTTAAAACTGTGTTTTAAAAAGTTTTTGACATTCTCATCTTGCCAAACATTATTTGTCACTGACCCATTAACCCATTAACCCATAAAGTAGTTCAGGAGTAACACTTACATGACACAACAACAGATCCACTGTACAAGTGCTACATGTCTTCTATGTATGTATATACAGATATAAAGACAGTATAAAGATAAGAACATCTACCCCAAGGTCCATGTTCTATTTCTTTACATCAGTGTTTCTACCATCCCCCGTTCTATCTTCTGCTTTCTGTGTAATCTTACATCTCCCTACATTTTCCCTTATCTTCCTTAGAAAGAGAGATCCTTGAAGGCAGTCGGGTCTCCTCTGGGACTACTTAACTCAAATGAGGTAACCTTTTTTCAGCTCAGGGAGCAGTTTTTCTTGGCTTCTTATCCAGCCTGTTGCAGTGGAATCAGCTCAGATTTTTCAAAGACAATTTAGGCTGGGAAATGGGTAGTTGTGCACAAAAAACAACAAAAATATAAGACTGTGAGGAAATAATAATAACCCTAGCAAGTAATTTCTCTGGTATTTGTTTGGACCTGGTCTGTATTTCTTTGTCGATGCACCATGTCAAATATGGCCCTAAGGTAAAATACTGAGTAAATGAAACACAAACCATGACTGGAAGGAAAGAAGGTGTCTGCGGCCTCTTCTGATTGCATACTAGTATTTTTATCTAGTTATTATTAACCTTATCTAGCAAAACTTAACCAAATGAGGGGAAGACATTTGTCTTGTTTGTCCTGAATATTCGTTTGAAGATGAAAAGAACTGATGAGATAAGGTCTACGTTGGTTTAGTGACTGTCTTAAAACACTCAATAGATATTTGGCATCTTTAAGCTGATATTTTAGCCCTGTTAAGTACACTACTACTAAGTTAGGGATATTGTTATTTACATGAGTGCTTCTCCTATTTGGTCTGAATTTTAATGAAATAAGTAAAAGTTTCCTTATGATGGTATAATATAAGGAATGAGAAGAAATACCATTTTCTCATCTTCTATACCCGCTTATTCCTTATTAGGGTCGCAGGGAGGCTGGAGACAATCCCAGCACATTACAGCGAGAGGCAGGGATACACCCCAGATGGTCACCAGTCTATTGTGGGGCACACACACCATTCACTCACACACTCACACCTACGGGCAATTTAGAGTCGCCAATTAACCTCAGCATGTTTTTGGACTGTGAGAAAAGAAATACCATTTTCCTTAGTCAGTCAGTCATTTTCTATGCCTGCTTATTCCTCATTAGGGTCGCAGGGGTCTGCTGGAGCCTATCCCAGCGCATTACAGCGAGAGTCAGGGATACACCCCAGATGGTTACCAGCCTATCGTGGGGCACACACACCATTCACTCACACCTATTGGCAATTTAGAGTCGCCAATTAACCTCAGCATGTTTTTGGACTGTGGGAGGAAGCCGGAGTACCCGGTGAAAACCCACACAGACACAGGGAGAACATGCAAACTCCACACAGAAAGGTCCCAGACCCAGGACCCAAGGAGGTCTTGAACCTGCAACCTTCTTGCTGTGAGGCAACAGCACTAACCCCTGTGCCACCATGTCGACCCCATGTTTAAATAGAATAAACTTATCTATAACCCCCTAAGGTCACCCATGTACCTGATGGTGTCCTGTGTTGAGCCACGACGTCGAAACAAGTTGGCCATGCTGCTAGAAGGTTTGCTCGCCTTGGCAGCTTTCTTGGCAACACCTACATGCATGCGCACCACCGTGGATGTTGTGAAAGCACTGCGGACATTCTTTTCAGGCTTGGCAAGCATGATGTACACCTGATGAACAAGAAAATTGCACTTAGCAAAAATAAAGGTGCAGGAATACCCAACAAAAATACTACCAGTGATTGCTTTTATAATTCCTACCTTTGGGACAAACATGCAGCAAAGAGCCACTGTAGCACTGAGGCTGACACTAAAGCACATGGTTATGATCTTGTAATTGGAGCCAAAGTAAATAGGAACAAAGGCCAACCAGATGATACAGGTGGTGTACATGGTAAAAGCAATATACTTGGCCTCGTTAAAATTTGCAGGAACATTACGGGTCTGGAAGAGAAAGAAATACAATAAATCAGTGTAGGTTGAAGTAGAAAGAACAGGATAACAGTGGAAGAAAATAAGGAGGGTCTTGGTATGGGAAAAAAAAAATAGACTTAATGGAGAAAGTGAAATTGGACAGTCTGCGGATAATTAACTTTTAAGCTAAAGTACCTTAAAGGCATAGAAGGTGCAGCTAAGGATAAGCAGGCCGTTGTAGCCCAGTGGTGCCACTACCCCAAGAGTGGTTAAGTTACAGATCAAGTGCACCTCACGGATACTGGGGTAGTCATAGATCACCTAAGAGAGAAGAAGAGGGGAGCACTCTCTGCTTGTATAAATACATGAAATTGAACATCACACACATACGCAGACACACACACACACACACACACACACACACACACACACACACACACACACACACACACACACACACACACACACACACACACACACACACCTGTGGTGGCTCTATGATGAGAAGTGCCACAATAATCCCCAGCTGCAGCAATATGAGTAGGAAGGCGATGACCAATTGTGCGCAGGCGGACATAAAGCGCGGTTTCTTTGTGCAGATCTTCTTCTTGCTGCCTGCCAGGATCCGTGCTATACGGTTGGTCTGGAGCAAAAATAGATCAAATGGTCATACAGGCTCCACTTACATCAACTGTAGATAATAATAAAAACTTGAAAACACTTGCATTGATTCATAGCAACATTTTTTTGGTTCCCAGATCTTAAACATCAACCTCAGCCCACATACATAACCTCAACTTCTAACTTACTTCCCTTACAGTTGGTGCTTATCCAATCCCTGTGCATTCCTACTCATGCCCTATCCTCAGATGCCCTTCTTTCCATGCTAAAATTCCCCCAAAATGTGCAATTGGGCAAATAAATAAAAGTTATGACTTAATTAAAAATGTATTTGCTACATCAACATGTTGAAAAATGCATGGGGGCTTTAGTCCATAAAGTTTCAAAGGAAGTGAAACATGAGAGTAACCAATACTTCTTCAACTGTGTATATATGTTCCTCTTTCTCCTGCAAAACTGAGAAAAGGAAGTACCTTTGTGACCAGAGCTGAGTAGCTCATGGCAGGGGACAGGCCTATTCCCAGCCGCTGGAGGTAGCAGTAGACTATGTGGGGCTTGGCAATAAGACTGAAGGTGCACAGGTAGCCCAGACATATTCCAACCAGGATGATGTAGCATAGCTCACGACTGGATGACTTGACCACAGGGGTGTCCGAAAATCTACAAATAAATCAATTAGAATGCTTATTTTAGCATATATATACAGCTCCCTATTTCCTGCAATTTTATTATTGCAAACAAATCTTATGCAGAAGTGATCCTACTTATGCAAGTACTGTGTGTGTATCAAAATCCTGATATATCCTTCTTCTGTGCCACAGATCTCTATTGTTATCCAAAAACTATCAAAAACATGTCAGTGAGCCACATGACTGCACTGGGTGACACATCTCTTTACCCCAAAGGCAATGGTTGTGGTAGTTTGTTAGAAACAGCTCCATAGACTAACAATAGATATCCCATTTTCACTCTCAGCAGAGAAGTTGCTCCTATTGCAGACGCCACTGCACAAGCAGAAACACAGAAACAGTCTTCGGTTTACAGAGCCTTGCTAGCTTGTTGTGCTCTAGGGGATCATAACCTCTTTAAGTTAGTGCTACATTGTAAATTTCTCAATTTGTTGTGACATGAAGCACAACAAGCTAGCAAAGCCCTGTAAATTGAACCTCCGTTTTGGACAATAGAGGTCTATGGCACAGAGTAATAAGATACTATGAGTGTATATCAGGCCTTAGATGTACATTACTTGATGAAGATCAATTAATTGTTGGTTCTGCACATCAGATTTGTAAAATATACAAGGAAATATATAGAAAATTGCCAGACAAATCCTTCAAGTTGCCACATGTTCAGTGGTTTCTATATTTGTACTCAGCCATTTTAGGTTTATTGCAGCAAAATGATTATTAGTGACAATTATATTGTATTTCTATATTTTTGTATTCGCATAATATATTTATATGCACAGTAAAGTATCACAGTTGCACCAGGAATATAATGACTTGAGAAAAATATGATGAAAAATAATGACTTCAAAAGAATAATGTCTTATGTTTACAACACAAAGGCTGGTAATGCTGTGAGGTAAATTTACTTGATGAAGACAGACGTAACAAAAAGTGTAGCCATGAGGCCCAGACAGGAGAAGACCACTGCAGCGATGGGCTCTGGATCCCCCCAACGGACGTACTGCACCGGGATTGGCTCACAACCTGAGGAGAGCAGAAAGTTCCATCAGTATTTAGATTTGTCTACAAGAGTGTCAGTGTGATAGTCTCATAGCTTGATGTGGATGCAGAAGACAACTTGCTCATACTGGACCATTACTGTGAACAACACATTTAGTTTTGTATAAATTCTTCTCACCCACCTCCCACTTATTTTCTATCTAGAAACTAAAGACACACACTATAGTTCTCCTATAGGGGAAACACATGAACAACTGGCTGTTACAGTTTTTGCAGACTTTGGGCTTAAGAGCTTTAGCTAAATTCTTTATTCTGCCAAGGTTCTAGATCTCTCCTGGCATGTGTACAGTACATGAGCATTATATTGATTTGTGCCTCCATATGCAATAGTAAGAGACCAGTGTGTGCTATGTGTGGTATGCAAAACGAGTGTGTGACCCAGATTCAAGTCTTTTCTGGCCTGTTTGGGAAATGTTGTATTTGCAAGTAACAGAGACATCAAACAAAATGTCTTTACCACGCAGATCATCTGTAGGCCAGGAGCCCAGGACACAGGCTCGACAAGTGTATTCATCAAACACAAACTCGTTCTCCTTGCAGGGAGTACAGGTCCAACAGCAGCTCACCTCTCCTTTACGGATCACCTAGAGACATACACAAAGTATGTGAGATGGATCACAAGACAAAGGTCATAAAACTGTAATGGTGTTGTAATCTTATAGTCTGAGTGCCTTATAGGGCAGGAAATGAGGATTTCTGCAGAGGTCAAAAGAAGAAAACAAAATAAATATCTATAGAATATCATTGAGCCTTATCTTATAAAAAGAGGTCTCTTCAGTGTAGAAACACGCTAGCAAAGGAGCAAAGGGAAGTACGGGGACACAACATTGATTAGTGCTTTCACTTCATATGAAAAAGGTTGTGGGTTCAAATCTTGGCTTTTATTGTTTCTTGGGAGTTAGTATGTTTGCCTAGGATTCCTACGTGTGCTCCATTTTTTTCCCCCTCTCACAGCTCAGAGACATGCTGGTCAGTTTTAGAAAAATTCAGTTGGATATGAATGTGACCAAAATTGCTGCTCTGCCATGTAAGGATATAGGGAATGAGTCTGACCGAGAAATGGAAACAGCTTGGAGAGATCAGCAAGGTTAGCACACGTCAGAGAGAGCCCAGGCCTGGAGGTATAGACATGCAAAGCTTCTTAAAACCTTACGCATGAGACCTGGTTCTGAGTTCCCCACAAGCAACCGCATTACATGTAGTCAGTAATAAAGTGTGTCAGAACGGTTTAATGAGACTTTGGGGATGTGAAAAAAAGAGGCAGAGAGCAGTCTTCTTAGTGATATCGAGGGGCTGTGGGAGTTACAGAAACCCAGATGGGAGATGATTAAAGCATGAACAAAGCTTTGCCAAGTCCCTGGAGGGGTACTCAAGGATCTGATTAGACAGATTTGGTGGTTGCAAATATGTGAGATCAAGTAAAGGCTGTTGTGTGGGTTTTATATTCAAGTTTATAGAGATGTAAAAGGTAGGCACAGATGCCACCTTTCCAGTTACTTGAATGATAAAAATGTGTTTTGAATTTTAAGAAACTCTAAAAGCTTTTAATTGAAATCTATCCCAACGATGTAGAACCTTTTCTGTGTCTACCTTGATCTGTGCCTTCTGGCAGGGCTCGGAGCAGACTGACTGGATGATGTCACTGTTGTTACTCCAGATTTCCTCATCGTTCATCTGTAGGCCACCTTGATCCCAGCTTCCCACATGGATGTAAAAGTACTCATCCTCACCCATACGCTTGAAGTTCATGATTTCATACCTGAGACACATGAAGTATATGTTCATTATAAACAGCTTAGGGACATATTCTGGTTCTTCTTTTTCATTTCAACTCACAGCCCCATTCTTTCTTAGCCTTATGACTTCATTTATTTATTTGTTTTGGGCATGTCTATCCATCAGTTTAGATCACACATTATTATAGTCTCAATACACATCAAACATGGCCGAAAGGGAAGCAGGAGAAGCCGAAGCTGATTGTCCTGACTCCATTTTCCACAGTATTTTTAATTTTCTTGTCATGTTATGTTCATGTTACAAGTTATGTTTTTTTGTCAATTGACAGAACTGTTTAGCTTCAGTTCAGCTTTAGACAGACAGTTAATACATATCATAATACTTACCTGCCAGGTGAGTCGCCATTCTGGTCAAAAAGGATGGTCTCCCCAGACACGCCGGTAAAGTTAGTTTTCATCAAAAACTCCAGCAGCTTGCGGCCATCGATGGGCCGCATGGTGTCACACAAACCCTGGAACCGAAGAAAGAGTAAACTATCAATAGTGTTACATACAATCTAAAAGCATTCATGTGCACCCCATTCAGAAGTTGACCTTATATCCTGGACAGAGGGCTTGCTGCATGGCATGCAAACCGTAAGCCATGGAATAGATGGCATTTATGACGAAGCCCATCTTGGTGTCTTGGGCGTACTGATGGCGGAGCGACTCTCTCCCTGTGGAGAACAGAGATCTACTCATAAAGAGAAGCCAATCAGTAACTGCTCTATTCAAAAAGTCACTATGGCAAAGCAAGTTGCAGATTTATTTGTATCGCACAATTCATACACACTGGCAATTCAAAGATAAATGAGAAGATAAAAGAGACAAAAAAAGAGACAATTCCATTAAAATGGTTGAAAGAACACATGCATTTAATATATTAAAAATGAAGATTGCATTTGATCAGTTAACAAAAACCATGTGAGAACAGTTTAGTTTTAAGTCTAGATAAGGGGCGCCTTGTGTAGCAGAGTCCTAACAACCACCATAGCAACAATAAAACCCCAAAATAGAACATGGTTTCAGTTGTTTCCTTATTCGGTTAAATAAAATTTTGACATGATTATATTGCTCAATGGACTGACAAAGAAATTCAAGGGGACCAATGTGGTTTGGTGAGAAGGCCAAGTAAAATATGGGTGTCATCAGCATATCTATGATGAAAAATCTTTAGTGATTTATCCAAGGAGGAGCACATAAAGCTTTTATTGGGGGAAAATAAAGATCTGAATATTAAAGACTAGATGATTAGTGGAAGATGTGGAACATAGTGTTGTACTAACAGGTGCAGGTGCGGTTGAACAGGTTGCTTTCCTGTGCGTGTCCCTTCAACCTGCACTGGAAACGGTGCTGCCAGAATTCAGGGAACCAAGGGTTCCTCAGGTTGGCATCAGGCTTCAGGTTCAGGTAATAATCGTCGAACCAGGTCACATACGCCGACTTTAGCTTTATGGTGATTCCACCGGCCGCCTCCCTTTGGTAGCCATCAGTCACATCATACCTGTCTGCCCAGCCATCACTGGAAAGGAAGAGAAGAAAGAGAGAGACAATCAGAGATTCTTTTTTTATTTTATTGTTTTTTTCCATTGATATCAGCATATTTAATTAAAATTGTAATGCAATAGAAGAACCAGGGCAGACATGTACAACTTACTTCATATACTGAAAGCTTTCATTAAATACAGTACATGGCCTGCTGTAATAAACTGTAGTTAGTGGGAAAATATTTTGGAACACAGATTGAAGGAAACAGATGGTGCCTGGAAAAATGAACCTAATGACTCCTCTGCAGAGGGTAAAAGTAGAATAAAACATATTTATATGATGTGACTAACATCTACCAACACAAGACTCACTGGGAGATAAAAAATAGAATGTATTTGCTCAAATAATATCAAAGATGTCCGGATTTTAAAAAATCATGTACTGTATATGGATAAGATGATTAGTAAAAAATCTCCAGGGACACTACTGGGAGGATTTGGCTATTTAGGATAGAAAGGCCTGTTTTCATTTTTCGTTCCAGTGTCATGTGCTTTGTTTTGTATGTACTAGTTCCATTATCACATCATTGTTTTTTGCAAAGTCTCTTTCTGACTTCTGTTTAATTAGATCTCCGTAGGCTCATTATTTATAATATTCATTGAGACAAACTTGTGATAAAGAGCTACACTATGTTGATTGTCTTGACTTGAGCAATTTCTTCAAGACTTGTGTTGAAATAACACACTGTGCTTGTGAAGACATTCGTTAACATGTTTTTAATTCTAACCATATCAGAGTGTGAAAAATGGATACCTGAGATTCAATAAACAATGAACATTGGGCAGAAAACACCAGCAGACTGCGTGAACTGATGTGCAGACACATCTGATCTGTTATTTATTAGAAAAACAATGCAGGATTGGACTCATCAGTTTACCATTTGAAAAGGTTTCTGTGTCTATTATTACCTCTCCCTCTGGACACTTGTCTACAATCACCACAGACGGAAGGTTGATTACACCTCCACATGTGTATACATGTAAACACACCTCGCTGACACAAAGAATTGAACTCTTCTCTTTCTATCTGATGAAAGAAAAAGCGAAAGAAAACTTAGCTAACAGAGCTGGAGTTACATAACCATCGTGTGGGTGTTTTTGATGATGCCTGGTTCTCTGGGTGAGGTAGGACATCATTTCATAACGCATCCTTAGAGAAGCGAGCACAGAAATGGAACAGTGGTATTAAAAAAAGGCAGCGATGGATATGAGAAGTGTGGAGGACTTTGACTCTGGATAGTTTGAATCACTCTTAAATGAAGGCTCTGCAACCCACACATTGACCTGGGAGGGCAGCATGCTGTTTCTACAGCTCACACAAGCCTGAAGACACGCATATACTCCTATTTTAACTGCATACAGAAACACTGGTCAATGTTCAACTCAGATCTTTTCTAAATGGACACTTCTCTGAGGTGTCCATTCCTAAAATGAAACTATGTATGAAGCAGACTTAACCTTTAAGCAACTCTAGTTGTTGAGTTTTTGGCTTAGTTGGATGATCCAGTGAACATAAATGACTAATTTATCAAGAACTTTGACCTCAGATAAGTGAAAAATATTAAGAATAAAATAGGAGGGCCCTCTTCTAAGCATAGTTCTGGCCACCTTACGTCTGTTGTATTCTTTCTGCTTCGCGATGGAACACCTGAACAGTAAACATTGTTTTGTTTAGTTGTGCTGATATGCAGAGTGTTTTGTACATTAGTAAAAATAAAGATTGTTTAACGAGCGTGGTGCCAGAGAAGAAAAGGCCTTTTGGGACAGCTTAATTCTAATAATGTTCTTGGGATATATTTAAGAATATTATACAAACACGCTGAAGGCTGACAGTCAGCATGGATCAACAGCTGCTTAAACAACGCTGGCAACAAAACAAGCACGAAACAAAAATCATCTGCTCCTCCTCGGTCTCTCGCTTTCTATAAATGGAACATAACAATACACTACACTACACCGTAACAAATCCTTCAAGCTGACACGGAAAGAATGTTTTTTTTTTTTTTTTTTTTTTTTTAACAGATAACTAACCAGAATGGAATACATAAGGCAGAAGTCTCTACGAAGCTAAGATCAATTGGTAATTGGTCTCACACAAAATACCATGCTATTGATGGCAATTTTAAATCTCAATATTTCTACATTAAATGAGAACAGAAAGGAGAAACCTCTCAACAAATTAACAAAAATGAGCAGATGACAACACTGAACCAACTGTCTGAATAGCTCTGTGTTGTAATGTACAGTATATTATAGAGCATAGTGTTTTCCAATATGTAGTTCAAGGTTATTTTATGTTTCCTGCTGTCAGATTTGAGGGACAGCCCACATGTGTGGCTCCTAATGAGGAAAGGCAGTTATAGAACTCTAGGGACGAAAGTGAGCCAGGGAGCTAAACCTTAAAATAAAACTATCTGAATGTTATTCTCGGAGAGAGAGTGAATCCTCCTGTTAAATCAACCCCCTGTTTCCCATGTACTGTCCCTAGATATTTTTAATTGCATACTTTTTTCTCCTGCAGCCTGCACCTCATCTTTCAAAAAAATTCTCAATTAATCTATGAATGGACGAATGAAAAATTTGAAAAATAACATTTCCCTAAATTAGAATTCTGGGACTTTTTTCTGGGTCAAAATATTTTTTTCATATTACATGTATATCAATCAGAACTATGAATATTTAATTATATTAGGAAAAAAACTCTCTTGTTTATTCATTTATTTCTCAATTTAGGTGGCCTCTATGGTCAAATAATCATTTATATGCTGATTTTATATGGTTATTGTCTACTGTTGGGAATGAATATTACACTCAATGTGATAGACAATCAATATTACTATGGATTTAGGGTCCTCATAATCTGTTCAAGAACCTTTTTGCAGGGTGTGTATTCATCCATTTGAAAATATAGAAAAACACTGAGAGCACAGATATCCACCAAGCATATTGTGACTCCCATACAACTATGTTATCCTGTAACTGCATAGTGATAATGCTCATACATAAATAAATAAATTTAAAACAACTATGTATGCAAGTTACAGCCTTAACAGTTCATATCTACCACAAGCATGGAAAGTCTTTTAGGTGTAGTCAATGTCCTCTCTTAGTGTCTCTGGCATAATGTGCAAAGAAAACAAGCTATGCAGGTGCTAGATATCATCACCAGGTGGCCCCAAACGATGGTGTCTGTTTTAAGGTCCATTTACCGCAATTTTAGCAAATAACAAAAAATTAAAAGTGATCCATGATCCAGAAACCAGTATTTCTTCTCGATCATTACTAAAATTGAATCATCTGTTCATGGTATCATTGCCAAAAATACGCTGAAAAATTGGGCCAAAACAAATTTTTTTTTTTTTTTGCTAACAAACAGAAAAACAAACAGACTGACAGACAAATGCCAGCTAAAACTCAACTTCCTTGGTGAAGGTAAAAATTAGCACTAAAACATCTGAAGATAAAAGATAAACACAAATCTGCAATTTGATAATCTCATATTTCTTACACTCTCACTGTCCTGTATAAACCAAAAAAAGTTAATTCAAAATACCTTGAGTTTCCCAGCCCACCATGAAGTTGATGGATGTGATGAAGATAACGATGAAGATGGTGATGAACGGAGAAAGTTGGCTGCAATGACAACAAACACATCATCTCTGATGCTGTCAGACATCTGAAGACAGATGGGACATTCACTAAGAAACCTTGGAAATTTACATCAGAACCAAGACAAAAAAGCCCATGGGTGAAAAAGGCGATCATAAATTCAAAAGTGGACAGCAGATGTACAATAATCCACCACTTACCTTCCAACCAGCAGAAATTCTCCCACCAGGCGTTGTCGTCGCATGGCCATCAGTATTCCACGGACCGTCATGCCCTCGCAGAAGCAGGCCACCACCCTCGCTTTGGGCAAATGGGCTCGTAGTTTCTGCAAAAGCTTGTCAAAGCCTTGCTCCCCTGCGTTGCTGTATATCTTGTCAGAGTGGGCAATGCAGATTCCCTCCTTCGCTGCCATGTCTTTAAATGCCTCCATACCACTCTCACCATAATTACCTATGGAGCCGACCACATGAATGGAAAAGTGCTCTTAATTCCCCATTTCCACTATACAGTTCAGTACAGGATCAAATGTTACGCTTATTTTAGTGCTTTGATTATCAGGGAACCGTACTGGTACCATGGTACCCATGACCAATTTAAGCCTGTAAGCCTTGTGATTGGGGTACCTAGCACATAGGACCCTAGGAGAGGAGCCCCTGTAAGTGTAAGGTCCCCGTGGAAACCGACTTGAACCGAACTGATCCATACTGTAACATACAGTATAAACAACACTATATACACAGACAATACAGTTTAAGCAAGACTTTTTTTTACAGAATTAAAGCCAACATACAGACTGACACCTTTAACACACAAAGACACTTTTATAGAACTGTGTAAAGATTTAGCTGTTTTTTTCTGCATTATAATTCAAAAATCACCACTTGGGGAGCTTGGGAAGTTCAGTCATCTGGGAGGGGTTCAGACTAGAGTTGGTGCTCTTCTGTATTGAGAGGAGCCAGATGAGGTGGCATCTGGATAGAATCCTCTACACTTCCCTGGTGAGGTCCAGGCATGGCCCAATGGGAAGAGGTCCTGCCCAGATAACAAAAATCTTTTTGGCCCATGCCACAAATGTTTATCCGGCCCACATATGGCATGGAATGATGGCACTTTCCACTCCTGTTTACTAAAATTGGGCCACAACCAAGCCATCACAATTCCAGATGTCAGCCAAAAACAGATCAAATGAACTAGAACTCAACCAAATGTGGCCCACCATGCTCACCATCAGCCCACCAGCACTCAACCGAACTTGGCCCACTGAACTCAATCAGAACTGACTTTAGTCAGTTCATGTTAGGTATGGGCCAGATATGCACCAAGTGATTATTTTTTTTGCTATATTTTAGGGGGCAGGAAGGTGGGAGGCAGAATGACCTGCAGGAAAGGGCCGTTTGATGCAGGATTCAAATCAGGGTGCCTGCAGCGAGCACTATAGCCTCTCTATATGGGGTGGCCAATCTAACCATTGTGCCACTTGCCCCCCCAGGGCCAAAAGAATTTTTCTATGTGGGTATTTATCCACACATTATTTATTTGCACAGCCTACTATTTCTCTCCTTCAGTGAGGCTATTTTAAAGAACCACTCAAGGATCACACTCAACATATGGACCCCACCATTTTATATGTGAGCCACTTTAGTCTGATATCTGGATTGGTCGTTGTCAGAACTGGGCCAAATATTTTCTAAGAAAGGTGGGCCACGTGTGTTTTCTCACATGTGGGCCAATTAAGGCTCACATCCGGATTAGTCAATGCTAATTTGCCACATTTCGGCCCAAACCAGCCCAAATATGTTTCAACAAAGGTATGCCACGTATGTTTCCTTACATGTGGGCCACTTTAGGCTGACATCCAGATTGGCCTATGCTAACTTGCCACATTTCAGCCTAAACTGGCCAAAATATGTTTTAACAAAGGTGGGTCGTGTGTTTCCTTAAATGTGGGCCACTTGGTGATTCTAACTTGGCACATTTCAGCCAAAACTGGGCCATATTTGTTTTGTGATATTTGGGCCAAATCTAGCATTTATTACACGGGCATCTGTTTTCACTGGGCCAGAAGAATGGCTGCAGTGCCAGATCATTACCTGAAGTGGCCCATATCTGTATGCTATCTAGGTGGGGGAGACCCAGGACACACTGGCAGGACTATGTGTCTCAGCTGGCCTGGGAACACCCCTGGGTTCCCCATGAAGAGCTGGACAAAGTGGGAGAGGGAAGTCTGGGCTTCTCTGCTTAGGCTGCTACTCCCTATGATCCATCCCAGACCAGCAACAGAAGATAGATGGATGGATGGCACTTGCTATTTCACAACATTTTACCATATTGCTATGTTGTGCAAACATGAACTAATTTTTTTCTTTTGCATGTACTTACACTCTCAGTTCTCTGCCAAAAATCTCTCTCATGTGCTGATACATTTACACACCCACATTGTATAGACAATCAAATACATTGGCATACTGCCAAAGCAACACTTGAGAATCTGCTACTTTTCCTCCATTACGGGAACTGTCAGGGGTGAGACTTCTCTGTTTCTGCTGGAAATGAGGTCACCTAGTTTCTGTTGCTTTGAAAGTAGAATCTCATTCTGGGTATGACACTTTGATGCATCCTTTTCATTACTACAGTATGTGTGACTTTTACTCATATGTGCCATGCTGCCTTGTGTGGTAGCGTTGTGCTTTATTTTTTGAAACTGCATAATTCAACTCCCTGTTAATTAATTAATCACACACACACACACACACACACACACACACACACATACACACACACACACACACACATACACACACACACACACACACACACACACACGTGCACACACACACATCATTAGTTTGCTTTCTTCAAGAGCACTATTTCATAACCAGATCCATAACCTCTGGGTTCACAGTGAATATGGAATATTTGCATATCTGTTCTTGTGATGTCAGAGTCTTTAAAGCACTATGCCAGTTTTGGCAGTACTGACTGTTTTTTAAACACTTTTGCGCGTTTATAGCTCTCTGGGTGTGAATGTTGATATGATTTAATGACTCATAAACCCTATCATTAATTCATACAAATGTCATGCAGCAAGCGAGGTGTTGACAGATTTATGGCGTTGGACATCCAACGATGTATAATATGATTCCAATCATTCATAAAGCTTACAAACTATAAAACAGAGCTTTGCTTGAAATCTCAAGCATGTTTAATGCACTATAACTTGTTTTATTGTTTGGTTGGCTTGTAAATAGTCGGCAAACATGTGAGAGACTGTGTGGCTCAGAAATATCTCTGGCACTTTTTTACGACATCTTATTCTAATTTCAGATTTCAGTCATTAAATTTGGCCCATGTCGTAAATTCTCAATATAAGTGTGTTGTAATGCAGCTGCATTTCAGTTCTGCAAGACCACACAAGCCTCTCCCTTCTTGGTGCTTTCCCAAATTATTTATTACCATTAGGTTTTTGACTAAGTGAGTAAAGGCCAGAAGAAAAGAATAATATTTCTTTTTTTATATAAACAAACTATATTATATTTTGTCAGTTGTACATGAACAGATATTATTTTTCTGCCCCTTCTTTCTTGTATATGTGTCATACAGCTCTGCCAATTCAGTTATTCTAGCCTGAGGTTTACCAGCCAGTACAGTCTGTTCAGAAAACTGCATCACTTTATTGTAATATATATAATATCGATATAATATCATCCATCATAATTTAGGTTGACTTTATTCTTAAAATAATGTTTGACAGTTTGGTTGTTTCCCTATTGATTGTAAAATCAATGTGTGATCCTGCTGCAGCAGCATCATTGCTACATGTTGCTACATGAGAAGAACCAACATTTAACATGAAAACAGGTATAGGATTTGCAGACTTTATAAGTTGTGGAGAGAAGCTGCTTACCCTCCGTGTGTATTGCAGACACATAGCTCCAGTTGTATCTCTTGACAATGTCCACCATGGCTCTGGCCTGTTGCATATCTGATGGCACCACCCTCATGAAATATTTAAACAAGCTCTGTTGGAAGGAATTCACACGTTCACAAGTCTGGCAGTACACTTGACATACTTTCATGTGACAGCCTGTGTAGCAGTTACACATGCATCCTTTATAGCCTCTTTTATAAACCCCATTTCCATGTGAACTTGCATTGACATTTTATAGTTTTCAACCTGGCTTCTATTTTTCCCATTTTTTTTCTTGCTATGAAAATTATTAAATTTTTTAGTGCTTGTGTGTAAATATTTAGCTTATTACATTTATTTAAGCTTTTTTTAAGAAAATGTTAGTCTTGTTTTCTCAAAACAAGCCGAAATTGACCCAAATCAGAAGAAAAAAACTTGAAATAGGATAAATTATCAACATCAACATTAACAACAAGGTTTTTTCACCTGTTAAGATTTGACTTGTTGCAGTGCATGAACCCATATCCAGCAGCTGCCTAAACAGAATTAAGGCTAAATGAAATATTTATTTCTGGCTTTAGTTTTCTGCCAGGTTTACATTGCCTGCCTCATTTACTTTTGTGAAGGTTTAAAGTTTTTAATATTCCCAAACCTTTTTTTTTTTTTTATTTGTCTTACCTTGTCACTGAGATCCATGCTGGTGGCTGAGTAGGCTATCTGTGGGATGTTGAAGAGCTGCAGGAGGTTTTGCACCTGGATGGCCACAGAGCTGGATCCCGGTCCGATCAGTCCGACAATGGGCTTCTTCCCCTGGACCAGCAGGTTCCCCGGCTCTGCAGCACACTTGCCCTGGCTCTCCTCCTCTTCACTGGACACCAGCGTGTCACGAATAAACTCAATACTCTGTTCCAGCGCCACTGCAGAGTGCCAACACGAGTCCCTAGTGAAAAAGTTCAAATTGTTGTCTTGGCAAGGCAGAAGCAAGCATTGGTCCTGAGGTGAAGACGGCTTTGACTAGTAGCCAGATGGATGATTTTAAAGTACGAAACTTGTGCCTCATGCTTTTAAAATAACATGACTAATGCGATTTTCAGAACAGTGAGATGTCTGCGATTTAAAGTTCAGCCAAAGCTAATATGAGGTTTCATCAGTCTGTGTCAGTCGTTTTAGTACAAACTTCTCTCTTCATATGTCCCTGGGCAGCATTTCTTTGCTGAGCTGCAGTAGAGAAGTAGAGCAACAGTCACCTGTGAGTCCTCCTCTGTGGCTTCAATTCTTCCAGCCACTCTTCACCTGTCTGCCCCCCTCTCACACTTCAGTTACATGCATGTCTCTCTGGATGTTCGTCTTTTGCTTCAAGTCTCCAGTGTTTCCTCTTGTGCTGCCTAATGGCTCATTTAAAGTGACTCTCCATCTGTCTCTGCCCTGTTGTGTTTCCTTTTAGTCCATGAAAGTCCTGATCCTTTTTTGATGGTGGAAAGGTATTCACTGTCTCCACTAATGTTTGGATTTGATTGAAAAGTAAATAC
The DNA here is from genome assembly GCA_030544235.1 of Lepturacanthus savala. NCBI lineage: Eukaryota > Metazoa > Chordata > Actinopteri > Scombriformes > Trichiuridae > Lepturacanthus > Lepturacanthus savala. The sequence goes on along the minus strand of CM060479.1, from coordinate 23,955,531 downwards.
ATGTGTAATTCATGTAATGGAAATTTCCATAACTGACAAAAATCTAACTTTTTGAGATTAAGATGTCTAAAAATGACAAGACTTATATTAAGTGTTTTTCCCCCATAATTTGTGATGATTCTCCTGTAATCTGACACTGAATTCCAGTGTCAGATTACACTAAATACTGTATTTCAAGGTAACAACAGCCTCATGCCAGACCTCTGGGTATTATTTCATCTTGAGTGTGATAGAGAATAATTTAGTATAACAGACACTGGTAATGACGAGTTACTCATTATTTATCTCATTTTCTGTGCAAGATGTGCTTTTCCAATTCTCTGAAAAAACAATGATCCCCAGTGGATGACAAAATCAGCCCTACATTCCACTTATCCTACGCTCATTTAAACTCATAATCTAAAAGTTAACATGCATGTGAGAACCAATTTTAAGCCATGATTCGAGGAACAGCACAGGCATGTTCATGGTTGTTACCTGATCTCACAGCCCAGGGTGATATTTGGCAGGATAGAGGGGTCTGCGTTTATTCGATCCAGAGTATGCATCATGGCCTCCACTCTCTGGATCCCATACTGCTCACGCACTGCACCACACTTTCGCTCATGGACCTGAACAAAGTGTAACACAGATTTATTTTATATATATCACACACATACATGGATACAACAAGCACATGCACAAATACAATATGTACCTTGTCTGCAGGTGGTTGGTGGTGGACAGAGAACAGCGCTCCCATGATGATGTCACCAGGGATATGTGCCAACACCCTCCTCTCGTTGTTCTGGGCACTGACCCCAACCCATCCTTTCAGGCCATGCCAGCTCAGATCAGCTCCTAGTAACACGCTCGCTGCCAACAGCCTAACATAAAACCCAAATCTGTTTCCCATCGCAGTGTTTCCCCTCACACCTCCTGCCATCTTCTCTCCTCTTAAAGCCGAGGTTCAGAGGAAAGTGTCGTCTTGGGCATGATGGTTCTTTTTGAGCTGGGGGTAAAGGTTAGAATCCTGGAAGAAAAATGATGTGTAACCATACATTACATTTTCAGAAAATTATTTTCTCAGTCAAGTCAGTAAAGGATAACTTATTTTTTTCATAAAATAAAATCTATATCTATTCACAAAAGCTAACAACCCACAGTTTATTTAAACATCTATCTTTTGACTTCATTTTTTTTCAAGTTGCTGTCCATCATGCTGAAATGTCGTTGATGAGACGTCGTCCAACGTCTAAGCTGGTGACCCAATGAAAGTATAAAAAAGAACAATGCACAACTCGGTAATCTCTGCTGTATCTGACTCTCTGCATGCCCAAACTAACAACTCCAGCCTACCTCTTTTCTGCCAGCTGCTGCCATGCACATGTCATTCCGTTTGAGACCGTTTCCATCACAGAGGAGAAACACAAAAGAAAAAGAGCTGCAGGTTGTTTTCTTTTTTTTTCTTTCTTTTTTTCCCTCAAGCTCAGACTGGCGCCTGGCTACAGGAAACTGCAAATAGCAGCAGATAATATACTCCGTTATTGGAAGATGTTCTGACTCACGCGGCATCACCCCCCACCCCCCCTTCTTCTCCACCTCCTTTCCCTCCTACTCCAAAGCAGTGGAGAGCACGGAGCTCCGGGAGGCGAGCCACACACACTCCTGTTTAACGTGAAAAAAGAAAAAAGTAAGCAAATTAATAATAATCCTCCATTCCATTTATCATGGAAAGGGATTTTTGGGCGGTTTGCTAATTCAATTGCCAACAGATTGTGCTTTTCACCCTCTAAAGTCCTCCTGAAATGTGTTTTAATCCTTTCAGATTATATCTCTAGTCATATTGTTCACTTATTTAATTATATTTGCCAAAGACAAACATTTCTTTGTATGTTTTTATATAAACATTTTTTATCACATTTTCATCCGGTAAAATAAATAAATAAAAAAACATGTGACACTTGTCATCTTGCCCAGAGCAATTTCAAACAATAGTATCATTACATCCACTTGTCAATCAAGGCAAGTGGTCTCCACATAGAATGCAAACTGTCCATAGGCTATCTGGACTTAAGTGAAGTTGTGATCTCACAACTATACAGTCATCATCCACCCACTGTCCACCAGACATAGCTCCATCAAGTGACCAGCACCAGGCTGCCACCTATTTTGGGGGAAAGAATACAGACAAACTCTGTAAAACTGTTACCTTATAATTTACAGTAACTAACTGGCAGCAATTATCCAGAAGGTTACTGTTTTTTCAGTAGAAGTACTGAACTTCTGTTTACAGTATTGCATCTTTATTGTAAAAAAATAAACAAATACGGTGATTTCAGTTGTATTTACATTATTGGGTGATTAACTGTATTATAATATAGTAACTCTCACTACTGTGATTCACTACAGTAATTCTACACTACTGTGATTTTCTACAGTAATATTTTGACTACTGTGATTTATTGTAAAATATACACACAGTATTTACACATTAAACTGCAGATTTCACAGTTTTACAATGCAGTCTTTTATTTATTCATTTATGAAGCTATTGTGAACATTAAGGATAATATTAACTAGACATATCTATAAAACCATGGTTTGTTTATCAGTAAATTATGAATGTCAAAATCCTTGGTACATGCTTTTGTTGGTGTGTGTTTATTTTTTTGACTTTTCTATTTTTGAGGTCGATTCGCCCCCGCTCACAGTTTAAAATGTCAAAAAGCAGAACAAAACAAAAAACAACCTAAGTAGACCTATTTGACTTGATGCTCCCTGGCTTTTCATTAAATTTATCATTACAGTCTATGTTTGGGGTTCTGTGCTGGATGGAAAATGGGAATGTCAAGGACAGAAATGAGAAAGAATTATCCTTCCACTGCAGCTCTTTTCATTTCTCTTGTCTGAGGTCACAGTGACTGAATCATATAAAGTGTATTCATCTCCTTCCTTTGTGTAAACCTCTTTAAACATAGTTACTGTCTTACTCCCAAGGGACAAAAATGTCCCCCCATTAAATTATACAAATATGATATATTAATCCAATTTTTCAATTTTTTGAATTCAATCTTTTAGCCAACTTCAGTCCTGATTATAACATTTATTTAGCATTTTAACCCTTTAAATGCCTGTTTCTTTACTTAATGACCCAGTTCTTATTTTTAAATAAAAAAATAATGGGATCAAAATTGTCTCTTTTTCTAGGAGTCAATGGGATCATCCTCTGGGAGTAACAATGGGGCAATTTTGATTAAACCATGTATTATAGATTTATTATAGTGTATGAAATGATGTTAAAATCTAAAAAGGAAAAATACTCCCCTTACTAAAATCTGACACAGATTTAATTATAGATCATCAGTAAAGACCAGATGAAGCATTGGTTCAAAATCACTTTGACTATACTGCCACCTCTTGGTTCAATAGTACACAACCACACATGAAAAATGAACCCCAGACTGCTGAAACAAGTTAATCAGAGTTGTGTTAAAGTTACCTCTCTGTATACATCTTGACTCAGCATTTTTTTTCAACAACTTAATTTGCTTCCAGTCCAGAAAAAAAGAGTCATACAAATCAAGTAGGGACTCCCCCATAAAACTGTTCATAATGAGATTCAACAGATTTTTATTCTTTTTCGATTCAAGAGTTCAATGGGCGCTGTGCACTCAATGGACCTTTTTATACAGGGCTGCAATTGAATGTAATAAACTGCCAGTATTGCTGAAACGATTTTTTTTAGTTTTACCTTTATTTTACCAGGTTAGACAGGCTCAGATTAAAATCTCTTTTAGAGACCTGGCCGAGAACGGCAGCTGCACCTAAAGTTTCCGACACGGCATAAACACTCACATCAAGACAGCAGCCGATTGAGAGCATCCACAAACTCCATCATTGTCCAGTTTGGACAGTATGCCAGCTGATCACCGGGCCCTGCAGAGGAAATCCTAGGTTTCTCTCTCCCATCTTTGGAGGACATATAACCTATGCATCATGTGGGCCACTAATGACAGGGCAGACCCCCTCACATCCCTCTTGGGGCTACTTTGTCACTCTACCATCTGGAGTGAGGCTTCAGAGTATCAACACTAGATTTACTCCACTGTGCAACAGCTTTTTCTCCACATGCTGTCAGAAGCTCAAACGTCCCCAGTCCACCCACCCCTTTGAATCAGGGGATGATAAATTACATTACCATACCATATGTATATATGCATATATCATACTAAATAAGCAAAGACATTTTTTCTATATGTCTAAAATATCACCCTTCCTGTCCAAGGTAGTAAAGGGAAAGTGGACCTGACTAACCTGGGCCTGAGTAAAGAGAGGGCCCATGAAAATCCTGATTTCTTTTTTTTGATGAATGAATGAATTGGGCCCTCAAGTTTAACTGTTTATTTAATATGTATTTAAATACATCATGAGAGAATGGACTTTGTGCCACTGTACTATATTAGACATTTGGGGGGGGGCTCATGAAGGCCAGATAGATAGATAGATAGATAGATAGATAGATAGATAGATAGATAGATAGATAGATAGATAGATAGATAGATAGATAGATAGATTTGGTTGGGCTCATGAAGGCCAGATAGATAGATAGATAGATAGATAGATAGATAGATAGATAAATAGATAGATAGATAGATAGATAGATAGATAGATAGATAGATAAATAGATAGATAGATAGATAGATAGATAGATAGATAGATAGATAGATTTGGTTGTCATAGTAGCAGTCTAATACATTTAAATACAACAAAAACACAACGGCATAAAGCACCAAGGTAGATAATAATTCAATAGAAACAGAATAGAATTAGATAGAATTAAAATACTTATACATAAGATAAGTGGGTAGATAAGATGCAGTATAAATGCTGCAACATAATGGAAAACATACTGATGGTTGTAGTATAATAAGAAGAATATATAAAATAATAATATAATAGTATAATAATAGTAACATGACAATCAATGCAAGTGTTGAATGAAGGAACAGGCCTTTAATATAATCTTATTTTATTGTATTTTAAAACCCTATATATGCCTATTTATTTTAAAATAATTTCTTTGCTCCCATGCTTCATGCACTAACAGGGATAGTGGCCCACTGACATTAAAAGTGTACAGGGCCCAGAATTTAGTGCTACACCCCTGTCAACCTTATTTAGTGTAATTTAGAGAATAGGTCAAAAGGAACAACCACAACCTCCATATTCTCTGCAATTTGTTTACAGTTAAATCTAACAAACGAGACAATAGTTACTCATACATTACTAAAATTCATTTACATTTTAGTTTCTCTAGAGTTGTGTTTCCAGTATAAGACGCAGGGATCAGCAAAGCTTTCAGCAGGCTCCTGACAGATATCTCCAATTCAAATAGCGGCTAGTTATCACAGGGAAAATGCTTAATGTGAGTGATTAGATTGCAGTAGGACGCGTGATGGCAACTAACAAATCATTTCAGGGGATTTCGCTGGAAGCCTAATGAAACGGAGGTCAAATGTGTGACTGAGGAATGATGATTCTACGTGAGCACCCATCTCATTACTGCAGCCGAGTGAACGAGTCGCCTGGGGACACCCTCACACAGACAGAGTGATATTTGAAATGGGTGCATGACACAAACCAGTGAGAACTTATTCAGGTTCATGGAATAAAGGTTAATACCGCCTGCGACCATGCTCCCATGATCATAAGATTAAAGGTCAAAGGTCGGGGGCACAGTGGTTTAGTTCTCAGATGTCCAGAGCTGTGAATCAAGAGTTTTCTTCTGAGAAAAGACTCCACAAAAAATAAATGAACAGTAACTTCCTCTTACCTCAGGCAATGGTTTGCTTTACTATGCTTTGTGCATCTTCTCCTCAGTAAATCCTTTGTTTTGAGCCTCCCCATAAGGCCAGGAATACCAGTTTATTTCATATAAGGCATTGTTCTGTGTGGTGCAGGGAGAGGTCATGAGTTACGCGCCTGTTTTATGCTCAGCTTCCTACTCAGAAAACCACTAAAACACATGGACTGTCATTGTGGTCCTGAATAGGTGTGGTTACTATAACTTTTAAAAAATATATATATTTCCACAATATGATATGAGACTTTCTTCAGGCCACAATTTAAAGTTTAGAGTTTCTTAGTAGTCTTCAGTCACTCATATTGTGAACTGAAATACGCCATATACATGAAATTTGCTTTACTGCAACGCATATAGGAATGTTTTCATGACTAAAACAATATTTCTTTTCTGGGAGGAATTTGGCTGGATCTTGGGATGTGTGCCTTTGGGCTAATTGCCCCCCTGAGCCTCACCAGGGTTAAGTTGCATGTGACTGACTCCACAAAGCGGAGTCGAGCCAAAACTCGACTAGTAATCATCACAACTTTGCGTAACTGCCTGTTTCGCTCATTTCTCGGCTCATTTCTCAGTTAAAATCCTTTCCAATGTGGCCTCTGATGGTCCTCGGCTTCATGTCGTGCATCGTCCCCGGCCGCCAGCAGTTTCCCCGGCAGTGCGCCACCCGGGAAGCCCTGCTCTCCAAGGAGTGCTGCCCGGTCTGGGAAGGGGACGGCTCGGCCTGCGGGGCTAGCTCCGGCCGCGGGTCTTGCCAGGACGTGGAGGTGCCGGAGCAGCCGGACGGGCCGCAGTATCCCTTTTCCGGGCTAGACGACAGGGAGAAGTGGCCCGTGGTTTTCTATAACCGGACCTGCCGGTGCGCGGGGAACTTCATGGGCTTTAGATGCGCGGACTGCAAGTTCGGCTACTTTGGGGTGAACTGTGAAGAAAGGAGAGAGTCTCTGAGGAGGAACATCTTCCACCTGTCCAGCGCGGAGAGGATCAGGCTGGTGTCGTACCTGAACCTCGCCAAGCAGACGGTCAGCAGGGACTACGTCGTGGCCACCGGGACCTACCGGGAGATGGAGAACGGCTCCAGCCCGATGTTCGCGGACGTTTCCGTGTACGACGTATTCGTGTGGATGCACTACTACGTGTCCCGGAACGCGCTGCTGGGCGGCCCCGGGAACGTGTGGACCAACGTGGACTTCGCGCACTGGGCCCCCGGGTTCCCATCGTGGCACCGCGCGTTCCTGCTGCACTGGGAGCGGGAGATCAGGAAGCTGACCGGGGACGAGGCCTTCACCATCCCGTACTGGGACTGGAGGGACGCGCGGGGCTGCGACGTGTGCACGGACGAGCTGATGGGGGCCCGGAGCCCCCAGGACCCCAATCTGCTCAGCCCGGGCTCGGTCTTCTCTTCTTGGAGGGTAAAACACTAGGTTCCGTTCGAACATTGTGGAAGTGACATTTGGGATTTTCAAACACTTTATTTCTTGCATTCTGCTTATTTGTATGCAGTAATTTTCTGCATCAGTTTATAGTGTAAATGTCTTTATTCTTTATTCTTAAAAAAATCAGATGATTTAATATTATTATTATTTAATATATTTTGATATGATTTAATATTTTACCTGATTTTACCTGGAATAATTTTTTTTTACTCATGATGTGAAATGCTAGTTTTCTAAATACTGAGATACTGAGAGTGATGCATCCCCTCCCCGGATTCCCCCTCAAAATCTGAACCGAGCATTCAAGCAACTGCTTCATTCATATATATATATATATATATATATATATATATATATATATATATATATATATATATATATATATATATATATATATATATATATGTATATATATATATATATATATATAGAGAGAGAGAGAGAGAGAGAGAGAGAGCATTTATACATTTATATCAACACACATTCCTGTAAAACCCCACTTTAAATGGATTTATGAATACAAATCACAAGGTCTGTGAATTTATGAATACAAATGACAAGGACTGTGAATTTATGAATATAAATGGCAAGGACTTGTGCACCTTTATTTCTGTTGATCAAAAGGATTGAAACTAAAAACAACAACTTAGTTTAAGTGGCTTTGATGCCAGAAAAGTGAGGTTTACCTTGACAATAACTGTCCTTAACCCAATATTAAACTCCTAACAGTTTAATGCACCGTATTGTTTCTGTATGTGTGTGTGTGTATCAACAGGTGCTGTGCTCCAAGCCTGGGGACTACAATGACAGAGGGGTTCTGTGTGATGCCGGAGAAGAAGGCCCTCTCCAACGTAACCCTGGAAACCACAATCGCAACATAGTTGAACGGTTGCCAACTTCAGCAGATGTGGAGTTCACCCTCAGCCTGAACAACTATGACACCGGAGCCATGGACCGAAGTGCCAACATGAGCTTCAGGAACACTCTGGAGGGTCAGATAAACAGCTGGACACACACACACACATACATGCATGCACGCACGCACGCACGCACGCACGCATGCACGCGCGCGCACACACATACACACACACACACACACACACACTACTGTCCAGCTCAATAAGTGACATTACTCTCTGTACTGCTACTCTTCCCTGTCACTGTGGTAATATGCTGTAATAATGCATTAATAACAATAGCATGTCTAGGTTATGAGCCTGAAGGATATTTATTATACTGTGAAGCATTATTTGGGGATTATTTTAAATTTTTGACATACGTATTAAACATTTTCAAACAATTTACACAATAACCTAGGCAGTGAAACTGAAATTAAGCAACTTAAGATGAAGCTGGATAGTTTATTGTTGATATTAATTTAATATACTGGTGTCACTAGTCCCTGCTGAGACTGCTACTGACCCCTGACCAAAAAAAAAAAATTGTAGCTACTTGTTATGCTTCAAAGCTGTATGAGTTGTCAAAGTAGTTCCACCACTAACAGAGTTCCCCTCTAAGCTTCTGTCATGATTTCATTTAAGTAACAGTATGAGGCCCAAAGAGATAAAACTCTCTATTACTGCTGACAAACAGAGAGATAATAGAAAACTTTAAACCATTGTATCCAAATGATGTAAAGGTACAACTACTTCTTGTTTGTCATTTTACCTTTCACATTTATAATCTACAGATTTAGAATTTTTTAGGACCAAAACCACATTAGGAACCATTGGACTGAAGCTAATTGTGCTGCTTACACATTGATAAAATAAGAAATAAAAATACTCATAATTTCTTTTCTAACTTATCACGTATTGCTGCCCTATTAAAATAATGGCCTATGTCATTTTTGACAATACTGAGTTTTTAGGCTAAATCATCTCTTAATGATGCTCCCATGTCTGGTAAATCACCTTAATGCTGAGTTGAAAAGATCATTCTCTTTATGCCTTATAGGACAATGGCCATTTTACTTTGGCCATTTTAATTTTTGCCTAAGTCAAAGTTTTTTGTCAAGGTCAGGATAAAATGCCAATTTAAGAAGCTGTCATGATGGTGGCTGCTTCAATAAGCAAAAAGAAGCTCTAAACATAATTCTTGAATAAATTTCTACTAGTGAGTGAAAAAGCTATAGGCTATAATGTTTTTTTATTGTTATTTGTCTAAATCTCACAAGTTATACGTTAATATTAATTAAATATAAAGTGCTGTGCATATAAATAAATTCAATAAATATGTTGCCACATATAAAGAAAGAATGGGAGTTCCAGGATCTTTAGTCCATTAAGTCACACTAGAATGTTCAAAAATAGGCCTGAGTCACCCCCCCCCCAAAAAAAAACAAAAAACAAAAAAAAAACACTTATTCTAATAAAGTTGTTGTGTTGTGTTTATTAATCGTAAGGGCTCATTTATCTTCAAAGGAAGTCATTTTACCTTTAATACTTTTGCAAATTTAGTTGGTAATACTTATGTGTTTTTGCTAAAGTAGGACTTTAAATGCAGGTTTTCTCAGTGTTGTGATGGTTTGAAGTCATATATTCTGTAGAAATCCGGCTAGAGGAAAATTAAATAACAGAAACACATATTTCCGATTGAAGGTGAGTTGAGTATCAACACAGGACTCTCTTATATGAATATGTCTCTTCTCCTGCTTTAGAGATTCATGGCGGTTTCCAAGGATATCTATGTTAGATCTGAACATTCACATATGTCACATTTCATAGAAAAGAAAGATAATCCACTGTAGGAGAGCTTTGTGGAGATTCCATTACCATACACATCTTCTGTAAAGATACCATGCTTTTTTGTTTGAGAGGTTATATTCTTGAAATGCTCTATATATTGTATTTCTTTTGGATGAAAATAAATACTGTGTATTCAGTGTTTCTGAAGCATTAACTATTATATTTTTTCGCCCAGGCTTCGCTGTTAAAAATACCATACTTTGTTAAGGTTATGTTTGTCAGTATCTCATTTTGCAAACAAAAAGCTTCTATATCCTATACATGATAAAGGTACCACTGTGAATGCTAATTACATCTCATCTCGCAGGATTCGGGGATCCTCGGACTGGGTTAGGAAACAGTTCTCATATGGGCATGCATGCTGCGCTCCATGTGTTCATGAATGGAACCATGTCTTCAGTGCAGGGCTCTGCAAATGACCCCATATTCATTCTCCATCACGCTTTTGTTGACAGGTGAGGCACACGCTTACAGGATCTGTCAGGTGTCCATATGATCACTGAAAGAAGTTTACCACACTGCAATCTTCCCTCCTGTTCACACTGGACATTAGAACATCACCTTTAAATGTGCTTTCAGTGTATGTGATGGAGGTCAAAATCCACAGCATGTCCACACAGTCATTGTGTGCAAAAAATGGATTTGAAAGTTCATCTGAAGCTAATAGGAGCAGTCTGCGTTAGTGGATTTCTGCCACATTTACAGTCTTTAGTATCAAATTCCCTATTATGCATTTCCCTCAAAAATAGATTTTGGCACTAAAAAGACAATGTTTGAAGATACACTATATACTTGATTTGACTAATTTGGACAGCTGGAGAATTACAGATTTTCATTTCAATGCATTTTTCCACAGAAGGAGGCTTGTGGATGTGATGGATGTCCCCAATCACTTACAATGTAATTGTGGATGAATTAATTAAAGGGTCTTCTAATGTTCAGTAACAGCAAGAAAAAAATATTTCAATGTTCACTTGGGCACTTGACTATTGTTTTGAGACCGACTTGAACAATTTTGAACTTGTGGAGTGGCATTTGTTGCTATGTTTTGCTATCAAACAGAATAGGTTTGCTTATTTAAAAAAATAGAGAAATATAAATGTTTTTTTTAATGTAAAATAAATGATTACTTAAAATGCAAATCCAAACATTTTTGTTTGCAAGATTTGAGTTGGGGTTAGGGTTGAAGAACAGATTGCTGTTCATAAGATGAGTGTGTGTGACTGTGTGTGTCCTTTACAGCTTTGTTATACTGCATGCTTAAGTAAAAGTTGGAGAAGTTGTGTGTGTTGTGTGGTGATGTTTGTGTATCTGATGGTATTTGCTGCAGATGGATGGTTAAATAATGTCTCCTAATCGGTCATACCGCACACTCTCAATTGCAGGTGCACTGATTTTGTGCCGATAGGTTTTACCTGACATTTATTTTGTCGATAGCTCTTGAAAGTTCGCCATATTGGTGCCAATTGTTGTCTTGTCTGCATCGTAATGCACAACTTTGCCTCCTTGTTATAAAACAATGTGCATCCAGATAACTTTAGCCACTGCAACCTCTAATGTCAGAGTTCCTCAATGAATACATTAAAATAGTTTGGTGTATTGTTATGTAGGCTATAGACCGATTCTCTTGGCTCACATTCATAAAATATTGTAAGGTTATAGGTCTACTGCATATTGAGAAAACTTTAATCGGTACATTATTGCACAACAATTGCAAGATGAGGACCTGCTAAATATTGTTGTGTATTTTTCTTTTTTTATGAATCTTTTTTTTTTGAAAATGTGTTTTACAATTTGGGCAACATGGCAGCGCGGGGGTTAGCGCTGTTGCCTCACAGCAAGAAGGTTGCAGGTTCAATATGTTGGAATTGCAAAAAAAAAGAAAAAAAAAAAAAAGATTAAGTTTAGCAAACAAACATTTTGGATTTACAAATACATTTTTTGAATTTGCATTTAAATTAATCTTTTATTTTACTTACAATAAAATATTTTTGATTGCAGTCTTGATAGTTTCACTATCTAATCCTTTTTTCATTTGCACACCCATTCAGTTTGATTATAAAATATAAAAACACAAACCATAAGAACCTGTCATTTAATAATATGCATGTATTTGCACACATTAACTTAACAGCTGTATTTGTTTCTCTTTTCCATGGAAGCATCTATGAACAGTGGCTCCGGAGGCATCGACCATCTCCATCCCAGTACCCAGACTCTAACGCTCCTATAGGCCACAACGGAGAATACCACATGGTTCCCTTCCTGCCGCTCCACACAAACAGAGAATTCTTTATTTCCAGTAAAGATCTGGGATATGAATACTCATACCTGCTAGATGCTAGTAAGTTTTCATCTGTTTTTTTTTTTTTTTTTTCATTATTCATTTGCTATTTTAAAGCAGTTGGTGTTTGCCATTATTCCTCCTTATCTCATTCATTTTTTAAATTTCTAGAAATTTAATCTTTTAAGCCAATCACTGAATCTATTTAGTTTGAAACCAAACCAAAATAGGGTTTCAAGCTGCAATCATCTCACGTTATATTAGTTCTTTCATTTACCACTTAAACTGATGCATTTGGCCTATATTTAGGTCCAGAATTATGTGACTTTCTGTTTTTAACTCAACCATTCTGCCGTCCAGACCAGAGGCTGGCAGAATCCATGCGTCGCTACCTGGAGGAGCTGCAAAGTGTGTGGCCCTGGCTTCTGCTGGCGGGGCTCTGTGGAGGAGTCGTAGCTGTGGCCGCAGCTGCTGTCGTCATGACTGGAAAACGGCGATACCGTGGGTCACCTTGGTTTTGGAAAAATGCATTTGCTCTACCAGAAAAACAGCCACTTATCTTGAGTTGTGACACAGGGGAAACCAAGCCCTTGAACTACCAAACAACTATGTGAATCCACAGCTAAATTTCATGTCTCTAGGAATTTTAATGCCAAAGTACAGTGAATTTGACATGATTTTGACTTACTGTAATAAATATCCATGGTTGTTTAATATAAATGTATTTAAATCGTATTTACATAGGGCATTTTGAAACATACTATTCGCCCACAACTGCTAGTACAATCTCACATTTCTGCTTATTTCAGACATGAATCATTCTGTTGACATGGTTGTAAGAATCTGATTACACACTAGCACACAGACGACTTCTGCTTCTGTAGTTGTTACATCAGTCAGTGTTTATTGTGACCAAACAATAATGCATGCTTATCTGCCTTTTCAGACAATGAAAAACAAACCCCTGAAGTAGCGACTGAAGCTTTGCGGGGCTTTTTCTTTTATTATCTTCACGCAGGAATTGACTGAACCACTTTTTGATTAACATTTAAATTGATTTACGTTTGTGGCATGAGACGTGCTTTTGGAAAGAGAAAGGTAATGAGCACTTCTGCGCGGATGTCAAGGTCTGAGGTTTCTCCACAGCACCAAATCGCAGTTCAGTATTCTAACCTCATTGTTAGTTATCATAGTTAAAAAACATTCTGACATTTGTAAAAGTCAATCCCAAAAGTTCCACATGGATCAAAATCTCCACTTTAAAGGTCACACCTAATTTACTTCATCAGAAGCGTTTCATTTCACAAGGTCCCACTGATTGGAAGATTCTAAACTTAATACCAATTAAACTAAATTTATATTCTCTTAAATTCCTCAGCATATAAAGTTAGGTCTGCACCAGAAATTCGCCACAATGGGATATAAACTATATATATATATATATATATATATATATATATATATATATATATATATATATATATATATACACACACACACACACACATCAACCCAGTTCGGTTTTAAAAGCTCAACACAAAACGTTTATTTTTGGTAAGATAAATTGGCTCCCTAATGATTTTACGCTTTCCTCATGGTCTCATTCAGTCAGACCTAATGAATACATTCTCATCCTTGATACATGCTGCCTACCAAAGGATTTATATATTATAGTACTTAGCTTCAAATACTTTGTATTCACTTGGCATTCTCATATATCACTGGACATTCTCATTGTTAAATGTGTTTGTTGTGACAGGCAATTTCATTTTAAATACAGCATTGACTGCTTGAAGCTAAACTTGTACAAAATATACATTATATTCATATAAAAAAAAAAACATACATTTTTAGCATAACTATCATTTTGGATCACCTATGAGTTTGATTCTCAAGGAATTATTTTATTTCTTAGAACACTTTATTTAGAATAATATCCATGATATACAAGTGTGGATTTGAGGGAGCTAAACATCCTAACTAAACTACATAAAAGCAGCTTCATCATCACACAAATACACAAGTATATTTATGAAGACAGCATTATGTGATATTCATGGACAGAACAATTTATACAATTTATAACCAAAGGATGGAATGAAAACAATAAACAATTGCAAGTATTCAAATTCAAAGGTGCTGAATATGAAGTGAACACATGGAAATGTACAGATGGAATCATCTTTGCCCAAACCCTGTTCAAATGGAAGATGGTCATAACTCGTCCATTAGGATGACATGGAAACGAAAACAGCCAGCTTTAGGGATCTGAACTCAAGCACAGTCACACTGGACTCATCTTACTGTGTGATGTTATTTTCAAGGGGTTTTCAGTGTCGAACAAGTGTTTCGTCACTTGACTTCGAATGAAATTCTACTCAAAGTCAGTGTTTCTGAAGTGATCCTTGAGTACTTCAGTGAAAAAACTTTGTGAAAAATACTTGCAGATTCTTAAGCATTCCAACCTACATGTTGACCAATAAAAATACAGAATTTAGAAGACAAGGCAAAAATCAAGTAGTTTACTAGTAAGAATGATAAGAAAACACTGTAAAGTTGAGGAGTAGAGGCCAAAGTTCCATGACAGCGAAAGAGGCTTTTTAACTCTTTACAGAGGTAAAGAATGGACTATATGGCCTTGGATGAACTAATACGTTTCTTTTAATTCATCTTCATCATTCATCGTCGTCCTCACTTTCAGACTCCTCTTTTTTCTTCTCGGTCTCCTTGGGTGGGGAGACGGGGGGAGGAAGGTCCAGCCGAGCCCAGGACATAGGTTCAGATTTCTTCATGGCTATCTCGATCTTAGCTGCCATCATGTTCATTATACTCTTACTCACATCTATCACCTACATGGGAAAGACAGGTGTGATTAAAGAAAGGCTTAACAAACTGATGCTAAAAAAAATGCTTTTTAAAAAAACAATGCAGCCTTGTAGATAGAACTTCATAGAAGTGAAAACAACTATAAAATGAAATAAAGTTGTATTGGATAATTTTGTAATAGTAAAAATAATCTGTTCTATGACATGAAATCCTACAGCAAGGATGTAAACATGAACCTAAACCTAGTGTCATTGTGGTTCCTGAAGATCAAATGGCACACTGTTTTTTCTAAATGAAATTATGAATAAAAAAGTTGGGGTTAGAAAAACGTGCCCCCCAGAAAATATTAGCGGTTTACTGTTGTGTTAGATGAGGGACTGTGAATTCAAGTGTATAATGTTCTCTGTACAACTACTGCCATTTAGAGTCACCATTAAAAAGGTCCCTTATTTAATAAGACACATCCTTTATAGAAGTCAAATATATGTTGGCATCTTTGGTGATTTATCCAGAATTATCACCTTTCTGACAATGTCAACCAAAAAATTTAAGATGTATAAGCTTCGTAAAAGTATATTAATGGCAGAGTTGGTGTATTACATTGCATTAAATTGTACCTAATGAAGTGGCTGGTGCAGTATATTGGTGTATAAATATAAACCAGCGTTTGGCAAAGGACAAGACATTTTACATCAAGTTGACAAAAAAAAAAAAAAAAAGTGATGCTGCACTTACTCCCCACAAGCTGATTTTCTGCTCAAACTCCTTCTCTCCCTCAAACATAACATGGATGTCGAGCTGAAGAGGAAAGAATAAATATGTTTAAAAAAGGGAAAACTAAGCAGTGACCATAATAGTCAGAAATATATGACACTATAGAGACTCTAGTAGCACTCACCTGGGTGCTGTTTGCATCCACATAGCACAGCTGTGGGTCAGCGTTCTTGGCGTAGATGGAGATGATGACCTGAGTCGCGGTCTGGTGCCAGTCAAACCGACATGGAACCACTTTCTTGCCCTGCAAGGAGATTTCAGATATTATAATCATGGTCTAACACGCTGATTCAGCCGTTCATTCTGTACCACAAAGCATGTTTTCCACTGCGGTGCGAGAACTTACCAGACGCCACTAGATGGAGTCACAGTTTGAGCCTCTGTCACACAGACTTGCACAAATGAATGATCACTCGCTGTCAAGCGGGCACACCTACCTCATCTTTTTTACTCCATAGATGTGTTCCTTTGGTGCAGCCCTCTTGAGAGAGGAAGGTGTTAAAGTCTGAGGTTTTCCTCTTACAGCAGCTCCAGTATTTCATCCTTTAGTTGTAAGGAGAGAGGAAAAAAAAAAAACATACTGCTGGATTTTTAGCAGTCAATAACTTGTCACTCAAGTAAACTAGTAAACAAGACCAACTGTAAAATACTGCTGTTGCTCTTCACGCTTCTTTTACAGCTTACATAAAATATATATTATCTCATGTTTCTACAGTGAAATGGAGATGGAGCTGGGTTTAAAATATTCTTTATGATATGGAAATAGATGCATCATCTAATACTAACCCTTCATGGAAGACAGGAAATCCAGAGTGGTATGAGCACACATCCGAATCACTGGCAGGTCCATTATAAGTCTGAAGACAGCAACAAATGTAGGATTCAAATGACTGATGATGATATAGCTAAACTGCACATGTATGACAAAGAATGAGAGAACTGAATAAAAGTTGCCATCCCATTCCCTAATAAAGACTTTGATACAAAATCAAAAAATACAAATTAAGAGCAATCTAAAGAAGAAATCAACCGATTAATCAACTAAAAGCAGGCAGCCCTTGAGAGAACGGTTTTCAATCAAATGGTTTGAAATACAATTATGTAAATCATTAGAGTCCCACTCCAAGCTTCTACATAACACTTCAATGCAAATGTTCCTCAGAATGTAAGTTTCTAAATTCTGGGTTTTCTGCTCTGACAGCAAAACATGTTGTTTTGCATCTGTCTGGAGGGGAAGGAGCACAGAGGTGGTTAAAGAGCTGCATCTATTCCCCTCCTGTTCAGAGCACTGAGCTCTTCTGGGATGTTACATTTTCTGTTTATCAGGGTCAGCTTGGATCATCGTGATTTGTTTTTGTTTATATTTAAAAAACATCCGTGGACATTTTAAAGAATTTGTCCCATATGTTTATTGAGTTTGGCTTAGAGATGAAGATAGGGAAGCTTATTTGGCGAATTTCACAATTTAAGCATGAATGTAAAGATTTAAGACTTCACACATCACATTCACAGGTATTTTTACATTCGAACACCATGAGGTAGTGATGTGTCTACCTACTTTAGAGCATCCTCCGTTTTTACAGGACGTTCCGATCTTAATCCCATCGCCATCTTCCTCTAAAGGGATAGAAAGAGTTAGAGAATTGCACTGGCAGATATATGTTGACCTGCCTCAGTCAGCTTTTGCTCAAATGCCATAACGTGAATGACACCAGTGATAGCAAATCCCTAGTGGCCATCCATTAACTTTAACTGTGAACATGACCTTCCCACGTACTATAAAAAGAAGTGGATGGTGACCAAACTGCCAGAGATAGAGGACAAAGAAGAAAAGGGAGAAAAAAAGGAGGAGATAAAATTCTGTTCTCACCCTTTTTCTCCTGCTCGTTTTCAGACAGCTTTAGTCGCTCCAGAGCCTGCTTCAGAGAAGCAGAGACTTTATGTTGCATCCTCGTCATTGGTTCATCAGGACTGGAACAGCAACACAAAATATTAGCAAAGGCAGGGACAAAGCCAGCTTTATTCAGGCTATTTGAACATGTTGCTCAATAACTCAAAACTCTAAACATATAATTGAAAAGGTGTTGTCAAATTTGGTTTTGCCAGTTGAGTTTGAACAAGTGAGAAGTGAGTGAGATCAATTCATATAAGTTTGCTGCATTTTGCACAAGGCCAGTGTTTGCCAGGAGAAAAAGTGTGCAAAAAGATGCGATTTGTGTTAAAAATGTTGCAAACATATGATTAAGAGTAAGAGTTAGACTACGTTGGAGCTATGTTGTTTGTATGTTGACAAAAATTTCAGAAATATGTGCATAGTTCCATTTTTGTGCATATAGTAGAAAATCTGTAATTACACAAGGTGGTTGAAAATGACCCAGGGTAAAACACTGGAGAACGCTTCTGACTGTGCTGTGGATACGTTTAATGACTCCTGGCTGATTTAATACCTCTGATAGCGTACCTATCCTTTTATGCATTTGATTATGTAGCAGAATCATTTAGAGCATGGATATTAAATTGGATGGTGTAGTAAATGGAGAAAAGACTGTTGACTTCTTGGTCTTCTCATTCTTTCCTTTAAATGTGATTTAAAAAAAAAACAATGCTAATGTACATGTTGGTATAATGGTTTTCAGACAAGGAATCTTTATATCTACAAAATTACTTCTGATTTACATAAAAAGGGTTAAAAGGCGTTTTATATTACTTTTATAGTATGTTCTCTTATATATTTTTATATGACTTCTTTAAGATTTTGTTTTAACATTTCCAACTTCTGTATTCTTAATGTACCGGTATTGATTAAAATATTAAGTTTGGAGGAAAGTGTACAACCTTGGCCTGCGTATGGCCTCCTGAGGCTTTGGTGCAGAGATGATGTACTCGTTAAATTTTGGCTTTTGATCATCTGTGTCTTTCCTTTCTCCTGAAGATGTCACATCTGGTTTCACCGGCTCTGGGGGCTTCTCTTTGTTGTGGGGACCTTTTGTACAGCCCTGCCGGGAAGAAAGTCATTGTATTGGACTCAAAAAAAAGAGTTGTATGGTATGTGAGGGTACAGAAATAGGGGCAATCAATGTCTATGAAAACAACAGACAATGTAGATGCCGAGACATGGTCGGTGGCGACAACCTACCACAATGCTGAGGAAGTCTGAGAAGTCAGTAGTTCTTCTCTTGCAACAGGACCATCCCTGGAGAAAGTTAAGAGACACATTAACTTTAAAGAGAAAATGCGATGCAAGCCAACTGTGTGTTTTCAGGCATTTTACCTTCAGTGCATCGTGAAACACTGGGACTCCAGGATGGTAAGTGCAGCCATCTGTGGAGGCCAAACACAACTTTGATTAACTTCAGAAAAACTATGTCGTATTATGTAGCACATGCTGATGCTGCTTCACAGATTCCATGTCAACATGACATCCTGCAGATTGAGGTGCTCATTGTCAAACAGAACTTCCAAAGTGGAGCATCTAACAAAGTAGCTGGCTGTTCTGTTGAAAACTGAACATAATATTATGTTAGACATAACATAGCATTTAGTGGGTTTTTGGATCAACACTAATCATAATGTACTAAGGCAATTGCAGATAAGACTTCACGTTAGGATTAAAATAATTTGACATGCTTACATAAATAAATGTTAATTATGTGTAGAATATAGGAAAAAGTGTTATGTCTCTCTGAAGGAAATCCGACACTGCACGAATGAGTCCTTCAACCAAGAAACGAGTTGGCGACTTTGGTCGTCTCAAAGTTAATGTATTTTGAATGGGTTAAATGCCTGAAATAAGATCTGTGGTTACAACAGTCCCAAGTTTTCATGTTTTGTTCTGCAGAATAAAACACGTCAGTAAATACCTTGCTCATAAATTTCAAGCTTTGTCATGACACGTCTTAAAAAGGCAGTTGTTGACAAGTGGTGAAATGAGACAACAGAGGTTGTCGAGGACATTAAGATCAACACACTAAATATACAGGAAACATTGAAGTCTGTTTAAGCCTAACTTTATACTTGCATTTACTCTTAAAAAAAATCACAAAAGTAGCATAGTAGAAATTATTTTTATTTTATTATTATTATTTTATGATCGAAATATGCCAATATCATATTTTCTGCAATAATCCAATATCCAATTGAAAAATCCCATTGACTTTTTATTTTGGGTTGTCCTACAAAAATATATCATCCTTCAGATTAATTCAAGGATAAAACTAATGGCAAGCCTAACTTTTTAGCATAATAAATAATAAATAAACAAAGATAAAGAGAGCCAGTCAGTACATAATTGATGTTTTTTTGCAATAAATGTCAGGAAATTTATTTTTTCTAAAAATACAATGTATTTCATCTAGCAAGATTTGCATTTGTCAGTGTGAAGTGCAGCACACAAAATGCAAGGTTTTATTATTAATCTGGGGACCAGAAAACGTAGGCTAGTTAAAAATAAATATAAAAACTCTCCCTTCATCCAAAGAACTCATTTTCAAACTGAAGCAAATCACAAGCAACATTCAGGTCAAACAAAAAGACCATTTGAAAGTGAAACAAAATCTTATGAAACTGGATTTATGATATGACTTTAGATACCATCGGACATTTTCAATTGGAGCTTTGCCTTAAATGAAAAGTACAGCGGGATTTTTAATAACATGGTTTAGAAACTGCCCTAAAAAGATAACACATTGTAAAATTAATAAAACATTGGCTGTGTGACACCATAAATCAATAATCTTCCGTACAGCATAGCCTAATCTATGCCCCCTCCATGCTACGCCTTAGATGCACCTCTTAGATACCACTAAAAGTAATTATAATTTACCCGATTGTTATGAAAAGAAGCATCCTATTAAAATGGAAATTAGGCTTGACTTGAATTGAGTATCTGGTAATGCACAATGTTATGTGATTTGAAAACCGAGGCAGACATTTCGAAATAGATGAAATAGAGACTCACTGAGGTGTTGTGTTGAGCTCGGGGGATATTACCACCTTGAAAGTTCAATTATATTTATATCAGGAGCTTCATGCAAACAATGGTCTAAAGTGAATTACGATCTTATACCTGCACAGCCTCGATATAGGTGAATTTCCTAGTGGTTTGGTCAGGGTACTGCACATTTGGCAGCATGAACCAGATTATTTTCATGCAGAAAACATGTTGATAATTTCATTTGCATAATCAACTAAATGTGGGAGGATATTACAGATAATTCATGTGTTTCTCATAAAAACAAGACAATGTTTTGTGTCATGGGAAAAAAGCAATTAGATGGGAATTTAATATCAAAGAGTGGTGTTTAAATAGAAATTATCTTTGTCTCCAGAGATGTTTCTTGGTGTTATATATATGATCCTATATGATCCTTGTTATATGGGAGGCTGTCTCACAGATTGATGTTTGACTGCTGTCCGCAGTGGGTTCAAGATATACTGTGACTTTCCTCAGGCATAAGCTCTTCTGGTTTCAGGGAAAAAGGATTACCTCATGAATACATAGCTCCTCCTGGGTGTCTTACATCGCATGCTTCATACAGCAGGGTAGCATCTTTGTATGCTGAAGGGCAGACCTGCCATATTTACGAGCTGTGTGAACATCTTTGTGTGCATTGTCGTGTATTGGAGCCTGTGTGTTTATTTTAGCATCTAATTAACTTAATCTGTCCCATTGGTTCTACTGTTCTCTTCAAATCAGTGGCATGGTTTTGGAATATTTATCACTGTAAAGCAGTTAATGTTAAATTTAGTGTGACTTCTCCTATTATAGTGGCGACCTTCTGATAAAAAAAAAAAAAGTCATTTGAATATTTCAAATCAGCCAGTGGACTTTGGACACATCTTTAACCAGGTGTGTAATGTAAGAAAGTAATAATATTTTGTCTTGAAAGTCACATATCTGCAGTTATCTGAATTCCATTTGAAGTTATAATACCCCTAACATGACATAGTTCAATTTAAAATGCAAAAATTCAACTCATTGTTGTTTCATGTTTTACAGAGCTCTCTCAGGTGCTGCACTGGAGCTCCAGAAGGCACAGGTCATTTCTGGTCTGTCTCATAAATATTCATGAACCTCTTTTCTGATTGGCTGATTCTCAAACGAAGACTGGACAAGAGGGTGCTAGTGCGGACAGGTGGGCTATGCTGGGAACCTCTAGAGGTGGAGGGAGCTACTGAATGACATCAAGGAAGTACAAATGAGGTGTGAAACACCAAAGATTCTAAATTCAGGCTGTGAGCATTTGTTTTTCTGAGTGTATGATGCATGGGACAGGTTTTATATAACCTCTCGACCTTATCTAGATTTAAGAACAACAAAAAAAAACACATCAAAGTGGTTATTTGCACAATATCAGACTTTTAAGAAAGTTTCAGAGTATCTGTACTTCACTTTAGTTTTTTTTTTATCTTTCAACTTTACTTCAATACATTTCTTAAATAAAATATATAATTTAATTCCACTACATTTCCCTTAAGCATTTCCGTTACTCACTACACAATAAAATCTAAACGCGGTGTCAATAAATGATCTGATACGAGCATTACTTGTGACATTACAATTAGTTTGGAAGACAATTTTAGTATTCAGTTCACATAAGGTCACATAACGATGAAAATAAACATGAAAATTCTCGATATTCTGACTACTAACCTATTCACTAACAGCATTTCCTATCAATACCCAATTACATTTAACATCAGAAAACTAATTTTGAAACGTGAGTACAATAAATATCACATAAGTGGGGAATTTTACTCAAGTAAAATTGTAATTAATTCTACCAATGTCATCTTCTGGTCAGATATGTGTGTTTTCAGCTAATGTTACCTCATACAGATTTCTCTTAAAAAGACAAATGATCTCATATATGTATACCTTTATAACAGGTATATAAAGCTATATATTCACCTTTAAATGAATATCACGTGTGACAAAAATATCAATAAAATTACTAAATTAGAGATAGTATACAGGTAGTTTTAGACAGTATAGTATTAGATAGTATACAGTAATAATAAAATCTAGAAAAACGTATTCCTGAAAACTTTTCAGTGGTTCTCTGCAAAGTATTACGTGACTTTTTATCCTGCTAATCACAGCAGCACCACATGCTTACATGAGTCGCCAGAAGTCACCGTAGGACCACGTGCTTTTCAACCACCTGAAAATAACTGAAGCTTTATCCGTTTCAGTATGATAGAAGTTGTTCCTGTCGGGTACAGACGGCTAACACCAAGTTAGCTTCACGGGCCCAACCAGGCCTGCTTGCTCCCAGAGAAACTTCCAGATGAACGGAGGTTAGCACGCTATGCTAGCAGACTAGCGCAGAGCAGGATAGTTAGCCAACTAAAACATACGTACCGTCCGGGTTATTTTCTGGATCAAACCGCTGTCCGCATCCTTTATTATAACACAAAGCTGACATGGTGGCTGGTGAAACGGGTTTAGTGTGTGTGGCTAAGTTTGTAACTACCCAGTAGAAAGCGAGTGTGTGAGATGCCGAACAGCCGCCGCTACACTGGTCCAACTTCCGGATGTTGTCGGCTTCACTCGGCGTTACTCGGCAACGTTCGGAGCTCACCGAGCCCGCCCTGCCAGTCCTCCCTCCCTCCCTCCCTCCCGCGAGCGCACAGTGGTCCCGCACAACTGATGCTGGCCGCTTTCAAACTTGCATGAAGCGTGTTGTTCTTTCTACCATTATCCACCTCGGACCTCATCCTCGCAGCAAAACAACATATAAGTCATTTTAACGCCGTTTTTGTGTCAACTATTGCAGATCAAGCCGAGGTAGCCGCACTCCGGGTGACAGTAGTCAGGTGCATGGAACTGAGGCAATAGCGAGTTTTACGAGGATGGCTGCAGCCCACTAGACAGCTGCCTCTCGGGATATGCGCACATGATTTTTTTTTCCATTTGGCACATGACCACCGACTTCTGAGTGTCTGTTTTGCGCGTTTTGCCTTTTTTATCCCCTTTGAATACTGACGGAGAGAGGATGGAAGGGATTTACTTTTACAGCTTACAGCTGTTTCGTCTAAAGGTAGGACATGCTGCTGTATGTGAGTGAAGTCTATACAATAAAGCCTAGTTAATTAAGCTGAGGACTGCAGACTGTGGCTTAAACTCATGTTGATTTTGCACGGGGTGATCTCTGTCGGATCTGCAGAGATGGGATGGGACAGTGTCTTTATGGGGAATCTGGAGTCTCCTATTTGAAGCTGATCTTAGGTGGGTTCACGACATGAGCTAAAAGTAGGCTTCTATTAATATCAATTAATATTATTTATCATTTTAAGTTTCAATTGAAATTAAACCACGAGTCTATACAGGACTATATGACGATGGGTACCATGTTGAGCACTAGACTACAATCGACCATACAATATTCAACAGCATTTGTCATCAAAAGAATAAGATCAAGAAAATGTTTTTAAATAGGCCACCTCCTTTTCTTTTTTCTTCCAGTCAGTTGGGTTTGAACTTTTGCTCTGCATATAATCTAATACAAACTTTTTAATAGGGTTTCTGCCATCATTTCTAAAAAAAAAAAAAAAAAAAAGACAAGGAAAAAAAAGAAAGAAAGAAAGTGCAATGAATGTGATTTTTCTCAGACCATGGTAGCCTATATTCTGTCCTAGTTAAGATTCTCTTGTGAAAAAGAATGAGGCTAGAACCCTGGTAGTAATGGCTAAAAAATAACATGTCATCCTGGTTTTAGACTATTTGTAACTGTGACTGTTCCTGGTTCTTGTTATTTTATTGGGTGACATAATATATTTCACAGATGCTATGCAAGTGCCTTGTGCTTTGATGTGGTTTGTTTGGTCTGTTTAAAGGCAAGTCATTTTTTGCTTCAGAGCTTTCCGGGTGCAATATATAGTGTACAAATGCAAGTGCAGCATTGCAAATGGTATCATATCTTTGTAGTCATAAGTAGTACCCTTGAAATGTCTTTGGAACTTTTTTGTCTCAGTTCTTCATCAATTTTTTAGCATGCAGAGCCCATGACTCTAACAACACTCCGACTGAATCCAGATCTGTTTTTCTTTGTTATTCTCTCCAAATATAGGGTGACTGAGTGATGGAATAGTGATGAAGCCTAATCAGTGGGGAATTATGCTTCCCCTGCCCAGCTTCACTCTTCTTTTCCATATTATTTGTTTCTTCCTGATCCTCTGTTTCCCCCCAATTCATCCCCAGTTCCTGCCAGAACCAAGGGCAGGACAAGGCCTGCTGCTCTTCACACAACCCACTTATAATGCTTCCATCTACGAGAACTCTGCACCAAGAACTTATATCAGAAGTGATGTCAAAATGGGAATTATTCTTGGGCCACCTCGGTCTTTAGTCATAAAATACTCCATTGAGTCTGGAGACAGTGAGGGAATCTTCCAGGCTGAGGACTTCATAATGGGTGACTTTTGTTTCCTCCGTATATGCACTACTGGAGGCAGCGGTGTCTTATTAAATCGTGAAGTACAAGATAATTACACCTTGACAGTCAAGGCATCCGCCCAAGGAGGCATAGAAGCCTTAGCTACTGTTTATATTAAGGTCTTAGATACCAATGATCTCCGACCTCTCTTCTCCCCAACCTCCTACTCATTTGTGATTTCTGAGAGTGCCTCTCTGGGTGCCAGCATAGGACGTGTAACAGCCACAGATGCTGATGTCGGATCTAACGGAGAGTTTTACTACTTCTTTAAGAACAGAGTTGAAGTCTTTGCGGTCCACCCAACAAGTGGGGTTATCACCATGATAAGTCCACTCAGGATGGACAAACAAGTCCAATTTGAGCTGGAGGTTCAGGTGGTTGACAGAGGAATGAAACTCTATGGAAACAGTGGCATCAGCAGCACTGCTAGGCTTGTCCTTACTGTGGAGCGAGTTAATGAATTTGCTCCTGTTCTCAGTGCAGTTGCTGTCGTTCCATCATGGGCAGACAATGACCCAGTCTATGTCATAGTGACTGTGGAGGACAAAGATGAGGGGGTGTCTGGGGATATAGAGTGGGTGTCCATCATTGAGGGTGACCCTAATGAACTGTTTGTGGTTGACCGATCGCCAGTCAGTAATGAGTATATGGTGAAAACATCAGAGATGGTCGAGTGGGATAAATTCCCCTATGGTTGCAACTTAACCTTCCAGGCTAAAGATCGGGGTGTACCGCCTAAGTTTTCCAATATCCAAGTTGTTCAGTTGTTGGTGAGAAAACCGGATCCAGTGTTGGCAAATTTCGAGAAAGCAGTTTATGCAGTCAATCTGAGTGAAATAGCTCCCCCAGGCACTATTGTAGAGGTGTTGAAAATCTCCCCAGCTCCTCTGAGTGTCAATTACAGCTTCAGCAGCCTCACAGATCCCATGTACTTTGATATAAACCCTTTGACTGGAGTTATTATGACCACAAGGCAGCTGACAGGGATATCACAGGATTTGATAGAGATGGAGGTGGTTGATACTATTAGTCAGCAGCGAGCAAGAGTCCGAATCAACATAGAGGATGCTAATGACAACACTCCAGTATTCAGCAGGCCATTCTATGATATTGCAATCAACGAGAGCTTACTCATAGGCACTGTTGTTCTTGTAGTGTCTGCTGTGGATGATGATAAAGGAGAGAATGGGTACCTAACCCACACAATTAGTGGTGACCAGTCTCTACCATTTACCATAGACCAGAATTCAGGTGAGGTAAGAATCACAAGAGACCTGGACTTTGAGTCATCAGATGATATCTACACTTTTGCAGTGCGGGCCTCAGACTGGGGTTCTCCTTACAGAAGAGAGAATGAGGTTAATGTCTCCATTCGTCTGATAAATGTCAATGACAACCAACCTCTTTTTGAGAGAGTTTCTTGCAGGGGCATGATAAGCCGTGATTTTCCTGTGAGTCAGACTATTGTCACCATGTCGGCTATAGACATGGATGACCTTGAAATGGTGAAGTACCAGATCCTGTCTGGGAATGAATTAGACTATTTTAACTTAAATCCAGATTCTGGGGCTCTGACATTAAAGAGATCATTAGCTGTGGCTAATTTAAAAAGTGGAATTTTTAACTTGAAAATAGTTGCAACAGATGGAGAGTTGCTCTCCGAACCAACATTTGTGAATGTGTCTGTGGTGAGGGGCAGGATGCCATCCAGGGGGTTCAACTGCAAGGAGACCAGGGTAGCCCAGTTGTTGGGAGAACAAATGCTCTCAAAAGCATCTGCCATAGCTCGACCGAGATCAAACGAGAGACATTCAGACCTTTTCTCCATTAACAAACAGGCTCCACAGTTTGAGGCATTGCCTACTAGTATTCTAGTGAGAGAAGACCTTGCTGTTGGTGCCAGTGTGTTTCAGGTGAGAGCACGAGATGGTGATGTGGGTTTTAATGGCTGTGTCCTGTACTCTATATCTAATGGTAATAAAGAAAACTGCTTCAAAATCAACATGGAGACTGGGTTGATAACTATATTGGAGCCACTTGACCGTGAGCGATCAGATCGTTACTTCCTCAATATCACTATCTTCGATCAGGGTGTCCCTCAGATGTCCAATTGGCGATTATTGACTGTGATCATTGAAGATGCGAATGACAATGACCCCCAATTTTACCAGGACAGCTTCTCTGCTATTGTTTCAGAGAGCTCTGCCATTGGTATTGAAGTTATCACCATTACTGCTTTTGACAAAGATATGGGTCAAAATGGGCAACTGTCCTACACATTACAGACCAGTGTCCCCCAGTTTGGCATTGACAGCGAAACTGGAAGTGTATTTGTCGCTAGCCACTTGGACAGGGAATCCATCCCAGTGTTCACATTGAAGATTGTGGTGAGAGACAAAGCTGAAAGAGGCACTCGAAGGTCATCAGTCACTACTCTAAGTATAATAGTGGAGGATGTCAATGACTGCACCCCAGCCTTCACCCCTAGGAGCTATAGTGCTCGAGTTCTGGAGGACCTCCCAGTAGGGGCTGTGATTACCTGGGTGCAGGCTAAGGACCCAGATGTCGGCCCCGGTGGACATATCCGATACTCCTTGTTGAATGACTTCAATCAAACCTTTGAGGTAGGTGATATCGCTATTTTATTATGTAGACTGTGTATGTTAATCCTCATTCAAGTGACAACTTATGACATATGGGATTGTAACACTTTATACAGATTGATGCTGTGAGTGGGGTGCTGAGGATAAGGAAGGAGTTGGACTTTGAGAAACAGCAGTTTTTCAACCTGACCTTGTTTGCTGAAGACAGGGGAGTACCCAGCCTGAGCAGTCAGACGTTTGTAGAGGTGGAGGTGTGTAACACAGCCACACACGCATATACACATGCACAAATTCAATTCAATCCAGTTCACTTCAGTTTTAGAGACCCCTAGGGTGCATTAACAGAGTGACTAATCAATATACCAAAACAATTACTGGCCGTGAAAGACTCTTAATCATGTTGTCAGTGGATGTGGATTTCTGATATCTGTAATATAATGAAAGGCAATACTAGTATAATAGCCGATGCTATAACCTTCATACTCTGTGTTATCGTCATAAAATTTTTCAGTCAAAAGTAAAATAAATCATTGCATTTTTCCAGGTGGTGGATGTCAATGAGAATTTGTATGCACCCTACTTCTCTGACTTTACTGTGAGGGGCTCAGTGAAGGAGAACTCTCGTGCAGGCACAAGCGTCCTGACAGTCAGTGCTACTGACGACGACAAAGGACGAGATGGCGTGGTCAGGTATTCTGTCAGAGGAGGCAGTGGACTGGGCACTTTCACCATTGATGAAGACACAGGTGTGATTTATGTAAAGTGAATCACTTTACATAACCATTAACTCACAGTGCTATGCTTGGAATATCAACGTCTCTATTGCAAATCATTGCTTATTATATGAAATCTTAATATTCCTGTTCGTGTTCAGATGCTGCTTGACTCAGTTATAGTTTAAAATTGCTCTGTTCCATTGTGGTTTTGCAATCCAGCAATAAGTGATACACAGAAATCACCTCCATGTGATTGCATGTTTGGAATCTCGGTGGAGGTTGTACCGAAAATGTCGGTACAGGATACCCACTACAGGGTACTTTTGCCTAATTGCCTAAAGCTAAGTTGAGCCAGGATCATGTTGTGTTAGAGGGAGAGAGGTGAGGAGAGTGTGAGGTACAGTCAGAGTGCGGATGGGGCCTCACATGGGAGATGTGTACTGGGAGGTCATTACTGTAATGAGGCCAGCATGGAAGCTACATGGGGTTGGGGCGGGCCTTAGGCTCTAACGTACCACTGATCCAGTACTGTGTGAATAACAGTGATCAAGGCATTCCTGCACAGCACCCACACCCAAGTGTAGTGAAATTACTTAATATAAGGAGGCCTGACCCAAAAAACACGTAGTTGTCTCCAACCGCAGCTGAAAACATGTTGATCCAAACAAGAAGCTGTGACTCAGTCACCCAGGCATAAAATCAATCAAATACTCAGTATGGAAATAGCACAGTTCATATTAGTTCATATTGGCTCATGCACGCTATGCTGAACCATGGACTTTAAAATATTATGTGCTGTATGTTACTTGGCTGTGACAAAATCACAGCAGCATTAAATTTTAAAAGTGTAATGCAATATGATAATATCAGCTGGATAAGATCTTGGCGTTTACTATATTTCCATCAGAGAAAAAAAGGAGTCATGTGGGTTCAGAGATTTAAGCTTGAATCTCAGACCCAAAGTATGCATATGTGAAATGTTCATTTGAATGGAAGATGGTATGAGAACTCCTGCTTTCCAATCAAGGCTTGTTGCAGTCTCCGTCTCTATCCATGGTGCTGAAGCCTTTAAACCTAATATATTGCTTTATGCGTCTCTCTCCATGGTGCTGAAACATTCAACCCCAAGCTCCAAAATCTGTCTGATTCATTCATTCTTTCCTCTCTGCATGATAGGATTCTCTAGTAGTACATGACAATTACCACTTACCGTGAGTTAACACTGACTGATCTTGCGTTGCATATGAGCAAGCATGAGAATTTATATTGTGTATAAAGGTAGATTCAATGTCAATATTCCAGCCAGCTAAGAGTCTTTATCCAGATAAACCACATTACAGCAATGTTATACAAACTAAATGTGATTTATTTTGAACAAAATATAAAACTATTGCAGCTATTGTATTTGTATTTCTCCCACTCATTAGTCATTAACTACATTACCACATCTCTAATATAGTTTGACAACGATCATCTTCCAGAGTATTTGCTAAAAACTTCTTCACTCTGGTAACTTCTAATGTTAAAACTTGTTGTTCAAAATAAATGAATAGCAGCATTTCCAATACTTTTTGTTTTTATTCCATTTGATTCCATCTTTATTGTCATCTTGAGAAGTAAAACCGACTGTCAACGATGCTAGCGCCTGAATATGTCAGAGGTAATATTGTTGTATGACTAACAATTTCAATTGAGCCTTAAATTCTACAAATCCATACCTGGAAACAGCAGAATATTACAGTACGGTAGGAAATGATGATAATACATTATTATTAATCAATGAATTATCATTTATTTATTTAATTATACCCAGATAATAGATAATAGCTTTTATCAGCACAAATCAAACTACTCATGAATTCATCATTTCAACTAGATAGAAGTGAACTTTTACTATTACAATACAATAATAAATAGTACAGCATTGAGTAAAATAGGTATTAGTGTAATAAAAGTGAAATAACCAGGGGCCTAAATAGTAGGAATGGCTAATTTAAGCTACTGAAGTCTATTTTAATACTTATTTCTGAAAACAAATGCCAGTGTTCCTCATTTGAGCTCTCTCCTCACCTTTTATCATGCTGGTCTCTACTGTACATAACTTGCACTGGAGGGCTGCATTGACCTTCAACTAGGCTAATTAGTATTGACTGTAGTTAAGAGAGAAAGTGAGAGAGTGATATATGGACAGACATAGATCATTTTTCTTGCCCCTGCTCTCTCTGTCTCTCCCTATACATGACGGTACCATATAGTAGGCAGTATATAATATACTCAGACAGAAGCATGTATCAGTACATAGACATAAAGGTCCCTATAGTCTTCTGTAATCGAAATTGGCACTGCTATTCACTTTAGTATTAAAAACTCAGTAAGGAGCATCACAGCCAGTGAGAAGGTTTATGGAGTGCAGATTTTTCAGGGGTAATCAGAGTGCTTGTTAGAGCAGCAAGTGAAGGGAGAACGGAGTGAATCGAAAAAAGGAAGGGCGAGGATGCAGGGGACCCGGGACTACATTAAAAAGTGTCAGACGATAAATCCCAAGCCTTTATTGAAATGTTTTTTGGGGGGAAGTTTGTAAGTTGTGGCCTTTGTTATATATTTTTTTTATTATTTTTTTCCACCCTAATTTCAGAAACAAGTCTCGGACCAGTGGGCTTTTGGTAACAGATTAAAAGATACACGCCAAGATTCCCCTCTTAAGGTCTTTCATTTTACCTCATGGAGTGAAAGTCATGTGGTGCTAAGCACGGACTGAGCAGAGCTGCTCTGTCCTCTTGCCATGCATTTAGCTGCCGTGTTGAGTGGCTCTGCACAGACTGCTTGTCAGTCAGGAGAGATTAAGACAGACAGTTGGAGAGAGTGAAAGGGACAGTGGGAATGAGAGTACGTTTGAGTCTTAACTTATGCATTTCTCCTGAGTAATTTGCAAATTGGCTCTAAGAGGCATTTTATGTAGCCGATGATACCTTCATTGTCCGTCATAGCTGCAATTTATGAAAGCCGTCTTTTCCCACATTTGATATTTAGATGTTTAAGATGACTCACTCCCTATGTGGGTGGAAAGCACAGCCTATCTTTGTGGAAAGAAGTCGGATCTTCTCTGGCTTAAACCCTTAGCACTCCTGCACTTTGAACAAAAATTGGTATTCTTGTCATTGGTTAGGGGGAAAGCAAGCCCTGCAATTTCTCATTGGGCAGCTGTCAGAAGCCACTGTTCTCTATTAGTGTGTCTGCAAGCTCCTGGATTTGTCACAGTCAGGATAAAGCATTCTTTAAGTTACAGGCAAATACCCTTTTAGTGTAATCTATTCTTCATTTGTTAAAAAAAAAATAAAAAAAAAAACAAGCAGGATTGATTATTCGATATGGTGGAATTAAATAGATAGTGGCACTGCTAATCTGTCTCTCAAGAATGAGGAAGTTGAATAGACATCACAGATGGATGTAAACTCAAGCGTGCTGAGAAATTCTCGATTAGAAAATCTGCCATGACCCATCAATTTTTTTGTTCACTCTTTGAAGTGTGTTATTTATGGTGATAATGGATGCTGTCAAGTCAGATTTATATTGAATTCACTGAACAGTGCCTGTCGGTCTTAAAATTCAAAGAGCTTTTGAAACTGCCAGGTCTGTTTTTTCCTCCTCTCTCGCTGTCAAGCCATCTGACAGAGATTAGATGTGGTTTGAAAAGGACATGGTCAAGGACGACAGAGCAAGGATGTGTTTCTGCAAACTCTTTTACTCCACATTGTGCGTGTCCTGAGCAGCTGCTTACTCATAATCCGACACACACGCGTAAACACTTTTTTGATGATAAGGTAACACCTTCGTCGCATGCGGTGAAGGAGACTGTAGCGAGACTGACTTTACACAAAAAAAGGCTATTAAAGGAACTCTCTGAAGTCACTGAATTCTATGCTTGTGTGACTGTAACCTATGTGGTTTGCGGCTTAGATGAAGGCTAAGGTAGGGACCAACAGACTTTATGAGAAAAGTACATTTCTGAAAGCACAAACTAGTGAGAATATAGATGAAAGGATCAATTTCCGTCTATTTAATAATCTATTCAGACATACACTAATGTGGTAGTTCTGGTTAGTGTCTCAGATTTTTTCCTTTCTCTTTCTAAACAATACCTTATTATGATTATTTAGAAGATGTCCTGCTAAAATGTTTTTTAATAAAATGGCCAAGGTTGGAAAGGGAATGTCTGGGCTGAAATTCGGTCTCAAATTGGTCAAATTAACCCATTGGAGCATATGAGCCTTTTAGTCTATGACTGTCATTTTATACATAAAAAAATTTAAATGTTACTCATACAGCTTTTTTTTCTGACATGATAGTAGACAATTTTTTTATGTTTTAAGCAAAAATATTAAGTTTCCAAATACGTCCTCTCACATGACCTCACCAACTTCCTGCTCCTTCCTCCTCAGAACAACCTCTTTCTGGGACTCTTTCATGTTTTATTTAGATTATTATGATTTTCAACCCTGACATGTATATATCTATTAAATCATTCAAGTCTCTAGAATAATCCCCCAAAAAATAATTTTGTTTATGGGCAAATTTGTGCAAGCGGCAACTGTAATAGCCATTAAAATGAAATTTTCTGCAAAGAAATTAGTACAAAATGGAAGCAATAGGTACATAAAATGATCGTTAGTAACTCAACTGATATAATTATATGCATTAAATCTTTGAAAAAATAATCTCTATAATTTAAAGGATGCGTAATTGTGTTTGTTTTCTCTCATAGGTTTGATTATATGTGTCTTGATGCTTAAAATAGTAAAACACCCAGACATGGTGCTTACTGAAAACACTAATGCAACAATGTGGTCCAAAGGCCCAAATAAAAGCAAATGTTTAAGTTTATGGTAGTTACATTTTTTTATTCATTCATTCATTCAATTCACTATAAGGGTGCCCTCATAGTGTTTGCAGAGTGTATTCTCTGTGCATTATCCCATATTCATACTACTAATTATTATTATTATTATTATTACACTTAAAATAGAAATACTGTCTAAGTGACACAAACTGAATGTTGAAGATCATAAATTCACATCTCTACATCAATCTGTCTTTAAAGGCCCCATGAAATGAGAAATACATTTTCCTGCTTAATCCTGTTTCCCTGTATTCATTGTTGATGTATTTCTTTGTTTTTGATAAATATATGTAAAAAAAAATTTACCTCACATTTACACTTCAAATTTGTCATGACTCGTCCTGTAATCAGGAGTAAAATTCATGGCATCATCAACTTTGTTGGAATCTGTACAGTATATTTGTGTTAATAAATACTAATCCCTGCTAACTTTCTTGTGGTCCAATTAAATACGAGGATTTGATTTAACTCCCTCATGTAACTGTTCAAACCTCTAATCATTTGTTTAATATGTCATAAAAGATGCTGTACCTTCCATTGCATAGGCCTTTAATGGTAAAGTGGCAGTGATAGTAGTGTTTAGGTGAGCGGTACAGACGTGGCTCAGAGCCACAGTAAATACACTTGCTCACATGTCCAGTCTCTGCTCTGTCAAGCATCTTGTGGAGACTTCGTGTTTGTGTACTGAAGCATAAGATGTACGATCTGACAGGAAACTGGAGATTTGATGAGAGCTTGTGTTGCACAGAGCAGAAATCCATCAATTGCTCATTTTCCCTATATAATCAGTCAAGTCCATTTATCTACTAGCTGACGTGTTATTTTCTATTCAGCAATTATCCAATTAATTAAGTTTTTGATCCTAACATTCGAACCCTGTGACACTCACGACCTTGCACCATTGCGTTTCAGTACACTTGGCAATGTGTAAACGTGAAGTGTGAACACACATGCACACACACGTGTGTGTGTAATTTATCGTGTGTGTCTTGCTTGACTTGAATTGAAAATAACCCATGTGTCATCCATTGTGAGCATTCGCTTTGTCCCTCAAGAGGTCACCAAAGCTGTCAGCTACTCATCTTCCTTACGGCCACCAAACACACGACAGTTGGTGTGTGTGTGTGTGTGCGTGTGTGTCTGGGTGTCTTTGCTTTGGTGTGTGTAAGGCTTTATTGGTGCAGGGCAGTTCGGGGCATGTATAGCACTGAGCAAATACCAATGGGAGCAGTTGGTCAGCTGTGAAGAGAAGCTGAAGCATTAAAGGTGAATACAGCGGCGCCATTAATGCCTGTGAATGTCACTGAAGCCAGGACTCCAAATTTGTGTCTTCGCCTCAGGAAACTTAGTATTCAAAGACTTTTTCCCTGTGAGATATGTTAGGGATATATTCCAGCGATGACACTCTCCCTTTCCCTACACACACATTCACACACACCTAATAGATATATATTCTCAAGCCCAACAACTGCATTAATCTTTCTCTCTGCCTCAACAGGGGTGATTTACACTGCCGGTATCCTGGATTGTGAGACCAAAGACTCCTATTGGCTTACAGTCCATGCCACAGACAGAGGGGTTATACCCCTGTCAGCCTCTATTGAAGTCTTCATTCAGGTAACCACAAACTGCTGCCAATATTCACATTATACAATGCATGTCAAGGCAGGCTAGGATAGAGAAAATGTCTTTCGATTTTCGCACCGAGAGATAAGGGTAGCACCTATATGCTGGTTAGAAAATCAACCTATTGCTCTAATGGATCTACTATCTACAGTATAATGTAAGACAAGGTGGGATTTCGTAAATTACAGGCAGGGAATTTGTTCAAATTGAGCCAAGAACTTCTCCGAAATTGCTTTTTGCCAGACATAAAATAGCCAGAAACTACATTGAATGACTAATTGGCCTTTGCACACCAGGTCGCGCTGAATGGTATGTATAGTTGCCTCTCAGCCATTGCACTCCACAAGGGAGTGAAATAAAGCCTCCATTCAAGTCTACAGGGGATAATAGCCCAGATGGAGTATTCCTTGCCTCATTAATTCTGCACATTCAATCACATTTTTTTTTCTCCTAGCAAACGATTCAGTTTTATGTCACTTTTTATGTATCCCGGTCACATGGTCTTTACTGTTATGTTATGCATTTTTTTTAATGCATCCGCTGTATTTTATCATGGAGAGTGATACATCCAATGCAACAATAGAGAGCTAAGCAATCAGTGTGTCACTCTCTCTAAAAAACACCATTGGTGCTCAGTGCAGTGGATAACTATAGTAATGCTCAGTCTGTAAGTAAGAGATACACACTGGAGGGAATTCTCTGCTTCAGCCTCTATTTTATTTGACACCAAGTAATCCACAGTATTAAACACTAACATGCACACATCACTAGCATGCTTTAACCTTTACAGAAGGGTTCAGCAGTGTGTAAAATCTTACAAAACAGACGTTTTCTGGCTTCAGGAAACTCAGGGGTTTGCGGCGCGATCGTGTGCCTTATTCCTGGCACTTTTCATCAAAGACAAATAGAGGGAGATTAATCAAGCACAGGTGCTCCTCATTCACCAGCTGAACCATCTTGGCTCTCTGTGCCTCCCAGCAAACACTTAATCAACACCCTGTTTGCCATAAATATTCAAGATCTACGCTGTAGAAGGGAAATTAATTTTTTAAAAATGTGACATCTATGATATTTTCGGGTAAATCAATTTCCATTTTGTTATTAATGGTGGATCAAGTCGGTGCCATGAGTTCATGAGTTGATTAACAAAGATAATAAAAACCTGCCTTTAGATTTTCCACGTCACGCTAGTACCAGTCATGTTTAGCTGACACTTCTTTCAGTTCAAATCCAGCTATAGTATTAAAAACCATTACATTTTTTGTACGCAAGTAAGAAAAAAAAAGTAAGAGTGGAGGTCTCTGGGAAAAAGCTTCTAGAGAACAGCAGGTCCGCTGCAACTCTCACTGTTTTTAAGTCAGATCTGAAGACTTTTTACTGCTGCCTATTGCTGAAGTCATTTCTTAATTATTTTTCACTGCACTGTAACTTTGTTCTGTTTTTTTTTTATTTTAATTTTTCATTTTCCCCTTCTAATCAACTGTTTTTAAATTATATCTTGTTGTATTTTTGTTTTTAATTTCAATCTTTTAATTTTTAATATTATTTAATTTTAATTATGCTACCGTTCAAAAGTTTAGGGTCACCCAAACAATTTAGTGTTTCACAAAAAGTCACACTTTTATTCACCACCATGAGTTGTCAAATGAATAGAACATATTACATTAGCCTTCTGATGCAATGAGCAAACACATTGTACCATTAGAACACTGGAGTTATAGTTGCTGGGAATGGGCCTCTATACACCTATGTAGATATGGCACCAGAAAACAGACATTTGCAGCTAGAATAGTCATTTACCACATTAGCAATGTATAGAGTGTATTTCTGATTAGTTATCTTCATTGAAAAAACACTGCTTTTCTTTAAAAAAATAAAGACATTTCGAAGTTACCCCAAACTTTTAAACAGTAGTGTAAGGTTTGACTTATGATTGTTCTAATTTTTTCATTTTAAATTTGTGATTTTTCCCCTTTTAATCAACTGTTTTTAAGTTGTATCATGATGCTTTTAATGTTTTATGT
This sequence comes from Lepturacanthus savala, assembly GCA_030544235.1. Lineage (NCBI taxonomy): Eukaryota > Metazoa > Chordata > Actinopteri > Scombriformes > Trichiuridae > Lepturacanthus > Lepturacanthus savala. The sequence goes on along the minus strand of CM060479.1, from coordinate 23,918,319 downwards.
AAAGCATTACCTTGTTGTTGACCTATGCTATACAGATAAACCCACCTTGCCTTGGCTTAGCACCTCTTGCTTTGTCTTCTCTGGCCCTCTCAGCTGGAGGACGTCAATGACAATGCTCCCCTCACCTCGGATCCCATCTACCACCCGGCCATCATGGAGAACTCTCCAAAGGATGTTTCAGTCATTCGTATACAAGCACAGGACCCTGACCTCACTGCTACGCCTAGTCGTCTCAGTTACCGCATCAGTGCTGGCAACCCGCAGAATTTCTTCTCTATCAACCCCAAAACAGGTGACTCACAGTCAAGCGATTTTAAATAAGGAAATTATCTCAATCACATAACTGGTGGTATAAGGTGCTAGACTCTGATGCGTGAAAATTGCTAATCAATTGAGTATCATTTTAATCATCAAACGATGACACCATTCAACATGTTTACATGTCGCTGGAATTATAGTTATCAGATTTCATCATTCACCTCCTTCTCCACTTTTATTCAGTAAAAGGCTTTATTACCCACACAACAGATTATAGATGCTTTTGTGCCCACACAAAACATTTAAGACTGATGAGCATTCCAGACAATCTTTTTTTGTACTCTGAAATGTTGCCTTGAGTCTTCTTTAGGGGTGTAAAAGCTCTTTGCAATTTACATGTACAATTTCGTTAGTGCTTTAATAAGCCAGCGTGTGGGTGAATGTCTTTTAACGATGCAGGAGTTTACATTAGTGAAAGCAAATGCATTTTCCATTAGCTTTTATTCCCTGAACGAGGGCATTACTATGCATGTATAGTAGTATGAATAAACATGCGTTTCTCAGAAAGTTAAAAAAAAAAAAAGAAAAGGTCTAAAGGGAAAACTTGAAGTTGAAGTTGGCAAATTTCAGGAGTATTAGCTTGTGGATTTGAAATGATGTTTTAATTCAGAAAATACTGCCAACCACCTTAGGGGTTCACCATAAGCCCCTTCAACTATGCATGGGATGAAGACGTGGTCTTAAAGAGTCTGAGCTTGTGAAATGATATTCAGGCAGCCTCTGGTTGGAAATTACCTTTTGTGAGCCTGTGGAGAAGTACTGAGGAAAATTAAAGCCTGTGGAAGTGCAATTCTTTTTTTTGAATTTGATCCATGGAACAATTTCACTTAAATGTGCACATGCACAAATCCCTTTTTATTCTTTGTGCATTTCCAAGATATGTTGAAACTTTGAGTTTTCATTTCACACACAATTTGCTACTTTGAATCAGTATCCTGAAAAAAAGAAAATCTTTTTTCAGCTTGTTTTTGTGTAGCTCCTTCTTCATCAGTTGTCCACATATTGTGCATATACATTCTCCTCTTTTCCATAATCATTTAATAATAATAATATTATTATAATAGTATAATAAGTTTCATTCTCATAATTGTTCATGATTTCTTGTTGTATTTGCAAAGTCACCTTTTAAACATTTACAAACACACATTTCTTAAACGGATTCATCGTCAGGCTCATGAATGCTGATTTACAAGTGTAGCAGACTGTGAACTGAATATCATCTCACAACATTATGTCTCATCAGGTTATACAAGACAGGATCCCCATCAGAGACCTGATCACAATACCTTTCGGTCTTACTACTTATAAAAAAATGCCATTCTGAAATTCTGATTTATTGATGAAATCTCCATATTTCGAAGAATTATAATTACGTCTGTACAGCAGGCAAACATTAGTTAAGCAAATAAGTTCAGTGGTGTTCCAGTTGGAGCTGCCAAGCTTGAAGCTTAGGAGCGTCCCTATGCATTCTCAGTACAAGCTTTGCTTGATGCTTCTATTAAAGAATTATTGAAGAGGTAAAATGTTTTATTCAAATCCCATGGAAAATTGTCATTGTGAAGTCTTTGCTGCATCTGCCCTAGATTAAGTTATTAGTGTTTCAGTAAACAACAAAAGGCAAATATGCACATTTCAGCTGTGACTGGGATGTGTATTCACATTCAAACAAATGTCAATGTAATGATCAAAACCGACGGATCTGTACCGAAGCCTGCAGCATATTAATCCATTAATCAATCATCTTTATTTGTCACGTGTGACATGTCAAATGTGTGATAGAAATTATACCCAAATGGTGTGATTTTGTGTGATCGCTCCATTAAAACATTTAAATAATAAATTAAAGGGAGTATTTACATTTCCCTTCCTCAATCCCCCATCATGGATAATGCTATCGACAACGTGTTAGGAAACTGGGCTGAATCAGGGTGAGAAGGCTAATATTGATTCCACAGAGACGCCACTCAATATGTAAACTGTATCCACCACTTGCACAAATCTCACTCTTGACCCTTTAAAATCCTTGAGAGTAATATATGATGTCGGTCATATATCTCATAGGTGTAATAATTTAGTTAGTGTGCCAGTGTTGATGCATCCATCAGATCTGAGTGTCAAATACTGTTCACACATCCAGCAGCTGTGTGTAAATGATTTATGTGGTGTTTGTATGTGTGTGTGTGTGTGTTCATGTTTCTCTCTCAGAGGCCACTCTTCTTACTGAAGTGAAGCACAGTACAAAACAAATGTTTTTTTTCTTTATTTTTTTATTGTTATTATTATTGAAGATTTACTTTGTTCTGCAGTTTTAGTTAGTCACAATCCCAAGGTGTGACTTTGCACACATCGTTATCATCATTTTCACAATAACATGACTGCCGCAGTCTGTTAATTTGGTGCATGACATAACATGCATGAGTAAGTTTGCTCTTTCAGTCAAAATCCTGCTATGTGCCATAGTGGTTTCATTGAAAAATGAATAAGCAAACCCCAATTGATTAATTTGCTTTCATGAAGCGGCTGCCAGCCACATTATACTATGATCTGAACTGCTGGGAAGCCTGCAAGGTTTCAAATTATATTTCATAACTAGGTTTGGGGTTGTTCAGTGTAATTCATGTTTCAAGTTCACTCAGAAAGCGTCAGTTTGATGGGTTCGGTCTGCTGCAATAAATCCCAAAATTGTATTGAAGCCGGACATTGAATGAGTGCAAAGTGTGTAAAAGCCGGGACGGCTTACGGCGCTGTCTGTTTGTCTCCGGGTATGTGGGTGAAGACTACGTCCTTTGGGGGTGGGGCTTGGGGGGTGAAAATAAAACGGATGAGTGTTGACACAGGGCATTAGCTGTACTGCTTCTTGTAGAAAGTGTGCATGTTTACAGTGCTATCAGGGAGTCATGGTTGTGGATGTGTGACCTTTTTCATTTTTTCTTTTTTTTTTTACAACCCATTGGATTGTATTGGATTTCTTGTGCCAGGATATTAAACAAATCAATTGTGCATGTTTGAGTCATCATTCGTAATCCACAATGAACAAAAGCCTGAATTTGATGTTGAAATCTTGTGTCCGTTGCTCCTTTTAGAAAATGCATAAGACCTGTTCCCCTTATATGCCGAAAACTAGGCAATGAATTGACATTACTGATAGTTTATACTCTGCTCTACTTTATAGAGAGGGGAAATCTAATGATTTAAAATAGACCTCTGGACTATCACATACATACACGTGTGTGTGTGTGTCGGTGGAGATTTTGAAATCATTGTCCAAACCACAGATGATTGTCCAAACCACAGATGTGCTGTGAGCTGTAGATCATTGATTTTTATCAGAATTGTTACGCGTGCTGTGTCCTGCTGGACAAGCCCCACCTCCTCCCTCCAGTCTCTCTCCTGCAGCTTGTGACCGCTGCTCTAGATTTACTCCTAATTTGCTTAATTGAAGTTATCCTGCATAGCAAGCTCAAGGTGACACCGTGATATGTGCAAGCATGAGTGTGTGTGCGCCTACACACATGGCTTCAGTCTCTCCGTTGCCTGTTGACTGCGCAGATATTTTGAGCTGCCAAAAATCACCCTACTTCTCTGCAAATGGTCAAATATGTATGTGTGGTGTTTTTTTGCACATGTACCCATGTGTGTTTATCTGTATTTCAACATGCAGCTCTGTGATTCTGTGCAGAATCCGTCTTTTGTGCAAACTGTGAATGGGTATAATGATGCTACAACAGACAGATGTGTGACAGTAATTCAGTTATGCAGCAGTGCATTTGTATGTGTGTGTCAGGACAAAACATTCAGACTGAGCCAAGTGTGCCCATCTCAATGTGTTTGGGGGTTATCATTGAATATTAAACGACACTCATTCCCTAAGGAAAACAAAAGTCGGCTTATAATATTGTAAAACTGTCATATAATAGGTTGAATCCGCCTGTGGATTAATGCTTGCAATCCCTCCCTTTTTTTGTTTGCCTGCCAGAATAATGTTTGGGGAGCTTTTTATTTGTTTAACACAGTTTTTTTACTGACCAAACCTTGCAATTGTTGATTAATTAATTATTGACGTGTCTGTTTGTGTGCATATGTGTGTGTATATTTGCTCAGTGACAACTAGCATTCAAACAACACAATAAGAGACGCCGGAATACAAAGAAAGTCAGGGGGAAAGCGGTGCTGCTGTGGTTTCCTAGCCTGCTAGCATTTATCAAACTGTCGAACCGCCATCTGAGTAATCTGGTTCGATCAAAGCTGTTATCAATAGCCCCAGTCCTTTCCTACTGTCCTGGTGGCATGCTGGCAAACCGAGTGACCCACAGTGCAATATGAACATGTGCCAAATGCCCTAGTCTCTGCCAGAGCTGCAGGCTATAGCTGTTGGAACACGGAATATGTGTTCATGTGAGTGTACGCGTACACACCCATGCATCTGCTCCTATTTTTTTTAAATGGAAGACTCTTTACTGAATGGAAATGTTTGGGGGCTTCACAAATGAAGCACTCTTTGAAAACTTGTGAGAAAGAGAAAGCATGAATGTTTAATGAACATTAAATGATTAAGAGACAGATATCAACTGCAAAATCTTCGCTAAAGTGCCTGCAAATCTGTGTTCATGTAATCCGAAGTGGCTCTTTTATGGATTTTCAGGGCTGATCACGACAACGGCGAGGAAACTGGACAGAGAACAACAGGCAGAGCACTTCTTAGAGGTACAGTAAAAACCTGAACAGTGTTCAGGAGTTTATAGTGTTATTATTTATCTGGCCCTGCCACCTGTCATAGCCCACTATTAACAGAGACGGGGTGGAGGTCAACCCTGGCAGGCCCTCAAGGCTCCATAAACCGTGATGAATGGATGTAGTTTTGGGCCCTGGGTTTAGGATTTTCAAAAAAGTAGTCATTCATCATTTGTTATCTTCTCTACTCAGGACGGGAACAGGGAGGAGAGGAGTTCTGCCTGGTATTTGATAAGTGTAGGCACCGGGCATACAGATAGCCCTGTGATTACCATTTCTGTTGCTCCTGCTGCTCTGCATGCAGATGAACCTGATAATCAGACATTCTTGACATCAGAGACATAAGCAAACTTTATACTCCCTTTGGACCTTTCTTACAGCTTATTAAATGCTGCTGAATCTATGAGCATTTCGCACTTCCACAGAACAGAATGAAATTACTCTCGGTTGACCGACAGCAATGAGGCTTGGTGGGTTTTTTTCTCTATTGCCAATTGTCCTGTCTAGACTCAATAACTCGGCGTGCGGCTCTGTCCCCGTCCTGTCCTTAATAAGTATCCGTCTCATGACAACACGCCACAGAATCAAAAGCAGCTAAAGCTGTAGAAGAAAGACTCGCACCTAGGAGCGTCACATGCTTCTAGAAGGAGTTTCAAATTGGGGGCAGAGAGGTTTCTGTTGCTACATGCACCTGTCCTGTCCCGTCCTGTTATTTCAATAGGAATGCCAGTCCATGCAAGCCACCCACCGCTCCATCTGCCATTCTGCGCTCCCTATGTGTAATTAATAGTCTAGTGAGCAGTCGGGCTGGCAGCAATGGTGTTCGCCCTGATCTGATCCAATTGATCAGACCTCTGCCTCTGCCTCCAGGGGATCAATAATACAAAGAGATTTCCCATGAGCTCAGCTTCACGTGGTGCTGCGGACCACGCTAATAAATTTATGCATTCGCAAGTAAAATCAATCCCATGGATATTATAGAACACGTTTGAGAGACAATGACGCATATTGTCTGATGCTGATGTGTTAACCGGTGTGGTTGCACACGCGTGTGTGTCTGCACACATGTGTTTCTCTCAGGTGACAGTCATAGATGGCCCAGTGACCACGCGCCAATCCACCGTGTGGGTCATAGTTCACATCGACGACGAGAACGACAACCCGCCCACCTTTCCTGAAGTCACCTATCGCATCAGCCTGCCCGAACGGGACCGCAACAGGCGGGGTGAGCCGGTCTACCGCGTCTTCGCCTACGACCGTGACCTGGGTGCCAATGGCAACATCACCTACAGCATCGTCGATGGCAACGAGGATGAGAAGTTCAGTATCGAACCCAGGACAGCTATGGTGTCATCCAGGAAGATGGTGACGGCGGGCAGCTATGATGTCCTCACTGTGAGTTTCATATACCAAGCCTATCTGTCTTTATAAAGGGTGGTGATGTTTATTTAAGATGCTGTCTGGTCTAAATTTGGCTTAGTGATGTGTGTGTGTTTTTTGTTTTTTTAGCTAAAAATGGAGCTCTAAATCCAGTCAGAATTACTGATTATGGATAAGACCCCTGACCTCTTCCAGAGTGCTTTTCCCTTTCCTCATCCTTCTTAAAATCCCTGCTACCGCTACAACATAATTGATGGCCACTTTATTAGTTTATTTGACATTTTGATGCAGGTGCAGATTTGGCCCGAGCAAAATGCGGTCACGGTGCCATTTTTCATCAGGCACAAGCCCGGTTCATTTAGCCTGCATGTGCAGAGTGGCACATCATAAACAGCATAGCATGTTTCAATCTCTTATTCCAGACACAAGCATAAAAAAACAACTTTTGTGACCTTATTTGTGCACTGTATAGCTCATACTAACTATGTAATTATCCTGCCCCAGCTCCTTTTAAATTACTGCACTGGAGACGGCAGATTTTTCCCCATGTGTCAGATTGTCTTGTTTAGTTGGTCACAACCATGTGAACTTGGTGTTTGAATGGAAGTAAACTCATAGTTTAAGTGTGAAACGGAAAATGACCACACTAACGTCCTCCCCCTCAATCACGTTTCGTTATTTTCAAGGTAACACCACTCTCCCCAGAAAATAATGGCTCAAATAATGTATTTGGCTCACAGGGTCTGGTCTTCAGCGAGCACCACTTAAAACTCCATATTTTACAATTGCCTCTCATATAGGTTCCACCAATTCGTTTGATTTATTTTGGTTCATTATATTCCTATTTGGTGTACGAAAGGAAGTGCAAGTTATTTGAAGCCAGCAGAGACTGCCGTCCCATTAGAAAGTAATTGCTGAGATTAGAGATGTCAATGAATAATCAATTATACTTAATTGCTGTTAATAATCCAACCGATTAAGAATATATTAACTGATTATGCAGAAAATGAGGGACGGGATGTTGTCACTGAGGTGGACGTGCAGTGTCAGAGTAGAGGAGATAAGTATAGAGCTCATCTGAATTCTTATATTTGAACCTGAATGATACTGATATCAGATTTGGTGTAATAATTATTCCATTTGGCATCTACTGTTCACTATTCTTCATTTCTTTGAGTTTCTCAGTATTGTTCCTTCTCTCAGATAAAAGCGGAGGACAGCGGCGATCCCCCATTATGGTCTACCGTCAAACTCCACGTGGAGTGGATTCGTAAACCCGTCCCGTCGATCCTGCCCCTGCTGTTTACACAGCGCTACTACAACTTCTCAATATCTGAGATGGCCGCCGTTGCTCAGCCAGTGGGAGTGGTCGCTGTGAGCCAGTCCAGCACGCTGGTTTGGTTCAACATCATCGGTAAGAAAACTCACTTAATTTCCTTGTAATTTCAGGTTCATTCAAATACAGCTCTGGAAAAAAAATAAGAGACCACTGCGTTTTTTCTGACATCAGCATCTCTACATGTATTCCAGCCATTCTATTCCAGCGTCTGTTGAATTCCAACACATGAACACCTCATTCTGCTTAAAGAGGTAGCAGGAGTGGAATACAGTCACCCAAGAACAATTTGAAAGACTTGAAACCTGTGATTAAAAATATGGGTTATTGCACCAAATATTGATTTGTGAATTCTTCTTAAGTGTAAACATTTGTATTATGTTGTTTTAAAATGAATTTAATCTTGTTTCTTTGCATTGTTTGAGGTCTGAAATTATTGTATCATTTGTTATTTTCTGCAAATAAATCCTCTAAACGGTAATTTCATTTGGAATATGGGGGAAATGGTGTTAGTAGAAAGCCTGTTGCCTCACAGCAAGAAGGTCGCAGGTTCAAGACCTCCTTGGTCCTGGGTCTGGGACCTTTCTGAGCGGAGTTTGCATGTTCTCCCCGTGTCTGTGTGGGTTTTCACCAGGTACTCCGGCTTCCTCCCACAGTCCAAAAACATGCTGAGGTTAATTGGAGACTCTAAATTGCCCGTAGGTGTGATGTGTGAGTGAATGGTGTGTGTGCCCCAAGATTGGCTGGTGACCATCTGGAGTGTATCCCTGCCTCTCACTGTAACATGCTGGGATAGGCTCCAGCAGACCCATATGACCCTAATGAGGAATAAGCAGGTATAGAAGATGACTGACTGACTGACTGTTGTTAGTAGTTTATGGACTCCAACAAAAATGTTCCTTTTGCCCAAACACATACCTATAAGTAGTAAAATTAGAAAAATTGATAACTTTGCAGTGGTCTCTTTTTTTTCCAGAGATGTATATTTATTTATTTGAGGTTTTTAACAACTGTGTGGCTATTCCAGCAAAAGCAAAATCCTTTGTCATTTGTCAAATGTTTGATTGCACTTCCCGTCCCGCCTCTCTGTTTCTCTAACGGCCCCACCACCCCCTAACTACCACAGCCCACCCCCACCCCCCACACACTAGCTTCACGCATGATGGCGGTAAATGATACACAGACGAAAACAGAGAGGATAGAAGTGGAGAGAGAGGACGATGAAGAACTGGTTGGTGAAAACAAAAGTCACGGCTCGCTGATTTGGAGATGGTTCGGCTATAAAGTGGCAGATATGGACCAGAAATGCGTGTTCTGTAGAGAGGGCCAGGAAGAAAGTTGCAACAAAAGAGTCAAGCACAAATAATCTCTTCCACCATTTACAGCAGCATGCAATATGAGGAATGTATTAAACTGTGTGATATTTATTTTTATTTATTTTCTTCAACACGTTTCTTGATTTAATCTATGCTGATTGTTGTTTTTTTTCTCTGCCTCATTTTGTGTACATGTCGATCCACCTCTCCTGAATGTTCTTAAAACTGCATGTGAGATTTGGCACATGTGGCTTCAAACTAGGACCAGTTCCATAGCCAGGATTTTTTAAATAATAATAATATATATATATACTGATTAAAAATTACCTAATATGATATTGCCATGTTTAGTCACATTATCATAGGCCATTGTTGATGGATAATTCATACTGTGACTGAACATGACCATAAAATATTCATATTCATTTATGTCCTCTCACATTTTAGGCTAGGCTACATTTACAGGTTAGCATCTCTATTGACTATCTGTTGCCTGCATCTGTAGTCCCCTTCACTATTTCTACTTCTATTTTCTGTTACTATCTCATTCTCTTAGAAAATTACAGTTTTCACCTTTCCTCCTCTTTGCCTGGCCATCCTCTGCCTTTCTTGCTGGAAAAAATCCTAACTTTCATTGATGCAGCCTCTTATATCGCATCGTCTGATTCATTCAAATGTGTTCTAAAAATACACCTGCTAAATTAAAATGAAGTGAAACTTAAGGAAAAAAATAGAGGTCACAGCCTTTGTGTCCTCAATGGTGGCCCTGACTAGGACTGCATGTGTTGTTATTACTTTATAGACAAAATATTGAGACATTGTATATTCCCATTGCCCAAAAATATTGAGATATGAATTTTGGTCCATATCACCCAAACCCTAATACATATATATCATTTTTTTATTAGGGTTGTAAATGTTAATTGTGATGCAATTAAATTCTGAGCATTACACCCTACTTTTTTTTTTTTTTTTAAATCACATTTAATTGTCTCTTCCACACGTAGGAGAGAGTAATTACCACACTGGTTCAAATACAACACAGAGTAGTTAAAATACTACACCTTACAGAGAACAGAGTGAGACAGAGGACATCAGGCTGATCCAAGGAGAAAATACCTGCTTTATTGATGGTTGACAGTCTCAGGACAAGCATGAAGATTATCCCAAGCTGCACCAAATGAGGTGTGATTTTTGTAACATCTAGAATGTGTGTGTGTGTGTGTGTGTGTGTGTGTGTGTGTGTGTGTGTGTGTGTGTGTGTGTGTGTGTGTGTGTGTGTGTGTGTGTGTGTGTGTGTGTGTGTGTGTGTGTGTGTGTGTGTGTGTGTGTATGGCTTTTCTTCTTTGGCTCAGTACATGGTCAGTGCTGATCAGGGTATCATCAGCCTTCATCCAAACAGACCATATCCCATTTAACAGGAAATCTGTTCAGGGTAGATTACCTGATGCTGTTCTCTTATTGAGGATGTAGATTCCCCTGTGCGTGCTGGTGTAGAACACTATGTTCTGTGTCAATGTCAGAAACTCTTACACACAAACACTTAGTTGGCTAACATCAGTCCGACTAAGGTTTGCCTGCTTCATGCTATTTTAGACTGTGGGAATCGCCACAAGCCTGTGGATAAAACTACATCTGAGAGGTTGACTACAGTGATTGCTAAGTGTTTGACAACTGACTGCAGGCTGGGGAACATCGTAGAAGACCCAGGTCTGTTGTTAGGTGGACATGTCCTGATCTATCTTATGCCTTTAAGTACTGGAACAATTGTTGCACACTTATAGGACCTCTATGAAACCAGAAAAGCAACTAAATGGAACTTCTAAAAAATGCAAATGCTGTCGGTTCACCCTGGAATTCATTGGAACCAAAATAATTTCAGGAAAACCGCACACTGTCTAGGCACTCATTTGTTTTAATAGCTCGATATACGGAAGGACGACACTATGCAGAAACATGTGCACAGCATTTCTCCAACGTTGCGATGCAATGGGATATTGCAAAGAAAGTGATGGTAATTGGCACAGACAGTGCTCATAATATGGGAGCAGCAGCAGGAATCCTGCCATGGGAATGCATGCTGTGCATTGCAAACAGTTTACAGAGATCGATTACAGCGCCACGCCGTGACAGTGGTTTTTTGTCAAGAAAATCTTGACAGAATGTTGCACACCAGTTGGATGTTTTAAGCACAGACCAGCAAACTCAGCTGAACAGCGTCGAGAACTGAGATATGCAGAGATGTTCCCACCAGCTGGAGCTCCCCCCAGAGCATGTTCTGCTTCAAAGAAACAACCATACACTCAGAGCTGCACTTGATCTCCATCAGTAAAGAAGCTCTCCAGCCATGCTGACCAGTGCCCTATTAGAAAAAAACGTCAAAGCTTGAAATACTCCTTGAACCCGAAAGGTAAGCTATTTAATATGAATTTATTTTGTAGAAAATACAAATGTGATTTATTATCTGCCTCTTTTATAGCTATTATATTTTTCTTCATGGCAGATATGTGACTGATCTTGTCGGGGGGGAACTCCCGCCTCCACTGTGCCATTTGTTGCGGGTGATGGAAGCTTCTGACGATGATCAAGGCGATGTGCTCTGGGTTAAAGAGACCTTCACAACTGACCTTTAAAACAGAAAGAAAGCATCAGTGGTTTAAGGTAGCAACAGCTTGTGACCCCAGATTTAAGAGTCTGAAATGCCTTCCCAGATCTGAAAAGGAGAAAGTCTGGAGGATGAATAAGATATTTATAAATATTTAAATACAATATATTTAAATAGGGGCAATGCATATTAATGAACATTTAACAACTGTAAATATGCCAGATTTAGTCCCCACACTGAGATTGTCCAGCAATCTAAGAAATAAACAGGAGAGAGCCTGAACCACCTTAAAAGAAGGTGAATCTCCTGTTGGTTAAGTCAGATTCAGCACTCATGTGAATCAGTGCAGTGCAGAACTTCATCTCCATTGAAGACTGTCCATTGAAATGATGGCCTGCAACATCGGTATCTATGGAAGACTGTATATCGCTAGCCTCATAGTATAATTGACTAAGTCATAGTAGGACTTGGGCAATGGGCTTGTTAATGGGGAGAAAAGTGGACCTGACTACCCAGGAACCCAGTAGAGATACAGATTTTATTTTTTTTTAACAAATGAATGAATTGGGACCTCCACTTAATTGTTGTCATAATTTATTTTGGTGTCAAATACATTGATAACATCATGAGAGAATGAAATGTGTAGCACTATACTATAGTACTATATTGGTACATTCTGGGAACCCCCTCTTGAAGGTGATGCCAGATTTAATGACCTACCTGGGGGTTGGAAAAAATCTATGACATTATGAAATGATGTAATAAGATCTTTAATTCCATTTGATTCTCTTTTGTTCTGTGACCTATTGGAATTTTTTATTTAAATTAAAATGTTGGAATTTAGTTTTGTATTAATTTATTTTAGTTTTTGCTTAGTTTTCCACTTATTACTGATGTAATTACATATTCTTTGGACTTTATACTTTAACTGCACTGTTAATGTCTATAGTATGTTATTATTATAATTATAAATAAAGATTATTTGCAAAAGAAAAGAACAGCTGCTGCCTAAAGAGCAGAAATTGGAGCAGCTGGTGACTGCTTTTGTTCTGAAAAGTAAACCAAGTTTGATGGTTATAATTTGATCTGATTGTAAAACCCAATTTATGCTGGTTTATTTTGAAATATGTTTTTTTGCTTATGTGCATTGTGCACTGGCATGGATCAACACAGGCCCCAGAATTTGGTGCTACACCCATGAACTTAGGAAATTATGCTCTGAGGCTGACAGTATGTATATCAGTATACACTCACCGGCCACTTTATTAGGTACACCATGCTAGTAACGGGTTGGACCCCCTTTTGCCTTCAGAACTGCCTCAATTCTTCGTGGCATAGATTCAACAAGGTGCTGGAAGCATTCCTCAGAGAGTTTGGTCCATATTGACATGATGGCATCACACAGTTGGTGCAGATTTGTCGGCTGCACATCCATGATGCGAATCTCCCGTTCCACCACATCCCAAAGATGCTCTATTGGATTGAGATCTGGTGACTGTGGAGGCCATTTGAGTACAGTGAACTCATTGTCATGTTCAAGAAACCAGTCTGAGATGATTCCAGCTTTATGACATGGCGCATTATCCTGCTGAAAGTAGCCATCAGAAGTTGGGTACATTGTGGTCATAAAGGGATGGACATGGTCAGCAACAATACTCAGGTAGGCTGTGGCGTTGCAACGATGCTCAATTGGTACCAAGGGGCCCAAAGAGTTCCAAGAAAATATTCCCCACACCATTACACCACCACCACCAGCCTGAACCGTTGATACAAGGCAGGATGGATCCATGCTTTCATGTTGTTGACACCAAATTCTGACCCTACCATCTGAATGTCGCAGCAGAAATCGAGACTCATCAGACCAGGCAACGTTTTTCCAATCTTCTATTGTCCAATTTTGATGAGCTTGTGCAAATTGTAGCCTCAGTTTCCTGTTCTTAGCTGAAAGGAGTGGCACCCGGCGTGGTCTTCTGCTGCTGTAGCCCATCTGCCTCAAAGTTTGACGTACTGTGTGTTCAGAGATGCTCTTCTGCCTACCTTGGTTGTAAAGGGTGGTTATTTGAGTCACTGTTGCCTTTCTATCAGCTCGAACCAGTCTGGCCATTCTCCTCTGACCTCTGGCACCAACAACCATGCCACGTTCAAAGTCACTCAAATCACCTTTCTTCCCCATACTGATGCTCGGTTTGAAATGCAGGAGATTGTCTTGACCATGTCTACATGCCTAAATGCACTGAGTTGCCACCATGTGATTGGCTGATTAGAAATTAAGTGTTAACGAGCAGTTGGACAGGTGTACCTAATAAAGTGGCCGGTGAGTGTATGTGAAAAACTCTCACTATCTAGACACATTGCATGAATGAAGAAAGCAGGACAGATCACTGATAATATTAGCAGGCTGCTCTGTTTTAGTAATTGGCTTAAATGTATAAGTTAGCACTTAGACACTTCTGAATCTGATGTGTCAGTAAGTGCAGTTTTTACTTTGCTCATTTTTTATTTCCCTGTATAGTACAGAAAAGTTATGTGAAGATTACATTCTTCATTAGAAAATTGAAGATGTTACAAATATCCTGCTGTAGCAGCCCATTTTTGGACCGTTCTTTTTCAATATCCTAAGTGCAAAATTCACTCCAGAGTTACATATCACTTGATTGCTGTGATTTCCAGGTGAGGGATTAATTGTCTTAATCACTGCTTTGCTTGGAACATGCCATTGTACAGTTTTTGTAGTCATACGATAGAGGGATATTGTGAAGCAGTGCAGTAGATGTGTAACAGTGTGATAGTAAAAAAAAATCTCACAGAAGAACCACTATGGTAATACATTCTTGCCAACAATATGATTATAGAATAGACAGGATTTGATTGCAAAGGTACTAGAGGAGGTAAAAAAAATAAAAACTGGTGCATTTTTACTGTGGAAATATGCTCCGTATCTGCTGTTGTAGGTTTTTATTTGTGGTTTGCATTTGTCCTGCCCTGGGGAACCAAAATCAACACATTTCTCATTGGAAACATCACTTTAAAGCTTTGCTAAATTTACATTGTCTGATTGCAGAGTTTCTCCTAAGTTACTGCTGAAAGTTTCTGGAAAAGTTAACTGACACGTTAAAGTTGTGTCAGACACAATAATTAAAATTAATTATACACAGGCAAAATGAATTGTCCGCAAAATGACCATTGCGTTTCTTTGGCCAAAAACAAGCTGGCAAACAAAGGATAATACAATAATGGCTCCTGTGCTGCTGTGGCTATGGTGATAAAAAATTTATCTTCATCATTGGAAATGCAGTTTTTCAATCGCTGAACTTCTTGGCACTAAGCAGCTGTTTCAACTTTATCTTCCAGTCAGGGTTTTGAGACTGCTCTTGTTAAGACATCAACTTAAACATAGACAGTGATAGAATATAAAGGGTATTACTGGATCTTTATGCTGCATTTGACACAATTGAATACTAGGCAAGCTGGGAAATTGGATGAGGCTTTGTGGCAGAGTTCTAAACTTGTTAGAATCATACTTAAAGGACATGGTCTACTTTTTGTCTGTAGGTAATAACTGCGGATCTGAGCAGACAAAAATGAAGTTCCCCAAGGCTTCGTCCTGGCGTCTCTCATGTTCAACATCTATATGCTCCCACTGGCTCAGGTGATAGAAAACAGTGAAATATGTTACCATAATTATGTAGACAACACACAAACACATTACCATATCACCAGGGGACTCTAATTCCATACAAACGCTGAGTAAGTGCATTGAACAAATTGATTATTGAATGTGTCAGAACTTTCTTCAATTAAACAAAGACAAAACTGAAGTCATTGTTTCCGGAGCCAAAGAGGAACGATTAAAAGTCAGTGCTCAGCTTCAATCAGTAATGTTAAAGACCACAAAGCAAGCCAAGAAATTTTGGTGTAGTCATGGACAGGCCTGAATTTATACAGCCCCATCAAGACAATAAGTCAGGCTACTTTCATCTAAAGAACATAAAGAGGATTACAGTTTTTTTTTCTCAATTGTTTTGGCTGATTTCTCAAATGGGAATAAGTATTCTGAAAAGAAAATGTACAAACCTTCAAACCACCAGACAGATTTGAATTTATCAATCCTTTCAACAATTTTCAAATAAGTACAAGTGACAGTAGTTGTACAGTTACCAATTGGGTATATCTTTCTGGTCAAAACTGATAATGTTGATGAATAGTCGTACCCTCCAAAACATTTGGACATCATTTCATTGTTTAAGTCAGTTAAGATGCACAACAATCCATTCAGTTATCAACATCTGTTAGGCTTGTATAACATCACATTAATATGGAGCCTTTTGAACATCTGCCAAATTAGAAAAATGAAGGTGAAACTTGACTAATGAAGGTTATACATTATTTCCCTTATATTTAAATGAATGTATGTTTGTATTACAGTAAATTGTGCTGTGTACATTGTTTACTGACTGTGGGGAGTTACCTTAGTTGAATAAAAGTATGTTAATTTGCATGGCAGTGTGTGTGCATTATGTGGCATATAACCTTGTGCTGTTGAAATTTCATTTTGACAATGCATGGTATTCAGTTAACTAGTCAAATAATTCTAGTACAGAAATAAGTCAGTGTCAATGAAACGATGATGTGAGGATATTTTCAGGGTCCACTGCTGTACAGAGAAAACATCTGAACATATTGACCAGCTTTGTTTTCACAGTGCTGAACAAACTTTTCATTTTTGGGGGCAATGACTTTGAGATGAGAAAATGATTTAGTTTGACGCACAAGTTAACTATTTTTGGGTGAGATATGACCTTTTTTGTGGGTGAGCTATGGTGTTGCACTGAACCATATAGGCTATTTTGACAAATGTGTTACAGTGCTGATTCTGCTGCAACTCTCAGCTCTTTTAAATTGAGCCTAAAGAATTTTCAGTTTTTTTCTCCCTTTTATTAAAACAAATGTGAGGCTGTTGATTAATATCGTACATGGCACTATAACTTTTCCTCTCCTTTTTTATGTCGTTTTCTATTTTAACTTAATTTTACTTACCTTTTAACTCTTTATAATTGTATCTAAATGCCTTTTTTTATATTGCCTTATTGCTTTTACACTTTGTTGGATGCTGTTAATATTTTATGGAAAGCAATTAGAATGGCCTTGTTGTTGAAATGTGCTATACAATTAATGAAGGTACATACCCTATACCTGCTGAGCTCTATCTTGCCCTTTGATTCAATTATTTTTGTGAATAACACATTTTTTGTGTGTGACCAACACATTTTGGCAATTTAACTGATCACACTGGGCTCAGCCAGGTGCAATCAGTGGCAATGTGGAGGAGAGACAGAATAAATTATTAGTTGGGGGAATAGAATCAGCAGGCTTCCTTAATGACTAATCACACAAGCTTCTTTCATCCCCTTTAAACACAGCAACAGGTGAAACAAGGGAGAGGTCTGGTGAAAGAGAGAAAACAGTTTACCTCCATGTAGCAGTTGAAATTCCAAAATATCCAAAACATTCATTCAACATTTCCATTCATTCATACACAACACATCTTAATATGCTGATAATGAAAGAAAATCAGGCTGATTGGTTCTGTGCTGTGGAAACAATAACAATAACATTTTACTTTACACATGTGTTCATAACACATTTATAGCATTTATATGTCACAAAAAACATTCATGACTCTTTCATGAGATATGACTCAACGTTCATTCCATACCTTTCATGAATGTGGAAGACAGAATGACGACAACTTGTCAAAATAAAAGTCCAACCTCTTACCTGATCACACCAAAGTCAATGGGCTAGTCTACTGCCAAAAAGACAGAACATGGTCAAGCAAATCGTTTTTTTGTCATAAAACTCTGTTTTATAATGTAACCTCCTCATCATTTTGCTACTGGGACTATCTGACCATTCCAGGTTACACAAATATAGGTCAGCTGAATGTAGCTAGTTTACCTCCCGGTGTTAAACTCAGTGATTATGAACATGTAGACTTCATAAGATATTCATGAAATATTTACAAAAGTGGGAGAGATTAAATTAATGGTATTTAGGTTACATTTAGTTGGTCCATATTTGTGTAACCTGAAATAGTTAGGCATTCCTAGCAGCAAAAGATCAGAAATCATCTGCAAAGGTTACAAAACAAAACATTTTTACAAAACAAAAACTATTTGCTTGACCATGATCTGTCTTTGTCACTGGACAAGCCCATTGACTCAGATGTGTCATTGAACAAAAACAGCATAAATGCAATTATTCTTTGCAATTATTGGACTTTTATTTTGACAAGTTGTCGTAGTTCTGCCTTCCACATTCATGAAAGGTTTGGTATGAATGTCGAGTCATGTTTCATGAAACAGTCATGAATGCTTTATGTGCAGTTTATGACAGCTGCTATGAATGTGTTATAAACTCACCCGTCAAATCGAGTGTTACCCAATTAAAATAACATGATTTATACTTTTAAACTCTGGAGTTCTATACTCGCTCTGAGAAACCCACCATATCCCAGAACAGATGAATCAAACACTGGTTCGACGGAGGATCTTTCGCATTAAATTTTTTTCTTTGGCCACCAACCTTACCATTAGATGCTGCCAAAAACTACATACTGTACCTTTAATGAAGTTACCTCTCCTGTAGGTAAATGTCCAGCCCTTCTCTCAAGTCAGTGACAGTTTATGAAACACACATATAATTCCTACTGCTCTATAATGACTACAGATTTTTAATGCACATGGGGAAGATCCAACGTTCTGCAAGAATTATTCTCAAAAAAAACGTGTTTAAAATCTGATTTTAATCCATGTTGGAAAATGTGTAGCAAACTGATAAACAAAAGATGTTGCGTGACTTTGAAGAAACCACGCAAATTGCCCTGCGTCTTTGCGATTTTGTGCCAAAATGAACCCCAAAATTGCACTGTGCCGCCTAATCTGCATAAACACAGCCTCGGTGGCTCCACTCCTCCCACGTCTGCTTATCTTTTCACCCAAACTTCAACTGAGCTCACATATACATCCATAAATGAATCTAATTTCTCATGCTGCTGAAGTTGTCTGATGAAAAGCTCACTAACGTCTCTTAAAAGCACGGTTAAATGTAAAAACGTCAAGAGGTCTTTGCAGAGCGCCGTGCGGAGACAATGTGTACCTTTGATCAAAATAATATCTTTCCTCTCTGAATATTAATAGTCCCTTTGTCTTCTCTTTCTCACCATTAAGGAGGACGACACGCCAGAGAAATGTTCTACATTCCGCAGAACGCGTGTGGAAGAAACTGCTCACTTGACACAGGTCTGATCAAAACAATTTTTTTCCACACATCTTTTTAAAATGCCTCAGGTCTGAAGAAATTCAGAAAAAAATCTGGAATGCAACAGACAGTACCAGAGACCATGTTCAGCCAAAGGCCTTATTGATTGATCTGAGTTTTTTTTTTTTTTTTTTGAAAAATGATTCAAACTCTACTCCTCAGCACTAGTATTTTTTTTTTTTTTACCTCTGCTCCAGTAGGACAAGTTTATGTTGAGTTCAGCTGCCATACTTCTATTTTGGAATATAAACTAGGGAAGGAGGCGATGCAGTCAGCATATGTTTGTAGTAATGTGATGATTAGATAGTGATGTAACCTTAACAAACCCAGCATAACCCACCGGTTTTATTACAGGAGAGATATATATTACAGTAGAGTTCTCTGTGTCACTGAGGTTATGACAGATTAATATCTCCCCCAGATTAACATTACAATACTTTTTGAATATTTATATGGACTTTTGTGTGTCATTATTTTTGATGTGCTCTGGTATAATATGTAATACATGGATCCACTCAAAAACTGCTTTATGGTTTAATAATCAAAAACTCGATGCCTGTCAGTTATCTGTTAATAAAACAGAAATTGTGTCACTAATTTGTAAAATATGATAATATAAAAATAATTGTCTAACAGATTACTAATGAAAAGATTCTTTTACATGCACAAAATAAGTCACAATTTATTGGCTACTACACATATACTATACATATATTTACCTGTTTCACTGTATAGTATGTTTGCGAGATGCCGAAGATGCTAAAACATACTCAGCACTAAAACAGAATACTTCTTTTTGTTTCCCTACTTCAGACTGTGATTTCAGTGGTTTCTTAATACTCTGAGACTGTTCCTCCTTAGTGTAACTGACTGTCCACAGACTGCTACGGGGCTTTTAATTTGAAGAACGGATACAGGAAATGTCTCCTCTTGGCCGAAGCGACTGATGAAGTAACTTCATCGCTCAGTCAAACACTCAGGCACGGACAGACTTTTCATTTAATCGGCTGGCCCTGCTGTTGCGGTCCAGGCAAATAAAAGGCAAATCCCTGTGGTTTGCTCCGACTCAACACGCGTCAGTGGTTCTGTGAAAAATGCCCAATCAGTATGCCGAGAAGAGCTCAAGCTCTCAGATATCTCAAGAGAGGAGCTGGAATGAAATGAAGGATGGTGCTGAATACCTAACACATATCAATCCTCTCCCTCGCTCTAATCAAACATTAAGCCTCTAAACTGTACACACGCCTGTGGAAAAGACCCCGCTGCAGGATTTTGATCTCTGAGATGGGTTGTGTTTTGGAGTGATAAGACTAGATGTTTGGGTGGCTGTTTGCAGCTTTCGGGCTGGCAGGCCGGTTTGGTGTTATGTTGTATTGTATCTCGGTTCATTTTATTTCACAGCCGCGCCAGCTCCAAAGGTAGGCACCTGGCCAAAACAATTACACAGTAATAACTTAGAGCACCTGAGTTTAGCACGCAAAGTGAATACTTAATGACCGAAAATACTATGTGTGTGCGTGTCATTCCAGGGAGCTTTGACATGCAGTTTGACCTTCAAGTGGGGGTGGGGACTCTGGTTGTAGCCAAACCGCTGGATGCAGAGATGCAGTCTGTGTACAACATGACTGTACAGGTGACAGATGGGACCAACTTTGCCACTGCACAGGTACACGTATTTTTGATTTGTCATGCTCTGGCAGCGTCTCTTGCACACTTCAGATCCACATCAAATTAAATTATTGTTACCTCTTCCTCGGGGAGCCGTTTAATCTCGGCTTTCCCGCCTTCCTGCGCTTGTATTCTACTTTTTAGGAAATTATCTCTTGCTGACTACGAAATGTGCTCTTTGTTGCTCCGTCTTTTGACATTACCCGTGCTTCTACTCTCGGCTGTTCTACTAGTTCTCTGCCTAGTGTATTAGTGGATTAATGGGATTAGCTTGGGCAAATAAAGGTCAAGTGATTGTAAAAATACAGGAAATTACCCAGATTTTTCTTTGACAGGACTAAAAAAAAACATCCCAAAGATAAAACATAGCTTTAATTTTGTGCAGGTTTTGTTGGTATCTCCACTTTTGCAAATTAAAAATTGATGGCCGAACACTATTCTACAACTGTAGAAAGTATTATCATTTCTCTCCAGAGCTCTTATCTCTGAGGATAATAAATGGAGCACAATTATACTCTCTATCTACTGCGCTGACTTTCCAAACTCTCCCTCTCTGTCTCTTCATCACTCAGGTATTCATCCGGGTACAGGACAGCAATGACAACCCTCCGATCTTCTCGCAGCCCGCCTACGACATCAGCGTCTCAGAGGACGTGCCGGTGGACACGGAGCTGCTGCGGGTCAGGGCGTCGGACATGGACGAGCGCGCACGTCTGAGCTTCTCCATCTATGGCAGCGTTGACCCGGCCAGCATGAGGCTGTTCAGGGTCAATCCCGGCACAGGGGTCGTCTACACCGTGGACAGGCTGGACTACGAGGCCAGGACTCAGCACATCCTCACTGTTATGGTGAGGCATGGAAGTAATGTGTGTGTGTGTGTGTGTGTGTGTGTGTGTGTGTGTGTGTGTGTGTGTGTGTGTGTGTGTGTGTGCGTGTGCGTGTGCGTGTGCGTGTGTGTGTGTGTGTGTGTGCTCATCAGTGTTGGGCAAGTTACTTCAAAACTGTAATGTGTTATTTATTACTTGTTACTGTCATTTCAGAGTAATTCATTACATTACAATATTACTATTATTATTACTATTAGTATTGAAAATGGAAAGCATTACACTACTATTGCATTACTTTGCCTTTAGTTACTCTCACCAAATAACTGGAAATATGTATTTGTCTAAATATAGCTTACCTTTGTCATTATTGCTGCAAGTAGCAACAAGGATCTTGCTGATAAGTTTCCAAAAAGCTGGTGATTCCACTGTTGATACTGGTTTTCATGTCTTCAGCAACATCCTAACAAGTCTCCTAACCTCTCGAGGCTGAAGAATCTCGATTAGTTTTAATGTTCATTTTTGGCTGTTTTGTGGTTTTATCTCCACGCTCATGCTCCGCTTGCTTCCTTGCTAACTCCATGTCACTATGGCACCTCTGTAAATGTTAAATTATTGATGCTATTTCAGGAAGTGGAGAGTTCTTTGGGTGTAGCACACAAAGTGCGTTTGACTACAAGGTACTTCAGATCCTTATGTTTCACCAACGTATATACAAGTGTGTGCCCATCTGTAGAATGTGCTATCCAATGATTCTGCAGGTTCACTCATCTCCATCTTCTATCTGACGAGCCAAAAGGAAAAGGAAGTGAAACATTTTCCGCAGACATTTCACTCTGCTGATCTTGCAGCGATTTTAGCGAATTTGTATGAAAAGTATGAAAAATCCAGGTTAAAAATGCATTGTAATGCATGTTACTGACATTTGTACCTTTTTTTCTGTAATTCCCTATATTACTGCATTACATGAAAAGCAACGCATTACAGTAATTAGTTACTTTTGTAACGTGTTACTCCCAACACTGGTGCTCATTTAGGTTGTTACTGTGATCCTGTGTGTGTTTGTCCATGCACTCTCTTCCAAATTATGCCACCTACGCTGGCCTTACTTATTTTTAGCTGATTTCTTTCATTCATAAGCTCCTACAATGCTATCTATAGTAGAATATATCCATATAGCATGTTGTTGCCTGTTGTTCCAGGTCAAGGATCAGGAATTTCCATTTAACCGTGACCTGGCTCGTATCCTGGTGGCAGTGGAGGACGCCAATGATAACATTCCTTACTTCACCAGCACCATATATGATGCTGTGGCATATGAATCCTCTTCCATCGGCACTTCTGTATTGCAAGTAACCGCCCTTGACAAAGACAATGGGATTAACGGGGAGCTCACCTATACTATGGAAGCAGGTGTGGTACTATTTGAAAATTTAAAAGTAACTTATTTCTATAACTCTCTTTTTTATAGTTTTTAAGCTGTTTTTTGATCTGTGAGTTGCATTTAATGCTTTTTTCCACAGAAGTACTTACCGGTAAATTATGTTTCTAACCTTTCCGCTCCTCTCAGGTAACATCGGGGGTGTGTTTGGCATAGATAATGCCACCGGCCTTATCTTCATTGCCAGGGACCTGGACCTCACTTCCGTGGGCTTTTACGCCCTCACTGTGCGTGTCACGGACAGTGGGTTTCCTCCATTAATGGCCACAGCTTCCGTCCGCATCTCCATGATACTCTCCGACTTCTCCGAACCGAAATTCTCTCAGAAGGAGTATCAGGCTGAGGTAATGGGATTAATGGTTGGCTGGGTGGATGGGTGCATGGTTGAGAGGGCTTGGGAAAATGGCACTGAGAGACATTTCCTGACAGGTATACAGCGAGTGAATGCCAACAAATAAATTGTCCACACAAAGCAGAAAATTGGCTGAAATGGCTGATGCCTTTGTTTGTACACAGATAATGGAGAACAGTACCGTTGGAACATACGTGACCATGGTTAGCGCTCTGAGCCGCTCAGCGCTTATTTATGACATCGCCGGCGGTGATGAGGACCACTGCTTCTTCATCAACCATCATACTGGTGTAATCAGCACGCGCAAACTACTTGACTTTGAGGTTTGTTAATGACCGTAGGCATGTGAATTTACGCCACCTGTGATCACTCAGGGACGAATTCACAAAGAATGGATTGCTGCGGCTGATGGCACCATAATTTGTCCATCATTTGCAACCTCGACCTGCCCATCTCAAGGTCTGATTCACAAAATATATTAATGATATGACATTGGGAACACACCCATAAACTTTTGCACCAGAATGTTGTAGACTTTTCCTTTTCTCCACATTTCAGCACAAACATTGGTCCATAATTGAAACTATAGACAGCACAAAAGCCTCAAGTTGTGTGTCTTTAATTAGCAGTGGTGCTAACACAGAGCTTTCCAACACAAACACATGACTTCCATGCATTATTGGTTCTTTTACTTCTCTAGTATTTCATATAGTCTACTAAAATGTCACATACACCCTTTAATGTGACTCAGGCAGGTCCAAAGTCTGTTAGTTTAATGTCTGAATCTTACAATAATGTTCTTGAATGTATACAGCGTTTCACAGGAACATCAGTGCTGATGTGTTTGTTGCTCACAGCTGGCTGTGAGTCACAGCTGGCTGTGTCACAGCTGGCTGCGGCATCACACAGCAGCTGAAACGATAACCGTGTCTCCAAACTGAGAAAGCAGCTGTATCACACACACACACACACAGCCACGCTCAGAGAGCAGAGGTAACTTCATTAACCCCGGACTGGTCAGGATCTGACGGTACTTAATATTCTGTGTTCTGCTACACATCTAAACAGATCAGCTACACAGTTACACACAGAATACAAGATTTACACAGTGGAATTGTTTGTTATTATCCTTTTCCATCAGTGCTACCAGGACATTTTCTTTTTGATTTTTAAGTTGCTGAAAGTCAGAGATAAGCTGACCACCCTATTCCCACTTGATCCCCCCCCCCCTCAGTGTTTTACTGAAGATCTTGCCCTTGATATGACTCATTATCAATGTCATTCAATGCTAATTCAAAGATTTGAAGAGAAAGTGAGTGCAGAGTGATCTCTGAAGATGTAGATAAGTTCACTCTTAATGCAAGCGGATATTAGCGACGGTCTTTGTGAAGTGGACTGTTTTCACAATGAGTCTCATTTGCATAGTAAAGTGGCCAATTTTGCACCAAATGTATGCATATTATCTAATTTACATACATGCAATAGCTCTGAGACACTATTGCAGCCGCAAAACTGTGCAATCCTTTTGTGAATTAGCCCCTCACACAATTATTTTAGGATTTACTAATATATGCACAAAGAAGTCTAAAATAGCACCTTTCAGTTTTTTTATATTTGATTTCTTCATTTCGGCAGCAAACAACATCCTACTTTCTGGTGGTGCGTGCCTCGAGCATGGCCAGGGTGGAGGCCAGCTCCACTGTCGTCGTCCAGGTTGCGGACGTCAATGATAGCCCGCCTGTCTTTCAACAAATCAGGTATCCGTGGTGACTGCTGAGTGCGGCTTGGTGCCGGCCACCTCCTTTTGTTGTCGAGCCCTGATGACTCCTGACAGGGTGTCATTTTCTCTGAGGGACGCTTTCATTTTTAAAAGCAGTGTCCTCTTTTTACCTTTCACAGGTATGTGGGCGCCATCAGTGAGTCCGCTCTAGTCAACACCGTAGTCCTGGGAGAAGACGGTAACCCTTTAGTCATCAAGGCGACCGACCGTGACCGCAATCACAATGCCCTGCTGGTGTTTCAGATCATAGACGAGACGGCGCGGATGTTTTTCAGCGTGGACTCAGGGACTGGATCGATTCGGTAATCAACATGTGTTAGGGATGTCACTTCACCTGCTTAGAAACTGATTTATCTCATAGTTTGGTAATCTGGTAAATAATTATCGAATGGGTCTCATATTCTAGAACAATTTCCAGCCTGGACTATGAGAGCTTTACCGAGTTCCTCTTCAGGGTTCACGTCAGAGACAGTGGTCAGCCTCCTAGGAGTGCTGAAAGCCCAGCAGAGGTTTTAATAAAGGTGAGTATATGACATATGACTCAGCTTCCACTGCCTCACAAGCCGGTCTTGGCTCACTTTGATCCCCATGTTGGATTTTCAATCTGTCTTAGGTGATAAACATCAATGACTCACCTCCAAGGTTCTCTCAGGACACGTATGAGGCAGTGCTCCTTCTGCCAACTTACATGGGAGTCGAGGTCTTGAGGGTCGAAGCTTTTGACCCCGACATGAGCTCTGGTGTCAGCCTGAACCCTGACAATTCTGTCACCCCCCTGCTGGTCTATTCTCTGGTGGACAGCAACTTGGAGGATTTCTCTGTGGACCACTACACTGGGGTTGTGACTGTCATCAATCAGAACCTCAGTAAAAACCGCTACCACTTCAATGTGAAGGTAAGTTAATTGAACTAAGGGCGCTTTCACACCACTAGTTCGATAATTTGCTCTGCAGCAGGCAATAAAATTGTTACTAATTAGCATATAGACTCCAGTGTGGTCCACTTTTACAACTGGTGCATTCACACATTGCTACTTGCTCTTATTTTTGTGTATTACATTCTCTGAATTGGCCATTTTTGCCAAAATATCCAATGCATCTGGAGAACAATCTGCTGATGCACTGGAGTAGCTGAGGACACGTTGCGTGTCATTTCAGGCAAAGGAGATTTTATTACGAATGAGGTCATATAACATATAACATTGTTCCAAAGGCCCACAAGGTAGCTATAAAATAATTAGCATCCCTTTGTTTTGACCAGAGTTGCGTTCTTACCAGAGGGACCGCACCAAAGTTTGTCATTTGGTGCTGGGTCAATTGGATTGAGTCTACTTCTGCCCACTTAGTGCACCCATGTGTGATTTATGGTGTTACACTAGCGAAAACTAAGAAAACTAAGCACATTTGGTTCAAATGGACCGTTTGGTGTGCTCCAACTGCTGTTGGTGTGAAAGCACCCTTAGACTCAATTAGACTGGCTTTCATAATTATGATTTCCACAGGGAGATCAGGGCAAAGGGTCAGCTGCAGAACAGTGCATCCAGAATTATTCAATGTTTTGATGTGGGACACTTCAGCAAGTCGACGTAGTTGTTTTCTGCGCTGGTAGACGGGTGGTCTCCATGTCTCATAATCTCTATGCCCCAGGGCTGTTTTGTTATTTTTGTCAGGACAGCAAAGGGCATGCATGCTAAGTCTTT
The DNA here is from genome assembly GCA_030544235.1 of Lepturacanthus savala. Classification (NCBI taxonomy): domain Eukaryota; kingdom Metazoa; phylum Chordata; class Actinopteri; order Scombriformes; family Trichiuridae; genus Lepturacanthus; species Lepturacanthus savala. Next base: position 23,891,549 of record CM060479.1, on the reverse strand, counting down.
GTGAATACATTCTCTGCATTTATTGAATATGAGTCAGCTGTGAAATATCTACAAACGACACCCTCTCATTGTGCACTGAGGATCCTTTTTTTTTCTCCATTTTTCTCAGGTATGGGATGGACGTTTCTCCAGCCTGGCAATGGTCACGGTGCTCGTCCAGGAAGCGATAGACAGCGGCTTTCTCTTCGCCTTCCCTTACTACTCTGCCTCAATCCCAGAGAACGTACCCAACATTACCATAGTGACCGTTGTCAACACAGTCGGCCACCGCCTCAACGAGCCACTGAGGTACAGTTTACTGAACCCAGGTGGACGCTTCACAATCCGGCCCACCTGCGGAGTGGTGCTTACCACTGGCGTGCCCTTTGACCGTGAGGAGAAGGAGAGTTATGAGCTGGTGGTGGAGGTCAGAAGAGAAGATGAGTTACTGAGGGTGACCAGAGTCAAGGTACAAGTGCAGGTGAGTGTCGAAATCTGTGTGTAAGAGTGTGTGTACATGTATATTTTGTGATATAATATATCTTATTGAGGTCTTGCAAGAGTTGCATGGACATCTTAATGAGGTCTGACTTTCTGTTCAGTCTTTCAGTGTAGATTTGTATCAGACATACTGTAATGTTTGCTTAGCTTAAATTATAAAACAGTCTATTCACTCATTTAAACCCTTCGACAGTGTTGTTTCTCTCTGTTGCAGCAGTGGTTGGAGTTCTCCACATCCCAACTCTGGCATATGGAAGCTGTTGTTTGATGTTCTGTTTTGCGTTTGATGCTTAATTTTATGTGAGGGTGTGCCTCACCTCTAATAAATATGGTACACCGGTGTTGAATGTTTCAGTAACATGCAGCAGCTTCAATAAAATGTTTGAACAAGCAAATAAATGATTCTATGCTGTAAGCTCAAAAAATAGATTTTTTTGGGAAAATAAAAGTGAAACCATTTTGTCAACACCAACAATGTTTACTGATTGTATTACCAAATATTAGGCACTGATTCTTTAAAGATCCCATGAAATGCAGATTTCATGGGGTCCCAATTTTAATTCTGCATCCTTATACCTTGATCTCTTTGTTTGTGGCAAATATTCACATTTTCCTTTTTGAATATTTATAGATCAAAATCCTGTTTTTTATTTATCTTTCTTCAAAATGGTTGAAATATTTTATGATGCATCCTGCACTCAGGGGCGTGTACTAATTTTTCCAATAAAAATGCATCCTTGATTTTTATATCCATGACTATAAATATAGATAGGTTCCTAGACCTAGGCTTGTAAGTTTTCTAGATAGACTTTGATTAACACATTAAAAAAACATCAGACGAAACAACAAATAGCACCAAAGCTGTTGTGAATGACTGTTTTGTATGTAATTTTGTATGTAATAATGCCAAAACAATCAAGACATTAAATGAGGAATTGCATCTTCGTCTACATAAAAGAAGAGATGGCACCTTCAGGTCAATCTTGTGACAAATACGTGATCCACAACATTTCTCTCTAACTGCTTTTTTGGAATCAGCATTCAGAGTCTGACAACAAACAGATCCGTCACTGGATAACACTCAGCTCTGAAAATAAATGAGAAAGAGAAAAGTCCCACACTTCAACCCCCACACAAATCAATGTTATGAGAACAAACAATGGTAGCGTAGGTAACTGAGCGTCTCTTGCAACTTATATGAGAAGAAAATCGCTGAATTTATATAAGTAAAAGTCACTGCGGTGGTCGGTTTTCTCTACTGACTCATCAGTGAAAACAGCGTCCACCTGAGAGGTCCTGTTGTTTACTGAAGGTGATTATGTGATTACCAGAAAGAAAATCTATATGGCTTATGCCTTCAGAGATGTCCTCCACAACAGAGAACAGACCGTCATTTTCGCTGTTCTCCATGTTGACTGTCAGTAGCTCTGCTGTCAATCAAGCAGAGATGCGGGACAGGAGTAATGTACATTCAGCGATAGTAGCTGCTGTAAACGCCACTCAAAATCTCTGACAATTGAATCCGCTAAGGCCTATTTTTTTGTTCCCAGAAACAAGTCAACTGTGGAAACAAATAGCATTCTCCCTTCGGTTTCACCTCGCCTTTAAGCCTCAAGCTGCCGCTGGTCTTTTTTGTTTGCTTTCTTCACAGTGACCTAATTGGATTCCCCAAAAATAACTGTCCTTTTTTCTAGGTGGAGGATATAAACGATAATGCCCCAGAGTTTGTGAACCTGCCCTACTACGCCGCAGTGCAGGTGGAGGCGCATCCAGGATCAGCAATTTTCAGAGTTTCATCCACTGATCAGGACTATGGCCCGAATGGAGTGGTGACTTACAGCCTGAAGGAGGAACACAGGAACTTTCAGGTGCGACCTATATCTTTCCTGCTCCTAGAGCTGGGCGGTCTGACCAAAAAGTTGATATCACAGTGTTTTTCAAAATATATAGCGTTGTCACAGTATTTGACGGTATGTATTTTTCAATGCATGACTAGGTCAGTCAGTCAGTCAGTCATTTTCTATAGATGGTCGCCAGCCAATCGTGGGGCACACACACCATTCACTCACACACTCACACCTACGGGCAATTTAGAGTGGCCAATTAACCTGAGCATGTTTTTGGACTGTGGGAGGAAGCCGGAGTACCTGGTGAAAACCCACGCAGACACGGGGAGAATATACAAACTCCACACAGAAAGGTCCCAGACCCAGGACCAAGGAGGTCTTGAACCTGTGACCTTCTTGCTGTGAGGCAACAGCGCTAACCCCTGCGCCACCATGGCATGACTAGGTGTTAACCCAAATTTCTAATAATTTAGAGAATAATTACTGCAGTAAATTGACATAGAATGTATTTTCTTGTCATAAGCAGCCTCCTTAGCAAACTTGCCTTTGAGTGGAAACTTACTCGCATTTTTTGTTGCAGCGCCAACATTAACGTTAGCTGCAGATGTGGAAAAGGACGCAGATCTTACATTCTTCATATTCTAGGACATGTTTGTAGTGAAGCAAATTGCTGGTGTTGCCTCCTATAGCTACCACTTTAGCCCCAACAACATTTACAGATTATGATTGTTCAGCGTCAAATTACTTACACACAATCGACACAGCTCCTCTTTTTGATAGAAGTCCCTCTGTGTCTGTGACATTTTCTCTGTCCATGTTGTTCACCGCTCGATTGCTGTGTCAGAGTTTGAGGAAGTTCCTGCTGAAGTCCAATCTATATCAGGAAAAACTTCTCTTTTGGTGTCCAAAAATTTCCAGGAGTTAAAGTCTCGAGCAGAGTATCAACGTGTTCTTTATTGCCAGCAAAAAAGGAGAAAGCTCTCAGAAGAACAATCTGAAGTTTAGTAAGCCTACACATTGACATTATACATTTCTGTGCACATAAGTTACGCCTTTGTACTTTAGAGCACCCTATATACATTAACCAATTATACCCTTAGAAATCTTTATACATCACTGATGCTATAACTAAATTCTTTATGTTTCTACTTAGGAATGAAGTGTCTTTTTTTAAGGTTGCTTCTCGATGGTTTTACCCCCTTATTTCTTAACCCACTCTTGAGGTTATTTTAAAAAATAATAAAGTTTAATGTAACATACTAATTTAACCAGTACAACTAGTCAGCACAGCACGGGCTGTGCTTTCACATGCATACTTGTTTGGTACAACTGCAAAACAGTCCCCCTCAAACAATGTCCCATGCTGCAACGTTCCACTGCTCTGTGTTCCCAACGTTTTGTATGCTACACACTCACTGGTATTGGGTTTATGAAAAATTCATATCATAACAAAAAAAAAAAGAAAAAACAGTATTAAACAGTATACTGCCCAGTGCTACCTGCTCCTGAGTGAAGTGAGAGTTCTTCATTCTTATGCTCCTCATGTCCTGAAACTGTCTGTATATGTGCCACGTAGGTGAATCCTGTGACAGGAGAGCTGACCCTGAAGAGGTCGTTCGAGGCAGATTTATCTATCGCAGAGTACAAAGTGGTCATCTTGGCCACTGACGGCGGCTCCCCCCCTCTGTCCAGCGAAGTGGAGCTTCCCGTCACTATCGTTAATAAAGCCATGCCGGTGTTTGAGAAGCCCTTCTACGGTGTCACTGTCAGGGAGGATATGGCCGTCTCCACCCCTGTCTTAAGTATCAATGCCACAAGTCCCGAAGGCCAGAGCATCATCTTTACCATCATGGAAGGAGACCCTAACCACCAGTTTGACATTGGCTTTGACACGGGAGTCATCAACGTGATTTACCCGTTAGACTATGAGGCCGTGCAGTACTACCGGTTAACAGTGAAAGCCACGGATACGCTGACAGGTGCCAAGTCGGATGTGGATGTGGACATTATAATCCTGGATGTGAATGATAACCCACCACTGTTCCAGAAAACGTCATACTCAGCTGAACTGGCTGAGAACTCCATGATTGGAACCTCTGTGTTACAGGTATGTGTGTGTGGTGTGTGTGTGTGTGTGGGGGGGCTTTGTTTAATGAGTCAGTCCGGTGTTTACACTTACTGAATGATTGCTCGGACTTAAAGTCCACTCTGGCAGTATTGTGGATGAATATTAAATGGCAAATTATTTATTTATAAGTAAATAGTGTGATATTTCCCTAGAAATTTCCCAGTGGACGCTCTTGACCTTTAGCTAATAATAGACCAGTGCAGTCACAGTGAGGAACATATTTACACAAGGCGATTACAACATACCACATTATTGAATTCACTACCCAGAACATGAATTTTAAATGCACATTGTTGGCCACGTGTTTTTGTCCTCTATATGTTAATAGCAGTTTTTCAACCATGTTAATATTAGGAAAATCTGTATATCAGTATCAATCTTTTGATATTCAATTTAAAATATTTGATCTCTGCCTCAACATGAAAATTTCATTATTGAAATTATTTAACCCATTGAAGCCTATGAGCCTTTAAGCTCTTCTCAGACATGATAGTAGAAAACTTTTTACGTTTTAAGAAAACAAAATAATATTCCAAGTGCTTCTTCTCATATAACGTCATCAATGTCCTGCCCCTTTCTCCTGAGAACATGACGAAGACAATCATTTTATTTCATTTTATTTAGAGTCATTTTATTTAGATTATTATGATTTCTAACCATGACATAGATATGTCTCTTTAATCATTCAAGCCTCTAGAACAGGGGTCTTCAACCTTCGTTAGCCCAGGGACCCCTTGGGTGTCAGAAGAGCAGAGCAGGGACCCCCACTTAAAATTCTTATTTTATTATTATAATTAGCAGTAGGAGTAGTAGCAGTAAAGGTAGTAGTAATAGTATGATTAGTAATTAGGAATTTATCCATCACGTCTTTAAAACAACTCTGTGTCATTAGCCAACAACAACTATGGTAGCTAACTAGCTTGTTTTTCGGCTCTGAAGTTAACGTTAGTCACATAGCACTAAGACTGACGTGATGGGAATCATGTCTATGTTAATAGACTAAAATAGGTTTTGTCAAAAGTAGATTATTATCGCCTGTTAATGAAGTTTTCTCAATAATATTATAAATATATATATTTATTAATACATTATTTTGGTAAAAATCAAAAATCAAAATAATTTCTTTTTCATTTGAAGGACCCCTTGCAGTACCTCCACGGACCCCCTAGGGGTCACGGACCCCCTGTTGAATATCACAGCTCTAGAATAATCCCCCCAAAATTGAATTTTGTACATGGGATAAATCGATTTTTGTTTATGGACACATTTGTGTAAGTGGCAATTATAATAGCCATTAAAATGCTAGAGAGTTCAAAATGAAAAAAAATAGATACATAACATGATTGTTAGTGACTCAACTAATATAATTATATGCATGAAATCTTTGAAAAAATCAGGGCTTAAATGGGTTAAAATAAACATTTGTTTTTCTATTGTTGATAAGTGTACAGTGTAATGCTCTATTTTGTTATTTAAAGCACTGACTCCCGACAAAAATGATCTTGCCAGATGTTCAACTAAGTTATTAAACATTTTTTTAGATCTCATTGCATGATAAATTATATTAATACATTGGACTTATATAGCGCTTTTTGGGACATTCAAAGACGTTTAACAATTAAAGTTGACAGTCCAAAAAATTAGGAAAAGGCCTGTCTGAAGAGGTGGATTTTGAGAGAGATTTGAAGTTTTGCAGAGAGTCCACGTTCCTGATGGGTTGTAGGAGTGAGTTTCAGAGTTTGGGGGCAGCAGCGGCGAAGGCTTGGTCCTCCAAGGGCCATGAAACTTGGAACTTTTTTTTAATCAGGACTCAGTGTGGGTTCGAATATTTGCACGGTAATGCAATGTTTAATATTACTCTCCTACAGGTTTTTGCCCAGGACCAAGACTCTGAAAAAAACGCTATAGTGAGTTACCAAATCCTATCTGACATCTACAACAGCACCGACTACTTCCACATTGACAGTAACAGCGGACTGGTATTCACGGCACGCCTTCTTGACTATGAGCTCATCCAGCGCTACAACTTCATCGTCAGGGCGACAGACAGCGGAGACCCTGCCCTCAGCAGCGATGTTAGTGTCACTGTGACCGTCACTGACACAAATGACAACCCGCCTAATTTCAGCCAAGCGCTGTACGAGGCTTTTTTTAGCGAGCTGGCTCCCCGGGGACACTTTGTGACTTGTGTTCAGGCTTCGGATGCTGACATCTGTGATGCACACAGGCTGAGGTAAGAAAAACACATCTTAAAAGGGTCTTGGTCGGGTGTTACATCACTCCTCACTGGACCCAGTTGTGTCTGTAGAAACTTTTTCAGTTAAATTTTTCTGTGGTTGTCATAATTTCATCCCAACTTTTATTTGTACGAAACTCCTAAAGACATGTAGAAACTTTTTCCAGGAGATTTTGTAGAAGTCAAATAACATTTCATACAATTTTTATTTGTTTGTAGGTACAGTATTCTATCTGGAAATGAGAGAATGATGTTCATGTTGGAGCCAGAAACTGGGGTTCTCAGCCTGTCTAACAAGAGGCGACAAGGCATGAAACTCTCATATCAGCTCAACGTGTCCGTGTCAGACGGAGTCTTCACCAACACTGCTCAGGTGAAACAACTTCTCCGCACTTGCTGCTTAGGATTTGCTCTTTGCTTAACATTCGCGCCACATGGCGAGCCGCGTAACCTCCTCTAGCAACCCCTCGCTTCAAATACATCTCAGATATTCACAGCTGTCCAGTGCGGCTGCAGTTTTTTTCAGCACCGGCTGCCGAGCGGCACAGCTGGTGCAGTTGGAGGTTAATGTGTGTAGACTGTGGCCCACATACCAGCTCAATACTTGACGGAACACAAGGAACACTTCAGTCCATTCCTGTTATCTGTACATGCTATCCGCTGCTAGAATCTATTCTCTGAACCTTATGGGCTGGGATAATTATGTTTTAGATTTCCTACAAAGAACTCATGAATATTTCACATGATTTTAAAAGACCCTATTATTAGATTTATTGTCATCCTGTCAAACTTTGTGAATGGTATCTACAATCACAGATGGTTGGGGGGATCACCCTCTGCCAACTATCTTTTCCTCTACAACAGCCTACATGATCTCCACTCAAATAAAATGCCTCGGAGGCGGAATTTCCAACCTCGATCAAATAAAAGAAAGCATAGATCTTGTCGGCATCCCTTTTCCTGGCGGGTGACCTCGCCTGCAGCTGAGGTGGACATGACAGTCCCCTGGAAAGGTACCAGCACCACTCAATCTCAGTCAGCCGCAGTGGAAGATCCTTGGCCAAAGATGGGTGCAGAACCTAAACCTCGTTCCACATCCTGTGTTCAAAGCTTGAGGACCCCCATTCAGGGGGAAAAGCAGCAAACAGGCATTCTCTCAGTAAAGAGCCTATGAAGCCTCCTACTTCAAGCACTTACCCAAGGACACATTGTTATGCAGCTTGGAGATCCTTATAGCCGTCCCCTTATATTAAAATTATATAGCACTTTATGTAGATTCCCAAAGCACTTCAGAGTGCAAGGGGTGAAACTCACTCCAACCGCCGCCAATGTGTAGCGCCGACCTGGGTGATGCATGACGCTGCCTGTGACCGCAGCCATTTTGCACCAGAAATGGAAATGGAGGCTGGGGGACTGGGGTCATTGAGCCAATTACACTGCAGGGGAAGAATAGGGGGCCAGATGGAGAGAGCCAGGTTGGGAATTTAGCCAGAACAACGGGGAACCCTGTACTCTTTGTAATAAATGCCATGGGATCTTTAATGACCACAGTGAGTCAGGACCCCGATTTAATGTCTCATCCGTTGGATGAGTTGTTCTGTCATCTAATTTATTAAGCGTTCATTTGCACCCTGCGGTTTCTTTCTCTCTCTTTTTTTTTGTTTTTACCTCAGATAAGTTATTCTTTGTCATGTAAGACCTCTCTTGAACAATAATTTTATTCTAAATTGTTGGATGACATCTAATTAGCTTGATGATATGTTTTTGGACATGGTTGCAATCTTAGGATAAGGGTCAGGTTTGTGATCTCCCATTTTTTCAGTCAGCCCAAATTAAATGGGCTTGGAAGAGGTTGTAACAGTCAGAGTTTAGTGTTGTTGCTATAAATGTTGTTTTATTGCAAAGCTGTATAGTATTACAAGGTGGTGCCTCCCTTTGTTTTGGTGTGTTATAGCTACTAGAGGTTGAGAGTCCCTATTGTCGATGCCCACAAGAGGGATATCCCATCAAGTGAATTTGAAAGTCCATCCTTAAAGACTCACAGATGTAAAGGTGCCTTCATGCTAAGTTCTTGAGAGTTTAGAGGTGTCCGGCTGTCAAAATCGGAGGTTCTTGAGGGCTCAGTTGCACCCTTTCTGGGCTGCAGACTTTGCTAAAGAAAGAAAGCAATTCATAGCATTGTGAAATACACAACAGAGTTTACAAAAAAGCCTGGAAACAAAAGGAAGCATCCACAAAACTACAACAAGGGACCTGATAAGGAGCATATAGGAAGTGCTCATAACCCTGTACAAAGAAAAATAATAAATTAACATCTAAGAAAATTCAAATACTCAGATTAAATTCATTAAAAAGTTGCTTGATATTACACATTGAACGTTAATATCACACTTAATACTCACTTTATTTAACACATTTTATATGTATTTTTTACATTTGAAAACATTTTATTAATTTTTGCATAGTTATATATTAAAAAATGATGAAACCTGTCTGATGGCACCTTCTGTGGTGACGTATGAGTATTGTATAGTGTAAAATTAGAAGCCCAAACCCAGCAATTGTCAACAACATGATCAGCTGTCAGTTGGCAAGGTAACACGGCAGTTTGCACAGCAAGTGCTGTTCTCTTCCTCCCACACTCAATCACTCAGGTGATACCAGTTAAGTCTGTGAGGGCTTAGGGCTTGATTTGCAGGGAGGACTTTGAAACTCAGCCATTAGTAACGCGCTGGTGATCATAGCGCCTTAGTTTTGTGTGGTCAATGCAAAGTATTTGCACTGCTAGACTTAATTGAGTTACTGAGATCCTTAATCCATCAATTATCATCTAATCATTATCAATTTATATTAAACTACCCAATGTGGGTCACATGGGATCTTTGACACTAACCTGACTTCAGAGAAACACACTAACAAGTCCAGTCATGCTTCTACTGCGTCTTCTGAGGGATATCACTGGGATTCGATCGATGTTGAGTTTTAATGACACTCAAACTATCATTTGTCCTTTTATTTCCTCATGGGTGGATTATTACGATAGTCTTTTAACGGGTATAAGAAAGAAATCAATTAATAGACTATTTTAATAGAGTTAAAAGTGCAAAATGCGGCAAGGAGACTGCTAACAAAAAATAAGAAAAGAGAGCCCATTCTTCCAATTATAATGACTTGTCACTGGCTGCCCATTTGTTTTAGGATTGATTTTTTTCATTTTATTTATTACTTTCAAAGCCATTCGTAGCTTGGCCCAATAAAATATATCCGAACTGCTGTCTCCTTACCGACCAGCGCACAGCTTGAGATCCTCAGGCAGGAACCTGCTGACTGTTCCCAACATGTTTGCTGTAGGTAAAGGGTCTAGGTTTGTTGGCAACTGTAACTCTCTGCTATTCAAGCAACTATAGAAAAAGTTAGAAATGCTGAGACCATTGATTTCGGTTTTAATAAGTGGTAATAAACATTATGAGCTGCCCAAGTAAGACAAAACAATGTCCATGGCTCTCTCTTAATGAGTGGGACATTGGTTTTGGCTCTAAATAAGACGTGAAATACTGTGTACCTCTACAAAGTGGCGTATATTTCAGAAATATTCTAACCTTGTTGTATTGTCCCATCCCCTGTCAAAAAAATAAAACTTTAAGTTACAAACTAACAATAGAAAGAAGAAGTTGCCAGTGAGTTATGAGGACCACAAAAATGTATTTTAAGATATTTACCAGTGGGAATGGAGTAACTTATCAGCTTATTGGGAAGTCCAGTAAATTCTGCCATTTCAACACATCTCTTGTGTTGTTAGATTTCTTTCAGAAGCTTCGTAATCTAGCCTTGAAGAAACTTTGTACAATAAATACATAATGATATTGGCTGTTTTTGCAGTTTATCATCCATTTTTCTCTCAGAAATGGCACAAAAAAACAAAACAAAAAATGCACACAAGCCTGGTTGTCTTGCTGCTGGTTTGCATGCCATGTTGATGTGATTGGGTTTGACAAATCATCCACCAATAATTACTGTAATTACATGAAGAAAAAGAGGATGAAAATGATTGAATCCTGATTATAATAATAGCCATGGTGATTCCCAGGTGATTGTACGAGTCCTCGGAGCAAACCTGTACAGCCCCGTGTTCAGCCAGAGGTTCTACCTGGCTGAGGTCCAAGAAAACGCCCCCCCAGGGTCAATAGTTATTCAGGTAAGTTCACCTTCTCACTATTCACAGGAAACTTCTTACATTAATAATGTGGTTCTAGAGTCTTGTAGGGACCAATTTGACATGATTTCCCAAATCTGTGTGGATCTTCAGGTCCGAGCAACAGATGAGGACTCTGGGCTTTTTGGCCAGATCACCTACTCCTTCGTCAATGATCTGGGGAAAACTCAGTTTACCATTGATGCAGATGGATTCATATTCACTGTGCTGGAGTTGGACAGAGAGAATCCTCTTAACAAGGACATGGTGCTGACTGTCATGGCTCTGGATGGTGGAGGTATTATTACTTACAATTAACTGAAATTCACTGAAAAAAAATCTTCAAATCAGTAAATCTCAGAATAAAAAATACAAAGTTTGTCTTGTTAATCTGGAAGTCCAAATATGTAGCTGATGTTGCTGTCTTAGGTAAATGCACTGTACTAAACTGTAGTCTTTGCCTTTAAGATGATAGCGATCATATAATAGCTCCTGAAAATGTATGAATATTTAAGCATATCACATCACAGAAGTTAAGGACCTGCAGAATCGCTTACAGAGTGTAGTAAAATAAGCTTAATTAGGGCTCCGGGGCAATGGCCTACTCCCTACAGCTATGAAATAGCTGAAGGGAAGTTCAGCTCCCTTCAGCTATTTCCCTTCAGCTTCACTCTGAGCCCTATTGTTATACTGTGGATTTCTTTACTGGACAGATTTTGGCACCTAACTCATACAGCTTTGAAAGGACCCAAGCGAATTGTATATCAAAACAGGTATCTTTATTGGGAATTGTGTGCTATTACTTATATCTGTAATATATGCATTTTTCGCAATATAAGTCACGAAAAACTGCGCAAGATTTCTCATAGGGAATGAATGGGATGAGGTCAAAAAAGTTTTCGCACAGCCAATTGCTGCTTACTACTCAGGCATACTTTCACTTAGAGACTCCATTTAAACTTTACTATTAATGTATTATTCCACATTTTGATAGGTAATATAATTTTTGATCCATCACTGAACAATTACCATGATCATTTTTGCAGAAATTTTGAGTTAAAAATGGGAGCCTATGGGACGGAATGTTGGTGCTTCGGCAGGCTTAGAGTGTAGGAGAGCAAAAAAAATGTCTGCCTCAATTTACAACATACAAACATGATTTTTTCCAACTTTGTAGAGAAACTTGCTCTGATTCTCACATTGATCTCAAAATATCTGAAAGATTTACTGAACTTGAATAGGGAGCCTCTAAATGCCGCCATGTCTGTCTCTGTTTCTCCAATAAAAGATTTTCAGAGAAGCAGAACAAATGTCTGTTGCCAGTGAACTTGCCAGTGTCTCCAAAATACTTAGTTTAGAAAAACCTAATCACACCAAAACTTTAGTGTCTTTACGATGATGGTCCATGTTATTTTCTGATAGGAGCTACTGTTTTATTAGTCGAAGCTCAAATGGAAGACCAGGGGAGAGGGAGAAAAATGCTGTTTTTCTACACATTTCTGTCTGTCTTTACCTGCAGTTCAGGAGTCGTCACTGACAACCAGCTAAGTTGTGATGGTAACCTTGAGATTCAGGCCACAGCTCATTAAGGTTTATAAAAAAACACTTGGCACTCATTAATAAGTTTAAACACTGAACCACCCATCATACACATGAAGAATCAGACTGACAGAATGTGTGTCATCATAACGCTTATCATCTTACACACACACATATATACATTTTTTTTGTCTAGAAAAAGTCTAGAAAAGAAGTAGGGAATTTTGAAATGTGTATAGTAAACCTCCTAAAGGGGCATACGTTGTTGAATAAATATTTGAAAAGAAAATGTTTGTTGTAGTTGTGCTCCTTGTATATAATATCATACATTTATTAGTATTATTTGTTTGAAATCTCTGTAGAAGCTCATCATAATGTACACCCTCCAGCAGTAGTCAAAATTTCTAGAGGAAATTTTTGTTTCCTTTTTATTTTTATACTGTATATTCTGTACATATAGCTGGACAGCATTGATTCCTTGACAATCCCAGCATTAAATTATATCTGATAAATCGTTGTTCTTTCCCTGTTAGGACGTGCATCGTTCTGCACAGTACGAGTGGTTCTCGGAGACGAGAATGACAACGCCCCTCGATTTAGGGCTGTGGAGTACCGTTTGAGCATCAAAGCAAACGTTGCCAAAGGTTCTCTGGTCACACAAATCCAGGCCACTGACCCTGATGCTGGGTCTAATGGACGGATCACCTATTCCCTTTACAGCGAGGCACGCCTGTCACTGGTTGACGTGTTGGAGGTCAGTCTATAACTTACTGAAACCAGCAGGGATCACCGTTTAACCATACCCAATCCTCGGCAGATTCATTTAATAGGCGTGAACATTATTTAAACTCAATATATATCCACTTAAGACATGTGTCAGTGGATTACCAGCCATCTGTTAATTATAGATTTCCACTAATCTATTCAACATGACCTTACATTAAGATTAATGGCTCTGTCAATACTGTTTAAAGGGGAAACGTGATTAAATGAAGAACACCTAAACAACTCTGGCTATAAATAAAACATAAACCTGTAAATGTAGTTGCTTATAAACATAAATGAATACTGAATTGAAGCTAAAAAATTATTGATTTGTGGAAATACTGCCCCAAAAAAACCTTATTGTCTCTAAAATTGATTGCAATGACCTTGTAATTTTGCTGGTGCACAGGTGGAGTCAGACAGCGGTTGGATGATGACTAAGAGCACCGTGGACCACCTCCAGGGGACTGTGCTGTCCTTCTTTGTCAAAGCAACAGATTGCGGCTCGCCGGCCAAACACTCCCTGGTGTCCGCCTTCATTCACGTCGTCCCCGCCAACGCCTTTGTCCCCTCCTTCAGCCAGCCTCAGTACTCCTTCACCATCCCTGAGGACACGGCCATGGGAACAGCGCTGGGGTCTGTCTACATGGGCCCTGAACAGACCGGGTTATTCTCCGTGGTCGGGGGTGAGACACTCGACAGCAACCAAGGAGGGACCTTCCTGGTGGAGAGGGACAGCGGTTTGATCCGCCTGGTCGAGCCTCTGGACTACGAGCAGGTCACCATCTTCCGCTTCAAGGTTGCAGCGACAACAAGACGAGACATGATTGAGTCAGTCTCCACTGTGGACGTGGAGGTTAAGGTAAGTTACTTGATTAAACATTTACAATTATACAGTTGTATTAAATGACGTTATTCTGTTCTAATTTATTCTTTGTTGAGCTGAACCACTGGAGAACTGTCGCTTTGTCAGATCCTAGATGTGAATGACAACCCGCCTGAGTTTGAGACTAATACCTATGTAGCAACTGTGATGGAGGGGCTGCCAATAGGGACGAGAGTGGTCCAAATGCGTGCACACGATCCGGACTGGGGTGTCAATGGACAGGTGGGGGACAGTCAAGTTCAATTGACATGAAGCAGTTTTCTTTTTTTGTTCAATTTTAAAACCGGTTTTATCTGAACTGCAGGTAGCCTACAGCCTTGGGCCGCTGCTTACCCTCAACTTGGACCTTACAGAAGAGGCTCGCTCTTTCAGCGCCCCGACTATGGCGAGTTCTGTCTTCGCCATCGACAGTAAAACGGGCTGGATCACCACGGTGACACAGATGGACCACGAGGCCTGCTCCAGCTACAGCTTCGAAGTTGTGGCCTCTGACCTGGGGGAGTTCCGGTCTCTCTCCTCCACCACAGTGGTGACCATCGCCGTGTCGGACGTCAACGACAACCCACCGCAGTTCGAGAAGGAACTGTACCAGGGTGCGGTGACAGAGAGCGATCCCCTTGGAGAAGCCGTGGTGGTCCTGAAAACTAAAGATGGGGACGGCACTGACCAAAACCGCCTGGTCAGCGCTTACATCACCGGTGAGGAAATCAAGACATCGCAACATGGTCAATAGTAGTACTATATAGCGTACTTTAACGTGGTTCAACTACTGATTTCCTGCGATCTTTTCGAAAGTGACAACTGGTACTTCTGTTTGCCTGTTCCCAGGAACCTTCACATTCTTATTAACTATGTTAGGCTCAATGAACATTTTTTGGAGCTGCAGTAGTTTCTCATGCAGTGAGCTGAGGTTGAGTTACATAAAATTACTAAAGGTCAACTTTGAAATGACTTTTAACTCAAATGTCAAAACACAACTAACCTTTAATTTTTCATCATCCCTTTTAATTTTAACATTACAAGATATGAATTATATTACACATCATTTCAGTCCTAACTCTAACCCTTTTGCCAATAACATACAGAATACAGGGAAAAACACATGTAGAAGGTTTGTATTATATAGTTTTGTACGGAACCAACAAACCTGTGAGGCTTTCATCAATTCCAGATGGTTTGGGCTTTGTGTTCCATACATAGAACACACAACTTACAAAGAACTTACTTTAAAACAATATAAAACATCTGAGCAGAAATATCTAGTATTAATGTAGCTGGGTATTTCCAGAAAAAGTTGCACTCTCTCAGATGCACTCATGACTTTGCATGCACAATCATAGTCAGACCTCTCCAGCAAAACTCCTGGACACTGAGCTTGCTGTTTTCTATTCTAATAACTCCCACAATCTCCGATAATGACTAAGGATGATGTATTTTGGCCTTGTGTTCTGGCATTTAAAATTACTGATTGGCCTAATGGAAGGAAGCCATGTAATGAAAGGTCACATTTTTAAACTGTGAAAGGCCATCGCTGGTACACCATTGGCCTGGTGTACATTATGATGATAGATGTTTATTGATTGCGCCAAAGGGTACCCGCATCATTTGTGTGTGTGTGGGTGTGGATGGGCATGGAGCTTATGAGTATTCACCTTTGGAAAAGAAAAATGAACGTGTTTTTCAGTCCGTACTCGAGTCAATTACAACACATCTTCACAGCTTTCCCTACTGTCAACATTCTAATCCTCATCTCTTTCACCTTCAGGCGGAAACCCGCGGGGTGTGTTTGGCCTGGCCTTCGTGCAGGGAGAGTGGAAGGTTTATGTGAGCGGGCTGCTGGATCGGGAGCAGCAGGACTGGTATCTGCTCAACATCACAGCCAGCGATGGCCTATATGTCGCTCGCACTGCAGTGGAAGTTAGCGTCATGGATGCCAACGACAACAGTCCCATCTGCAACCAGGTCAGGGATAAAGACCAATGGAAGTGGGCCAAATGAGCACGGCGCCCGCTCTGCTCTGCATGTTACAGCAGCATGGTGGAGAAAAAAACTGAAGAACATAAAAAACAAAGCAATATAACAACCCAATCAACCCTGGTCACCAAATATCACTTTGTATTATTACCTATGATCATTACAGATGGTAAAAGGTGTTTGGTGCATTGGTATCTGCCTACTTGGGAATGGACTGCATACAGCGTGCTGTTATTGGCTGGCAGCCACACACACACACACTGATGAAAGGTTGACACCTATGAATGTATGGATACAGCCGAACAATAGGAAAATCTTAGAATACAGATAGACAGCAAAGGTCTCTGCAGAAAAAAAGACCTCACCACGCACTTCTAGTTATTCATAAATGGTGATTAAGATTACGTTTGAGTCTATACATGTATTTTGAGGGAAAATCTGCATACTCTACATATATTTTGAACGTGAGTATGACTCTGTAATGAAATCTGGGCTGTAATAGAACAGACTTGTTTCCAATCTACTTCAGGGGATATTCTGTCTTAGAAACTAGCTTTAATAATTGCATTTTCTATACTTTAATCTAAAGGCAAATGGACTGCATTTGTATGTGCAAAGTGCACTAATGTCAACATTCACAACGTTAATACACTGACAGTGGCTACTGTTCAAGGCTCTAACAATCTAATCATTCACACACCAATGGTGCAGATAGCAGGAACAATTGAGGTTACATTGCCTGAGGATACATCAACATGCAGACTGCAGGAGCAGGGAATCGAACCGCTGATCTTCGGATCAGCGGACCACTGCTCAACCTCTGATCCACACGCTCCAGGAGATCACAAACGACACAGTTGTCTTACAAATTACATGGCCAGATAGAAACAAAACTTAAGCTTACTGTGCCAATTCCTACGTTGTGACTTCAAGTCTCATCCTGAAAGAAGTGCTAACACTGTGCCAACATCAGATCTATGAGAGGAAAACCAATGTGAAAAAGAAAAGATAATTGGGCTATGCACAGTCTTCTGGGAATATCTTTTTTCATTAGTACTATTCTGCAATTCTTCAATTTCACATAATTAGTTTAAAACTTTCATTCTCCATCTAATCTAAAGTCTTACTAATTCTCTTTGAAATCAATCTCCACTGTGTCCCTGTTCTCTTATATTCCCTCTCGCAGTGTAGATAAATTGGCCCTGTGTAACTACAAAGTGGTTACTCTGACATCTTTTTGCACATTTATTAAAAGTAGTGGCGGTAGTAGTAGTAGTATCTGTTGCTGTAGCAGTTAAAATAAGCAATAGTGGTAGTAGTATAACCAGTTGTACAATGGGCATTAATGGCAGAATCAATTCATGTACTAACTGCACAGGAAGTATTAGTGATAATTGCCATGATAATAGGAGTAGGAAAAGTTGTTGTGTAGTGCTAGTAAACTGTGGTATTAGACCTTTAGTACAAGTAGTTTTATGTGTAGCAGTAGCTGTTGTAGTAACAATACTTCTAGCATCAACACTATCAGACAGGGCTAGTGTTAAGCAGTATTATCACTTGCAGAAATAATTGTTTAATGGCCACAATTTAAACAATTGATAATGCTATAAACTATTATTTTCAATTTCAAAATCAGTTTTGTCTATCAAATGTTGTCATCATTTTTCACAATCGCAAGTTTTTAAAAGCCATAGGCGGCATCTTAAAATAGTTTGCTTTGCCTGATGCAACAACATTCAGTTTCCAAAGATATAAAATAATGATAAGCAGCACGTTTCCTTAGATGATGAGTCAGTGAGGCAACTAATTGCAGATTAATTTGATGATTAATAAATCAATAGTTTCAGCTATGAATATTTTAAAATTGTTTACTGGGTAGCACAGTGTGATGTGGTGTGTGCTGCACTGTGTCTGGCTTCAGTACATTTCCCATTTGCATTAAAATTGTGTTGTGAGTGAGGACACATACAGTGGATGGTTACTAAAGGCAGTCACTACCAGCAGTTAGAGCCAGAAAACAGCTCTTATTATAGTTCTGCTGTGCTCATTCTATCAATGGATGCAGCGCAGGACTGTTTAACGTGTTTTAGTGTTGTTTTTTTTTTTTTTTTCGGATTTTCACTGTGTGCTTGTGTATGTGTGTGTTGGTTTGCTTCGCCAGGCGGTGTATAGCGCATCTTTTCCTGAGGATAATCCTACTAACAAGGGCATTCTGACAGTGGGCGCGACGGACGCTGACTCAGGCTCCAGCGCCGAGATCCAATATTCACTATTTGGCATCGGGGTCGAAGATTTTTACATGGACGCAAACACCGGTACAGAACATTCAATTATAATTGTCTTTAGGGTTTTGGTTTGATTAAAAACAGTACAACACATCATAAAATAAAACACACAGCTATACATATTCTCTAATTCTTCTGCTACCTCTCCATTTAAGGTGAATTGCGTACAGCCACTGTCATGGACCGGGAAATGACACCCACCTACAAGCTGATTGCCCAGGCAACTGATGGAGGAGGGCTGTTCTGCCGCTCTGACATTTCTCTCAAGGTGTTGGATGTAAACGACAATGCTCCTTCTTTCTCCTCTACTAATTATGTGGCTAACGTGTATGAGAATGCCTCCCCGAACGCTTTGCTAACCCGGCTACAAGCCAGTGACCCTGATGAAGGTGAGCTAGTATAATGATATAAACGCATCAAGCTAAGCTGATAAAAGAGTGCAGAAAGTTTTGTAACTTGAACATGAGATCATACAGATGTACACGAGACATAAGCTATCATACTCCTTGTTCAAAAATATGCCATGAATGTGAAGAAGAACATTTCAGCATGATATCAAGTCCTCCGTGTGCATTAATGTGTCCTCTAGGTCTTAACCGTACTGTGGTCTATTCTCTGCTGGATTCTGTCAATGGGTTATTTTCCATCGACCCGGTATCTGGGGTGGTAATCCTGGAGAAACCTCTGGACAGAGAGACCCGAGAGTCATATCAAGTTCGTGTCCAGGCCACGGACCAAGCTGGGCAACAGGGGGCGCTGTCCTCTCAGGTTGGTGGGAAGTCCGACTGAATTTATTCAATCATTTGTATTTTTGCCGGTATCCAGTAAATATACACTACAGTTCAAAAGTTTGGGGTCACTTGGAAATGTCCTTGTTTTTTGAAAGAAAAGCGCTGTTTTTCAATGAAGATAACTTTAAACTAATCAGAAATACACTATACATTGCTAATGTAGTAAATGACTATTTTAGCTGCAAATGTCTGGTTTTTGGTGTAATATCTACATAGTTGTATAGAGGCCCATTTCCAGCAACTATCACTCCAGTGTTCTAATGGTACAATGTGTTTGCTCATTGCATCAGAAGGATAATGGATGATTAGAAAACCCTTGTACCCTTGTAATCATGTTAGCACAGCTGAAAACAGTTTAGCTTATTAGAAGTGTACCTTCATTTGATGTAAGCAACATTTGAAGGAAAAAAATTATATATTATTATATTATACCAAATTGTCTGGGTGACCCCAAACTGCCTCTAAAGATAGTGTAACTATTGATTGCGATTTACAAAAAAAATGGTACATTCAGAACTCAAATATTATTGAAATTCACAACAGTATTGAGACAACACCTAGGAAGACATTTATATTCAGGTGATATAATCAGGATTTAGTCAATGACTTATTTCTAAAAATGTAAATAGAGTGATGTTTTGAAGTAATTATAACAGATTAATGTAATTAGAATTCCGACTGTATATTGCAGATTAGTCAGCCATGATGATTGTTGTGTATTTCTTTAAATAAAAAGAGGCAAAAAGAGAGATCAGTTAAAGACGCTTGTAGATTTTAATAAAGATAAATAATAATTGTGAATCAGGTGGAATGGGAAAGATTACAAGAAAGGGAAAGGGTAACAGTTCTCAGAGTTTTTCAGATCATCCTGGTGTGCTGGTATTATTATATTATTCCTACGAAGGGACAATAGAACAATAGAAAGAAAAAATGAAAAGAACATAATCAGAAATCAAAAGACACATCAAACAACAAACATCACAGAAAAACTGGTAGAAGCACAAAACTCATCCTCATGTCATCAAACCTATATCCTTTACCAGGCCTAAACAAGAAATAAAAAATGATATAAAGTGTACAAAACTTAAGAAAAGCAAGCTTGCAAGGTAATTATCTCAAATGATCATATATATACAACAGAAGACAAGGTTCACAAAGTGTATTGTTAACAAATGTTAGCGACAACAGACGTCTTCATTCTTTCAGCATTTTTTTAGTGATTGTATTCTTGTTTCCGATATAGCATTTCAAAATAATATAACACTGAGAAGCTGTTCTAAAGGTGTTAATATTCAGGGAGTCCACTCCAGCAGCTTTAAGAATGAACACTTTCTCTGACAAGATAATAAGGTTTATAATATACAGCAAGTATTTGTTTCTGTAACACCGCAGCTTCACCAAGTGAACTGTCGACTCCGAATCCATCGAGCGAAAGGAGCATTTATCTAATACAGTAATGCAACAAAACTTTTAACATTACCTAATGGCCAAAAATGCTTTCTCAGGCTGGTGCTCATTTTGATTGATTGAATCCGCCCTTTAATATCTTCGTTTTGAATTTATGTTTGCGATGTTTTATTTATGATGCTGAAACCGAGTTTCCAGGCAGGCGACACTCCAGAGACGGGAATTGATAGGGACCCCTGTTTCAGTCTTTTGTGTCTCAAATCAGGTTGATTTGACCATTTTGGTCCTGGATGTGAATGACAACGCTCCAGTCTTCCAGAGGAGCGACTACTCCATTACTGTGCCTGAGGACGTTGCCATGGGAACTGAGCTGCTGAGAGTGTTGGCCACCAGCGCCGACATTGGACCGAATGCCGAGATAACCTACCACATCCGGTCAGGCAACGAGTTAGGAAAGTTCAACATAGACAGAAAGTTGGGTAAGTAGAGGGCCATAGATATTTTATAGAAACTCATCTTTATATTCCCTTAATACAAAATAAAGATTGGTAATAATATTGGGTGCTTGTGAATAATAGATCTTTCTGAGACCCAGGGGAAAAAAAGTTTCTTTTTATTTATTTAAACCTTCCCTCCCTACTCTCTTTCTTCCTTGCTTCTATCCTTCTTTGTTCCACGCTTCTTCAGTCTTTCCTACTTCTTTCATTCCATCCTTTCTTATTTCCTTCCATCCTTCCTCCTTTAGTATCTCCTTCATTCTCCTCTCTTCCCTTCTCTATTTTGACCCTTTTTTCTTTTTTTTCCTTCCATCCTTTCACCCTCAATATATCCTTATGAACCTGAACCTGAAACCTGAAAAATGCCTGTTTGTTCATCCATGAGTTTATATATATATATATATATATATATATATATATATATATATATATATATATATATACACACACGCACGCTCTGACCTGTTCCTTGGACTTCATGATGCTGTTCACTGACCAGTGAACAGCATCCTCTGAGGCCATCACAGAACAGCTGTATTCATACTAAGGTTAGATTACACACAGGTAGACTCCATTTAATTATTAGATCAACAGCTGATCATTCAGCAATCATCAAGCAATTTGCACGGCACATTTTTCAGTTTTTTATTTTAAAAGAAATTTGAAAGTGATGTATTTTCCTTCTACTTCACAATTGTGAACCGCTTTGTGTTGATCTTTCATCTAAAATGCCAATAAAATATATTTATGTTTGTGATCGGAACGTGACAAAATGTGAATACTTTTTCAAGCCACTATATATATATATATATATATATATATATATATATATATATTGTTGTACCTCAACATCATTGCAAACAAGGAAACCTCAATGACCTTCAGGCTCATGGCCATGTGTGTTTTAGGCTCTATTTCTGTAGCTGATGATTTGGACTTTGAGGTGTGTAAGGACTACTACCTGACCATTGAGGCCTGGGACAATGGGAACCCTCCCCTCAGCACCGCTACCATGGTAACCATTGAACTCATGGATGTTAATGACAACGCTCCAGCATTCAGTCAGGACATCTACAACATTCTTGTCAGCGAGGACGCGTCTGTCGGGCAGACAATCACAAGGGTAACGTTCGGCCTTAATTTGTTAGTCCACCTTAATCTTTTTCTCTCAGCACTTTGCTTTGGTTAGATTTCATTTTCTCTGCATGTGTGTGTGTGTTTTTTTCTTTTTTTTAGGTGTTGGCGGAGGACATGGACAGCCAAGTGAACGGGCGAATCACCTACTCAATCCTGAAAGGTGACCGTAGTAACCACTTCTGGATTGACCCCGTGACGGGACTCCTTAAAGTCAATAAGCGGCTCGACAGAGAACTAGTAAGGATGCAAGTTTAAGTACAGTAACTCATTGAACAATCAATAGTAATTTTCTGGCTTCATGATCACAGATAAACATTTCTACATCCGCTCAAGGTCAACGACCAATAAAGTCTCATATTATGCGAGCATAAGCATAACCGTACTTGTCATATTGCCTAATACATACAGATGCTGAGGGACTCCCGTTGCTTTGTCTAGGTATCCAGGTATTCTCTGTCGGTGCAGGCGTTCGACAGCGGCTCCCCTGCCATGTCCTCCACTGTCACCATTAACATTGATATCTCTGACGTTAACGACAACCCTCCGGTCTTCAGCCCGCCTAACTCCACAGCCGTCATACAGGTAACAGTCTGTGAGTGTTTGCCTATGTACATGTTTTTTTTTGTTTTGGTTGTTGTTTTTAGATCTTTTGCGTGCATCATCTCACCCCCCCTCTCTTTCTCTCTCCGTACTTCCAGCTGAACCAAGCTGCTGGCACCGCCCTGGTAAAGCTGTCGGTTAGTGACAAAGACTCCCCCAAAAACGGCCCTCCCTTTGAATTCCGCATCGTATCCGGAAACGACGCAGGATTCATCTCCCTTGATCAGACCGGAACTCTGTGGTCCAACCATGTGTTTGGTCCCGAAGCCCCCAGAGAGTTCACCCTTGAAGTCCAGGTAAAGGAAGGTTTAACCTGGAATGGTCTGATTGACAAATATGGGATGAAGTTGAAAATGTGATGTGGTGTAACCCTAAACACTTGGTACCAGATAGTTTAACTCTTTTAAAAAGGTTTTTAAAAAAATAAAAACACATGCTATCAACTAGTTATGTATTCTAGGTGGGTTTATATTTAAAATTTATCATTATTTTTCAGTTACACCATTTGACATTTTGTGTCAAAAAGACCACACACTGTGATTTTTATTTAAAAAATGGCACAAATGGACTTTCAAAGGAAACCAAGATGTACCTTTTGAGAGACCTGATAAATGCTTTTAAAACTGCTTTTTAAAACTGTTTTTGACTTTCTCATCTTGCCAACCATTTTTTTTCACTGACCCATATGCTTTATCAGAGAAGCACAAATTCTAGAGAGAGAGAGACAGAGAACTGAGGATGAAAGAAAAATACAATAAAAGTGCTGTGTGGGTCAAATTTTAGAAAGTAATAAATACAGATGACACCAGTGCAGGTTATTTTATTTTCACTGGCCGTGAAGCTGTCACCGTACATGACAGCAACAAGACAGGCATGTCTAACATGGTGCATCACATCTTTAGCCTTTAAATGTATCAGGATCCTTTCAAGAGCATACAAGAACTTTCTAGACTTACATCAACAGTGCATAATAGACCTAAAAAAGAAAACCACAGATAGTGGACGAGAGCAGTTTTGAAAATTGGTTAAAAAAACATTGGTGGAGATGTTTTGTGATGCAGTTGTGGATGGAATATTTATTTATTTTTTTATTTGTTGAAAATGTAACTAAAAGTTTGTTTTCCGTTCTCTAGGTTACTGACTCCGGTAAACCGCGCCTTACTGCCTCTTCCTGGGTATTTCTGAGGGTCCTTGGAAACAGTCAGTACAAACCCACCGTCTCCCCTCTGGAGATTTTCATCGTCATGGTGACAGACACCTTCCAGGGAGGCCCGATAGGTCAAATCTATGCCACGGACCGTGACCCCAACGACATGCTGTCGTTCACCCAGAGGCCTCAGCCCAAGAACATGTTTACCATCAGCAGACAACACGGCAGCATCGTGGCTCTGCCGGGCCTGGAACCGGGCAGGTAAAAACTGGCTGTAAATTTGGAACATAAAGAATATCTCCTTTCAAAATATTTTACATTGTGGCATATTACAGAGTTCATATCTGCTTATCCTCTTCACTTTCAGGTACCAGATGAACACCACAGTGAGTGATGGACGTTTCGCTGTGATAGCAGACGTGTCGGTCCAGGTGGAGCAGGTGACAGATGTGCTGCTGCGCGGCGCCCTGATCTTACGTTTCCGCTCCCTGTCGCCGGAGGACCTGATCCGCCGCTACCTCAGCCAGATCAAACTGACATTACGGGGGCTGGCCGGGTGGAAATGGTCGCCTGGACAACCGGATCCCCTCCACATACTCACCGTACAGCCAGTGATGGGGACATCCGACGTAGACTTGCTTTTGGCCATGGAGAAGAGAGAGGCAGCGAGCGCTGATGGGGTGGATGGATTCTACACTCAGCAAGAGATGGCTGGGAAGCTGCAGGAAGCGGTGTCACGGGGCCAGATCCGGGGAGTCCTAGCCGGGGCGGAGGTGGTGAGCAGCGCCTGCTCCAGGGAGCTGGACTGCGGGGACAAGTTGTGTGAACAGACGCTGGCCATGGAGGGCGACTCACTGGTCACCTACAGCACGGAGAGGGTCAGCCTGGTGTCACCAGGGTTCAGCCGCACAGACACCTGCATCTGCCCCGGTGAGCAGGCTTATACGCATTAAATGTAACTGAGCCCAGCTCACATACAGCTCTGGAAAAAATATGAGACCACTGAATTTTTTTCTGAAATCAGCATCTCTACATGTATTCCAGCCATTGCATTGCAGCGTCTTTTGAATTCTAACACATGCACACCTCATTCTGCTTAAAGAGGCACCGGGAGTGGAATAATGTCACCCAACAATGTGAAAAACTTGAAAGCTGTGATTAAAAATAAGGGTTATAGCACCAAATATTGATTTCTGAACTTTTCTTAAGTGTGAACATTAGTATTATATTAGTTATCTTTGCATTGTTTGAGGTCTGAAAACATTGTCTCTTTTTTGTTATTTTGACCATGTGTCATTTTCTGCAAATAAATGTCTTGGGTAAAAGGAACATTTTTGTTTGGGTCTCTAAACTACTGACAACTTTTCCCCCAAATTCCAAATAAAAATATTATCGTTTAGCATACCTATAAGTAGTAAAATCAGACAAACTGATAATTTTGCAGTGGTCTCTTATTTGTTTTTTCAAAACTGTAGTCAGCAATGAAACGAGCCTTTGATGTCTATCATACCTGTTGGTCAGAATTATAACCAGTGTTAATCTGTAGTTTGATATAAAAAAGAAATCTGCATCTGTATAAATAAGTAGTGCATTCGTAATTAGTAGTAGAAAAACATTTTTTTTGTGTGTGTTTTTGTGTATGTTTGTTTTTTCTGACTCTGACGCTTAGTTTCCTGGTATCGGAATATTGACCTAGCGAAAAGCTGGAATTATAGTATTTAAGTCTGTTGTTTATCTGAAATAGATAAATCCGATAAATAAACACACTGAGAGGCAGACGGGAAGATAAACTGATGACCGATACTAGCAATAGACAGAGATCTTGTATTATAACACATATTAGATAATACACTAATGCATTTAAAAGGATCATGTCTTTAGAGATATTCTGAATTCATTAATGTATTATTTTCTCATTTCTCTGTGTGTACCATTTACTGCACAGGAGGGATATGTACCACCCCTGTAGAGCTTTGTGAAGGTCAGTCCTGCCCAGCGGACATGCAGTGTGTCCGCTCCAGTCCTACAGCGCCATCTGTCTGCCAGTGCCATCCTGGCAGGCTGGACGAGTGTGCAGGTACAATTTGATGCTTCTTTATGCTTGAAATTTCAAACACCTCTGTATAGGATTTGATTACATGCCTGTTTATGTGTATGCGTATTTGTCTTTTTTTTCTATAAGTTGAAGACCTCTTATTTAAATCCCTGTGCCCCTCTATTTTTGTGAATGGCTAGGCCAAACATCTCTGAGTTTCTCTGGAAACAGTTACATCAAGTACAGAGTGACAGACAGCAGCCAGAGCGGAGAGATGAAGCTCAGCTTGAGGATCAGAACACTTCAGACAAGAGGTGTCATTATGTTCACTCGCGTCAACCCCTGCACCATGCTGAAGGTAAACATATGTATGACTAATTACTACACTTTGTTGTATTGCCTCTCAATGCCAAATCCACTCAGGAAACAGTGTACTTCATTTCAAGTCAAATCAATTTTATTTACGTAGCCTAAAATCACAAATCACAGATTCTCCTACAGTTTGTGCAACAGCAACACAACATTCCCTGTTTCCTCACATTGTTCTAGGAAAAACTACCTAAAAAAATCTTGAACAGGGAAAAAAGAGGAAGAAACCTCAGGAAGAGAAACAGAGGAGGATCCCTGGATGGAAACATAACATTTAGAACAAGAAAAGAGTTGCATAATTCGAATACAGAAATATATTGATTCATGGTGTATGTGGAGGATGAGCTGACAGGATCCATTGCAGCTTCCAGGCTCCACCAGAACAGATTCAGACCATCCAAGAACCAAAGGCTCCTTGTAGTGGCTGTACTGCAGCATGGTCTGTGGATGAAACAACACAGGGCAGGACTCCAGGAACAAAACAGATTTAAAAGATACATCAGTGGGTCATGAGTGTTACAGATGGAAGAAATAAAGAGAAACTCAGAGTGTCTGATGAGGTCCCGCCAGTCTATTTCAAGTGATTGCATCTTTTCTAAAGATACAATTATTTTCTCTTGTTTTTTTGCCACAGATTGAAGGGGGCCGACTCTGGTTCCAGTTGGACTGTGACAACACGCTCGGCATTATGGGTATCTCTGGCAGACCAATAAACGATGGCCTCTGGCATGCTGTAGCCTTGGAGCTGACCAGGAACTACACCCTCCTGTCGCTGGACGACAGCTATGTGGAGCGCCGGCGGGCAGCCAGAGCCCCTGTCCGACTCTGGCCCCTGGCCCCAGATTCCTCTTTCTTCTTCGGAGCCCAGGTAAGGCCAACTAACGGGCAGAGCGAGAGGCCGAGCCCGGGACCGGGGAGAAGCCAGGGAGGGCTGGGCCCCTGGGACATCGGAGCGAGGGACCTGCCCAGGGCCCAGGATGGCTTCCAAGGCTGCCTGGGCTCGCTGACGCTGAATGGCAACGAGCTGCCGCTGCAGAACAAGAGGAGCCCGTATGCAGAGATCGCCGGGCTGAGTGAGGTCAAGCTGGGCTGCGTCCTCTACCCGGACCCGTGCATCAGCCAGCCCTGCCTCAACGGAGCCATCTGCAGTAGCCTGCCCTCTGGAGGTCTGTGTAGATGGTTTGATGGCTTGTATCAACTTATATGCATTTTGTCTGTATTATACTACTGTTATTCAACTCTAAACTGTATCAATAAGGTTTAGTATTATCATTATACACTACCGTTCAAAAGTTTGGGGTCACTTAGAAATTTCCTTATTTTTGAAATAAAACCACTGTTTGTTTAATGAAGATAACTTTAAAACTCATCAGAAATACACTCTATCCGTTTCCAGCAACTATCACTCCAGTGTTCTAATGGTACAATGTTTGCTCATTGCATCAGAAGGCTAATGGATGATTAGAAAACCCTTGTACAATCATGTTAGCACAGCTGAAAACAGTTTAGCTGGTTAGAGAAGCTAGAAAACTGACATTCCTTCCAAAAGAAAGTTTGAAGGAAAAAAATATTATTTCAAATACAAATCATTATTTCTAACCCTGTCAATGTCTTGACTATATTGACTATTCATTTTACAACTCATGGCGGTAAATAAAAGTGTGGCTTTTCATGGAAAAAACTAAATTGTCTTGGTGACCCAAAATTTTTGAATGGTGTATATTCCAATATATGTGTGACACACAAATCTCTCTCCAACAGGCTTCATGTGCAGTTGCAGTGCTGGCTTCACTGGGGGGCGCTGTGAAATTGAATTAACATCCTGCATGCCAAACCCATGCCTGAACGGTGGAGACTGCAAGCCTGTAGGCAGCGTGTTCCTCTGTGGCTGCCCTAGAGGACTCAGGGGACTTATGTAATATAAAACAGTCTCTCACACACACACACACACACATACACACACACATACACACACAATGACAGTCAGGGTGGTGATGATTACAACATCATACACACTCAAACATGGAACATGTGTAGGAAAACACACACACATATGCCTGCATTAGCACCCACCATACCACCACTGTGTTGTCTTAGTTGTTATTTTGTATGATAAATTAGTGTTTCTAATTTAATTCAGCATAATTTCTTTGGAAACCCTCTAATCATCCTCTAGCTTCCTTCTTAATTATAGCTCAGTAATTGCCTTTGAAATAACCTCTCTGCTCATGTTGTGCTTTGGCTGTTCAGTGGAGCCACCACTAGAGAGCAGTTCTCTCTCAAAGGAGAAGACAATTCTGCTGTTTACATGCTTTTAACAAAAATTGGACAAAATTGTTGTCAGATTGTTCAATCTTTTAATGGTAAACACAGAATGATACCATTACCACAATGAATATCGTATGTGTTGTATTCTGCCACAAGCTGTTTGTATTGAAATTGTTTTATTTCCTGCTGATTCTTAAATAATAATAATAATAATGTGCATATAAATAACAATACAGCAATGTATGTTGAACTGAAAATATTCTGAAATCATTTTTAAGGTAAATCTTATACTTGAAAATACAACCCAAGTACAACACAATATGCTAATTTCATGAAGTATGGAAATTAGAATGTGGAGTATTACTTTTCTACAAATATTCATGAGCACATAGCAACAGACAACATATCCAGGCCTTGTAAAATGAAATATGCTTAATGACCTCCTATGGTTTTATCATTTAATGTAAAACATTGCTATAAATGTTCCAGCTGTGCAACAAAACTTTCTGCAATATTCAGAAATGTCTTTTCTTTTCACGTTAAAGACCGACTCTTGTACAGTGTTTTGAAAGTTCCATCAAGAACAAGTAATAGAAAAGAGAAATAACATGTATTTTCTGTCTCCATCACAGCATGGCACCATGTTTGAAATGACAAGCTGAGATGAGTGTGCATATGTGTTGTAGTAAAGTGACATTTGTGATTTTCTTTTGGAACATCTTTATCTAAGAGTATGATAAAGTATGTCTATTTTCTTTAAGCCAGAACTATATAAATGAGGATAATAGGGCATCTGAGAAGATAATCCCCTGATTTAGCTAAAGAAAAGCCCTCTGAATAGATCATCTCTCCAGAGTATTTTCTTTCTCTTTTTTTTAACTCACTGTCACGCTTTCATCTTTTATTCTTCTCTTTCAGTCTGATACAAATCATCTTCACAGTTCTCATGCATAGCAATTTATTTGTCTTTGCCTATCTGCAGATGTGATGAGGATGTAGATGAGTGTGACCAGGATGGGTGCAGGAATGGAGGAGAGTGTGTCAACACATTTGGTTCATTCTACTGTAATTGCACAGAAGGGTACGAGGATCAGTTTTGTGATGATGAAAGACCTGATGATCTGGAGGATGACATGCAGGTATGCATGAATATAAAACTCAAGTTATTAAGATTATGTCAATTTTGTCACATATACTCAAGTATAATCAAATTAGCTTCTTCAGATTGCTTTTTTTTGTGCATTCATATTGCTCCTTACTTGGACTGACATACTCTTTGAAGGTGTCGGGAGAGTTTTGAGTGTGCTATGGCCTCCTGGATGGGTTATACACTAGCTTGCTATCTTTGCCTCTGCAGTAGATTACTAAAAGTGTGGTAATTGGGTAAATGACAGTCTCCATTTGAAGTTGTCACACTCTTGATTCATGTTTTCACATGATTTTCCTTATAATGGGAGTGCAACAAGCCTGATTAATGTTGCATGTTTTGAGCATGAAGGTGCTTTCATTATTCAGTAGAAAACTGTAATTAGCAGAAAAATAACCATAGTAGCTGAAGCCTATCAGGCTGCTTTCAAACAGTGGAAACATTAGCTTTGGTTGTTGTTTCTTTTGCTAGAAATGTAAATTTGAGCTGACTTGCTGCATGTTCTACTAAAACCCAAATTTGGAATTATTATCAAATTCTTCCAAACTGTGAGACCAAAACTAGAATTGTTCTAATCCTTTGCAGTGCTCTTTCAGTGCATGATAAAGGTATAACTCTATGGGATTTAGTAGCATTTAGCAGCATTAAGCAGCATCTAGTGCAGGGGAGTAAAACTCATTTAATTCATGGGCCACATACGGCACAATTTGATCTCAAGTGGGGCTGGACCAGTAAAAAATTATATATGAATAAAAACAGCTACAAATTTCTCCCCTCTATTTCATGTAAAGACATTATAAATATTTATTCACCTTCAATTTACAAAACAGAAGCAATGACATAAAAAAGCGGTCTCAGTTATTCCATATTCAGTCTACTGTTGCATTTGAATTCAAAACATTTAGTCACTGAGCAATATTTAGTTTTTTTAAGCAGCAGGTGAAGTCATCTCCTGCCTTACAAACCATTTACAAATCAGAACTGTAAATATTTTATCCCATGAACCCTGAAAAATGCTCAGACTTCACATTTCCATAAAAAACTTTTATATATTCATCCAGTTGACCAGATTGTACCCTTTAGCAGGCCCCCGGGCCGCATATTTGACACCCTGGCTCTGAAACAGTCTTGGCAGAAATACAAGTTAATAACCATAGGTATGTTTTAATTCTTTTTTTTTTTTCTTTTTATAGGAGGCCCCCCTCCACATAGCCCACCTTGTTGAATTCAAATGTTTCTACAATATATCAGAACAGACAAACCACACCTTTTTCATGGCCACCATAGGTTCTCCTATACTGCACCTTTAATGCAACTCCGGTTCTTAAGTAACATGAGTGAGATGTCACAAAACAAAATAACACAAAACATTAAACCAAAGAATTTAGATCGAATTGTTGGTATAATGAGGAGACATTTACTTGTTGATCTCAGGGGTTTGTTTGCTGTGAAAAGACTTTCATGTGAAGGGCTCGGGTCGTACAAGGTGCACGCTCCTATGTGCCTTTCTGCCACTGCCCTCAACAATCGATATCAACATCCATGACAGAAAAAACACAGGGTTATCCAACTAGAAAAACATGAAGATATTGGCGCTCCAGTAAACAAGACTGCTGCGAGACAACCACACACCACAAAACACAGCTGCAATAATGAGCCACTTTTGAACACACACACAACTAACTCACAAAATTTATCAAAGGAGCAGAACAATAGTTTGCCCCATTCTGTTTACCCATGATGATAAATTACTCATTAAATCCCCTAAATTAATGTAATTAGATTACAATACAGTGTAATTCAACACTTCACAGCTCACCAGCCTGTCCAGCAGGGTTGATGTGTGTTTTTTCTTGTTTTCAGTCAGTCAGTCATTTTCTATACCTGCTTATTCCTCATTAGGGTCGCAGGGGTCTGCTGGAGCCTATCCCAGGGATAGGCCCCAGATGGTCGCCAGCCAATCGTGGGGCACACACACCATTCACTCACACACTCACACCTATGGGCAATTTAGAGTCTCCAATTAACCTGAGCATGTTTTTGGACTGTGGGAGGAAGCCGGAGTACCCGGTGAAAACCCACGCAGACACAGGGAGAACATGCAAACTCCACACAGAAAGGTCCCAGACCCCGGACCAAAGAGGTCTTGAACCTGCGACCTTCTTGCTGTGAGGCAACAGCGCTAACCCCTGCGCCACCTTGTCGCCCCGTTTTTTCTTGTTTTTTTTCTGTATATTTTTTTTTACCTGTCTTGTGCTGCTTCTGCAGGTTTGTTAAACATAGCCCCTTTAGGATCAGAATCCACAATAAGGCCTATGTTTTTACATGCTCACAAGGTTTTACCAGGAGAGCATAAAGGAGCCTATTCAATTTAAATAGTACAGGACCAAGAATAGACCCTTGAGGTACTCTTTATGAAATTCTGACTTCATCTTATTTAAAATTACCAACAGAAACATTAAGAGCTAAAAATGAGATAAGAAGAATCCCAGTTAGGAACAGATCCTCTAAGGCCTAAACAGGCAATGCAGGAGAATAGCATGGTAAGCTTGAGAATCAAAAGCAAGCTTGAGAAGAACCAAAACAGAAATTTTATGGTTGTCTGAGGTAATATAAAGACCAAACATAAAAAGGAGCAGGGAATCTAAGAGCTTCCTTCTATAATTTAACACTAAAAAGTAAACTATACACAATCAGGCATGAAAACTTCAAACCTCAAAAGAAACAGACATTATTAAGAGACTAATTTGCCACAGGCTGCTGTGTCTAGGGAGAAAGAAGAATCCTTTTCCCTCCTCAAGCCTCCGTTAATCACCCATTATCAGGGGTAATACCATCATGAAACATTTGTAATGCTGGTGGCCTTTGCACTTGATCATTTCATTTATATTGATCCCTTTACAGATTTCATCTCGGTGATGGACAATCAACTGCATTTTATGTGCGCCTGCAGATTTACTGCAGTTCCCATATGGCTCCCTAGATAATTTAAAAGGATCTGTACTCACAAGAAAAAGCCAGATTTGTTACTTGACATATGTTCTATATGTAAAGTTTTGTCAACAAATGTATTATTGTTCTTTGAGTGAATGGAAATCAATACTAAACATGAATGTTTTATGCTCAAACCGGGCAGTAATGATGTATGATTTTCTTTTCCTTTGAAGTTGAAAAAAAAAAAACAACTCTGATGAACTTACTCTATATGTGTCATAGGCGGAGCCTCTGTCTTACGTCGGTCCAGGAGAGATCATTGGAATCGGGGTCCTTGCCTTTGTCTTCATTCTCCTCCTCATAATCTTCATCGCCTTTAGGAAAAAGATCAAATTCAGGAAAGACTCAGTCCGGGGCCCGGGGACTCAGGGTGTGATGGGAGTGTCGGCTATTTCCACAGAAACCAGCTACATGCTGCACAAGACCGGCATGGGGGCAGAGGGGATTGAGTTTAAGGCAGTGCGTGTGTCAGGTTCACCAGGGCCAACGAGTGCCCATGGTGAGGTGGGGGGCAGCACAGTGGGCCCCCCCCAGGTCATGGTACGTCCCACTGCTCACTCCCCTCTACCAGGAGGACTCGGCAACCAGGGCATGAGGAACGGGGACGGTGACAAAACCACTTCCAGTGAAGGCAGTCAGGTATATAAAAGTGTGCATAGGCCATGTAGATATTATTACAATTTATTTTCTTGTCTCCCTATATCATAACATGACATGTGCTGTGCAGAACTGTCACGACAATGTCAGCTAAAAACTATATTTTTTACACATTGTAACCCTCCACATATTCATGTGTTAACTTTTTTTTTTTTAAAAGTTCACATCCTGATGTCGGAATGAATTCCAGGGATGCAGGTCTATTTCATAACATTCTCATTTTTAGCAAATTTTACTCACAGGATTTCGCAGCTGAAAGCAGGGGTGAACAGAAAATGCACTATGGTGCATTATAATAAAAGTTCCAGTGCAACTGTGCTGCTCATTAATGTGACTGTAATAGAGTTTGGATAGAAACTCATGTCTATACCAGAGAGTAAGCAGCTACTGTATATTGGACAGAGAGGACTTGTTAATAGGATGAATTAATTGTTGCTTTTGGTCTTTTGTTGGATTTCCTTTTTTTAACAAGAGGAATATAGAATATCTCCAGCTATTAGTATTTTTGTGTTACTGCTGTTTTCGTTCTTCTCTGCAGTTGAGCAGCTTCCTCTCAGACATGTCTAATATACGAGGCGTGGCCAGTAGGAGGGGCATCGCGGTGTGCAGCGTGGCGCCCAATCTCCCTCCGGCATCGGCCTGTCGCTCAGAGCACAGTCCCGCCCACAAGGTGTCCTGGGAGGGCGAGGAAATGAGGGAGGAAGGGCTGGAGCGGGCGAGAGATGAGAGAGAGGAGGAATGGGGGCAGAGAGCTTTTGATTTGGAGAGAACACAGAGGGATAATAGTCCACAGGGTAAGACACGCACACACACATACATTCACACACAGTATCTAACCTCTGATCAAAAAGGCTCAAACCATGGAGCACACAGGCCCTGAACTCATTGTGTTACCCCCTTACCATCATCTCCACTACGCTTTTATCACACTGAGCTATGCCTTTTGATCACACACAGTGAGCAATTTTACCAACTGTGGTACCTGCAGACGACCCCAGAGATAAATTGTGCCATATCTCACAGGGTGCTTTATTCTGTTATTCCAACTGTTCCTGACTTTGTGAATCAATTTGTGCCAAAAGACAAACACATTTAAGGTGTCACACACTGTACACACGGTGATACATAACTATCTGATAATAAAGCCTCAGTCAGATTTTTAGCTATCAACACTGTCAACAGCAATAACAACACACTTAATGGTTCGCTCCTGGTCATTGGAATAACCGGATCGCAGTAGGCAGCACACATTTCGATTCTCTGTCCAACCTTTTGTTTGAACATACAGCCTGCAGTGAGAACTTCCTGCCTGTTAATTATTGATTCCTTCCTGTGGGAATGGGAAATGGGCTATTTTATTTTTTGCTCCCCCGCCGAGTGCGCAAAAAAGCGAGAATCCCCTAGGGCGCACGGTTCCATCACAGGCCGTTAATTAATTTGTATGTAGGAGCCATTTATGTTTATTGTTATGTCATTTTGTTAAGACATATCTTGCAGTATTGTTTTGGATGCTTGGCAGTAGTCGCTATGCCCTACCTATGTTTATATATGGGCATAAGGCGGCAGGAAAAGCTAAGGCACATTCAGGTAGAGGAAGAGCACATATTTTCTACCAGAACCAGACAGACAGACCAGACAGTGCAACCCGCTGAACAGGAAATTTATGTTCTACTTTTGTATGCATAAGATCACTCTACACCCACCTGTGGAGCAAGGGCAAGGACATTGGGCACATTGGAAACCGAAAAAATGTGTTGAGACAAACATTTTCTGATTATTGCTGTGTTACTGCAGGTGTAAATAAGACATTGGAAACATTTTATTTCTTTATTAGCACCTAACCGCAAGGTACAGAAGTATGATGCAATACATGGACACAAGTCAATGGATACAAGTCAATATGTGAGATACTAACTAACGAGGGAAGATATCAGTAATTTTTCTGCCACTACCTGCTGCCTCATGAATAAATGAAAGTGGAATGAATAATTAAACAGTTGGGAAAGACTTGTGGACAAATCAGTTCCTGTATTTCTCAGTTTTTTGTCAATTATGAGCTCAAAAACAGAGTAGGATGTCTCAGAACAAAAAGAACATTGTTTTTTAGAAAGAAAATATAGTTCAATAAAAGGTTTATATTTGAATGACTTCAACACATCCTCCTAGAAACAGTCACATCATAATAGAAATTTCTAATAATAATAAAAATGCAGTAAACCCTCTTAGTGGAGGCTTTCTAGTTTTGCCAATTACAGGAAAAATTACAGAGAGCAATTTGAGAAGAGGCGAACCAGACCATGAACTTACTAATGTATTCATAGTCAAACTTAAAAGGCGAAGTCCACCATTCTGGAGAAAGACTGTTGATATTGGAACTAAACACCTACACAAATAAACCTTCCCCTTCGGAGTGAAACACTTCCAGGATGCTCCTGATTGGACGTTTGAGCTGCCTCCAGATTTTACAAATGGACCATCTTACATTTTGTTTGGCAGCTTTCTGCTATATTATGAAAATAATTTGCTATTTACTAAATGTAGATATGCACCAATACCTATTTTTTTCCCAAAACAATTACTGTATGAGTACTTGCATTTGAGTACTCACTGATACTGATACCATCTCTGATTTGAAATGCATGGAGGACCACCTTCTGCAGCTTAAAATCATTGTCAACCTACTGTGCAGTCAGGCTGATGAGAGACATTGGGCTGACGCTGCTGTTCCAAATGTCCATGGTAAAGCGTAACATTTGCAACATCTTGCAACAGGTTATGGATGTGCTTTTTCACCACGTTGTGCAGCTTTAGTAGCTCCGTGTCTGATATATCGCTACGGCTAGGAATCTCATACCTGGACTCCGGTATGCCGAGAAGAGTCAGAATCGCAAATTATTGACCATGGACAGTGCCTTGTCATCAAGGGCTTTATACTTGGCAAGAACATCTGTGATTTTGACCACACGTGGTTTGTCTCTTGACATTTTCTCCTGCTGAGCCAGCATCTAGTACAAAGTTGGTTCTCTCTTGTCAGTGTCATGGGTTAACTCCCCAATATTCTGCCTTGTGGTGGGATTTCAAGCGTTTAATTAAGTTGCTTGTGTTTTAAGCGGTAGATTTTGTATCTCCTCTTGAGATTTTTACTGGACATAATTTGCATTCTGCAAAGTTTTTTTCGCTTTCATTTATGTCAATGTAGTTTCATACTGCTGACATGACTTCTTCCACTGGCAGCCAAGCATGTAAATCTTGCAATGCTGTGGTGGTATCAGTAATATTGGTGGCAATTTTATCAGTATGAGTATGAGTACTCATGCCTGGTATCAGTATCAGAGCATCCCTGCTGAAATGTGTTTGTGAAAGCCATGTAGTTGCTGAATATGTCTTTATTCTAGATTGGCAACAACTACTTTATATGGTTAGATGCCAGTTTTTTTAGGACACGCCCAGCTCCTCTTCCCTCTATCTGAGCTTGAACACTACCTGCTGCTAATTGGCTGGAGAACTAAAGTGGTTATCTGAGCATGATTTCAAAAGCACTTTGTTTTACTTTGTCAGAATTGCATGGTAAATGCCAGGGTGACGCAAGGGGATTTCTTTGATGGCTCTCACAACTGGAAACGTGTAGGGGATTTAAAAAGTTGGGGAGCGGGATGAGAATATGTTTTGGC
The DNA here is from genome assembly GCA_030544235.1 of Lepturacanthus savala. Lineage (NCBI taxonomy): Eukaryota > Metazoa > Chordata > Actinopteri > Scombriformes > Trichiuridae > Lepturacanthus > Lepturacanthus savala. The sequence goes on along the minus strand of CM060479.1, from coordinate 23,854,494 downwards.
CAAGCATTAGCTGCAGGATTAGAGCAGCACCGTAACCTCAGGCATGTCTGCCAACATTATCACATGGCAGGGTAGTCACTGGCACGGCAACGAGCGTGCACGAGGGAGAAAATAAATAGGAAGAAAGAAAAAGTTTTTTCTTCTTTTTAAGATTTTTTTTCCCTCTTGATTATGTTGAAGGACCCCTTTGCATGCATGCTGAATTAGATCGTGGGTGTTTTGCTGTCTTTCTTATTTAGTTTGATCGATGGCATTGTCGTATTGCTCACAATCCCAGGAGGGTTGCATTGCTCCATATGCATTGAACCATCCTTAGAAAGCTAAAGTTGATGTCCTGGTAGAGGGGGGTTGATGTCAAGACAACCTGGCCCTCATGGACAGCTAGATTTTGGACAGTAAGATTTTGATTATAAGATGGGCCAAGGCAATGGTTTAGCTCATAGGACTAGTTCGTACAATCCCTTAATCAGCACTTGATGTTCAGTGGGGGATGGCGGGGGGCAAATGCTTCACTAGGGTCTTCAGGTGGGCAGCACCCCCCTTCGTTGGTGTTTCTTTAAAAGGGCCACGAGACCTCCAAAGGGATTAACGGCAAGACCTGGTATCCCAGGTGTGCCCCCTCTAAATTTACCCCTGGATGGTCACTTTGCAGCACAACTGGGTTTTTTTCTTGATCCATAGCCAGCTGCTGCTTCATTCGGCAGCCTCTGATAGAGATTTGACGGCTCGTCGAAAGGCCTGCCTTCGCACTTCCATTCCCTTAAGGAGCCTGGTTGTAGACAAACAAAACCTCTACACCAGTGGCGATTTGTGATCTTTCAAACAGGGGAAGCTCATATTTGCCGTACATCATAAAAAAACATGTCAGTTTGTTTACAGACATCCTGAGTTCCAAAAAGTCATTGATTGCACTATCGAACAAAAGGTAATTAAAACTAGAACAACAATAACAATAAGAACAAGAAAACATTATTAGTTAAAGAAGAAACAATGAAATATGGTGAGTGTTATTTATTTACAGTGTAAAAATGAAGTATTTTGCTCTGGAAAGGCCAACAAATAGTCTCTACTTCATTCGACTTCACATTCACATGCAAAATCCGTGATGGGACTGAAATCATTCGGCTGAGGTGATGTTATATATTTTTTGAAACTTGTCAGTCAAAACTACATTCTGTTTTTCCTTCAATCAGCATGCATCACCACTACATTCTAATTTTCCTCCAATCACCATGCGGACTCCCAGCCCACACTCCATTTCAGCGTCAGGGTGGCTCACATTCAAAAAAAGCCCCATGCAGTCCCAGAGACACTCAGCGTCTATGGGGAAATGCATTGACCAGAAAGCAGTATGGGAATGTACGGACAAGTAATTTATTTATTTGTGATAAGTAGCTGATTCTGAAAGAACTTCAAGATGAACATGTTATAATAGATTTATAGTCAATGAAATAATACAGCTGCACAAATTTGGCCATTTATTTTTTGACAGGGCAGGGGAAGTTCAGCTTCCCTTACAGTCTTAAAGAAATCGCCTCAGCTCTACACCCGACCTCAACCAGAAGCACCCATGCACGACTGCCATGCTGCTCAGCTTCGGCTGTGATGTGTATTTCAGGCGATTGCGTTCATACCCTCCACCCACCGCAGCCCCCCATGGTGCAGGGAGTTCTACGATGAACACAGACTTCTGGGAGGTCTACCACAAAACCAGGTCCGGTCTTATACAAGTTGTAATGATCTCAGACGGAAAGATGAATCGCTTTTTGTCGCTCAATGTCTGGCACGGTTTTGAAAATGAAATGAAGAAATTCTCAAAGTTATGACAGGACATGGGAGATAAGGACATGCTGTGCATGAGAAGCAAGCCACCAAAAACAAAAAACCCTAAAACAATCCAATCGAACAAGCTGCACTGACAAATTGTTTATTACTTTGAAAACTAGAGAAAGCTTGTTATTAAAAGTTTAGTTTAAAGGATGAGCTGAAAGATCTGAAAATAACACCAGAACTGCACTGGGTATAGTTTGACATTTTTAGATCTTAGATTTAGAACCATTAGTTCTGGTACTGATACCAAAATGATACTTTCATTGCAACTCTTTTTTCCATTAAAAAAAAACATGTCAAACATTTATATGCATCTGTATTTTGTTTCCTTTTTTTATTGTTTGTCAATAAAAAAACATTGCCTTCAAGTTAATGATTAGATAAAGAAATATGTGACCATTCTGATCGAGCTTTCAATACCAACTTTCAATATTTTCACACATTGAGCTCAATAATCCTTTTTTTGTCTTTCTCCAATACCTGTGTTAAATCTACAAACATGAAGCCTCTTTTGTAAGGCTGTCCTAAACTAAAGAAATTTTAATCTGATGGTCAACTACTAATCTGTCTGAATATTCCACATGTGCAGAAGGGGCACTATAATCTAGTGATTACCAGAATTCTTCAGGATATAACTAACTAAGCAAGAAAAGCATAAAAATTTACAAACCAACTAACAAATCGTTAGTCAACTAAACCAAACGATTGATTAATCGCCTATGAGGGATCAGCCCTGCTCTTTGGTTTTGCTAAAAATGACTTTTTAATCACATAAGTAAAGCTGCCAGTTCTACCCAGCTTTATTTTCCATGTAGAACTGTTTTTTTAGAGCCCATATCAATGATCTCCACTCCATCTGTCTCGTGTGAAATCAGGCGTTTTATTGCTATTAGATTACAGCACCTGGTAGGGCAAGGTGCTTGTCTCTCAGCTGTGCAGACTTATAAGGCTTATACCCTTATGGGCCAACATGCCTCCATCAGAAGTAATAGTGGCACATAAGTACCTGCTCTGCCCCTCTCACAGTTATTTGACAAGCAATTACTCAGACGCAGCACTGAGTGATTTGAAAGAATACGGCCTTTCAAGTAGCAGTCCAGCAAAAGGGAAAGTGTTGGGGATAATACAGCTCTATACCGCCTCTAAATACATCAGGGCTAACTGGAGACTCTGACGCTGACATTGTCCATGTGGAATTTAATCTGACAGATAAGGTGTCAGGTTTGTGACTGGAAAAGGGGGCTTTGATTGCTGTAGTGTGAGCGCGCGGGCCGGCTTAGACTTTCATGCAACCTTGCTTTTCAACCAACTGTCCGCCCACGCCTGTACCTGATCAGCATTGTTAACATGTGATTGGATTTACACCAGGCTGTGTTCTTGGATTGGACCTGTAGTTTTGGGGAGTTGTTCTTTCTTTTTTTCACATCACACATTTTACATTGTTCACTGCATTACACTGGAATAAATAACTCTGTGGTCCTTCACCAACTGGCGGGGATAACAGTAAATGAGCGAAAAATGTGTTGCTGTAGTAGGATTTGTTGAAATGCTGCACTCTAAAGCAGGTATGAAGCATTTGAGAACTCCAATTTCATTCTATGCACTTTATGTTATGTTTATGTTCTATACACTATGGCTCTCTTAACCTAGTGTAGGCAGAAAAACAATGGATAGATGAGGAAGGGATTGTTTCAGATTTTGTTCAAGTCTATCTTCATGATCATGTGAGTATTAAGTATATTGTACTTCCGAACAACTATTGAATCTGATTGTAATCTGATCCTATCCTATACAAGTCTGAATAGGTTTGACAGGAGAGCCGTGATGATTAATTGTTTAATTGATGAGTTGCATTAATTAATCACCAACTATTTTGATAATCAATTATTTGATTTGAGTCATTAAAAAGAAAATGTCCAAATTCTGTGATTCCAGCTTCTCAAATCTGATTATTTCCTGGGTTCTTTAGTCTTCTATAATAGTAAACTTATGATCTTTGGGTTGGGGACTGTTGGTCTAATCAAAAAACGACATTTTAGGTTGAATCTTCGCTTTTGCGAAACAGTGATCCACATTTTACACCATTTCATGAACCAAACAACTAATCAGTTAATTGTTTCAGTAATCAATAGGTTAATTATCAGAATAGTGGGAAGTTGCAGCCCTACTTCACAGTCATGGTTCCTTTTTTGCCTTTACATATCTGTGTTCATATGCAATATACAATGTTTTGTATATGAGTCTGTAGCTGACAGTGTTTGTGTGTGTTTTGTATAGTGGACTTGTCAGAGCTGGTAGATGAGGTGGCATGTTTCTCAGACTCCACCTCTGAGGAAAACTCCCTCAGTTCCTATACTACAGAGTCCTTCGATGATAATGGTAAGACTCTTAATGCTGCACTCGCTAATCTTCTCTTTGTTTTTGTTTTTTTACTCATGAAACACTACTTTTACCACTTCAGCCCTCTTAAAGTCATTCAAAAGAAAGAGTGTATCACTCTTGATAGACAGAGCATGTCTGTGAAGTGACAGAAGAGATTTAAATAATGAGAAAAAGTGGCTGCGAACTGCTCCTGTTGAATAAATTCACTGCATGTAGGAATACCTCTTTACAATAGTGCATTAACTGTATTAACATATTGAAACGTAAGCAGATAACAGTGGAAATATTTCATGCGAAGTAACTTAATGCAATTGAATATATACATACAAATGTAACACAGGGTATGGCAGGTTGTCACTGAGAGAAAAAATAAACTCTTTCTTACCCATTCTCTTGAATTCTATAGGGTCTGTCTTATTCCCCACATGCCTCTTGGATCACCATGGCTCTTCCCTTTGCTGCTTAGAAGAAAGCAGAAGCCAAACACATTAATGATTGTGTGTGTGTGTGTGTGTGTGTGTGTGTGTGTGTGTGTGTGTGTGTGTGTGTGTGTGTGTGTGTGTGTGTGTGTTTGAGTGTGTGTGTGTGAATGTGTGTTTGTGGAAGCCCATGTCGATCTCTTGTTTCCTCTAATTACTGAGCTACAGAGAAATCAGGAGTCTTTCCCGCTCCTCTATAGGACACGCGTGCACCACACACACACACACACACACACACACACACACACACACACACACACACACACACACATCACATGCATGCAAACATGTTGCCACATGCGTGCCCTCTGTTCTGTCCTGCTTGTTTTCTCTCTGATTTTGGTCAACACCCAGCACACCGACATTATTTCTGCTCTTCTTCTTTTATCTTCCTGTCTTCCCAGCCTCCATAGTGACAGTCATCCGTCAAGTCAATGATGCTGTGGATACTATTGAAAGTGAAGGTATGAGGGAATATCTTCTGTTGATTCCTCTTTTGTCTCTTTTGTGGCTGACAAAGTGTTTGCTCGGCGGTGTGGCACTAAGTTATAATGTAGTGAACGCAGCCAAGGCAGCTTTGCTGTTTAATCCCCTGTGCCACTCAAAATAAAACATTTTTGTCACTTTACAAAAAATAGACACTGGATCTTTTCTCTCATTTGGATCCTTTGGTTTTTGTCTTGATCTGTCTCTAACTTCCGCTTTCGCTCACCTTTGTAGTGTCAAACATGGAGAAAGAACGACGGAACAACCCTGGTGAGTGAGGTCCAAAGCAACAGAAAAACATTCTGTTAGCTTGTGATCATTTATGCTTTTTCCTCAAGCTATGATCCCAAAACCTCAACTTTTTGTAGCCTACTTTTATCACAGCTCATACACAACAACAACAACAACAGCACAGTTTACTGTTTCTATGTCAACCCTCACCCTTACCCAGACACTGGTCATAAATGTAGGCTCAGAGATTTAATGTTCCAAATAAAGGTTGGTTTCTCATACATATCCATTTTGGATCTAGCAAAACCAAAGGTATCAATCTTCTCATCATTCTTACTGTATTTTTATCAGTTAAAACAAAACTATGGTGCTTGTGGATTACCTAAAGCTAACTAATGTTATTGTTTTAAATGTCAGCCAATGTCCTGCACATTACATATATTGTTTACAATTTTTAATAACAAAATGTAATGTATAATTATCAACAATATACAATAAAATAGTGTGAAGTTCTCTCTAGAAATTCCTCAGTTTTCGAATTCACAACCTCCAATTTAATTTTAATTCAAGATGACATTTTGAGCTGATTTACATATTGGTTCCAAATTCAGTGCCTGAATTATTTTGAGAAAGTATCTTAGAAAAAAAAATCTATGCCAAAAGTAAGTCAGCTACACCTGTTATGGATGTCAGATTCAATATTTCATCATTCACCTTATTTTTTGGCTTGTAGTAAGAGGTTGTGATTGATTATGAATACTGTTAATTACTACTTAAGCAAAGCTGTAGTGTTTCTGCTTTCTTCACCAACAGCAGCCGATATAGATCTTAACTAAATCTCACAGTTCAAGTCATTTATCACTGTAATTACTCCCAAAGGTGAACGCTAAACCCGAAATCAATTCAGTAAGGGACGCAAAAGGATTTAGATTTAATAAACTGATTCAATACCAAATCCAGGTTCGATGCGATTCTCTTCATTTCAATAAACTTATTTTAAACATATTTTTAACATAAAACACCTTTTCATAACAAAAATAAAACATTAGATCAGATGTTATATCAATTTATACTATAAAACAGTTAATGTATGATATTGTGTGACCCAGTTCTCTTCAATAATTATGCAACATATACAAGTGCCCTCAGTATAAATAGTTAATTGAGATAATTTGAATTAGTTTGAGATTGAGAAGCTCAGTCAACTTGGGTGCAGCAGTCCTCCCTCTAAGCAAAGAGGAGCTTTCATGCTAACTATGGGGAGGGTCTCAGTGGATTAAAGGGGCACTCTGAGCCAAGCCTCACATCCATGCAGCATGTCAGAAGAGAAGGCAGCTTCAAACACTTTGTATTCCACACTAAATGGGGGCATGGCGTACAGGCCGAACACTTACTGAATGCATGGTTGTGCTTACACCAGGACCACGGCAGTCATGATCCAGCTGCCCCTATCCCACGAGATCCCTTTGTTCTTGCCAGAAACAAACAAATATTAATTGGATCATAGTTACCGAGTCTGTTTGTTCTCAGTTGCGTGTGATTTACTAGGTCTACAAAATATTTCATTACTTACCCAGAGCGAGACTGTGTTCATGAGGCACCACAAGAGACAAATTAACCCATTGAAGCATGACTGCCGTTTTATACTTAAAATAAAATATCTAAATGTTACTCATGCAGCTTTTTTGTCTTTTATAATGACATGAGGTGCCATCCTGTCACATAATGTAATTTAAGATATTTAACATGATTGTTAGTGACTCAACTGATATAATTATATGCATGAAATCTCATGAAAATATGGGCTTAAATGGGTTAAAAGGTGGAAGATGTTAAGGTCGCTCCAAACGACCCCTGTTAAATACAATATCTGTTGTATGAGTATACATGGGCAAACATTGTAATTTCAGATTTGATATAGTTTCTCATATTGCTGCGCTCAAGTCAAGTAAAAAGAAAACAAAACTAACATACATAAAGAGGTAAAGAGTATTCATGTCTGGCGTTCCGGAAATGGGAAATGAAATTATTATCAGGCTGCGTTCGGCAAATCATTTAGGCACCTTGCATGCGATTGCGTCACGGCTTTGTGCGTTACAGTGTGTTTTTTTTGTCTGTTTACATGTATCAGCGATGTGCTAAATGGCTGTCTGCCAGCTCCCACACCCCCACCCCCTTGTGTAGTGTGTCTTCTTCCATGTCACACTTCACCATGTCCTGCATTACCCGCTCTTACGATGACAGCATTTCATCATCAAAGGCTTCCTGTCCCACGAGATACTTTGTTTTGTTTTCCACTCCACTGACAGCAAGTCGCCACCTGCGAAGCGAAGACGAGATAGCTCCTCTCTCCTCATCGATGTGATGTTTCACTCTCACAATCATTAACCTGACCATGAATTATGCAACCTGAACGCTGTAGTTTGTAGCGAGCGGCGGAATAGCGTCGAATTCTGTGTCGGCCTCTTTGTCAGCACGAGCTCGGAAATGGGGAGGGTGAAAAAAGGAGGGAATTTTGTTGTTTTTATTTGCACATTAATAAGTATTAAATGAGAAAGGGAGCGATTACACAATGCAAACATGCAGGAGAATTCCCATAGACGCAGCGGTAAACCCCAGCGTGACACAGTAAGAAACAAAATCCCCCTCAACAAGCCATGCCTGCTGCATCAGAGGCGCAAGCAAACATGCACGCACATGCTAAACACGGACAGACATGTTTTCACACATGTGTGACAAGCAACACCATTGCAATAATACAAATGCAAATAAAAAAGACATCAACAGCTTAGATAATTATGGAACCGAAGGGGATGACAAATGGAAACGGGCACAAAAAGTCAATGTCTATACACAGGGCCTCAGTTCCACATTCTGGCACCTTGTGATTTTCAGGCTTCAGGACGGCAGAGATTCCATCTGTGAATATATCAGGTCGGTCCTTCCAGTAATTGATGCTCGCCAACATATTCACAGGTGTCACATAGCTCCTGTAGATAAGACTGGGATGATACTGTTGTTTTAGAAGTGAAGTGACTTATTGGTGCGGCACCTGTCGCTTTGCTGATCCCGTTAGACAGATAATCTCATCCCTCGCTTATGCTGTACAATACAGAAAAGCAGGTTTATAGCAAACACTTTCAATTTAGAACTACATCCTCTGGGTGCTTTTGTAGCATCAGTTTGTGCTGGGATGTTAATTGGAACGCATCTATTAAAATACAGCTCTGGAAGAAAATAAGAGACCACTGCTAAATTATCTGTTTTTTCAGATTTTACTGCAGGAATATTTTTGTTTGAGTCTATAAACTACTGGCAATATTTCCATCCAAATTCCAAATAAAAAGTTATCACTTAGAGCATTTATTTGGAGAAAATGACAAATGGTCAAAATAACAAAAAAGATGCAATGTTTGCAGACCTCAAACAATGCAAAGAAACAAGGTCAAACCACAAAAGACCACAAAATTTGACCCCCCCCCAAAAAAATCTTTGTAAACACAAAGAAATAATTTTAAATAAAAAGAAATGTTAAATAAACATACAAGTGCTGCTAAATGTAAAACAATGAGTTTTTTTAATTGTTGTAAAATTATGACTCTGCTATCCTTCAAAGTGGTAGCTAGCTACATGGAGGAAACCAACCAAACTAATATGTAGAAGGCAGTAAGTCAGTTATTACACCACTTGTCCAGAATCAGCTTATGGTCTGCTGGTTAAGATCAGTCCTAATGATCGTTAAGGAGCTCTAATGATGTAAGTTTTCAGTGTGGTGAGAAAAAACAGGACGTGGGGTCTTCTCCATGAAAGATTTTCATAATTTTTCCCCTCATTGATTCATATCTTATCATATTTCATATCATATCATATTTTTCTTATATATAAATAAATATGTAACTATATGTATCTATAACTACTGTTACTTTTATTAGCATTGTTTAAACATGTGTACATGCTGAGGGCTAGAACCTGCAAGACAAGGTGCAAAGGAGTGTTAGAGAAGAAGATAGAACCAGATCATTATTGTAGTATGGGATTTTTTTTTCATGTCCGCTCCAGAAATTATTCTCTGAAAATGTATCGTTTTTTGCCCCCCCCATCTATGAAATGCGATTTTCGCCCCTTTATCTTATGATTTAATAGTAGAGAGAGTCTCTTAAAATAAAACATTTGTGCACCCTTTTCTTCCCAGCGTACCCCTGGGAGTGTTCCAGTCAGACTACGAGCTGGGTGTCACCATCACGCCTGCGCTTACCAGAGGTCGGATCCCACTACAACCTCAGCAACACCCAGCAGGGCATCAGGAGGGGTGGCAGCACACACTCTCTCCAGCTGGACTACAGCGCGGCGGACCACGGCACCGACAGGAAGCGGGAGCGTGGTCAGGAGAGTGGCAGGAGGACCTTCCAGTGGGAGAGGAACCAGTCAGGCGAGTGGGAGAAGAAACGCATCCCGGACAGAGAGGAGGAGAATGGTCAGGCTGCGGAGGATAGGAGCAGAGACCCGGGGGCCCGCCAAGACCACAGAGGCGTTGCTCCCCCCCCGTACGAGGAATACCGGCAGCCCAGCTTCGACCCGGAACAAAACCAGCACACGGAGAGCCTTTATGACACTCTACCCCCGACCCGGCGAGCCTACCAGGGATACCCGTCCAGCCCTCCGGGCCTCAACCTGCACCCGGCGCAGCTCCTGCCTCCCCTGCGGGCGTGGGACCTACAGACAGGGGAGTGGAGGGGCTCGCTGGAGGACCGCGGCGGGCTCAGGTCCAGCAGTCTGGCGGGTTCCGGGGACGAGCTGGAGAAACTACTGAACCTGGTTTCGCTCCGGGCCAGGAGGGCCACACGAATCAACAGAGCCTCCACCGGATCGGAACCCACAGCGGGCTGGGATGGATTCAAATGAGCACACGAGACTGTCTAAGACAAATATATTTCATATTCCTTTATAAACAACAGAGAGGCAGCAGCTCTTTCTGATTATACTTGACATTTATAAAAACCACACCACTGGTCCACCAATGGAAAATTAATTAAAGGATAATATTACCATATATACTTTGACTGTTCTGCATTATTGTCCTTGCTGTAAGCAAACAGTAATCCACCACCCATCCCCGGCTCATTTAGAGCCAGGAGGAATAAGCGGGAATATACGTTCTCTTGAAGTTATCACCTGTGCTGCATGGGAGTTTGGCTGTGAATCAATGCAAGAGCATTTATTATTTATGGCATCACTGTGGCACAGCATTTGTTAATATCAAAATATGAAAGGATCCAATATGTTTGTGGTTTAGTCATATTTCATACATCATTCTGTTGACTCACACACATGCAGAATGAAACATGCACAATCATTTATTAGCTCAAAAGTGTAATACTTTTTTTTGCATTTCTTATTATAATTGACAGTTGCTCGGGGTTCTTTTGGAGAAGGGGAACTATTCGCCCACATTCCAGGCATAGCCTCAGAGATGCTGTTAAGGGAGCCATGAAATGGAAAATACATTTTCCCAGTCTTAATCCTGTGTCATTTTGTTAATTGCTCATGTATCTCTTGGTATATGCCAACTAAATTTAAAAAAAGAAATTGGAAAAAATAACATTTTTATATGAACTCAATCAAAATCCCAGTTTTTGTTCCTTTCCTGTAAAACAGTTTCAAATGTTTTATGACTCATCCTGCACTCAGGGGCATTTATGGAAGTTCATACAATCAACATTATTGTTATAGTTAAAAAAAAATCTAAAATCTAAATCTGGCTAAGCCCACCCACTTTCTTGTAATCCGATCAAATGTGAGGATTTGAACTAAATCCTTCTTGTAACTGTTCAAACGTCATATAATTTGTTTCATTGTTTCACAGATGCTGTAACTTCCATTTCATGGGGCCTTTACAATAACAAACATTGATAACAGGAGATCTTTAGCTAATCATTTGATTATTCTGTATTACTAATTATTAATAATTAGGCTATTAATTTGTTTGGTTGCTTATGAGTCTGTTCCTAAATGCAAACAATAGAGGTATCCAACCTGTGTAACTATAATCAAATATAGCTCTTAATGCTACATATTTATTTTTTTGTTTTACTTGATGCAACTTGACCTCTCATTTAACTTACCCCACATGAAGGCCAGGATGTGGATATATGAGGATTCATCAATAAATATTGGTATATTGCTCTCAATGTACGTGACGATACCTTGTATATATTACAAAAGCCAAACTTTAACTTTCACTATTAAGTCATGCTATAAATTTACCAAGACTATGGGTTGAAAGGCTTAAAGAATTATATGGAAATGCAGCCATGAAATACAGAATAACTCAGCCAAAACATGCACACATTGGTTTTGCTTCACTGATGATGGTTAAATGCTGCTCTGTTTCCAGCTCACACATAACAAAGGGTATGTAAATGGAATTAAACTCCATGATAAACAACTCTGACACACTCGGAAAACAAACTCGGAAGATTTAAGGATTAATGGCATTTTGGGACAGTTTGGCAGAAGCGAGACCAGCTGCTTGCTGTCAGGTGGTTTGGACAAATTTAGAGTTAGTAACGACAGCAGCTGTGTAACCTTCCTTCGTCACACGTATATGTCCTGAGGAACGTGACTTTTGTATGCGATTAGGAGTGCAGATGACGCATTTGGCAAAACACTCTCCAGGTCAGCCGTGTCTTAGTAAAGGATGTAAGCTTGAAAACTATTTACAAAGCACTCTGTCTGTTGTGCTCTTGAAGGACAGAGCAGGTAAGTGCAAATCACCCTCATTAGATAGTAGAGCATCTACTGTGCATACTGAGCATACCGCATGACCCTGGGATGGCCTTTTATGAAAGATGGCAGAGCCAGTTCCAGAGGGTGCTGTTACATGAATCAAATGGATTCCTGAGAAATCTAACAAAAGTGCCATTGAAAACTATTTTATGTTCAGGTATGAATTTGTTATGCAAATTAAATTAGTTACTCTGCTCGCTTCAACAAGAGATTTTATATATATATATATATATATATATATATATATATATATATTAATTGCAGAAATGATTGTACTGAAAGGTTATTCTTGTCCAACACCCCTAACCACATCCTAACTGACAGGTGTTAATGCAGTCATGATCAGGCTTAAATCAGGCTTTTAATGTATCCATTTCTCACAGCAAAGCGCCCACCCATCCATTCGTCCTTAATAGCCATTCATATTACCATCTGCACTGTAAGTGGGTTCCTGAAACACGTCCAAACTCACGCACAGAGACGGAGACAGACCAGAGAAACATCCCCAACAGGACAAACACGTTCACAGCTGGGGGCACTTTACAGCTTCGGGTCCACCTGGCCTGCATGTCTATGGACCGTGGAGGGAACCCATAGGAACACGGTGGGGACGTGCAAGCAACACAGAACGGCAGCTTCCAAAAGGCGAACACTTAAAACCCAGATTGTCAATGCTGTGAATCAACAGTGCAAAAAAGACGGAGGCCTTTGCTGTTATGTATTAATACTTTATTCCCTTTCATTACAGCTGAATCGTCTACTGGGTTATTTCAGGTCATTGACATTTAGCGCATTGTTTACGTACCAGTCTGAATGCACATCACAAGGCGCTACTATATATCTTGCAGAACAAGGAGATGAATAATAAACCAAAATATTTAATCTGTCCAGTCTGTCTTGCCGTAACTCATATCATTTCTTATATGTTTTTTTTCCCCTCCGATTGGAATCTGGCAGATTCATTTAGCAGAGTGTCCTGGGAACACATGAAGGCATAAGAACGTCTTCTGGAATGCTCCATGCATAAACTGTATGACCGTTCATAGAATAAATAATATTTTGAAATCAGTTGAGATTATTTGAGAAGGGAGTCTGAGACTTGAGTCAAACATCAGCCAGCAGCCACACATAAAAAATATGCCTGAACTATGTCACCACGTCTTGGACGGTGATCGTATCAGTAGGTTTGCAGAAACATACACAGTCAACATTAAAATCCATCTCTGCCCATGACCACAATTAAAGCAACTTTAATTACAAAGAGTCATCCATTTTCCTTAACCGTTTATTCCTCACTAGGGTCACAGGGGTCTGCTGGAACCAATCTCAGCGTACTTCGGGCAAGAGGCAGGGATACACTGCAGACAGGTTGCCAGTCTATCGTGGGGCACATATCTATGGGCAAATTAGGGTCTAACCTGAGCATGTTTTTAGACTGTGGGAGGAAGCTGGAGAACCTGGAGAAAACCGACGCAAACATATGGAGAACATGCAAATTCCACACAGGAAGGTCCATGTCCAAGTCCTTGAACCTGCGACCTTCTAGCTGTGAGACAACAGTAATACCCACTGTCCGCCCAAGTTTCTACTTCTAGATACAAAAACCGCGAACATTGCTTATTTTCATCCAAATATACACTTTTCCCACAAAAAGCTGAGAAAACAGATTTTTTGTCAAAGAAGGATAGATTCAAGTAAGTTAAGTTTTTAATCATCTCTATATAAAAACTTCACTGAATTCCGCTCTGGAAAGGGAGGATGGAGAATCGAGTGTCTCCACATGCTGCAGCAGCTCTGTTAGAGACTGTCAGGGGAGGTGGGGATTAATGTTAGCTTTTCTTCTTATATTTTTTATTGCCACTGTCAAACCCATATGGTGCATTTCTGACACCGACTGCTGTGAGACATGGTTCAGGACATATAATAAGCACAGGGAGGACATGCAAACACCACAGAGAAAGGTTCTAGCCTGGGTCCTTGAACCTGTAGCCCTTCTTGCTGTGAGGCAACGGGGCTACCCACTGCGCCGCTGCGCTGCCCAATTACAAAGAGCGATGTGGCATTTCCTAATCCCTGTGTGTTCATCCTCAAAAGGTGAGCAGTCCTTTATTTTTGATTGGTAACAAAAGGTCGTGAGCAGGCGATGGCCAGTTGTGCTCCGTGTCTATGCGCTCCACCCATTCCACCTCGGAAATAACGAGGAAATTCACAGAGGGGCCTGGGTGAGTATTCAATAGCCGTCTGCCACAAAACATTCCTACAGCAGACAATTTCTCTGACTGTGTTTCATCTTCCCTGTCACATGCAACGCATGTTGGCCAATTAGGGGTTGGGGAGGAATGTATGTCTGTGTGCAAATATGACATATCTGTATCAGTATCAGTGCAACATGAGAGTAGATTAGAAGGACCTGCCTAGTCCTGAATAGTGCACACACGCCCTAGAACAAGGATTCAGTGGTAACACACATACATGAGTGTCTGCGAGGTTTGAGAGGAAGAGAAGGTATCTTAAACTGATTTATAAACATTTCCAAAATCTGTCACAACATCCTCTAAAATTGCTGCTTGGTGAATACTATACAATCACCAACAGCTGCTGCAATAGCTCATTTTGTCACAGTAAGTGGCACATCTTTTGAACAGTGGATACCTTTCTTCCTCAAATTCCTTTTAGTTTATGCCAGTTTGTCAGCAAAACAGAGGAAAGAGCTTATAGTCAAATGCTGGCGGTCTCGTTCCAATTCTATTCTGTTTCCCCCCAGGTACCATGGACCACAAATGCCTCATACAGGTACAAAGCAGAATTGGAGGGAGGTGAATCTATTTTAGCCATCCCGAGGAAAAAAAAAAATGCACATACAAATCAATTAAACTTGTCTCTAGAGACGACATTCTGAAACGCTTTTGTGGGCTAAAACAATTCTGTTTGTTTTTGGCTCCTCAATGTGATCACAACTACATTTGTCTCCTCTATTACCACCGCCTGTCACAACAAGGCAGCACAGAGAATTAGATTTTAACAATTAGCATAATAAGAGAAAGACGTCCCTCGAGTAATAAAAGCCCGAGGTCTCTGAAAGGTGCAAGGTGGCATGTCAGCTTTTCTCTAAATCTTGAAATTGAAGACTCTTTACCGACAGGACATGCATCCTCATGGGCATAACGTTACATAACACTACCTCTGCCTTCAGCTGTTGGTGTGGCACACAATAAGCAGCAAATATGTAATAAATAAATAAATAAAAGCAGCACAGCGTTGTACAGGTAGAAAACTCTCCTGCTGCCGAGTCAGGGCAAGAAAAAAAAATAAGCAATTTAATCATCCACACTCACATCAGTTAATTCAATTATTCTGACAAGGATTATGTAACATATCCCAATAATTTAATCCCCTCTCTTGGGCAGACTGCATTAATGACCGTCTAGTGTATTTATCGTATTTTAAAAATGACGGCTCTCCTAGTGGCATGCACATTGTCAAACTGAAGGCAAATAACAGGGTGTGCAGAAGAAAAGGAGACAGCAAATAACTGTTGTGTTTATTCATCATGCATCAGAGACAAATGATGAGGACCTGCCAGTCCCTTTAGCTCCGCCGGCTTTTCATTGGACCATCTGGCATTTACACAATAGAGTCGGCTAAGCCACTTAAAACCTCTCTCTTACCCCCACAAACCCTTTTTCTTCATCTATGCCCCTTTTTTTTTTCTTTCCCACAATGGCGTTCCTCTAGATCTGGCTGGACCCAGCAGGAAAGGGAAGGGATGGACAGAGAGAGCGATAGAGAGAGAAAGGGTCTTACATAAAGGAGGAGGGGAATGAAGGATGGATCATGTAAGAAAGAAGGGAGATGAGTAGAGAAGTGGGAAAAGTAAGCGAGAGATTACCATTGCCCAATTCTTGCTTATTGAGGGGTAGCTGTGTGGGTGATCATAAATCCAGTGTTCTCAGTAGCATGAGGATTACACACCCGGCCGGATCTAATCTATGCCTAACATCTGCCTCTGATGACATGGACACATGCACGCACACAAACATAAACACACACACAGGCACATGAGCATGCACGCACATGGCTATAACGATTACAAATGCATTCGGTCTCTAAAGCAGTTTCGTTGCATGTATTATTCACCAATATTTCCGTTGTATGTGTGTAATCAGAAACAATAGTCCCACACTGCTGAAACTAAATGGGGGGTGGGGGGATGGGGGGTGTAATGAGAATGGTTTTGTCCACATACATGTATGGCAACGTGAATTCCTATCAGCAAGCTGCCCTCAGCAATGTGTGGAAGTGGTGTACTAGCCCATTATCCCCTCTTCACCCCTGCTGTTTTAACAGGTTATTACCAAAGGCAATCCTTTGGCATATGCCTGCAAAGCTGCGATGAGTGAGCTAGGGAAGTTAACTGCTCTCCATGTCCTTTATTGGATTTTCTCATGTGATTCAAATGCATGAATATCATTGGATTATCCCACGACTCAAATGTTATCCAATGTCCATTGTTCAATGTGTGTCACATTCATGTGGGATTAAAAAACATGAATGACACACAGTCCTGCATCGCTAGCATGGACAAGTTGGTTAAAGAACTGCAAGGTAAATGTGAATCAGGCAATGGCATAACACCAACTGTCACAATTCAAGAAGATATGACGAGGCATATGTCACATCCTGCTTCACCGGTATTGAGTATTAAGCTGAGCAAGTTAAGATGCCACTATGGAGATTTCACAACCTGAACAAAGAGAAGCTTGTTAATTACTTCAAAAAGAAATACTCAACTGCCGTTGCACAACAGTTGCTGTGCAACTGAGTAGCGACAGCGTAGAGTTGTTCAGTGTAAGAAGAAGCAGACTCTAGCTGAGGAATTAATACTTCATTCTGCTTTGATTATGATTGATCAGGCAACAGCCAGCACACTGAAGCCAAATCCTCTTTTGATATGCGAAGCAAATTTATGACATGATAAAAGATATAGAGGAGCAGCTTAATGACAGGGCATGAAACAATTGTTTTGCTCTGCAGATTGGTGAAGTGACTGACAGTAACAAATACTGTTTATTGATAACAATCTGATGTGAAATGGGAGGAACAAATCCCTGCGGAAAAATTTGAGCTTGAGAGCTCAGCTTGTTATCTGCGCCAGCTCTGAGCAATTGGTATGCTGTCAACCTCAAGATTGCTGAGATCCTACTTTGGTTGGCTGGAAGTCTTGCTGGAGGGTTTGCTAGCTCAAAGGTTGTTGCATTAAATACGTAGAAACCAGTGCGAAGACCTCAAAACTGGAGTGATGTGATCCACTTTTTTAGGCTTAGTGAAGACTCAAGAAATAGCGTTCTGAATCGGCTGCAGCTGTCTGATCCACTTGAAAAGTCATGGTTGCAGTAGACAAGTCTGCTGAAGATAAATGCTTGGACAAGGTTTTTGAAATCCTGCTGAGACATGTGTCTGTTAATGCTTGATATGTTCTTCAGGTGATAGAAGGCTGACTTTTGAAGTTTTAAACGTGGCCGTTACGATTTTTTGCTTGGTTTGTGTTCTTTAACATTACTCTGAAGCGGAGCACTGGATTTTAATTGTTTTTATATGGCTTTAAAAGTGATTACTTCAGTTTTATCTTTGTTTACCTGACAAAAAAAATCTGGCACGTTCAATCGATTGTTGATTTCCTCCATGCACTTATTCAGCATTTGTATTTGATTATAGTCCCTTGGTGATATGGTAATGTGAATGTGTGTGTTGTCTGTATAGTTATTGTAACATAATTCATTGTTGTACATGATCTGAGCTACTGGGAGCAGGTAAATGTTGAATAGAAAAGGCCTTTGAATGGAGCCTTCCATTCACAGGCCTTAGTAAAATAAGAGTATTGGATAGCATGGCCATTTCTGCACCAACAAGGAGGACATTTGGAAATAAAAATCACACTATTCATCTCTAGTGTTTTAGTCAAAAGTCTTAGACTAGTGGACAATGTGCAGCATTGTGGTGCAATTCCAAAAAGGAGGACAAACAAGCATGTGGCTTGAGGGCTTGAGTCTGTGCCGGATTCTAGACAAGGCATTTAAATTCTGGACTGTCCACATTCCACTGACAAACTACAGTTTTAAGCTAGTCAATTTTAGCTATGATTATTTATGTATTCAAGAGAATGTCTTTAAATTTAATTTTAAGTTATTTTTTTAATTTTCTGTTTTTATTATTGTATTTATTATATATTATTTATTATTATTTTAATACCACACAGTGTAATGGTGTAATCTGTGCAGCATCTCTATCACAGCCAGAGCAGCATTATCAGGACTAGATTTATGTTATTTGTTCTGCACCAATGGGGCCATTCATTTTACTAATGCATGATATTGTTGTGCATTCACTCAGGTCCAGGCACTGGGATGTATCCAATCTTTTTATGTTTGTTTCCTTAGTCTAAGTGGGGTTATCTGTGTGCCTATCTGGCAACCCGGTCTCATGACTTTTCGTGGAGCCATCATGAAAAAAATTTGCTCTAAAATTTCGATACATTTGGTATCGACAATGCTGAGTCTGGGAGGTTTGCTTACACATTGCCATGGCAACCAGTAGTTCAACGTTGTGAATCCCTTTTCGTGGCAGGATAGCGTTTGGGTTTTTGATCGGTTTTGACTTTAAATAAGATGTGAATTTATTTTAACAATTGAAATTGCATTCTAATTTCATCGGTTGTGACTTGATTGTGAGCTTCTAAGAAATTAGAAGGCTGCTTGCAAAACTCTTTGAAGCAGACGTGTTTCCTTTCTCTGAGTCTCCAGTTACGGTTACAGAGGTTGAGTTGCACACTGCCCATTAAAACACATAGGACAGGGAAATGTGGTCCTTTCACGGTGGAAAGGCATAAACCGTGATGACAGCACGTTGGAATAGATTCTATTCTCGTGACGGCACCGCGAAAAGTCGTGAGACCGGGTTGTATCTGGCTGACCTTTAGAGCCAGAACTATGTCTCCTGGTCATCACATCAGGCCTGTGGAGCACATCACGCTGCCCAAAGGCTGACACGCTGACGCTCTAATCTGTATCTGCTGCTGTGCTTGGGGGCATCCGGTACAGCCGCACACAGCAATGAAGTGTTAAATCAGTGAATGGCGCTGGCCTCAATGTGTCACCACGGGGCCCAACTGTATCGATGACATATGAATCCACTGGATCCGATGGAGTGTTTGACTGCGCTGTTGCCACCAGTTACCCACGTTCAGGGCAAATGGGATTGAACGGCCACTTTAACTTGCTCTGACCGCTCTGTGACTGTAGCCCAGTATTATTGTATTTTGACTGTACTATAACAAATGATGGCAACCTGGTGGAGGCATGAACACACCACAGTCTATCACAAGGCATCACATATGATACTACTGTCTTAAATATAGGTTTTGATTCAAGGATTGTATAATAAACCTGATTAAAATATTTACACAGCCCACTTTTAATGGTATGTTTGATTATTATAGGCTTCTATTATGAAAAAAAAACACCTTTTCAGTGCTGAGTGTAAATATTTAAGTCTCTGTTGTTCCTGTTGACACATAAACCACCCACTCATTCTAGTAATTAGAAATTGGTGTGGTTGTGATGTCACAACAGGACATTGAAGTCAATAGTAACCCCCCCGATCCATGGAGCCCCTCTTTCCTTCTAGAATGGATGGTACTTCTGGATCTGATTTCTAACAGTCCTGGGCCAATCACATCAGAGAAGGTGTTTGCTACAGGTCTAAATAGGTGCTTTTTGTGCTTTGAAAAGCACAATCATTTTTACAAATACACAGTGACAGTTGAAATATTAAAGTGTGAAAATCTCAAAAATAGGCCCCTGTGATAAATGCTCCACATAATGTGTAACATGCATGCTTTCTTAGTCCTGATGTCATTTATTTTCATCTGGGAAAAGAATCATATTGTTGATGAAATAGGGAAATGTTACAGTAATACAAAATGAATGTGTTTGATGCATCATCTTTTTTTCCAAAAGTCTCTGTTTGTACTGTCCAGACTACAATGAAACCTCTGAGTTTTCAAGCTGAGAACAGGGTCAGCAGCATTTCAAATAGTCTCCATTTAGAGGGCCTTCATTATAATCTAACACTTTTTTGTTTACTAGAAATTCATTGTTAGAATAAAGAATAAATTGGAGATTATTACTTGTCAAAGTGGATATTTTTGCAGTAAATTTCACCACACTGTGCTGATAGGAAGTGTAAGTCAAAAGTAACTCCCTGTGGATCCATGTAGCCGCTCATTCCTTCCGGAATGCTGCTACTTCTGGATCTCTGACAGACCCCAGCTCTAGGTACCATTTTTAACAGTTCTAGGCCAATCACATCAGAGAAGGCGTTTCATTAGGGAGGGGAAGGGAGGAAACAGGGTGAGTGTGTGAGAACGCATACTGCATTGTTGCTACAGGTCTTATAGGTGCTTTTAAAACCATGCTAATTTTTATAAATGCACCACAACAATTAACACATTAAACTGTGAAAATCTCAACAATGGGATCCTTTAAAATATTCTCAGTCTCACTCTGTGATAAATGCTGCAAATAATAAGTACACAGCGCTGATTGGGACCCACCACTGTGTGTACACTTGGAGCACACAGAGCTTTACGCTTCTGTGATCAAAGACAAATTCTGGGAAATCAAGCTGGGACCAGGCAGGGGGAACTTGAGGTAAACCTTTGCTGGCACATACCTCGGCATGGTAGTGGCAGATAGGGAGAGGAAGTCAAAGACAGAGGAGGAAGGAGGGGGAGGAGGAGGAGGGGGGTGGGAGAAAAGAAAAAAAACATACAGCCAAATCGGAGGTAAACATGTTGTCAGTGGAGCCGGATCTCCGCGTGGATTTCTCCACAGCCTGCTGGATGCCTGACTGAGGGCTTCCTCTGGCATATTTACCACTGTGCCGCCTCGCCACGCGCCGCGCGGGGTTGCGTCGTAGTTTAGCGCATCATGACAAGGGCACTTCCAATGGTTAAAGAAGATAACCCGTCCCTCCGTTGTCTTTGGCCCCCTGAGATAATAGCTATTTAAATCGGAAGGATATTTTAATGGTTTGACATTTTCTTTTAGAAAGGGGTTTCTTTTCAATGTGGGGTGCGTGCAAACGGATGGGAGTTAGAAATGCCAAAACCAGGGACTCTTGAAGAGGATGGACACTGAATGTTCTGGACCTTCCTTTTATGATATATTGTTTAAGCGAGAAATAATTTAAATTTCTTCACACCTCCAGGACACCACCGCGCGTATCCGAACTCAGGGTGGCAAGTGAATGGACGCCTTTTTTTGCGCGAAGATAAAGAAAAACAAGAGTCCGCGTAACTTTCCATAAGTCACATGTGATCACTCGGGGATATCAAGTAACTCACATCGTCTTCCCGGGCTGCCGGGAACAGGCAGAACCTGACGTGCGCTCACACGAAAACTCCGGGAGGCGCACAGGTGCGCTCCATGTTTCATTTAGGACGCACCGGTACCGCCGGTACCTGCGGGACACGAGGCACCTAGGCAGCTTTTAGGCTTCGGGCCAGTGATGACGGACACATTCTCATTCATAAAGAACCGGACAGAGCCGCGGCTGGGGCAGCTGGAGCGCACGCTGGCCACGGAGGGGAGCGCCCGCCCCGCCTGGGTCATAGCAATCTTGGCAAGCGTGTTGATCTTCACCACGGTGGTGGACGTGCTGGGGAACCTGCTGGTGATCATCTCGGTGTTCAGGAACCGCAAACTGAGGAACTCCGGTAAGATTGGTCCCGTGCAATAATGTTTAATAATGTTTTTTTTTTAAATTTATTTTTTTTATTTTATTTTTTTTATTTTTACAATGTTCGGTTCGATTACTGGTCACAACCACTCCTAATAAATAATATTTATGCTCGGTTAATTATGCGTATCCCAGAACTATCATTGCTATGATTTTATTAATTCCCCATGATAATGAATGTATTCATGTATGTGAAATTATAAATTCTGGGTAGATTCACTAGTTTGCGTTAACTCTCCACCTTTTTGCTGTTGGTTTACATATCACTGCAAACAACTATGCCAAAGTAACTTTATGAAATTCCTTTAAACATAAAATAAAACTAATGCAAGTGAAACCTCGGGCAACATAATAGAGACCAGCATATGTGGGATTCTGAAGGGCATCTGGCAGGATATGTACCTGCTGATGGACACAGTGAGGTGGGGGGAGGGAGTCAACCTTTCCATTTACAGTTAAAGACTTACTGCTGCCATTTACTTCGCAACTTTATGTAACCTCATGCTGATGCTCATGAGCCAAATCGTAAATCATGGAGGGGTTCTTTCACTGAACTCTTGCTCCAGGTAAAAGGAATGTACATGTGTAATATATCTAAATGAAAAGCAAGACTTTTCTGGAATCATGCATCATGAATCAGTTCTTTTTCATTGTTTTATTGATTTGCTGTGTTACCACCAAGAGACAAAAATCTTTTCATGTGATGAGATTCCATAGAAAGTCAATGCAAAGAGAATTTGAAAGAAAGTCATTTGGGATGCCTGCTATGGCCATACCTTCCTTTGAACTAGTTTGGAGCTAGCATGCCCACAGTTTACATACAAAGCTGGCTTCTGGTGGGAAGAAGGGTGACTCGCCACATAAAAACTCACAAGAGGAAATGAAAATGACTTGCACCTACACAATCTTACAAATAGGGGTTGTAAAAATATTTGTGCTCGGAGCATTATCCATCACTGGAGAGACCAAGGGATGACTCAAATTGCATTCGTTTTCTGCAGCATTCCCTCATCACTCAGGTAACATGCATGCTAACTTTCTTAGTCCTAATGTTTTTTGTTTTCTTCTGGGGAAAGAGTCATGTTGTACAGGCATGATGGAATAGGGAAATGTTGTGACTGATAAAATCCATCACAAAGCGAATGTGATTCATCATCTTTTTTTCCCCCCTGTCAAGAAACCTTGGAGTTTTCAAGCTGAAAACAGGGTCAGCAGTGTTTTCTAATGGTCTCCATTTAGGAAGCTCTTCATTATAATCTCACACTTTTTATTTACTAGAAATTAATTGTTTTCAGAATAAATTAGAGATTAAAAGCTTGTCAAAGTGGATACTTTTTGCAGGGAATTTTGCCACACTGTGCTGACCGTCTATACTGTGCTTCATCAGGCCAGAGTTAGGGCAGGAGATATGCATTTATTTGCATATTGTCTGCCACGCTGTGCTGACCGTCAATTTTGTGTGTTATCAGGCAACAGTTAGGGCAGGAGATATGCATTCATTTGCATATTCTATAAATCAGCATCTATTTTTCAGCCAGTAGGATGAAACCAGGAATCTTTCTTCCTTGTTAGATGATAAGCAAAAATACCCAGAGGATTAACCAATGGAAATGTGTCCTCTGTTTTTTTTTTTTTACTCAGTTGGACACAGACATCACCTGAGTGTTTGAATGCGACCCTTTCTGCAGAGAAAACTCCCAGCCCTCAGTCTGCACTCTAGCATGGATTTTTAGAAGGTCTAGGTAAAGTTCATCTTATACGTGGCTTAGAATCACCTTTTATCAAGGTTGTTTCTCTGAGCTAGAATTTTCCACTTCAGTAGCACTTACATTCACCAAACTTTTGAATCTTTTACAGAAGGGGTTTGTTCATATATCCACATCATGTTTTATATAACATGAAATGTCATATATATATATATATATATATATATATATGTGTGTGTGTGTGTGTATGTGTGTGTGTGTGTGTGTGTGTGTGTGAATTATTGGCAGTATTTCAGTATTTTTTGATTATTAAATTGATTGAAAGATATCTCCAATGTTCCAATGTTTGCAGCAAATGAAGGCATAATTACTTAAATTATGCCTAATTTGCATATTTATTAACTCAGTTTTGGACAACCATTAATGCAAAAAAAAAAGTCTTGATGTAGGAAACAAACACTCTGAAAAACAGAAATGCACAGCCAACTTTGCTATTTACCAGCTCATTTGTTCTTCCTTGACTTTGTGATGTCATGAAGTATCTCCTTCCACCTGTAGAGGTTTCACAGCACAGTCCATCTGCCCCTGTCATCACACCAACATTTTCTCAGTCTTCCAAGCAAAAATGTGAAGTTAGCCAATCAGGAAATGCATTCATTTATATATATGAGACAGACTAAATATGACCGTTATTTCTGAAGCTTCAGTGAACTGCTTGTGAGAGCTTTATAAAACTACTTTGAGTTGGATTTTTGTACTTTAAACTGCAGATATATAATGTCAGAGGTATCATAACTTATAAAAATCAAATAAAAAAAATGAAAAGTGAATGATATTGGACCTTTAAAGAGGCCTGTTAGTATATGGAGTAGGTCCTATAATTTACAATTGTCCTAATACCAAAAACATTATGTTTTACATTTCCTCTCTCAAGCTTCTCTTTGGAGCTCTAGAACGAACAGGTTGTTTTGTGTTTGTCTCATTAATATTAACAAGCCTCTCCTCTGAGTGGCTGATTTGAAAGGCTGTGATGCAGTGACTGTACCATTGTATAAAGTGACAATAACTTTACCTTAACATTCCTTATAATCAAAAAGCAATTATTTAAATCTCACTTTATAAGATATGGGGCTTTTAAGATGTATCCAAAATAAGTAAATGGCAAAGTAATATGGCTACAAACTTGTATCTGATATGTTCCTACAAACATGTCCAATTTCCTAATTAAAATCCTTAGTTCTCATCTACAATTTGCCCTGTTGGCTATTAGGCTGTATATTATTTAAAAAAAATATGGATAATGTGTCTTTTTTGATTAAAAAAAAAATCGATTCCTTGTTTTCTTATAGCCAACTTCAATAGGTTGTCTGAGGCTCAGAGCGTGGGCGGTCGGTGCAGTCGGTGTGTCAAAGCGTGCCGTGGCAAGATATTTAACCCCAAATTACTCCTCATTGCCACACCATCAGTGTGTAAATGATTAGATGATTAGATCGTGATGAGCCGTGTCTGAACGGGCGAAAAGTCAGACACGTGGAGCTTTGAGTGGTCGTGAGAGACTAAAAAAAGGTCCATTAACAGTCAACCAAGTTCGATTGGGTTTCTTTTTGCCATTCACATGGTGTATCTCTGCATTGATCACTCTCGAACTCAAACAGCCCACTCAGCAGTTAATAAGCTGAGCTGAACCTACATTAATGAACTCAAAGTGTGGATACTGTAGACTGAAACAACCCACTCAGAAGTTCAGATTGGGGGGGAAAACCTGACTTAACAACTTAAAAACAGCTGCAACAGGAGCAGACGGGAACATTAGCCGCTGCACTGGTCATAGCTTTGCTTTCCCTGGTCCGTCTGTGGTAGAGTAGTGATAAAAGTAAACTGACCGCAGAGTGTTGGGCAGCAATATTTCATCAGATGCAATGCTAGGCTGGGAGGTGATGACTAACCCAGCTTTATTCACACCCATCCACCCACAGTATGTATGCGTGCTGATAGTAAACATTGCAGAGGGATTGCACATTACCTTTTCCACCCTTTCATGTATTTTTTTCCCTCTTGTCCTTTTGGAATGCCACGATATTTAATTTAAAGAGCTTTCTCTCTCAGCATGGGCTATCGCATACTGGCGGGCTCGTGCTGCAGACATTAAGTGACAAACATGAATGCATTCATGAGCCATTAGAACCATTTGTCCCCTGAAATGTGTCTTCTGTGTGGGAAAAGCTGTGACTCATGCACTCCTGCAGATGTGTGCCTGCATGCAAAAACACATGAAGCACATTCAACTATATATGATACAGTAAAAATCATACATGAATGGTTTGTGCGCGTGTGAGTGTGTGAAAAGTGCTTCATTTGGTTGTGTGGGTTTGCACCCTTTTTTTGCCTCCTGTGATTTGTCTTTGAAGGAGCTTATGTCTTGTAAACTTGCAAAGCGAGATAGACAGGATCACACATTACAGAGACTGTTCAAAGAGACTTTATTTACATCATATCTGCCTCCTCCCATTCCCTCTCCAGCTACTTTCTCTAAAGCTCCCCGTCTGCCCCTACATAAATAATGCTTAATATATTCCTTAGTTAAGAATGAGGCTTGAAATTACACTCAATACCCAGTGTAGTGTTTCACGTGTAGGCCGTATTTCATTAGTAGTTTTACTTCTCCCCGTTGAGTTCCTCTCTGCCCTCAGTATTACATCATATCACACATCACACTTGGAGAGCAGAGGGAAATTGGGCAGAGGAGAAGTGGGGTATTTAAATCTGGAATCCAGTGTGTGTGCATGTGATATCTGGATAATATACTTCACTTTGAGATTTGTTTGCTCAGACTTTCTTTCAAGCGTCTTTTCAGCTCACAAAACATCTGTTTTGAACACTTGCTTAAGTCGTCCTAAAAAATGAGGATAAATGGCATTGCACAGTAGGTCTCTCGAAGGGTTAATCTCTTAAAGTTCACTCGAGTTTTTCCAGAGAGATGGAATGCCGCCTGTCATGGCAGCAGGGATTCCCCCCGGGGGCAGGTGCAGAGTCAACGAGGGCATGTTGAACGACTAATGAAACCCGGCCCCGCTCACTCATTCTCTCTCTGTCTCTCTCTCTCTCGCTCTCTCTCCGTGGTGCTGAAACACTCAAACCCAGTCTCTTTGTCGGCTTCTCTCCAAGGTGCTGACACTCAAAGACAGTCTCCTTGCTGTCTATTTTATACTGCTGAAACACTTAAACCAGTTTCTTTGTCTGAGTCTGTCTGTGGTGTTTGAAGCACTCAAACTCGTGCTGTGTCTCAAATCACATTCTGTCATAAGTACACTTCTGTGTAGTACACAATGTACACTATGAATTTCCTTCAGGGCTAGAGTCTCAAATCAAATCCTGCTCTTTGAGCACTTAATGAAAAAGAAACTTGCCAGCCGCCTGCAGCTGAGATTATGGCTGGTCTCACCTGAGCCGGCAGCTCCGATAACCTCGCAGCACATTTACAAACAAAGAGGTGTTATTTGGATGAAATAGCCACATATTGGGTTTGTGCATGGTTACTTTCCTGCGTGGAAATGTTTAAAAAAACAAAAATTAGTGACATAACATTCCTACAGTGAAAATGACAGCAGCTTTTAGACTGTTTAAAAGTTTCCAGTTGGTTATCCCTAGTCTAAATTATCATCTCCTCTTCCTCGTACTGAAACACCCAATCACCTCAT
The DNA here is from genome assembly GCA_030544235.1 of Lepturacanthus savala. Lineage (NCBI taxonomy): Eukaryota > Metazoa > Chordata > Actinopteri > Scombriformes > Trichiuridae > Lepturacanthus > Lepturacanthus savala. Next base: position 23,827,098 of record CM060479.1, on the reverse strand, counting down.
GTGTTAAATGGGTTTATAAACATGTTGCTGCTGATAGGGTAACATCTCTGACATCATCAAAATATAAGGAAAAAAACAAACAAACACACCTTGGTGACGTATCAACATTCCAACATTCCTTCTTGTTTGTTACACAGCGCTGCACATGTTTGCAGTTACACAATGTTATCAATGTTGCACAGTGCTGCACACCATTGACAGTGTTAAACAGCATTGCACCATTGTACACAGACTTGCATAGATTTACATTGCATTGTACAGTGTTTTATACAGCTGCAAACGGCAAAATACTGCAAACACAGAAATGATACAGAACAAAAACACACAAAATATTGCAACACGGAAATGCAGGAGAGAAATGCTGCAATCACAGGAACCAAGCAGAAGCAAAGACTCACAAACCCACAAAACAAATGCAAAGATTGCCCTCAAGATTGTCTCATTGTTCAATTGTCTTCCGGCCGCTGGAAAAATCAACCCCTTCGTCTCATGCTCTCCATGGTACTGAAACTTGTTTGTCCTTGTCCCCTTCCCTTCATGCTGATAAAATAAAGAAAGTGTTTCAAATATAAATACTGCAGACAAAACAGACAAAGACTTGTGGCAAGAAACCTTTGTAAAACCCAGCCACTTCTGATGTCTGATTACTACATTCATATTGACAGATTTTTCCTGTAAAGCCCAAATATAGAAAACAAATTGGATGCTTATTACTTTTCATATGTTGCTGTAGGAGATGCAGAAATTAAAGAACTTTGTTAGGGAAATTATGTAATATTGCAACGCTTGATCTAGTTGGTAGCAGCATTTCTGTGTTTGTACTCACATTGTCTGAACAAATATACAAACAACATATGGTTCATTTTCAGGGTTCGTTGCTAATTTAGCCTCAAAACAACATCATGAATAATAATCATGAAACAGTCATATTTTAAAGTATTTTTGGGTATTTATTAATGCAAAAGGCAGTTATTTTTCCCTGGAAAGCAAAGACAAACATTCGTCTTGGTGCATATTGTGTTACCGTTTCCTTTATTGGAACGCCTGCAGCGTCGTTTTCTCCTTCACTGGGAAATGTGCGATTAGTATCTTGCATTCTTGCATCCTGTCTACTGCATAAGAAAACTCTCTGCTGATTGCTTTTGAAATGGAAAAAATGTGTTTAAGTAAACATATAAATGATAAATTATATTTAATATATTTAATAATATTATATTTATGCAATAATAAATGATATATATATTATATTGAGTATTATATTGTAGTAGATAACCTGAAGAAATGGAACCAAGTGTTCAGGGTAGGGAGCTAAGTATTTTCCAGGCTAAACCATTTCAATGCAAATTATTCTTAATCCTATTTACACATTCCACTAAATTCACACAATACTGTCTGGCTAACCTATTATGCTCTCTCCTTATCCTACTAAAAGGAATATGTGCATTCCCCAGAACACATACATCCCCACATCCAGGAACACACTAGGCTGTCTCTAAGCAATGTATCCAGCACCCCCCAAAACATCCCAGAACATTCACAACCTGTCCCAGCCTAATGCAACAAGCAGCTATTGGCACAGAAGACAGAGACAGAGAAAGTCTGCATAAGGCTCAGATAGCCGGTAACCAACGGTTCAGCAGCCTAATGACAGAATGTAGATGAGCATGGGTAACAAGGATAAAGCAGCATCATGCCTAACAGTAATTTCACCCTGCCATCGCTGGGAGGAGTTGAATAGCTGTAGAGCTTTGAAGGAGGACAAAAGAATTCCTCAGTCTGTCTGTTGAGCCGGATTGAGACAGCAGTCTCCATCAAACATATTTCTCAGCCTCGTGAATGTGCTGTGCAGAGGGTGGCAGGCATTGTCCATGATAGACAACAGTTTATTTACAGTGCCTTCTCTCTGACATAAAGGAATCCAACTGGATGCCAACTAGAGCCAGCTCTCCTCCCCAGCCTGTCCAACCGCATAGAGTTTCTCATCTTATCACTGCCTCCACAGCAATCCACAGCATAGAAGAGAGCGCTGGTGGCTGGTAAAACTTCAGCAACAACAAAACCAAGAAAAAAAGCCCATGGGTTCAGTTAAATGTTTTTTTAACAGAAACTCAAAAGATACATATACAGTTTTAAATACTGCAACCACTAATGATGAATTCATTTATTCAATTCTGGTCTGAACTCAAAATTTATAACTTATTTACAGTGAGCCATCAAACATATATTATTTCTCTTTTACATGTGTGAATGTGTGAGAAGTGTGATATGCCCATGCATTGTAATGTGTATCATGCACAACCTGAAGCACAGTTTTAACATGATCTAATTTGATGAATGTGTTCTGCAATAGTTAAATATGTACATGCTGTAGACATTGTAATAGTCACAAAAAGAAATATTTGAGACATTTTACTTCTTGATATCTTGACAAACTCAGTCCAATAAATTAAAGAAGTGAGCTTAAAGGACCATAAGTTTTAGTAAATTGGACAATTCCTAAGACTACATTATACATCCTTACACCTTAGCCATTCAGCTGACACATTAATCATCACATTAAGAATATGGTGAGAAATGTCTCTGAGCAACACTGCTATCTTCTGCTCTGGCTATATTTAGAATTTGCATCAAACTGTGTATTTGAGTGATAAGTCATAAGACAATGATGCATAGTGATTTCAAAAAGAATGATAGCAGAGAGCATTTGTGTTTCTCTCACAAATGATTTGTTGGATAGGTTTTACTTTCCCAATATATCAGTGAATGTCCTACATTGCATCAAAATGTGACATTAACAACTACAGAAAATATGTCCTTCCAATTCATTTTGCTTACATAAAAGTACAATGTAATGCAATTGTTTTATAGAAGGTTTAAGGTTATTTCACCTAAGTACATCCACCCGTATACACATGTTGCCATTTTCAAGTATTCCTCTAAAATAAAATGAGAAACAACTTAGCCTGCAGAAAATGGAATTGTAAGTTGTATAATGGTGTGAAAAAGTGTCTTCCTGAGTTTTTTTTATTTTCTTTTGCACATTTGTCACACAGGTGTTTTAGATCATCAAACAAATTGATTGTCCTCGTTGTTAAAACATAACTTAACTGTAGTTTACCACACCAAGGTCTGATTAATGCCACACCAACTTAAATAGGACCTGCCTGACAAAGTGGAGTAGACCATAATGCTAGACATCATGCCAAGACCTAAAGAAATTCAGGAACAAATGAGAAAGAAAGATCAATCAGTCTGTAAAAGGTTATAAAGCCACTTCTAAAGCTTTGGGACTGCAGCGAACCACAGTCAGAGGCATTGTCCAAAAATCGTGAAAACATAGAACAGTGGTGAACCTTCCTAGGAATGGCTGGCAAACCAAAATTATCCCAAGAGCAGCAATTACTCTTCCAAGAGGTCACAAAATACCCCACAACAACATCCAAAGAACTGCAGGGCCAACATGCCACAGTTAAAGTCAGTGTTCATGACTCCAGTATAAGAAATGGCTGCATGGCAGAGTTCCAAAAAACAAAAGTACTGCTGAACAAAAAGAACATTAAGGCTCATCTCACTTTTGATAAAAAATGTCTTGATTATCCCCAAGACATTTGGTAAAATACTCTGTGGTCTGACAAGACTAAAGTTGAACTTTTTGGAAGGTGTGTTCCATTAGATCTGGTGAAAAAGGTAACACAGCCATTTCAGAAGAAGAACCTCATACCAATCTTAAAAATGGTGGTGGTATTGTGATGGTCTGGGACTGGGGTTTGGCTGCTTCAGGACCTGGAGGACTTGCTGTGATTAATGGAACCATGAATTCTGTGTCTACCAAAAAATCCTAAAGGAGAATGTCCAGCCATCTGTTAGTGGCATCAAGCTGAAACAAACTTGGTTTCTGCAGCAGAACAATGACCCAAAACACAGCAGCAAGTCTGCCTCTGATTGGCTGAAGAAAAACAAAATGAAGACTTATTGAGATGCTGGGCATGACCTTAAAATATGGGTTCATGCTCCAAAAACTCAAATGTGGCTGAATTACAACAATTCTGCAAAGATGAGTGGGACAAAATTCCTCCAAACCACAGTAAGAGGCAAGAGACCTTGCAAGTTGTCTCAAATGCTTGATTGCATTTGTGTTCACTTGTGTTTCCTTTGATTAATATTTCAATTTGTTTGATCTGAAATGTGATAAAGTGAGACAAATATGCCAAAAAATAACAAATCAGGAAGTGGGCAAACACTTTTCACACCACTGTACATATTCATTTTTTTCAGTTCATTGTCGAATTCCACCTCTCTGACCAAAATTCCCATTGCTGTTTCCAAGATCATATTCAATTCCAAGCCTTAGTGAGACATAGGGCTCTCTTCATGCCTACAGTAGGTCATGTACTGACATGATCAGCCAGGATCTAATTTATGTTCTGTGTCATTCTACACATCTAAAACATCAGCTGTTACACACACAGTCCATTCATACAGAGAAACCATGTCAGCAAAGGAGGAGAAAACATTACACATCTTTTATATTCAGCAACAGTAGTTAATGAAAAGTCATATAACATATGTTTGTCATATATCGATGAGGCTAAAGCTCACAGAAGTTACGTTGATAATGATCAGAGATCATTATCAGAGAGAGACTGGTAACATCCTTGTGTATCCATTTCTAAAATTCACAACTTATTTTCACCAAATGAAATATTCAATAATTAAGAGTTTAACAGGTATATTTAATTTTCCAACTGTAGGCAGTTTTTTTTGTTTGTTTGTTTTTTTAAAGATAATTTTCCTTTGAGAAAAAGCATTTGATCAGTGGGTGATAAGTCACAATTTGACATGATATTGACAGCGAGGCTTTTCTGATGACATGGAAAGATCATTGCCAAATCAAGAAGACAATTGTTTGTTTGTTTGCTTTTAAATATTGGTTATTATTATTTGTTTCACTTATTTCACTTCACAACCAAGGTTTATGGTTTTAATCCTGATTTGAAGATCTCCTCTCTGTTCTTAGGTGTGGAGTGGATTTTAATATTCTACCTGTCACTTTTAAAACATATGCACTTCATTTCCACTATGATCCAAGTGCCATTTTCAGATCCTTTCCGGTTGTAATATATTTTAAGTTCCCAACCACGTTTTTTCTTTTCCCCCCCAAGTGTTTGATTTTAATTAATTTATACAGAAAGAATAAAACAGAAGATCAGGCAGATGAACAGGATGTCAGATCCGTCAGATTTCCTCTAATCCTGAGGAGCTTTCGCAGCTTTCTGTCGGCAGTTAAAAAGGGTCCTCCGAACCTGACAGCTGAAAGCAGGCTCATACCAACCAAGCAACGACCCTACTGGAACCTTTTCATGTTAGAGATCACACAGCGGGGAAATGGAAATAGAGGAGAGTTAAGCTGTAGCGCCAAAAGAAAGGGGGGAAGAGATTAGACACAGGGGCTCTGTTGCTAGCTTGATTTGAATTAATCCATTTACTTGATATTGAATCATTTAACGTCATGCATGAAAATTACATTTGACGTCCCATTATACATCTCATTGTGGCAGATATCTGCCGGTGTAGTTACATCACGTATTTTCACGTCGAATCCATAGGGAAGCTGTGTTGCCACTGATCTATAATGCATGGGAGGAGGGTGCTTACAGGGCTTTGGGGGATTTGCTCTATATATTGAGGCTTTGCCATATAATTATTTCATCATCTGGTTTTACTGTTGTGTTTTTTTTGGTTTGTTTTAGTGATTATGTAGGCAGAAGTGAAGGTTGGACAGGCTGGGGAATGTTTTCAGCAGCTATAACTGCTCTCGAAGTCTGTGCCCATATGACTGTTCATATTTTGAAGCGTGATTTCTAATAATTCCCTTGAACACAGATGGCTCGAAGGCACAAGGGGGAGAGAGATGTAGAGGGAATCGGTTTTTGGAAGAGCTCAAAAAGAGAGGAAACAAAATGGTCACAGGCTAGGGGAGGACAGCCCAACATTTAGATGAAATGGCTGAAATCTCTGGCTTTGAAAAAGAGGAAACTGATGCTGTTTGGGAAGGGAAGTGGCGCGCAGAAGAGACAATGTAAGAACCACTGTCATGTGTCATCAGAATCACCCAGTTATCAGTACTTTACTGCAGAGATGGGGGATGATTCAGTAGCACAAGTTTGCACATACGCGCGTCCACGCACACAGACACACAGCAGCTGACAGAGCAATTTGCTTTATTCTCAATAACCATGAACATGATAGATTGACCCATTTAATCTGCAAAGCAAGTGATCAGTAATTTAATTCCACTCATCCTTATCAAATGCCTGCCGTATTTCCCCATATCCATAATACATGCATTGTGATAATTTGAAGCGCATTATGTAACAGTTTCGCAAAAAAAAAAAAAAAAAAAAAAAAAACCCTCAGGCGGCTGTGGGTGAAGAGGTGGAAACAGCAAGGAATTTGCTGCTAGAGAAGCAGGAGAGAATGAAAGGAAGGAGGTGATGCAGGGAAGACGTGAGGAATCAAGGGCAATCTAGGAAGAGAAAATGAGAATAGAAAAAGCAGCTGGGGGGGTTGTTGCAGGGATGTTTGGAACAAACAAATCCACAGTCAGACAAACAGAATGTTTGCAGCAGGATGGAAGACACTTTATAATCTACTCTTGGAGGGAATTGCAAAGAGGGATGCAGATAGTGGCATTCACAGAACAATATTGATCTCATAAAGCTAAAGAAATCACAGCAAAAAGCAGAACTGTGTTCTTGTAAAAAAAAAAAAAAAAAAAGAAAAAAAGAAAAGTTATAAGCTACAGCTATTTACCAGTACAGGATTTGAAAGCTGCATTTCAATGTATTACACCATGAATCATCCAAATGTTGTGTTGTAAGAGTGGTGTTAATGACATAGCAGGCTCTGCTTTCAAAGAAAATTACGAGATAAAACGTGTGTAATTTAAATTTTAATTAGTTTTTGTATTTAGTAAACCCCAAAGCCCTTAAAAATACAGCACAGCAGCTACAGTTAAATACATCTAATTAAAGATGGGCTTGTTATCAGTCTCTCCAAACAAGAAACCACTGAATAAAGAAATATGTGTCAAGGGAACTGACACACTGTCTGTTTCTAATTCCAAATTGTATATTTAATCATCATTATTAATTTGGCTTCCTCAAACTTTTGTTGAAGATGTTCAAGAGTCAAAGACTCTGAGATAGACACTATTTGTTCTTGAACTCTTATTTTCATCCCTTGATACATTATATTTATTCCTTTGAGGCTGATAATAGTTATTCTGTCAGTTGAAGGAGATGTTTCGTTCACATTTCTATATTTATATTCTGAGGCTCTAGTGGAACATCTTTGCATAATGTACAGCAAAAGAATTGCAAAAAACATTACTTTCGTCATTTATCTCATACTGGTAATGAACCCCCTTCGCTCTTATTGGTTAGTTTCCAGAAGCGCCCCATTGGCTTTGGAGCTTTTCTACATTTTTGCAGTGTTATAACTTGGAATTCATGTTGATTTTATTTGCTATTTTTCACATTTCATTAATACAGCATGCACAGCTGCTGTTTTGGTTCACATATGTGCAGCAAAAAGGTTGAATGAAGGTAAATATAAATTAGATCAGCAGGTGTGGTGATTATCAAGTACTCAGAGTCAGACACAGCACTGCTTTCTTTGCTCTGAAACAGTTTCGGCAATTATAATTTAAGGTGAATACGACAGCTCAACAAATGGAAAAACCTTTCTGTAGGAAATGTCTGGATGGTTCAGAGCATCACAAACAGACCTCAACACAAAACTTCGGTAAAGCAATTTGAGCAATAACTCTAATATAGCTTGTGCATGGTCGCATAGTTTAGTTAATTAATGTTACACAGCAAAGTTTGCACTGCAGTGTTTCAAGGATAAAACACAAGATGCTACTTTTGTTGAAAACAAAGTAGGATGTCTAGGAGTGAATTTCCACCACTAATCCAACAACCATCTTCGTGCTGCTTCGTTTGAATGAACCTCCCACCTGTGTGCCGCGCACCGAAATACCAAATACATGACTTTCAATGCAAAGCAAGTTTCAAGGTCAGGATGGATGTCCAACAGTCATTGCAGCTCCATGAAAATACAGCCCTAACTTTCTTAATGCCTTAGGTCACTTTCACACCTCACCAAACAAACTCGGTTCTTTTTGGAAAGTTGCAACGTTGCTGTATTTATCAATCGTCTTGGTTCCACTTTCACACTGCAATTTCTGAACAGCACCAAAAAATCTGAGCATCAACAGTCAATGTCACAATGGTTGAAACGGCTACTTGTAACTCCAACTGGCAGGAGTTCCGCCGGCTATTCCGACGTCCCTTTATATGGCACGTCTCTATTTAGACATGAACGTTTTTAGTTTTTAGTATCACTATTCTGACACGTCATCTTTTTTTTTATTTTGAGAGTAGTGATACCAGGCGCATCAATATTCCCTGCATCAGGATACCTGTGCATGTTCAGGCTGCTGTTAATTGGCTGAAAGTGATCGATAGATAGATACCAGTTACCAATTAGATTGAGCTGATTGTGCCCTGTGTAACCAGGTTACACAGAGTCGCTTCTTGTGATGAAGCAACAGGTATTGTCCATTTAGCTGAACCGGTGGATGCTCCTCACTCAGGCATACACACATGCACACACACACACACACACACACACACACACACACGCCCCTGGAGGAAAATTACAAATGATACACATCTGCTGAAGGCACTTAAAAAGTTTTTATTTATTAAAGTAGATTTAATTTTGTCTTTTTTCGTCAACAAAAGATGTGCGTTAATTTATTTACGGTCAGTTGGTAAGGGAATTGATTTCATCTCGTCATAAAAAAACAACATTGTTCTAGTTGTCTAGAACAATAGATATAGATAGATAGATGCTATGGTTGATAGATGCTTAAAAAATTCCACCTAGACTTTTTAATAATCCATCTCTTGGTTTGATCACACATGAGGTTTGTCTTCCTGACATTTTCGTTCACAAAATCCACTTACCTGCTCTCTTTGAACACTCTTTCACTGCTCGTTCTCCGCTCTGTCACCGCTATACTCTCTGTGAACGAAGGGGCTGATTCGCAGGCTTTTGGGAAAGTCCCAAGTGACATTACTGTAATGACTCAAAATTTGCCATAAAACACAAGGTCTCAGCTTTCAGAAACAGTTTGAATTTTGCAGATAGAGCAAACCGTCATGTAAATACGGTAATCCAAAGTGCACCGACTCCACATTGAAGATCACTACATTACACTAATTTTCTACAGCTATCAGTTGGGACATTTTCCCCAGTGTCTAATATCCTATGTGGCCGAAGTATTCTTTGACCAAGTGGCCCAAGCATTTTATGATATGTGGGAGCACAAACTATAATAGGTTATGTCGGAAAAGCAGATTGTTTGGAAAATAATAGTAAGTGCCCCTACTCCGACAGTGAAAAAAAATGTTTAAGTAGTGGGACTCTTGAAAAATAATGTTAATGCCACTACGCCAACAACTAGACATCAATGTCTAAATAGCGGTATGTCAGAATAGCAGCATGGAACAGACTGGCAGACCTGCTGGATTCAGTAAACATGGAGCAGCATGTGAAGTTAGTTGTTGGGATGATGTTTCTTTTCTTTACTTATCAGTTGCACATGGCTCAGTCAACAGTGCAATGTGAACACCATGTAAGGCAGCGAGACAGACAGAGTGTTGTTTTTCCTCAAATAGTCCACTTTACTCTGGTCCGTTTAAATTGGACCAAGCGAAGACATTTTTTTTTGTACTCCTTGAATACTTTTCGACCTGCTTCAGACCGTGTGTATACACAAAAGGTGAAAGTGCAGCCATCTTAGAAAACTGAAACACACATTTTACCTTATGCATTTTTCTTAAAACCACATTCATTAAAAAAGGCTTTAACAGACAAATATTTAAAACCTGTAATTTATGAATTTGTTGGCGAAATGTATTAACTAACCATGAAACTGATGCTCTTTGACCCTCATCGATTATCATAATTAAAATGATCAGCTATAAAACAGAGTCACGGTCCTGGCTTACAGTGGAGCATATAAGAATCAGGGGGGATCCACTGATACAGCTGGATACAGGCGGGTCCAGTTAGTCTCAGGAGCAGGAACATCAGCGGTAACAGAAAGAGACAGTCCCTGCAGCTTGGACACATCCTGCCTTTTATTTTAGGTGGACAGGAGAGACCTAAGGTTTCAATGTCAGCTTTACAGCTTCATCAGGTTCACTGCTATTTTCATTAGAGTTTAATGTAAATGTTATACTTGTTGCACTGTGCTTGCTAATTACAACACAAGACAGTTGCAAATATCTTACAGTTATGAAACAAAATACCACTGGGGCAAATGATTAAGGGGGTGTGATTAACTTTCAGATTTGTTTCTTTTTTCATCCAGTTTATGAATATTTGTCCATGGTGAGTCTCATCTTGGACTGACAGGTCCTTCCGTTTCCTTCTTCTTTTTTAGGGTCTCTTATTATTTATATCGCATCAATTTCACTGTCAAACCTTGTCTATTTCCACATGAACCGATTCATTCTCAGAGGACATTCACCACCTCAATCCTTATTTTTCATCCATCATCGTCACTCCCAAGGAAACTATTGTTTTTTCTGGCTTCCACGTTCTCTCTTACATCAATTCCACCACTTTCTCCGTAAATCCTGACAAACACGGTTCTCATATAGAGAAACAGGAGCATAGCAGTATGCTGACGGATTATAGCTTTTCAATTTCAAATGATTCTGGTAGTAAGAACAAAATTGGCCGGTGTGTACGTTTCATGAATTTGACGGCGATGCTGCGAGAACATTTCTGTGCACATATTAGTGAACGCAGCCTGATGTTGCTACTGGAAGGTGAACCTCCACCACAGTCTTGATTCTCTTGCAGACTGAAGATTTTCTTCAGGAATTGCTTTGTACTTGGCTCCATCCACGTTGCCCTGAATCGTGACCAGTTTCCCAGTACCTGCTGATGAAAAACACCTCCACAGCATGATTCTGCCAATACTGCTGTGGGGAGGGGGTGCTCAGGGTGATGTGCAGTGTTTGTTTCCAACATGCATTTTAATACCAGAGCCTAAAGGTTCAACTATAAAGGCCAGATTTGACAAATGTATTTATAGTTCAAGTCAAAACTAAACTCCTTTTTTTTCTTTACACAATTCTTGATATTAAATCTAGAAAATATACCATCTTTTTGGTCAGGTAGGATCATTACTATATTTTAAGAACATGAAATGTCAAAATTCAGTATTAGGTAACATTCCCTTTGAACTTTTTGACTTTAATCAAACATCTCAGGCAGCCAAAAAAAAGCTTTTTAGAAGTAGTTGATAGAATTTTGCCTTGCTCCTCTTGACAGAACTGCTGTATCTTTCAGGTTTGTCCTTGCTTAAACATGTTTTTCTTTCAATTCTGCCCACTTGTGTCACTTCAGGTCAACGTCTTTCTCTTGGTAGAGTGGTGCTTTATTCTTTCCATTTTTTAATGATATATTTAATGGTACTTTATAACATTTTCATAACTTGGGATATTTTTCGTTTTACAACCTGCTTTGTATTTCACCTCAATCTTCATCCTTGACCTGTTCGACAAGCTCCTTGGTCACTGTGATGCTGTTTGTTCAGTAATGTTCTTGTACAAACTTTGAAGCCTCCAGAACAGGTGCATTCAAATTGAGAATAAATTACATGCAGGTGGGCTCTATTTAAGTAATTATGTCACTTCTCAACACAATTGGTTGCACCTGATCACAGTTAGAGATTTCACAGCAATGGTGGTGAATACATTATGCACTCAGCACAGATTTTATATTGTATCCATTCCATTTTAGGAACATGGACATTGGACATGGATATTTTGTTTTAGAACCATAATAAAGTCCATTTAAATGTTTGAATCAGGACATATTACTTTCACTAGGAATAATGTACAAGCTACAGGTAAATCAACTAAAAGGTTATTTGTGAATAAAAACAAAGTGCAAAAAAAAAAAATAAATAAATCCAAAGTCACTTCTCCTGCAGGCGGTTTATGTGTACTTTGGTTCCTGTTCATCTGTTTCATGACCTCCAATCACAGTTTGCATCCCTGGTATAACTTTTCAGACAGGACGGACAGTTTGAGTGCTCAAATGCTGTGCATCCAAAATGCCAATTTTTCTGATCAAACACAGAATGCCCTGAGAAATTAAAGCCCTTCAAAGGCTGCGGTTGGTCAGCTGTAAGTTACGCTGTAAGTTATGAAGCAAAAAGGCAAGCCAAGCACCTTATGCAATAAAGAATGTGCCTAAAAGACAAATTTCTGTGGTTTCATTATCAAATATGTCGATAAAAAATGTGTTTTTTTGCAGAGGAGAGACTTTTATTTCCCCAACATTCACACTGTTATAATGATGAGCTAAGTCAGCTTTCTGATTTAATCATCTGCCCTGCTTTACAGTGGAGCATGCACTCCAAAGGTCAATCTGCTAGGACTAACCAGACTTAATGTCTGCCTGCTGTGCTTAGTGGGAAAGCCAGTAAGCCTCAGCATCACAGGATCAGTTGGGTCCAATGTGTCATAAAAAGTTAAACGGAATATGTACTTTGTGCCTGCTTGTGTTTGTGCTCTTGTCTATAAGCGTAGTAATTCATCAATCCGGTGGGATGTGCAGGTTGGCCCATTCAAAATGTAATTTGTCCTAAGTTACAGCAGATTGAATACCCCCCCTCCCCCTTCCTGTCCTCCCCAGTAAAGAATGTCTGGTAATTCTTCAAACAAACATCCACCCCCCTACACAGAAAGCGAGCATCCACTCACTCAGTTAGCCACACTTAAATGCAACAGGCATTCACCGCGCTGACGGGTCGGGAGTGAGTGCACATGCATACTATAAGTAGCATCTGTGCATGTCGAGGAGGGAGAAAGTGTAATTACACCTACAAATTCGTACCTGGAAATCCATCACTATTATTGACTGACCTGAGTAGTACTTTTGTGCACTTCCACCTGAGGGCAGGCAGTAAAACCTGTGCCAGAATAGCAGCACTAATGTGGCATCAAAGATACTAACCTAAAAGTTAAATACAAAGCAGTTTGGGGGGATGTCTGCTAAAAAATGATGCTTGAAGAAGTAAGCTTGGCAACTAAAAGAACCTGGACATGATTAGCAGATTGGGTGATTTCACTTCCAGTTATATGTGATGACCAAAAGAATCCAGGATTCATCAGAGCTGTCACATTAACAGTGTGATTCAGTGGTTTTATGCAAAAAGCGTTGTCTTGAACCTTTAAATTATTTCACCCTGTTTCCCTGTATTAGTCAAGCTGATGGCATGTTTATAAGGTCCACAGTGGCACTGAATAATGCCTTGAATAAGGCAATGCATAGGCAGAGACCGCTGGTCTTTTCAGAGCAGGGGAAAGAAAAAAAAGACGAATTCATTCAGTTTGAATATTCTTGTTTTTCTTTTTCTGCAGCGATTAGAAATAAAATATGTATTTGAGTCAGTCATTAAATATTTTGTATCTATTTTTTTCACTTTTCTTCTACTTTTTTTCACATGGTGAAAACAATATTGTGTAATATAGTAAAGAATCACAAATGTCAAAAAAACATTTTTAAGTCACTGGGTTCACTTCTTTGTATTTCTTTGGGTTTTTTATAATGTGGTTCTTCTGTAAATCTTTTTTCTAGAAAAAAAAACTAAGCTTGACTCTCTTGTACACAGGTCTTTTACTTTCTCAAAGCTCCTCCCTGAAATCTTGGGCATGTAGCATTTACTGTGTAGTCACCTTAAGTAGACTAAGTAGTCACCTTTTAGTTTTACTTTAATTATCCAGTGATTTCATGTATTATTTATTCAGAAAATTGTAGAAGAGGAACAAAAGGCAGGGTTGATTCTGTTCATCCTTACTGGAGAAGACTTCACATTTTATGAAGTCAGGGTCAAAGAGACTTTCTACGAGTTGCCTGCTGAGATATTGGTCCAAAGACAGGCAGAGCGGCTACACTTGACGGGCTCCTTTAACCAAGCTGATGAGGATCGAACTGCTGGGAGCCAACGGGCAGAGCTGACAGTATTTGCTCTGCAGTTGTCTACCGTTGCCAACTAAAGCTACAGTAAATCACTATGCTGCTGTGAGTTTCACAGAGCCCTATTATTTCTTCACTGGACTATGTTGCTGACACCAGCACAAGAGAGAAAGTCCCAAAAAGAGTGACGATGGGGGGTATGAAACTTTGAAAATAACCTGAAAGAATAATCCACTGCCAAGTGGAACAAGAGAAAAGCAGAAACCTTTGTACAGGTGATGGATAGACACAGCGAGGGGCTTAGACCTGTTATGAAGAATCATAGTCATCATCAGTTAATACGTTGATTATATTCTCAATTAATCAAGTTATTTTTTGGTCTATAAAATGTCAGTAAAAGTTGCTGAATGGGAATCAGTCAATTCTACATCTTGCAGTTTTGAAAAAACATTTTTCTGTTTTGGAAAACACTAAGTGACCTATAGCTGCTCCTGTCTGCTCATTGATTCAAAGCCCTGTGAATCAACTGGAACATATACAAGAAGTCATTTATTCCATCTGCCATACAGGCATTGAATAAATAATGACTGCGTCAGGGAACACTAATTATCTCATGAGATTGGTCTGGTATTATTTATATGACCTATCTGTTGCTATCTGTTTGTACTGTTGTATGATGCACATGGTATATGCTTTCATTAGTTCGTTGTGCTATGTTTGGAGTATGTTGTTTTATTGGAATTTTACACTGAGGTGGACAATCGAGCCAGGTCAAATAGACCAGGCAGGATTATGGAAAATGTGCTTATTTAAAGTCTTCAGGGGTTTTGAGGGGTGCTGAATTCGAATTTGTCTCAGGCTCAAAAATATCCTATAATGCCTCAAAATTAGGCATTGAATATTAGATAGATTACCAAAACAAAATTTTTTAGGTAAATTACTAAATTATGTTAGATAAATTACTAAATAAATAGTCAAAATATTGTAATACACTTTGTTCCTAAACATTTTTCAAGTAAATTCTTCAGAATTCCACCAACCCCTTTCATGGTTTTCTTTCGTTTATGAAATTCATTATGCTCGACAAATTCTTAAAAGCTTAAATCTGAGCACACCATTGAATTCCTCATGTGTAAATATATATATACTGTATATATAAGCACACTACATTCAGGTTTTTACCTTCTACAGTCAAGGAGATAGTGATTAATTAGATTGATTACACCTGGTGGTGGTGACCATATTAGATTTCACATGCATCTGTACATAGCTTATAATAATCAAATCAAACATACCTGATGGCGTACCCCATACCCGATAACGATGAAATAGATTAGAGCTATAAAAATGACTTAGAACCTTTTCCAAGGATTCATTGAAATGTAAATTACCAGCCTGCCGCCATGTTGGATCTACAGTTGCTTCTCTGTTTCGTCATTGTCATGCTGCACCCTTCCTCATTCTATGATTGGCTCCCTTGTTGAGGGGAAAATTGGGTCTGTGGTGTCTAGAATAAATTGCAGAGTGAAGTAAATTTGCATGCAATGAAGATGGATATACCCAGGCTAAATATATATATATATATATATATATATATATATATATATATATATATATATATATATATATAATTCTGATACCAGGGGGGATAATACTGTGGTTTTTAAACATCATTTATGTTATGTAAGTAATTGTTGATTGCATAATGTATCCTTCAATCCCTTTGCTTCAATAATGTCTTACTAAGATCAGGTGCAACCAATTTCCTTCAGAAGTCACATAACTGGTGATACGGTCTGCCTGTGTGCTATTTATTCTCAATGTACTCAACAGCTGTGAAGACCTCAGAGTTTGTTAGAGAACATTACAAAAGCAGTATCATAGAGACCAATGATCTTACCAAACAGCTTTGAATATTTTATGTTGAATTCATAGTACTGTCTTGCATATGCTTTTAGGTAATAGGAAAATGGTAAGGATTGAGGGAAAGATGGACGGATCCAAAAACAGGTACAAATACAATATGATTGTACAATTTCTGTTGCTTAGGTACAGTTAAACCTTGTTTCCACTGTCAGTAGAGTATGGTATAGTACGGAGCAGTACTGGTATGGTTCAGCTTGGTAATGGACAGCTTTGCAGTTCCAACGTGTAAAGGGGCCTTACGCTTACATAGGGTTACTAAAATGGTAATGGGTACCATGGAACCAGTGCAGTCCTGTTGTAATGGAAAAGCTGAAATAAGCCAGCCGTTTCTTCCAGTACTGCATAATGGAAACAGGGCATTGTGATAGCAGACGATTGGATATCTTCTTGTATACCAATCATCTGTTGATTTTGAATTGTAAAGGAGTTGCCTGAGAATTGCTAAGAGTACAGCAGCTAACAAACCTATGGTCTTTACTTGGACAGAACCAGAAATACTGCTCTTCATCAATTCTACTCAAACTAGAGGTAGAGCGGTTATGTAACTTTTGCAATTCTCCACCCCAAAGAATCACTAATGTGTAAAAGAACCAATTCTAAGACGTGGTAACGTGCTAAGAAGAGGTTTTCAGTATCTCGTTGAGTTAAACTGACTTGTGAGTTTAAATTAAAATGAGGACTTAACATTCACCATCAACAGTCAACTTTTCATAGCCGTATGCAGATGTGAGTATATTTCTCACTCTCCCCATTAACATTAAATATGATGCAGTGTAACACCATCTGCTGATTTTCACCTGCCCGGTAAGCCCCAAAGACCTACTTTAATCTCTGGGCTCTTTGATAATTTCTCAGCAGAGCCATCCACCACTGAGGCAGGAGCAGTGCAGACATGTTAAGAGGAAAGCTAGATTAGAGATACAGTTAAGCTTCCTGTCTGGCCCGTGCAAGATGGTGTGCATGACTGGTGTGTTGGATGAACTTGAACTTTCCACGCCAAATCCTTGAAACATTGGCTGTTTCTTTAGTGAGACCACACTTTACTGCAGCTGCCTAAACTGTTGGATTTCATAGATGTTTTCCAGTTATCTGTGGATTTTTCACTCCCGAATTAACCACTTGAGCTCCAGGTCTATTTTTCAATTATCCTGCTGTAAATGATTATAAATTAAATATAAACTATCTCTACAACCAGACAGATTTTGTACTTAAACCTGGTATCAAAAGAAATCTACAGAAGTAGGTGACTACAGAAGTATCAGAATCAATTTATGTTGCTGTTACAGAGCAAATGTAGTTAGAATATTGTCAGAAAAATCTACAGATAATCAGGAAATCAGGGAAAAAAAAAATAAGATAAATTATCTGTAATGCAAAGTTCAATGATTAATAAGATAAGCGTTTAAAGATCAACTGTTTTTCCATAAAATCATATTATAGAGGAGTTAATACTAAACTAGTACTAATAGTTACTACTGCTGGTATATTATACCAGTATTATTATACACCACTGCTATATATAAACTATTTTCTTATTGTATTGATGGTACGGATATTGATGATATATATTGATATTGTAACACTAACATTATGTTTTACTACAGATAAAAATACTTTATTTAGTGTTGTAGCTGAGGTTTTCTCATGCAAAATATGCATAAAACTCAATGCTGCTCCCATATCAGGGGGTTTAGCATTTTAACAGATTAATATTGTCCCCATTCAGTTCAACAATTATGCACCTGCAGCCACACAGATGTTTATCCTCAGATTGTGATCTGTGTACCAGAGACCCATTAACCCGACGACCAGATGGGTTTTCTACACAAAAGCGTCTGAGGTCGACCTTGGAAATCATTTGAAAAAGGGCAGGCAAAGACTTGGCATGATCCATCTGTCCATCACCGAGACATCATCTCATTATCAGGAGATTATGACGGACGCTGCTTTGGACCACGGCATGTGGTCCAAATCACTGTGGTTCAAGCAGTTAGCAGCAGTGAGATGAATTCCCACATAGTGGGATGGATTCCCGTCACATGTCAGCAGGTACAGAACATCAAACACAGCACTGATTGGTGTTGATTTCTCACCTTCTTTCTGTGGTGTGACACAGCCATGCAGACATCTTTACCCACATTGTTTAGATATCCACCTCCACAATCTCTGCTGCTGCTGAAAGAAGAGATGTTTTTTTTGTTTGTTTGTTTTTTGCACTTGTTGTGGTGGATGTGGTATTGGAAAACAAGATTCTGTTAAAGAAACTTCTCTTTCCACAAACAGTGTCCCAGTTTCTCCGGATAACCCACAGAACGCTGTCAACAGTCACTACAAAGACGATTTCTTTAGAGAAACAGTTTTTCCAGTAAATGGTCTACAGTCTAGGTCTACAGATGTCAAGTGTTTTTTTTGTGACATTGGTAAACTGAACTTTCCATATAACTGGCAAGATGTGGGCAATGTTTGAAATGTGTTTCCAAAGTGCAGCCTACCCGCTCCCTAAGCAGTGACTATACAGAAAAGGGCATTATTCCTTTAAGTGCATTCAATGCATGGCGCCTCCATTATTGAGCCCGGAGAGAGAGAGAGACAGAGAGAGATCTCCAGTGCTGCTTTTAACTGTTCTCTAAATTGATTTGGCTTGAAGTTCAAGTAATAATTATTCTGGCATCTATTATGTATATTATCATCTTTTTATGTGACAATGTTCTCAAAATAATCTCTCAATCTAATGGAACCATTCGCCAAATATTTTTTGTGCACATTTATGACTGTATGCTATAGACATCTGGCAATTGCAGAGGTTCATAATTAAAAAAACAAAACAACTATTTCATAAAGTTACTGACTGCTGATGCCTCAGTCCTTATAATGGGGGCAGCAAGCGATCAATAACTTCTTCACCAGATTGTGCAACATGGAGCCTGTCATTTAGCCTTTTAACATAACTTGCATGTTGTCTCCTCTTCATTCCACCACTCTCATGCACGCCGTACATACAGCCTCCCTTCCCCACCTACACCTGGCAGAGCCCTGCACTCTGTTGAGTACTGTACTTGTCACTGGCTTAGTTCCAGTGATGTTACACAAGATGCGGCACTGGTAAGCTGGTGCTTTCTTATCAGGGTAATTTTTCTAATTTGTCAAATCACGGGAAATCATCCGGCAAGCACTCGCTGCCGAGAGATTCCATCCTGGATTCTGGCTCATAGCCACCATGCACAACCAGGAACGCTGATAAGTTCTTATTACAGCTTTTCTTTTGTATTTAATCTGTGCCACAGATTTTTGAGCCCAGATGGTAGGATATAGTGTGAATTTTACCTGAAGTTAAATAAGTTATGTGATATCCAGATTGCAGCCCCCATACACAAAACAGCCATATGTACCGACAGCATTAATTATGCCGCCACTATTTGTCAGACAAACACTGTCTCCACATTCTGCTTTGAAACCAAATAGCTTTCAGACAAAAGGAGCAACCAAATAGCTTTTAGACAATGGAGCAATGGAGCAATCTGCCCTAACTACTGTGACAAAAAAGATATTTTGTTTTGATTAAACTGAGCGCTGACCTCAAAATTGGACTTTTCTCTGATGTTACTCCAACTTGGCTCACCCTCATGTATATGGTAATGAAGTCGCCTTCGTTACAGACACCTATGCTTACATTACCACGCTGTGTTTAGCATAAACTGGTAAACTTCTGATGAATGTGAATGAACACAAGCAGCACGCAGTGTTTACACAGAAGCAGAAGATGAATGACTTTGATAAGTTTGTTTCTCAGCAAAAAGGGCAGAACATGACCTTTTGTCCCATCCACTCAACACAGCTATTGACTAATTTAATATGCAAATTGTCTGTACACAGGGTCCAAACAGATCATTAATTTGCATAAAACATACTGTACAAACAGCGAGCTGTTTGGTAATTAAGATACATGCATTAGATCACTGTGTACAGCATTAAAAGAGGTGTTTATATGTTTCACCTTAACAAACTTTTGGACCTGATGAATTATCATTAATGAACTCAATAACAGTGCCTTTAGTCCTATTGTGATAAAGCTCTAATTTTCTTCTTTCTTTGTGCCTGACTGGAAATGATTTAAGTTGTCCCTTATTATGAAGGTGATTCACACAGCAGTTACAGCTGGTTTGCACATTTGCCTGAAACTAAGGTTATATACTGCATGGCAGCTCTTTTATTTGTTCTCAGCTAATTGGCGTGCAGCACAAAGGGATATGATAGGATATGACAGCCCATCAAATGGCTTTTCTCTGGAACAAAAAATGCTTAGAATGCACTGTGTAGTAACATAATAAGAAGATTAAAAGTAGATACTGCTGAGAAGATTAAAAGTAGATACTGCTACTTTCATTATTTGTGTGATATGTGTTATGCTCTCGCTACATTTTTGTTGTTAAATGGCATTCATCAAGAATTAATTGCTGTTACAACTCTATTTGTAATTTCATCACGCACCATAGAACACAATAATTATATGCTGAACTAACATGGATAATACACTGTGATGTTTGTCCCCTAAAGTATTTAATCAAAACATACATTTTTGACATGTGCAAAGTGGCATTTAGATGGTTATTGGACCCTAATATTTTCCTATTGAACAGATTATCAAAGGTTTACAGCACCTCAATTCCTAAACATCAGTTTTTGCCAATTTGAGGTGGGAACATGAGGCATTTTAATTCTGATTGGGCTATTATTCTGTTTATTAGTAGACTATTATGGCTCACATAACAGCTATTTACTGTGCATATTAAAGAAAAATGTAATTTATTGGTTAAGCTTTGTAGTAGGTGTTGCGCACATTGTATACACTGTAAGGGGGCAGAGGAAAGAAGAGACAGAAGCCACCAACAGCTGAATCACACCGTGTGTGTGTGTGTGTGTGTGTGTTATATGGCTCCAAAAATAATGAAAGGCTCTCACATGTGTCTTAGATTAAATTGAAGCAGAAGAAATTCATAATTGTCAGGAATAATTAATTCATTATTAAATAGGGAAGGTTTATTATTAGATTTATAGGCTAATTTAATAAATCCCAAAAATGGGGCACCACCTTTACAACAACAGGACATTATCCCTAGGGCTTTAGCAGAGAATCAAAATATTATGCAGGTATCACCTATCACCTGTGGGTGACTCAAATTAAATTGTCTGTCAGAACGATAATAATTATCATAAATAATTAACTGATCATCATATATATTATTTAAATATTTAATTCCCAAAATGGGGCAAACTGTGTAGGGGTAAGTATTTCAACTTACACATCATGCATAGCCCTATACTATGAATACAGACCTGCAAATATGCATATGTGACCTTTTAAGTTGCTCATTATGGCTGTAAGCATGTGAACTGTCTTCAGCAGAAAAGTAAAGTGTAAGTCATTTGATCAAATGTTTAACTTGACCTGTTTAGAATTTCCTTCCTCTTCTTGTCATGCAGATAATGAGCGTTCTCACTCAGAGAAGCAAAGGTTTAACTTCTTAAGCAAAATCAGTTTTCTGTTACCATGACCACAGCCATTTTTTAACCTTTATCAAAGAGTTATTATTACATAAACTTGACATTAGATAATTCTATATCGGTCTTAGTAAAAGATCATTGTCTATAATAGAATCTGCTGGGGGAGGGTGTTCAATGCAGAAACAAAGCAGTTGGAATAAAAAAAGGAAGGCAGATATGAAAAATACAACCCTAAATATACTGCCGCTCAAAAGTTTGGGGTCATCAAGACAATTTTGTGTTTTCCATGAAAAGTCATACTTTTATTTACCACCATGAGTTGTAAAATGAATAGAAAATATATGCAAGACACAGACAAAGTTAGAAATAATGATTTGTATTTGAAATAATATTTTTTTCTTTCAGGTTTTGCTTTGTCTAAGGAAGGTTAGTTTTATAGCTTCTCTAACCAGCTAAACTGTTTTCAGCTGTGCTAACATGATTGCACAAGGGTTTTCTAATCATCCATTAACCTTCTGATGCAATGAACACATTGTACCATTAGAACACTGGAGTGATAGTTTCTGGAAATGGGCCTCTATAGACCTATGTAGATGTTTACAGCTAGAATAGTTATTTACCACATTAGCAACGTATAGAGTGTATTTCTCATTAGTTTAAAGTTATCTTCATTGAAAAAAAAGTTTTTTTAAATTAAATTTAGGACATTTCTAAGTGAGTTAGTAAAGTAATTTATACTACCAGACTATGCAGGATTTGTCGCTTATTTTTTTGTATGCATAGCATTTAAAGTTGGTCCCTGCTTCCTTCCACCAGAGCAGTGGTGATGGTCAGGTGAGTCAGAGAATGAATGAAAAGAGGGAGCAGCAGTAGATATGGAACTAAAGAAATGAAATGTTCTGCATAGATGTGTCACACAGAGATGTTGACAGTGCAGATGGAATTTTATTAGTTGATTATTTATATGTAAATATAAAAAGAGAAAAAACACAGCACTGTAACCTGCAGGTCACTACATTTCCACCCAACCTTACACACAAGGAGAATGCAGGAAAATAAGAAGAAAAGCATAAAAAACAGGCAGAGGGCAGGGTCTCTGCAGATGAACACACCAACACACACTTCAATGATGCTTGAGAAGGATTAGTTTTGTATATTCTACCTTTAATATTATAATTAATAAGGTTTCTTGGAACAGTTTTTACAATCTTAAAAAGAATCTGCAAAAATCTTTTTTTGTTAATTGATCTGTTTCTGAAAACGTCTGCTTCATATCCTCGTTTGACATATTCGAGGCGCTAACTTCCAGGTAAATTAGGACGGTCGAATGGAAAGGACTTGTCGCAACTCTTACTGGATAAATTACTGCACATTCCTAATTAAAATGTAACCTCAGGGCTGTTTATACCAATCAAGTCAACCGGAATGATTTGTCCTCCCTGCAGTCAGAGAGAATTTACTGCAGGGTCAGATAAATAGTTTGCAGAGCCAAATATGTCGTAACAGAATACTTAATACACTGCGGATAAAGTGTTTGCAGATAGGGATTGTCTTGACATTTATGTTTGGGGATTTGAGGAGGATTTATTTCAATTATTGATTTAGATTCAATTATTTATTTTAATTCCATCTCCCAGACTTCTACATGTATGGTAAATATAGAGCCCCTTCAAAACGTATTAACCACACAAACAAGCCATATGTGGATTTATAGTTCCTGTATGTGTGTAGCTGTCATATATAATAAGACAAATCCCAACTTTGGCAGCTGCAACTTCAGTGACATTGACAGCAGTTCTTGTTCCTGTAAAAGCTTATAAGAGTGTGATAGATGATAGCTGCTATTTAGTTACAGCAGAGAAATTCTGAGCTCCTCTTCTTTTTACCTTTTTTTGTCAATACAGAGATTTAGCGAGTGACACAGTTTAGTTTTAATGTTATTTTCCTCATGTAATTCTGCTATCCATTTCAGCCTGGTGACGCAGCCTGAACGTTATGTGCGTTCTGTCTTTTTTCTTCTTAGAGAAACACATTCAACATTAAATGGACATTTGAATGTGTTTCTCTGAGAAGGCGGCAGATGCTGCAAAAGCAGGTTCATTAGGGAGTGAGGGGGGAGGGCCGTCATTCAAAACATGAGTGATTCAACAAGTCCTCCAAATTGAACAATCACAGAGGAGCATATTCTAATCTGGCACCTCCTATCAGCAGTATATTCAGCAGGGCAACAGCACTTGTCACAAAACTGTTAATCACTGTTAAAAAAAACTGACTATGTTTTATGGTGCAACACCGCTAAGGTCTTGCTGAGTTTAGGCATAAAAAACACTGCTTGGTTATGGGAAAGATCATCATTTGGGAATGTAAAAAGTACTTGAAATCTGAAAATAAACTGAAAAAAATAAATGTAGTGGAATAAAAAGTTGAATGTTTCCCTTTGAAATCTAATTGAGTTGATTATCAAGTAGCATAAACTTAAAGGGATAGTTCAACATTTTTGAAAATTCACCCATTGTCATGATACCTATAGTCATAGCAGTATATGCTTTACCTTATTTTGCAGATACAAGCTGTTTTCAGATCAGTGAAGCAGAGCTGGGAGGTGATCAGCTACTACTACACAGCTAATGGATTTTTTTTTTTTATTTCTTTCATCGAACTCTATATTGTGTATATAAATGCACAATCCTGCAACTCCCACACACTGTGGTGAATGAGTTGTGACCTGCACATTTACGACATTATGAAACAATAATGGAACGTTATGAGATGAAACACAGTCAGTGTTTCAGTCATTTTCTATACCCGATTATTCCTCATTAGGGTCACGGGAGTCTACTGGAGCCAATCCCAGCGGATTACAGGCGAGAGGCAGGGATACACCTCAGATGCCTATCGTGTGGCACACACACCATTCACTCACACACTCACACCTTTAGAGTCTCCAATTAACCGCAGCATGGTTTTGGACCAAGGAAACTGGAGAAAACCCACGCAGACATGGGAAGAACATGCAAACTCCACACAGAAAGGTCCCAGACAAAGGTGGTCTTGAACCTGCAACCTTCTTGCTGTGAGGCAACAGCGCTAACCACACTGTGCACTTTTAGTCCAGCTACTTCTGTCAACAAAACAAAGACGGCATTGCCGGCACTGCTGGCTCTACCTGAGGGTCACATGCTGTGTCACTTCGCCAATTGACTTACTGAAAAAAGTAGCCCTGAATATTTTCTTCATGTGTTGTAAAGTTACTTATTGTTTCATAGTATAGTGGGAGTTGCTGGATTGTGTATTTGTTGAGTTTGATGAGGGAAACAAAAAAATACCATTAGCTGCATAATAGTAGCTGAGCAGCTCGTGGCTGTGCTCTGCTGGTCTGGAAACAGCTTGTATCCACAAAAAATGGTAAAGCAACTGGGAATCATGGGCGAATTTTCAAAAATGTTGAGCTATCCCTTTAAAAACAACTCAAGTATCGCGATGGACGCGATTTTGTCGCGCAACAAATTTTGTGGTTTCATTTCTGGGTACATAATACCCTCTGGCTGGTTTCTACCGGAGCTCCGTTGAAAAGTAAAAGACTGACGATAAGTGAATTTCTCATTGTCATAGAGACGTGGAGCGAATCTCAACGCTGATTGGTTGTTGCGCTACGTCATCCTGCGAATTCGCCTGAAAAGTTCAATATTTTCAACTTGACGCGACAGGCGAATTTCGTGTCGTGAAGCGCGATTTTTCACCACTTCGCGTCCATCGCGAAATCGTGTCCATCGCGTCGCACCGCGATAAATCGCGTCTTCCCATTGACTTAACATGTAATCGCGTCGCGCTGTTGTGCGAATTTTTGTCCGGTATGAACACCCCTTTACTCAAATGACATTACCTGTTGACCAGACAGCTGGCCGGGCAGTGGAGTGAGGAATCTTCTGGCATGTGGAACCTCCAGCACAGACAGACATTTGTGTGTGTGTGCTAGAGAAGGCTCGGATGTGTAGTGGCGGTGACAAAAGTGTCTATTGTCTTGCCCACAAAGCTATGATTACTCTTTCATCATGTGTTCTGACAACAGCTTATTTTCTCTCCTCTTCCTCAGCTACTAACAATCCCATCTTCTGCTGACCTTTAATCACCATTTATTTTTCTGCCATCAGACTAATTTTCCATTTCCTGTTGACAGCCATGTTTGTTCACCTCTGCAGACTGAGTCAAGCGTTAACTCCCTTTTCAGCGGATTGAGGTAGTGACCAGCTGTGACATCATCATCGCAAAATCACGGGGCTGTTAATTCATGTCCAATGGGGGCTGCATTATTTAAAAGAGATTGGCTCCCCACTTTTAATGTAGAGTTTCCACATAAAAGTGTAGCTTTTAATCGCTCCTGACCACTTCTCTCTCCAACATCGTTCCCTTCTGGATTCCGTCCCCATTCCTGTCATCATTCCCTTACTGCCTTATTTTTTGTCCCCATTGCTGCACTAAAAAGAGCTAATTTAAATGCAAAGGAAGCAGATCTGCCTAGAATATCCTCTCACAGAAAAGGCATTTAAAAAAAAGAAATAAGAGGAAAATCATTGCAATTCCCCTCTCCATTGCTTACAGATGGAGGGAAAGGGAAATGCACAAACTCCTGTTTCTAATATTGCTTATTACAGTAATCATTCATGCATTGCTTTTACAAAGAAGATTATGTTTCAGTTAGCATATCCAAATGCAAGTATGAACATGTGATTAACCCTGTGAATAGCTATCCATACTGAGATATTTCCATGATTCTGATCGAATAAACCTTTTATCAGTCATCTCCTCACAGGTGTCTGTTCTATTTGGGCACTAAAAAAAATCTGGTAGGCAGAGGAGTGGGAGGAATGTGAGTAAAAATGGACCCTTATAGCAACCATTTCTAATCACTGTCTATAACTAAAGACATATTCAGAAAGCACATGGCTTATTTGGCACAGACAATTGCAGCGGCATAATCACTGCCACGCACAACCCCCACGGCGCATAAACCATTATTAGCTTAACAAAATGTCATTTCAACCACAAGCAATAATATGAATATATAGCGAAAACATAAATCAATAACTTTCTGCATTTTTGTGATCATATTTCTCCAACACTGTATTCTCCACCAGTAAACAGGGTGTTGTTAGAAAGCTCACACTCTGATCTACACAGAGGTACCAAGCTTGTCTCTATAGGATAAAGGCTCACTCCTCAGTCTTTCCATGAACTGCCAAAAAAAGGTTTTCTTTTCACTGATACAACGATAAATTATGTCTTATCTATGCTGTTTTTTAATAACAACTTGTGTTGGAGCTCATAAAAATGCTGAAATCTGCTGCTTCTCAACCTTCTTCATCATTTTGAAGTTATTTTTATACATTCACGCTGTTTCTGAAGTCAGAGACCAGATTATTTACGGAGTGTGAAGTCGCTCCGTATCAACCTATCTTTGTAAACACGCCCTGATGTGTCTCTACGGTGCATGATATGTCAGATTAGATGACTCGATTCTTTTGGCTCTGACGCTTCCATAGAGGTGTCAATCACCCAAATTGACCAATAGGATCTCCAGATATGACTGTTCCTCCTCATGTCCAGCTTTACACACACAGCCCATCTCAATGCATATGTGCCCATAAATAGATAGATAATTATTATTATATAGTATTATTATATATAATTTATCATGGTACTTGTATATAATTATTATTTAGCAAATTATATGGTATATATGTAATTATGATTGTAAATTTTGAGAATGTGCCAAATGTGCTGAATATGCCAAAATCAGATTTCGCCTGGACACACCTGAACTAAAACATCTCTAAAATCAGTCTGGTTCATCTTATAAGGCTGAACATTTGTGCAATTACTTATAACATTTTATTTTACTGATCCATGGGTGAATTGGGCACCTAACCCATGATTTTCAAGTGATTTTCAACCTAAATAGATGTTTTTTTGGGGGGGCGGAGCTAATTGTTTCACTTTTTTACTTTATTCTAGCTGTATGTACTTTAACACTGTGCATTTAAATTTGATGCTGCCACTTCTACAACTACCCCACAGGTGTTAGCCTTATTTTAAACCCAAGATCATTCAGAAAACCCCTGTAGTTGTGGAGATATACTGCATTAAGCCTGGGCATGTAATTTTCGAGAGGTAGACTAATAAACGCCTAGAGCAGTGATCTCCAACTCCCGGGCTGTGGCTATTTGGTACCGGGCCGCACGGAAAGAAAAAATAATTTCCATTATTTTATTTTATTTTGTTCGAAAATTATGTTTAATTTTGAAAAGTGACCGGATTTTATCTGTTACATCCAGCTCACTTGACGCACGTCAAGGCCGCGACACCAAACGTCACGTGACACATCCTGCTAACAAGCTCAGGGCTCCCACTGATTCTGTGCTGCTGTGATTAACGAGCATTTTCATGCACTTTGTTTTTGTGTTGTGTCTTATTTTGAAGGTACGTTTAAACATTACCATAGCGACCAGAGTGTGTTGCATTGTGTTGGGGTAGAAACGATGTTGCTCATGTGATGTTCTGTTGTTGGTGTGACGTTACGAGGACACCGCTAATAAAGTTGCACATGATTACACAGTGGACTTACGTTCATTATTATTATTACTATAGAGAAAATACCACAGTTTTTAATGCCGATCTTGTCATTTTATTTAGTTTTTATCAGCTACACATTTAGATTGGGCCGTGAAAATATTGTCAGGCATTAAACCGGTCCGTGATACAGAAAAGGTTGGGGACCACTGGCCTAGAGGGAAACAGGTTAAAGAAGTTGCTTTTTCCTTATAAAATGTTTTGGCCATTTTATTTGTGAAGCAGTGTAGGCCTATGCCTCACCTGGCCTTTATTAGAATGATTTATGAGAGCTATCTTTAATTAGGCCTATTGATTCATAAGATGTTTATAAGAAGAAGAATTATCTAAGAAGATTAAAACACTATTATCTCTCTCTCTCTCTCTCTCTCTCTCACACACACACACACACACACACACACACACACACACACACACACACACACACACACACACACACACAAGGGTGCATGAGTGTCCTCCTCAGTAGAGGAGAGAACAGTTGAAAAGTTCTGAGAAAAAACATTCAGATTAGGCCTACTAAAACCAACTATTAGTTCTATATTGGGTTAAAAAAGCATCTGTTTATCATAGAAGGCAAAACATGTTTTTTTTTTCTTTTTTTTTGCTGTTAATTCCAGGAATGCTCATATGTTTGCCTATGTAGGCCTATAATAAAATTCCAAATTTGTTGGAAAATGTTCTTTTGCATCATTTTTGCGTCAGTTTGCATCATTTTACCACTATTGTTGATAGTGGCACATTCACTGAATAGAAAAATTAAAATTGGCACTCAGTGTCTAAAAGGTTGCTGACCCCTGGTGTAGATCAATAGATTGTAATGGTGATCTCTGCTTTGTTTGTGTTCAATATATGAAAAGGCTTTGTCCAAAATCATGGATTCTACACCTTTAACCCATTTAAGCCTGAGAGCCACTAAGTCTATGACTGTCATTTTATACTTTACCCATTTAAGCCCAGACTTTTTTCAGTTGAGTCACTAACAATCGTTTTTTTCTACCTTGTGCTCTTTTGAAATAGCATTTTAATAGCTATTATAGTTGCCATTTGCACAAATCTGCGCATAATCAAAAATCTATATAATCCATTTACAAAATTATGGTTAAGTTAAATTGACTCTTTCCGGGAGGGTTTATCTTCTCCATGTGTTCCATGGAGGAAGGGGCAGGAAGTTCATGTCATGTGACAGGAAGCAGTTGGAAACCTACTTTATTTTGCTTAAAACCTTTTGTCTAAGTTGTCATCTCATTAGAAAAAAACGTTTTATGAGTAACATTTCGATTTTTCAGTAGTATAGTAGTGTGGGTGTAGGTTTTTGCTCCAACCAAGAAGTAACACACCTAGTCCTTAGCATGGGCTCCAGTGGTAGATTAACAGAAACAGGTGTGTTTCTGCATGATTGAAACTAAAGCCTGTACCCACAACAGCCCTTCTGGGCCAGGATTGCCCACCTCTGGAATAGAAAGTATAAAATGACAGTCATAGGCTCATAGGCTTTAATGGGTTAATTCTTAAGAACATCCACTCCACTAATTAGACATAAGCCTTACAAGGAAAAAAAAAGCTTTGAACAAGTAGCAATGCAAAAATAACTGTTTACTATGCATGTGTGTTCATTTCTTTTTTTAAATTGCTACAGCTAAATAGGTTGCAAGTACTTCAGTGTGAGAGCGTCTATCTGTATACAGTATAGATCAGTGTGTATATGCTTTCATGTGGAAATGTGCTCTCTGTGGGCTGAAATACTGCAACAAAGATCAGATTCTACTCTATCAATAATTAGGAACGCGTCCATCATAATTCATGGCTCGGTGAACAGATGCTTAAAAAAAAAGTTGTCACAGGTGCACCAACAAGCATCTGCTGCTTTGTCAAATGTTCCATCATCCTGGTGGTTTGAAAAGGAAGTGGCCGGCTCCACTTGCGCAATGGGCCCAGATTTACTGGGTCTGTGCCAGCTCGGCGCGTGTTTATGCAGCCATCACGCATTCAACACGCATTAACGGCGTCGCTTGGCCAGAGAAGTCAGAAGCAGCTATAGAATGTTTCACAGATTCTCCTTCTCAATATGGTTGATAATTAAAATGCGTCCATCTGTTTGTTTGTTTTTCCACTTCACAGCACGACGGTAACGTGTGTGTGCATAAAAGAAAAAAAAACGACTCCTTTATCACTTCTTTTCCTAATTAAGAGTCACATCGTCACATTTCATAATATTGTTGTCTCAGCTGTGGAGGTGTTACTCCTTGTTACCTCTTGCAAACCACTTCACTCACGTATTCATGAACAAACAACATACACAGTGAGTCAAATGTAATCAGCATAACTTCATCAAATCTGCTTTAATGCATAGTCATGCCTGAGCAAGAGCCTCATGATAGGGATTATGTAATGCGCATGTAGTGATGAGGATGCTTTCATGGAAATGAAACCAATATTAATCTCACTCCTTGCTGTGTTGAAAATACCCTTAATTATGACAAAAAAATGTATTCAGTCATTTCTCATAGATTAATTACAGACAATGCTAATTTTACAAACACAATAGGTTTTTGTTTCCATGGAGATTGCCTGGTGTTTCTTACCAGTACCACTATCCTAACTTTCCTCATGCTTTTGGCCACTAGCACTAGCCATTGCTTTATCAGGCATGATAAATAAAGTTAAGTTGTATGGAAACTTGTAACTTGTAAAGTATCCATGGGGATACGAAGCCTTATGTGCTGAGCTGCTCACAGAGACACGTGCAAAAAGGAACTGGGTGAGATAAGGGAGGTGAGTGTTGGACATGTGGCATGTAGATCAAAATGCAAACTTGCAAACACTAATATGGCTTTTTAAGAACATTTATGGACATCAGTCAGCAGTTGTTCGTAAGTTGGATGTTCACATCTTGGGGAACTGCTGTATATTTTTTCTCTACCTGCCTTTATACATTCATTATGACTGCATTATTGCAGATTCTTTCCTGTATCCTCATAACCTCAGGGAACATCTTTTAAAAGTTTACTGTCTAGTTTCAACTAAAACCAAGAAATTGGTCTACAGTTAATGATTCAACATCTGAGCAGTAAATATTAACAAGGTCTATTGTCCAGGCCCTCACTCAAACTGGCTCCAGGGGTGCATGATAACACATTTGCATTAAAAAAAGTAAAAAAAAAAAAAAAAAAGTAAACACTCAGGAGATAAGTAAGATAATAACAGGCGATCATTACAGTTACAAGAAAAGAAAAGCAAAATTAAAGTTGATTGTTTAAGGGTAAAGAATGAATTTGAATCTGAAAAGATGTCTCTGTAAAGGCAGCTGCAGTATCAAGGTGAGATTATATGATCAAGTGTGATAGTATTGTTTTTCCGCTTTCTGTCTTTTTATTAGACTCTTCTGTGGGCACAGGCGTGCACCTCTGTGTCAGTTCCACACATTATATGCGTCTTTCTTCACTGCCTGATGTATTCATTGAAATGGGACACGCCTGTCCACGCATACAGACACACACACACACACACACACATGAAGCAGTTAGTAATGAACATTAATCTATCTGAACCAAAAAGATCATTTCAACTTCATCAATTTTGAGGAGCTCTGTAATGAAAAGCAGCACGTTAAGGTTTTTAAAAAGATACAGAACATCATTCCTCTTTTCATTATACATTATGGTCTTTCTCTTCACCGCACACATCCAATTTATATTCAAATCCAGCAGAAAGTTAAATTATGTGGTCTTATCAGACTATATTTGGTTTCATATTTATTGCCTTGACCCCGAACATAAAAGTAATTGTCCAGACCTTTTCTATCAACATAAGCAGTGTATATGTTGGTTGTGACTTATGGATATGCTGCGACTTTTCTGTTTACCCTGTTCAAGTTAAGCTTGAGACTGATAATTTGTCATCACACCATCTTCTTCCATAACTGCACCTGTCATATTGGTTTGCAGACACCTGTAAATTAGCGTCACTTCATAGCTGCCTTTATGACAGGAAAAAGACAAATGACACAGTTCTTAAAATGTAACTCTGACAAGACAGAAGGTATCATTGATGCCTATGAACATGTCTCAAAATAAATACAGCTGCTCTTTTGACCCATCTCTCACAAAATGAAGTCAGCTACAAAAGAATAAAAAGGGATTTAACCCTGAAGCAAATGTAAAGAAAGCCTTGTTTTATCAATTCTAGCCTTCAGTAAAAGAAAGGTATCCATGCTCCTATTATACATCTACCCACCTCAATTACTGCCTTGTTTACAGCCTTGTTTACTTGCCTGACCTATTGAGCTGTGGTGCAGCTCCAATAGAATAGCTGCTAAAAAATTCAGCAGCTCCACTATTGACCAAAACCCAGTGATTCTCATCCATTTTCAAGTTTATCTCTTGCAATTGTCCCTAAAGTTTCTAACTTTGGAAAGCACTTGCTTATAAAATGCCTGTCTAAAAACAACAACAAAAAAGTCACCACCTAAAAAAAAAAGTCACACAGTCTGATATTTTGGACCGCCATTAGCTTTGATCATGGCACAACATTTCCTGTGGCGTTGTTCGATAAACTTGTACAATGTCACAAGATTTATTTCCATCCAGTGTTGCATTAATTTTCACCAAGATCTTGAATTGATGGTGGGAGAGTCAGACCGCTGTACTGAGCCTTCTCCAGCACATGCCGAACATTCTAAATGGGATTGAGGTCTGGACTCTTCTGGCCAATCCATGTGTGAAAATAATGTCTCATGCTCCCTGAACCGCTCTACCACAGTATGAGCCTAATAAATCCTGGCGTTGTTATCTTGGAATATGCCAACGCCATTAGGGAAGGAAAAAAAATCATTGATGGAATAACCTGCTCATTCAGGATAAAGTCTGAGGTCAGCTGACCTCAGACCTCACAGGCTTTTACAGTAGACACCAAGCATGATGGATGCATCATTTAATCTGCTTCTCTTTTTATTCTGATGCACCATCACTCTCCTCTCTTTTCAATTCATAATAATGTGTTGGACAGTTCTTAACCTAGTTTTAGTAGTTTCTACAATCTCTTTAGATGTCTTTTCTGCTTGATGCAAGCAATGATTTGACCCTTCTCAAACAGACTAGCATCTATTTCATGACTAAAAGCTCCTTCAGCATGGTTGGTTAAGAAATGAGAAGCTACTCTATTGCAGCAGTTTGGGTTAGAAAAAACTCACTGCCAGCTAAAAGATAATCAGCCATGTAGTAATTATCCAATAGGAGGCTCGTATCTATTTGCTTAATTAATTAATTCCATGTGGTAATTTTTTTTTTTTTCAGCCAGGCCATGTAGCTTGAAATTTAAATAAAATCATTATTATTACAACTAGCACAGTGCCCATAAGAAGTTTGTATTCCTATAGAAAAGCAGAAATGTAAGTATATTTTTTAAAAGAGTATGTGTTGGACTGTTACATGGGCTTAATAGACAAATTGTCAATTGGGTAAGACATGGAAATAAGCTTTAATATATAAATCTATGGGATTTTAACTTTTTTGTTCTTAAAAGATGTTTTGTGGCATAGACACTTATACAGTAGCCAGACAGGCGGTGATGGGAGAGAGGGAGAGGGGAAGACATGCAGCAAAGGGCTGCTTTGGCATTGGCTGTTTAAGAGCAAGGCTCTATATGGCAAGTGCTCTACCCCTACACCACCGCAGCATACCTATGGGATTTTAATTGTTAATGATATAAATGATTAATAATGATGTTTTGAGTATCCATTCAAAGAAATTCCACAAAGAAAGGATATACACCATTGTGCTATGCGCAAGCTATTGTATATCCAAAAGTTGGGGTTGATCTCACAGTCAGAGAGATACGCAAACCACAGACACATCCTCCTTGCTTTATAGATAGATTTGTTAAGTGGATACCATGTAGGCACCATAATTCCCCCAGGGAATGTTCATAAAGAATATGAAATAAAATGTTAACTGCTCAAATGGGAAATCAATTATAGCAGTGATTTGAGCCTGGTGGAAAAGCTCTGCAAGACAGTATTATTAAAATAATGTCTACGTGCTCACAATGATAATGCTAACATCCTGACTTAGTAGCAACAAGTATGCTAGCATGCTTACGTGTGTTGATTAATATTTAAAAAGTCAGTTCTTTTCATACCTCAAGCCTGGCAGCTACAATCACACCACATCATTTCATAAAGAAAACTATTCAACATAAATATCCATGTTTCAGTGTTGTGAATGGTGTGCACTGGAACAAATGTGATCTACCAAACCAAGAGAAAACCTGTCCTTGTAAAGGAGGTGCAGAATTGCTGGCTTTATGTGTCACGCTGCATAGTGACAGTTCTAGGTTGACAGACACACACCAAAGCCATTTTTGCATGTGTTGCAGTTACAAAAATAAATGTGAGTAAGCTGCTCATGTTTGGTAAGTAACTCTAAATAGAGTTCAGGTGCACGTCACACCATGCATGTTTGACATGGTTTGAGCAGATGGATTATACAAGAAATGACAACTAGCCACAAAACATTTATGAGACGTCTAGGATTATGACACACAAGGCAACAGCCCTACCCCTCAACCATTACCTGCATTGTAGTCAAGATTTTTCAAACAGAGGTCACCATTCTATAATAATAATTACATAATAATAATAATAATAATTTACAATATACTGACATACCGATTCATAATTAGGCTATAATGTACAGTATATAACGTGTATGTACATATGACCAAATATCTTAATGCCATGTTTCTAAAATCATAGCCTATTATTGATGGATAATTCATACTGTGACTGAACATGGACTTAAAATATTGGTATTCATTGCATGTCCTTCGCATTTTAGCCTAGACTAACAGTTATTGGCTATCCGTTGCATGCATCTGTATGCATCTGTAGGCATCTCAGTCACATGAGACCATGTTGATGTCATGATAATTAGGTGCTTTATGCATTGGTTTTTCAGCTTTGTGATAACATGTTCCCCCTTAGGCCACATTTTCTGAAATGTAGCCTAAGGGGGGAAATTAAAATGAAATGAAACATAAGGAAAAAAATACTGAGTAACCTCTGTGTCCTCAATGGTGTCTACAGCCATACCATTAACTCCACCGAGCCCGTACAGTTCTTCAGGGTCCTTCAGTATGAGTAGGTGGTGCATGACCCCACTGAGGCTCTGCACTGTTAAATCTGCAAATATCCTTCATAACCTCCTTTTATAACCTTTAAAGCACATGGTTATATTGTTATATTTGGTGGATTGCATTTAGGAAGCACTCCAGAAATCCATGCAGGAACAAGGGATTTAAACTAATCCCCAGCACAAACATGCAAGCACAGTTGTACAGAAAGATGCACTAGAGGGAGTGTTCTGGACATGCTCAGGTGCAAACAAAGCACCATGATCATGCCATGCATTAAGAGGCAACTCATGGCACCGTGCTATTTACTTTGCTCCTGAACAGAAACATGGACAAGAAACTAAAAACAGTAAGTTTTGTGTACATAAGAAGAAGAGAGAGATTATGGAATTTAAGTGTACTATTTAAGGTGCAGAATGCAAAAAATGTGCACATGAAAAAAGCTAAGCTCCATCAGAGCATCTAAAGAAAAAAACAGAAGATACAATTTTAATCCACTGGAGATTTTTTTTTGCTACTGTTTATAACATTTATTTTCCATTGGGCAATGTGTATGTGATCTGTTTCTAATTTTACACATGAGTTGCTTTTTTCAGTGAACTGCAAATTGTCCATTTTATCATAAACATTTAAACCAGCAGTGTTATTGTGCTATTGAGTCATAACTATTCCATTAGCACCTTTCAATTTTAAAAAAGGTCATCTGAATCAAAATAAACTCAGCTCAACATTTAAATACCATGAAGGAGAGGATCATACATATCAGCAAGTACTGTTTTAGTTTTCATATAGTTTCAGTGTGTAAGTTCTGTACAGCATGGTGCAGTAAGAACCTATATAGACTTTCTTTATTGTCATTTAAAATAGAGTGCATTTGGAATGAAATTTCATTGCATTAGTGTTCAACTTCATAGAGATGTCTTACTTTATAATACACAAATGTTTGTTGAAGTTGTATATGCTTGTTTTGTGTTATATGTATCATGAAGTCTGAAAACTGTGGAATTAGACACTAAAACATCAGATGGTGTGTGCTGAGCTGAGCCCCATTGCACATGCCACACGTGTCTCTACCGTGCCAAATAGCACCAAGCCAGCTGGAAGTACAGCGCGGCTTTTATAGGGGATGGGAGACGACACTTTGATTGGTTGAGTTAATGTTATGCCCAAAACGCACCTATGGAGAATTTGGTTTGGGAATACAAGACAAGCCCTCTGTGCCACATGCTCTCCATTTACACTACACACCGTGCCTTGTGCTATGACCATTTGTTCGCATTGTCTAAATAGGGCTTTATGTCTTAAACCAACAATGACAAAATGTTAGTGTAGTTCATGGTTTGGAGTTAGCATGAGTGTATCAGCAGAGAGAGAAGTGCCAAGTTGTAATGGCTACTCCTACTTTGGATTCAACTGGATCTTACAGCTGGTATCCACACAGTGAGTCCATATGACACAGCAGCTGGAGCTTTCCCTCTTTGGGGATCTGCTAGATGAAAAAGCACCTGTATGCCACAGTGTCACAGAAGCTCAGGTGCTGTGTCCATGTGTTATCTTTCTACTCTGTCAAAACACAGACTAATCTGCCAATCTGGATAAATCTTTGTCCAGAATGAGGCAACCATCTGTGGGGCAGGAGCTTGAAACCTTTGGTGAGTAATCTCAGCCCTCTCTGATGACAATCTCTCTAAACTGTAATTGCTGAAGTAGAATTCCAGCATATTGCAGTAATCCAGAATTTGTTCAATTAAAATGACTAGAACAAGTTTAAAAGCCCTTCGAACATCTGTAACTCATGTCCATAAATCACCTCTGACCTCCTGGACATTTCCAAAATGAAGATAACAGCATTTCTTAATAACACACTGGAGCAATGTTTTTTACAGTCGGCAAACAGGGTCAACTATGTCATGTGCCTTAGGCCCGATTGTATTTGCACAAATAAATGTTGATGTTTAAAAGAGAAATGAACAGCATAGGGGGCAGAAGAAGAAAAAAAATGAAAAAAACATTAGGTTGCAGCACACTGTGCTTCTAAAACATTTTTCCAGTTCGCACCGATTTTTAGGGGGGAAAATTGAGTGAAACACTCACACTGTAGAGGCCCCATATTATTTTGTTATGAATAATTTGTAACAACATAAAAATGGAACAATGTAGAAAGTTTAACAGGCTTTCCCCCGGCTTTACAGTTGCTAGAGAGTGATGGTTGCTTATTTCTGTTGTTTGTCCTTGCATCTTGCTGAAAAGAGGAATATTGGGGTAAATGAAGGAGTAATGGTCACCGAACTTCTTCTTCTCCTGTGATGTTTCGGTGGTTGGCAAACCAATGTAAAGGTGTATTACCACCACCAACAGGACCTGGTCATCAGCAGAAAGCATAATGAGCTATGTCAACCCATGAAATGCTGATATTTCATAATTTTTGTTTCAAAGTTGTTTTTTATCTGTGTTTTTTTATCTCCTGAACAATGTTTTGGAAAAGACTGGAGGTAATCTGAGCACTGGTTGGCTGTGCAATTTCAGACATACAGACAGGCATGCCACCAATTAGAAAAGTATTATAAGAGATAATGCAATGTAAACTGCATTTATTCATTATTTTATCTCATAAGCTTGCTGTCAGAGTAAGAAATATGTGTAACATAACATCAGCATCAAAGAGCACATACAATGGAAAATGCTCCGAAAATGAAAGGAGTGATAAAAACATGTGCACATGTGATATCATCCAAAGTGGATGAACACCACTCCTGAGCCACCAGGGGTTGAATGTGTGCATCCTGATTGGCTGGGTACATGCAGACAAATTGCATTGTGCTGAGATGAGATGATGAAGGGGTCAAACCATCAGAGCCATGTTAGAGGGTGACTATAAATGGAACAGCATAGTAACACATACATTATAGAGAGACCAGGTTAATGTAAATACACTTAAGGGAACTGATGCAGTCATTGTTTGTCTCCTTTTCCAGGTAATGTGTTTGTGGTGAGTTTGGCATTTGCTGACCTTGTGGTGGCGTTCTACCCCTACCCGCTGGTTCTCTATGCTCTTTTCCATGACGGATGGGCACTAGGAAACACACAATGCATGGTAAGACAACATCGGCTACAGTATGTTTCAGTTTACTCCCAGTTTACTACCAGTAACCAACACTTCCTAAACTGAAACCCTTTCTCTTTAATCTATTTAGGTCAGTGGTTTCCTCATGGGGCTGAGTGTCATCGGCTCCATTTTCAACATCACAGGGATTGCAATAAACAGATACTGCTACATCTGTCACTCGTTCTCCTACAGTCGTCTGTACAGCTATCGCAACACTCTGATCTTTGTTGCCTTAATATGGCTGCTCACGGTGGTGGCCATCGTCCCCAATTTCTTTGTTGGTTCCCTGCGCTACGACCCGCGGGTCTACTCCTGTACCTTCGCCCAGAATGTCAGTAGTTCCTACACAGTGGCCGTAGTGGTGGTTCACTTCCTGGTTCCCATCGCCGTGGTTACCTTCTGTTATCTACGCATCTGGGTACTGGTGATACAGGTCAGTCTTCTGCTTCTCTACATGTTTGTTAATGTCTTTATAAGTGGTGTGTGTGTGTGTGGGGGGGGGCAAAGCAATTAAATTTAAGCAGATTTAAGAACACAGGTATTTTTTAAACTGTGTGTATCTCTGCATGGTTCTGGCCTTTCATCCACATGTAACCACAGTTGTGGGCTCCTGAAACTGCAATTTCTTGTCAACATTGTTTGGCGTCACACCGTGTGACAGCAAACAGTAAGTTGTATCCATGGAGACTTATGCAGCACTCTAGCCTTGTGATGGGCTAAAATGGCCTTCCTGTTAGGAGTTCAATTGCTTTGGCATGTGCATGACATAGTTTGAGGCGGATTTTGTGGTATTATCACACCAGGGGTGTTGACAGGATTTTTTTTTGTTTTTTTTTTAACTGAGGGACATAAAAGTTTGGTTTCAAAAATACCTGTATTCCTGTGGACTAGGCCCATGAATTATAAGCCCCCCAGGATACATCCAAAATGGACTTAGAATGGAAAAAAATATAATTTTCCAATTTAGAAATGTTAACCTTTAATTACTGACTCTATACTGGATGAGTCATGCATGAATAGACTTCAGCATTTTGATCTTAAATTGCTATCAGTTCCAGTGTCTGCAACAGTGCTACCCACTGCACCACCGTGTTGCCTCAGTTACAATGTTCATATTTTGAAAAATTGACTACCTAAAGGCAAGACCTTAAGCTGTGACCTTTCTGTGTGGAGTTTGCATGTTTTCCCCTTGTCTGTGCGGGTTCTCTTCAGGTTCTCTGGCGTCCTCCCACAGTCCAGGTTAATTGGAGACTCTAAATTGCCCATAGGTGTCAATGAATGGTGTGTGTGCCTCATGATAACCTGGCAATCCTGTCTGAGGTGTATCCCTGCCTTTTGTCTGCAATGCCCTGGGATTGACTCAAGCAGACCCCCATGACCCTAGTGAGGAATAAACGGGTATAGAAGATGATTGACATCATGATTTACAGGCAGTTAGAAGGACCAGATCCCTGAAATGGTTGCGCAAATGTATACCTAGATATGATTCTGTGTCGATGTGAACGTCGTGCCAATAGAGTGGCTGAGCGGATAATCTAATTTTCTATCCTTTTTTGTTCCATTATGTCCAGGTGCGTCGTAAAGTGAAGACTGAGGAGAGCCCTCGCCTCAAACCGAGTGACATGAGGAATTTCATCACCATGTTTGTGGTCTTCGTGCTGTTTGCCATCTGCTGGGCTCCACTCAATCTGATCGGCTTGGCGGTGGCCATAGATCCGACCCGCGTGGCTCCCCGTATCCCCGAGTGGCTTTTCGTGGTCAGCTACTTCATGGCCTATTTCAACAGTTGTCTGAACGCCATCATCTACGGCTTACTCAACAGGAACTTCAGGAATGAGTACAAGCGTATTGTCTCCTCCGTTTGGGTGACTCGGCTTTTTGTGACAGAGACCACAGATGGCAGGACCGTGCGGAGCAAGCCATCGCCGCCGCCGCTCAACAACAATGATTCAGTCAGAGAACGTATAAACAAAGATTGAATCTGTTAACATTGAAACGTGGCTCAACAAGCCCGTTAAATGGTGTTTCCTGGTTTTATGTGACATCCAAACAGTGGTGCAGCTAAAGAGTATCAAGTAACAGATGGAACTGGAAAACATGGTTTGGTGGTTTTCTATTGGCTGGCATCAGTACAGGGAATAGATGACCATGTTTACATCTGTGGATATGTTTTTATAATTTCGGGTAAAGTTCTCAAGAATTATATATAATTATTTGAAAGTGTAGTTTTTGCTAAAAGCCCTAAATAAGGATGATTTTGCAAGTTTTCTCTGTGACTCATTCAGCAGACATTTTAATAGATGTTGTATCCGAAAAATGAGCCATGGATCACTGTTTCATGTTTTTCCCATGATTACTCTAAAAACAATCTAAATGGTACATTAACAATATTATTATTACAAATGTAATATCCTTTAATGTCTGCTGCTGTAGAATATATTTCACAGAACTTGGTAACCAATGATAAACATGTAACTTCAAAAGCCTCAAATAGTAAAACTCACCACGCACCTGAATGTTAGATTAGTAAAAGAAGCGATGATGGCATTTTGTTGGTGTGAAATCAGGTCTGACAGGGTTTGTTGCGTTCACACACATGTGGGATGTCAGAATTGCACATTGCACCTGAATGTGGCAATAACGTACACTCCATGCTGCCTGATCTGACCCTGCACTGCTCTGTAAAGAATAAGAAAGAAGCTTAGTAAGAAACATTCTAAAGAAGTTTGTATTCAGGAAATCACTCCAGTAATGACTGATACAAAGCAAGTCATGACCCAAAATAGCACCCAAACATTTAAGCTGTGTCAACAAATATGGTTGTTTTAATTTGTTTGATGCATGTGATGTAGCAGGTGGAGGACGCCTACGTACAGTACATATCTACTATTACTCTTCAGCTGTTTTTGTTTGACCATGCTGGAACTTTATTGCGATATCAATTTTATACAAGACATGAATGCACATTGCATAATGTATAATATAAATTCAGCATGTTTCCTGGAAACCAATAATAATAATAATTTAATAATTTATCATATTCAATTTATTCCCCAGAAATTTAAATAATTTCAACTCTCAGCTGTGATTCTGCATTTAGCATTTGTTTACTAGTTGCAGCATGAGTTATATACATAGCACAATTTGACATGATTTTAAAATACAATATATAGAGTGCAATATATGAACAATATGTGATAAAATATTCTGTAAAAAAATAGCAATTTGTAGACAAAAATATAAAAGAGACCAAGAAAAAATTAATTATAAACACACTCAGACAACACACAGTGCAGGAAAATACAGCAGATTTTTTTACAAAGGGAGAGCACAACTTCAGACCTTGAGGTCAACAGATCAATAAAATCACAATGCAATACATTCTTCAATTTCGCAGAATAATTCAACAGCATGAGAAAATTTAATACTACCCAATTTGTGAATGGCAGCTTTTTTAAAAACCTCTTTTCTTTCTGCTAGTACAAACTCTTGCCTGCTACTACGTGACGAACATGGTATGAATGGACTGTGTGTGTAACAGCTGATAACATAATAAATTTGCCAAAAAGCCAATAACTGTCCAATAATGTAATACAAGTGCTAAAATTATAACGTAATAAATTAAATGAAGTTATTTCCCTGGTGAAATGATTTAGTTTTTTCAAATGTAATAACTGAGCTGATAACATAAGTTATTACATTATTACAGTATTGGCAAAAAGTTATTAACTTATCAGTTCAGGACTTTTATTTTATTTACATTATTGGCTAATTATTATGTTATTGGCCTGTTACATTTCAAAGAGGGTAAATTTATTACATTATTGGCTGTTATTACATTACTGGTTGCTACAAACATTTTACCGCAGTCTAAACAGAGCCCTAACACTGCAAATCAGAACACAGTGGTCATGTGATCTTATCGCAATGCCACAGGTGATATCCAACATCAGTTGCAACTACAAAATAATCTAAATTGTAAAAAATAAAGTAGTTGAGATGGCTCCTTACCTTTAAGTAATGTCACAAACTCTATATATCTACTATAAATGATGCCGCTCTGCAAGTCACACAAGCACAAAAAGATGATACACAACCAGGGTGTTCTCCTGTCTCATATGTTAAATTGCTCTAGAAAGAGTAAGTGGATAAATACATTGATGCAGCAAATGATATAAAATGGACACAGGTTCCTCTGCCTCCTACATGAGATAAACTATTATTTGTCAAATATTCAATGCGTTGTCAGTGGCAACTTTTCTGCATTCTAAGAAAAAAGCAAAATCTCAGCCTTTTATTTCACAGGACATTTATTTATTTATTAACCATTTTTCATTAATAATTTATTTTCTAAAAAAAAAAAAATTACAAAAAAAAGAAAAATGAATCACCGAGGACACATTTTGATGCTTTCACTGTGGAAAAGAAAGAAAAAGAATGAGAGCATTGGTTTGATGGAGTGACATGCGTTGCCTCTTAGCTGAAATGTGTTTAGAAAGATGCCAATTGTTAAGACGGCAAAGCTCATATCTGTATTTCCATCTCAGGGTGCTTACTGAGCATTTGTGTTGTACTTTTGTGTTATAACTTTTTTTTCTGAAAGCTTTGCAGTTTATTGACTTCCATATGAGAGGAGTCTGAAGACAATACAAAGGGATATTATGTAAATTAGTGTCAGTGTGGTTTTTAATTGTGGTTGTGTTATTGGAGATATATTTAAAATGTTCTTTTATATAAATATCTATATATCTATATATGAGGCTCAATAACCCCAAACAAATAAATTGTGTTATCAGAATATAACTTAACCTCTCTTTCCATTAACTCCACTTGCTCAGTACATCTCAACCCAAGTTTAAAAATCTCATTTAATCAGCATATTCTTCTTCTTGAGTGGGGAGCGGTACAATTATATCTGATTTATAATCAGCTTATATAACCAGTGTCAGTAATTCCAGGATTTGTACCTTTTTTTCCACCTTTGACCTCATTTTGCAGCACATTTGTGTCTACTTATACAGGGTTAAAAGAAAAAAAAGAAGCAATGTGCAAAAGCCATAGATCAAGAACAGCAACAGATGCAAAGCTCAAAGTCATTCTATAAATATTCATGGGACAGAACAGATGCAAGAGAGTTGCGAGCAGAGGATGAATATTCGGAGGCCAACAATGACATTTGTAGTACAGAGGAAAGTAGATGACAGGAGACCATAAAGTCAGCGAGATTCAGATAAATACGGTGACTGCTGCCCTGACAACAGAGGTGGGAAGGTCATTACACCGTTAGGGAAGCGGGGGCGGTGTCTGGGTCGCTGCAGGGTATGCGAACAGCAACAAAAACAAAAAAAAAAGAGTGATGTTGCCACAGCGCTAATGAGAAAACTATCGCTGTGTTTTAGATGCACTTTGGGGAAAGTGAAGACTTCAATTTAAACCAAAGAAATGGGCATGGCTGATGGAGTTGGTTACAGATTCACTTTGTCAAGTTAATGCTGGAGGAAAACTTTAAAACACCGTGGGTCCTTTCATTTCTTTCAGAAGTGCCATATTTTCTATTAAAAAAAAAAACAAGTCCATTCAGAAAATCTGGTTTGCCTCCATATTGCTTCTCTTTATATGTTCAGGAGATGACATTTGTATACAGAAAGTTTTCTTTGCATCATCACACAGACCTCAGATAGGAAACACAATTGCCAAAACAGAAGAACAAATATTATCTTTTTCTACATGCAAG
This sequence comes from Lepturacanthus savala, assembly GCA_030544235.1. Classification (NCBI taxonomy): domain Eukaryota; kingdom Metazoa; phylum Chordata; class Actinopteri; order Scombriformes; family Trichiuridae; genus Lepturacanthus; species Lepturacanthus savala. Next base: position 23,782,999 of record CM060479.1, on the reverse strand, counting down.
CATGCATACATGAGATGTTCAACAGCTTAAAGGATAGGTTCACTGTCAAAAATGTGCTTAGCAGCACAACTATTGTAGCTTTTTTTTCATGAAATAACCACTCTGCACCACATTCTCTAATTGTTTGGGGGTATCTGTGGCACATACCTCCCATTCCTCAAAAGGAGAATTGTTATTTTTGTTTTAATGTCTTTTTATGATTGCCAAACTGGGCTGCGTTTGAACCAGACTATCACTGTTTGCTCGTCTGAATAATTTCAGGCATAAAATACACGTTGGAAATGTTACACAAGTATTCCTGAGGATTTTTTTTTTTAAACATGCACACATCAGACATGGGTTTCACAAAATGGGTTGTAACTTATAAAAATGTGGCATCTGAGTGTGTATCTTGAAGTCCTAAATGTCTATTGTGGAAAAAAAAATATTGTAATGTTTTATTACTTTTCTGATGCAGCAGACAATTTAAAATGTCTTTGAACATAATTGGAAAAAAGATATGTGACTGAACTTTTACCACTTGACTACTGTGTCTTGATAACTGTGTTCTGTTCCTGAGGCTGTGAGAATATGCATGCTTGTCTGTCGTTCTTTATGACAGACATTCATTGAAAAGGAGGCACCAACAAACAGGTGAATGGTCTGAGTAACATGAACCAAAATCAGTGGAATGTAATGGAATTTGAAATTTTTTAACACTCAGAAACACTTGGTTTGCGACAGAGACTGAGTCCTATCAAACTGAAATGTGTGAAAAAAATGATATAAAAAAGATATGCATTATGTGTAAAGTTCTCCTGAAACATGGTTATGGAAAATAAAATGAATATATCATTTGTGCTCTGTGATATTTGCGCATTCATCCATCTGGGAAATCAGTAGAATTACAGAATTGAAAAAATGTTGCATGCAACAGCCAACTTTGGTGAGTTGTTTCTATACATATTATACATCTGATATTTAATCTCCTTCACCTTCAAGACAGTTATTTGGTAACTCACCACCACTGTCTCTGCTACACTGTCTTTACTGTTCCTTTGTGACCATATGCTGCCGATTCTCCTGAATGAATTACAGCACCAGATACACAATGAAATCAGACTTTCCTGCAGATATTTACCACAGCATTTTATAGCTTAGATTTTTGATTTAATTATATACTAAATCATACTAAATACTACACACTACCTTTAGATAGTCAGTCATTTTCTATATCACAGGGGTCTGCAGATGGTCACCAGCCTTTCTTGGGGCACACACACCATTCACTTACACACTCACAACTATATTTAGAGTCTCCAATTAAACTCAGCATTTTGAACTGTGGGAGAAAAACCCACGCAGACACAAGGAGAACAGGCAAACTCCACACAGAAAGGTCCCAGACCAAGGTCTTGCCTTTGTCTTGCCTTTGTAACTGGGGCGACACGGTGGCTGTTGCTGTGAGGCAACGCTGTTGCCTCACAGCAAGAAGGTCGCAGGTTCAAGACCTCCTTGGTCCAGGGTCTGGGACCTTTCTGTGTGGAGTTTGCATGTTCTCCCCGTGTCTGCGTGGGTTTTCACCGGGTACTCCGGCTTCCTCCCACAGTCCAAAAACATGCTCAGGTTAATTGGTGACTCTAAATTGTACAAAGGACAAAGAGGTGAGTATAGGCTCACTAAAGGGATCCAAAATGCCAGCTTGGCCCTAGGTTTGCGGTTGGGCTCACTTGCTAAGAGAACAATGAAAAGACATTTTTAGTCATGAATAATGTATAATCACCCACTACACAAAACAATAATGAAAGAAAAATTACATCTCAATTCTCAATTACAGACGCAGCATGGAACACCTATAAAATTCCTTCTTTTTGATGGCAATCTGACTTTTTAACTCTTCTTGCTTCATATGAAAATAGGATCTAATTATACTAATTGTTTTAATGTTCTTTTGTTGTACTTTTCCCTCTTTTTTAACATTAGTAACTACATATATGTTGTTTTTATCTTGTTATCCCTTGTCATGTTTAATTAGTTGTCTTGTACTTTTTAATGTGAGCTACTTGGCACTTAGTCGCTGAACATTCCCCTGATTAATGGCACACAGGATCCCCCCCGGATGCCAACTGCTGCTGTGTCACAGACACAAGCCCCTGCCCCAAACACCACCACAGAGGCCTCCAGGAAGAAATGCTTCTACAGATGATCACCACCACCTGCCAGAAGTGACACACACACACACACACACACACACCCACACGGTTGGCTGTACTCCTACTATACTTAAAGTAAAAAAAGTTAAAAATCTATTTAGCTATTAGCTATAATGCTAATGCTTAGGCATTTAAATGGGTAAATCCTGAAAATTAGGATGAAATGAGATGTTTTCTTTATGATCAAGTTGGAAGGAAAAAAGAAAAATTTGAAATGATATATTAGGTGCAGGGGTTAGCGCTGTTGCCTCACAGCAAAACGGTCACAGGTTCAAGACCTCCTTGGTCCTGGGTCTGGGACCTTTCTGTGTGGAGTTTGCATGTTCTCCCCGTGTCTGCGTAGGTTTTCACCGGGTACTCCGGCTTCCTCCCACAGTCCAAAAACATGCTGAGGTTAATTGGCGACTCTAAATTGTCCATAGGTGTGAGTGTGTGAGTGAATGATGTGTGTGCCCCACGATTGGCTGGCGACCATCTGGGGTGTATCCCTGCCTCTCGCCGTAACGCACTGGGATAGGCTCCAGCAGACCCCTGCGACCCTAATGAGGAATAAGCAGGTATAGAAAATGACTGACTGACTGACTTTGTAACTGGTACAAGGAGTAGAGGAGACAAACCCAAGTTCAGACCCCAGCTAGGACAGGAAACAGTGATATAGTGGAAACAATGAAACAATGAAAAGGGGAATGCAGGCCCAGGGAAAATTGGGATAGAAGTGGTGAACTGATATGTGGGAAACTGAGGCTGAGGGTTGGAAGCTGGGGTCCAGGGCATGGCCCATAAGACGAGGGACAGGAGATAGGGAGCGGAGCCACGGCAGGCGGACTACATGGTAACAGGAGATGTAGGGTTGGACGAGAGAGAAAAAAGAAGATGGCAAGAAAACAGCATAAAAACATAAATGGCTTCAATCATAGAAATGCTGATGAGTCCAGAGGCCTGAGTAGGGCTTGATAACTGAGATGACTTTCAGCTGGTGTGGCTCTGCTCTGACACACACACACACACACACACACACACATGTTAAATCTGGCCATTAGAAGATCCAAATATCCAAATGAGCTCACAGTTTAAGCGATCAGGGACAAAATCAAAATTTTATTCAAGAATTTTAATTTTAAGTGTTCAGTCATATGACTTCTACTGTAACTTCCAAAGTTTACAGTTTGTCTCAGTGTTGTCCTGTCCAGCTGTGGAAGGATACAGTAGAAGCAAAACGAGTGAATTAGGGGATTTAGCGCTAAAAATACTTTAAATGAAACAAGACTTGATTTGATTAAGCTACATGGCTGAAGGTGACAGTATAGCAAAGCCCCCCTCCCAACACTTACTAAAGTGTATTATGTATGAAGGGACCTGTCAACAGCTAATATGAACAGAAGGAATGCACCAATTTTCAATTGATACATAGTTTTTGTTTAAGACTGATTTGAAACATTGTAAATCTATCCCTTTAAGACAGGGGTCACTGACCCTGCTCCTAATTATTTACCCATTATCAAGTAGCTGAGGCTTGTCAAGGGCTTGTTAATAATTAGAACCAAGTGTGTTGGAGTGGGGACATTCTTAAAACATGCAGGATGGTAGCTCTGGTGATTCTTGTTTGATGGTGAGGATGTGAATGAAATGAAGTTACAGGTTAAATGACTGCAAATGGGGTCACGTCAGGCAATGGTGAGGAGATATATCTTTAATTTAACATAACCTATATATAAAATTGGAATTGATTCGACATTGATCCACAGACTAATCCGCTCTCGCAAATTAGCACTAAGTCTCAGCACTTTGAATTTTAAAAATAAGTGTCAAATTATCAGTGCATGACAGAAGGGTTTTTTAGCAGCTCCACACACACTTACAATGTTATGAACAGCTGTGTAGTGTTGCCCAGTAGTTGCCTGACAGAGTAAGGCATTGGGAAAAGTAAATGCAGATTAGATTTTAGCAGACAGCCGGACACAGACAAGTGACTGGTGGTGATTCAGCACCGGAGGCAAGGATTATGATTAAGAAAGGGGGATGTGGTTAAAAGAAATTACTGCTAGCTCAAGATGAATAATTGCAGGAGATGATGTCCAGATGGTGGTCTTGACTCATCCCCATAATCAAACTCCATACACACACCGCCGATGGGATGCTCGGGGAAAAGTAAGATATTTGCTGTTGCTTCACCGGACAAAATATTTTTCATGTGGTGGAAATAACACTTTCTTCACTTAATAAAAGTATGCAAACGGTAATTTCTTAGAAACTGTGTGATAAGAAAATTAAAAAGTCAAACTCTCATGGCCTCATTTATCAAACCTGTCCTTTTCACTAAAGGAGAGCCTCTCCAACCACAATATAGCGAGGGAGGGGACGGCATGGATGAAAAGTCACATCACCCAACCTGCTGCCAAAGATGAGGAGGACAGCTGATATTAAAGTGATTAATAAGGTGCTCAGGTATAATCATTTTGCTCATTATCGGTCCATTCTTTGCTTAAATATCAAACTGTAATTTCACCCCACTTAAAAAAGTTGCTTTCTCCATCGCGTGGAAGTGAAGTTCAAGAGATCAGTAGTTCAACCTAACACTTTACGCTCATATTTCCATTTGATATCTCGTGTCTTTCTATGGCACGGCTCCACTGACTGACTGTGTTTTCCTTTAATGACTCTGATTAACTTTTAGTGTGTAAAAGAGGAAGCTCATCTATCGCATGGATTAACGGACTAATCCATGTGTAAGAACCAATATTGCACAATTTCCTTTCCCTTTAAAGCAGAGATTAAAGGGCCCTCTTTCATTAAATTGACTTAATGTACTACAGCCATAGGTATTATGAGGTGAATACTGTATGGATCTTTTTTTAGATAGCTGTTAATTCAGGAAGGCCTCATAGCAATTAGTTTCTGTCGGATACACTAGTCATGTGACCAGTCTGCTTCCTCCTCCTCCCTCTCATTTACTCCTTTTCCTTCTACCTCCTCTCCTCAGGGTTCCTGCTAATTTCCCTAATCACCTGATCAGGGACACCTGAGCCTAATTGGCATGCTAATTGCTCAAATAAAGGAATGGCGATTCTGTTGTTTGAACTTTGTTTCTATTCAGTTTGGGCTGAGGTCCCTGGTGGTTCAGTTTTTGCTTTTGTTTAGTCTATTACATACTTTGCTATGCTAAAATTAGTGCTAAAGAGCTGGCTTCAGTAGTGGCTTTGATGGCCCATTCAGGCTTGGCTCAGTTTCTTCTCCTACCTTCTTCTTATATTTGGCCGGATCTCCAGTTCCTCGTGGTCTGGTATTATTTGAATACTTTGATTATGTTGAATAAAAATTTAATCACTTTTTGCACAAGCTTGTGTGTATCTTCGTCGTAAATCGTCGAGTCATTCCATTGTTTGGGAGACCGTAACAACTTTTATGATCCGTGCATAATTTCTCTTTAGAGAATATATTTTGAGCTGGCGCTGCATGGTAATGAAATTCCTGTAACCTTTTTTTTTGGCGTGAGAGTTAGCTGGTTGTTGCTGTTGGATTGCAGACCTTGCACTAATAACTTTGTCCCAGTGGGCCAAACAGTGTCAGGTGTTGCTTGCCCCACGTTGTTTGTTGTCTTTAAGTACCTTCCATCATCACAGTTACCTTTGATCACAAACTTTTGTTAAATGCAACTTGTTTTCATTCACATGCCAATTGGCATACTGTGTGGAGCGTTGATTTACCTTATATTGTTATTTTGTCATGCCGAGGTGCTAATTGGCAAGCTCTTGCATGCACCTGTGTTGGACACCATCGATTGTGCTGCTGTGTTGTGGGCACTGATTTCTTTTGGGCGTGCTGTGCTATCTGAGGTTCTGTTCTGTTTTGACGGTCTGTTTCAGTGCAAAAATGAGGGAGTTTAATCTGGGAGAGTTTGTTGCGAAACCGACCCCTGCTGTTTCCCAAAGCTGCAGAAGGGACGGTTTAATCCTCATTGCTGATCATTTCTGCAACACCGTCTAAACAGGTGAATGAAAGTGATAAAGGCAGAGGTCTTGTTCGCGCTGATTGACAAAGACGCCTTGCTGGGTGAATCAAAGGGCTCTCCAGGGAGCACACAGCTGGATATTGAGTTGCGCTGCTTAGCAATATGGGAGGAAGAATTAGATAATGAAAGGAGGGAATGAGAGCTGCACTTGCCTTGATTTCACAGGAAACATGTATGTTGTAATCCGTCTGGACTTCAATCCGGTGACTTTGATGTACACAGATGTTTTGGTATGATTCCTTCCTTCATTGAAAAGGAAGTAGTTGAATACTTGGTCTTGTTAAAGCGTGTCACGTTAACCTTGGAAAAGCCCAAATGTGTCTGGGTTTTGCTTCTTGAGTGCACGTCTCCCTGTCTGATAACTCATGTCTCGACTATAAACAAGTCAAGGTTGCTGTGCTGCTGGTGATATGAATTGGTTTCCGAGGCATATTGGCAGAAATTTCACCTCTTCAGGTTAAATGAAACATGAGATCTTGACATTGAACACAAGAAAGAAGCGTGGTTTGATCACTGGTGCCATTCTATAAATGTCAGTGATTTTGGCCTTCGTGGTCTGCTACTGGTGGAGGACTTTAAAAAAAAACGCTTACCGGACGAAATCGCCATTTACATCAATGAGCAAAAGGTGTCCATGCAGATGAGAATGTACTCACTGGCAGGGGCAAGTTTTGAAAAGTTCATCAAGACAATTTGGGGCACAAATTTCCAAAAATTTGTGACTCATGCAGAGAGTGAAAAAGCACAAATGGGATCTTGGTTGGAGACAGTGGCGGAATTGGCTGAGGGTTTCATGGCTTGTTGTGATCAGTTGATTCCGGCCATCTCTCCTCCACTGTCTCGCACGTCCCTCCTGTTTGTTCTACTCCACCTCCAGATGTTTTTTTTTCCTCTTCCGTGGATGAGCTCTGGGTTATGATGCATGTGTGGGATGACATTGAAACAACCTGAGGGTTATTTCTTCAATGGGGAATATGCTCATGCATAAATGGACACCATTTTGCATTTCCACAGATGGAGAGAAGATGCTCCAATACTTTGATTTGGAATACAAGTGCCCTTTTGACACATGGACTGTTTTACATTTACAATGGAGATAACAGGGTAGATACTTCCCTGTAGACCAAGACTAAGCAGGCTTAAAGGATTAGGATCAGATGAAGTGTAAATGTGTATTTTGTAATAATACATCTACATATAAACTGATACTGAACATCTAAAATCTGTATTCTGACAATTTAGTAAAAACATAAGGATTTGTTGTCAAAGTGTTTGCTCCCTTCTTGATTTCTTATTTTTTTGCACATTCGTCACACTTGAATGCTTCAAATCACCAGATTTAAATATTAGTCAAATACAGCACAAATCTACATGGCCCTGTGTGGAGAAAGTGGTAAATGGAGCTAACAGAGCTTCACACAAAATAGGAAGCAAGCAGCAGTGATGGGCAGGACTTCATGAATCCAGAATTTCCATTGAGGGAGAAAAATTAGATGTTCTTCCAGCCCCTTTTATGGGGAAAAACATCTGACAATATCATAACTTGCCGGTTTGCCTTTTAAGTTTTAACAGATGGAATTAGTGTATTTTTGGTGCCAGAACAGAATATGATTCCCAAAACTATTCACGCTGATTACAGTTTTTGTCCTGCTGACAAAAACAAACTCCTCATCTGCTGCTCAAGAACAGCAATCACGGTGTCATCATTGCTCCACTTCAAACACCTTCGGTCACTGGATTGTACTTTACAGCTGACAGAAGTGCAGTCATTTCCTGTTGCAGGAGTCAGCTGTCTGCTCTGCTGAGCACCAAAGGAGTCTGAGGACTGTTGATAGCTGCTGACACACGATGAAGATGATAAAACTTTGCTCAGATCAAGCCTGAAAATCTTCTCGACAAAATATCAGACAAAAAATATACATCCATCTAACATAAAATTACAACCACAATAAACAAAGTTCAAGGTCTTTCAATGTACATCAAGCTCCATAAGGCTGTACAATTAAATACTCATGTCATATATCCAATATTGAATGTTTTATCCGTATTTTATCAGTTATAGACAATATATTGTAGCTATAGCATTGACGTTAATGGCCATATTTGTTTCCCATAATGTATGACGAGAATCTTCTGACCAATTGGAGGCATATCCAGGAGGAAATAACTCTTCTTCTCTTCTTTTTACCGACCCCTGAAAAATAAGGCAGGCCTAAACCCAGCCATACATACTGTGCCAGCTATACAGGTTACACTCACACTCACTCACTGAGGCGTGAAGGAGGTGTAATAAATGTTTAGTTTTCCAAAAACAGCGTGAGTGAGAGCAAGAGAAACGGCAGAAGGAGGGCAGAGTCATTTGGTTGGAAAAGTTCTCTTATATGCAAAAACTTTGGGTTCCAAGAATCCAAAGAAGAACAGAGGCACATAACACTATAATTTCAATATTGAACAAAATAATCAAGATAATGGTTTTGATTTTTGCTTTTTTTTTATAATGCATTTTTTTATAATTATTTGAGCAGCCCTAAAGCTCCACTTTAAATTTTAAGGTTGACTAGTATACAAAGGAGTGCTTCAGGTTAACATCACTGAATTGTGGAACCCTGTTTACAATTAGTACTCACTTAATATGCTATTATAGTGATTTCTCTAGGTGTTGGCCTCCAACCTTCGAGCAGATTTTCACTTAGTGGAGTAGTTTTGACTTTACAGTAGTGGACAAACATGTTTATTACGTAATATTGTAATGTAAGAGAGTGAAAGTCTGAAAAATATGTTTAGAATTGTATTGAATTTTACAAATTCAATGCGTTTTTTTTTCCGGAATAACAGATGGATGCCCAGTGTTGCCCTCGTTGTCATGGCAACAGATGCTGCATTCAGTATAAAACCTACATCTGTTAACAAACCCTCCCTGCTCTTCGATATCTGGCTGTAACCCGGTGAACATTAGTATTCTTTTTTTTCATTTTTCTTCCAGCATGTTTTATCAGAGTATAATGCTAATAGTTTCATCAATAATTGCGGTTGCAGATGTGTGTAGTCATTCATTCATTAGTTTCATTTGACTGGTTTCATCACTTTCAGTACTTTGTCAGCTATTGTTAACAATATTTCATTGACAAAGTAATGGCTCTTGTACATTTGGGATTCAAAATGAAAGGATTAACTTGCAGAGAGGGTAGGAAATCTGTTCTTTTTAGTATTACGCCTATAAGCCCCATCCTTAATATATTTTAGATTGGAGAATTTAGGATTGTGAATCAGTCTTTAGGCTTTGCCATTCTTATGTTGCAAGGTGGTACTCTAGAACCTATTTATTAAACATAAGCTCTATGTCATATGAACAATTACTGCAGTACATTATATTGGTGCTATGAGCAAGGCAGGCACAACATCTCCATTAATCCACTGACATGCATTGAGGAGATGTGGGAGACCTAATAGGTGGCATCATGTAAAGTTTGACTCTGTGCATGTGTTTAAAAAAAACAATTAATTGATGGAAAAACAGTACAAAAGAACTGTAAAAAAAAAAAAAAAAAAAAAACATGACAGTGCAAAATTGCAGGCTCCACGGAGAGGGACCAACTCCCCATGCAGATAAACACAGTTCACAAGATAACAACAGCAAAATGTTAATTTTATTTCATTTGAATAATGTCGTAATTAACACTCATGAATATTATAATCCATGTCTGCCAAATCTATTCTGATAGATGCTGCAAAATCTTACAAAGCAAACCTATATTTGTCCAACTTCAACAGCCAGAGGAAGAATACCAGCTCTCATCAAACCAAAAGATCTTTGTCTTCTAGATGAACAATATGCAACATATAATTCAGGGCCAAAACTACATTTGATATGCACATATGTCCTAAATTTGGGCTTTGACAGAACATTTCCAAATCCTTGTTCTTAAAAGAATTCAGTGAAAGCTTATGTTTAATGCAATCAACATCACAGCAAAAATTATTCCTGTAGATATATGGCATATCCACCTCCTTGGAAATTTAGTTAAGCTCTTTTGACCATAGAGAGCTGTAAGATTTGCTCAGCATCAATACTTTCTTGTTTAATCTGTACTCTGCCACTTTGATTAAACGGTTCCACAATCAGATCATTCCACATTTTTGCTGTGCAGACTCTGATACACAGTCGGTGTCTCCCTGAATTGTTGGAATCGGAGCAATAAAACATAAAGAAATGCGTAGCGCTAGTCTAGTTTCAGATTCTTTTAAACCTCACACCCCTGCAGCAGTATGAAAGAGACACATGCATTGTGAAGTTGGATATCCATAGAAAAGCCAAGATAAGGCTTTCGGTATGTTAAAAACTGATCCCATTGCTCTCCCAGCAGATTCAAAAAGGGATACAATTCCAACTTCCTTCATTAATCTTTAGAGCTAACTCATTTACAAATAATGGAAAATGAGTAGGAGTATATCACCTTGTTTTACTCCAAAAGCTGCATCAAATCACAAAGCAAACATATCACTAAGAACACTTTATGCTTTATGTCCAACCCTGCTTACATATAAGAGAAGCAAATCCCTGTTGATCCAGTCAAACACCTTAGGCAGGTCTAGTTCTAATGATAGTTGAAACTAGAAGTAAATGATGGCTACAGGCTTGTGAGAAGGGGAAGGCGAAGAATGACTGGAAAAGACGATAGGAAAAGAATTTATTTGACAAATTAAATTTTTACAGTTTTGCAAATGGCTTGATGTGAAAAATCTACATAAGTATTCACAATATGGGCGTGTTGAGGATTATCTGGGCCAAATATGGCAACTGTGTGTATTAATGAAGTGGCCTGGTTAATGGTTTAGTTGAGGCCACTGGAATCAGTGCTGAAACTCATCTGGTCCAACATAGGGACAGAATAGGGCCAGACACACTCATCCAGTTGGCTGAGATATGGCTCTGTCATGGGCCTTATGTGGCTCGTGTTCTGGCTACCAGATCTGGACCATCTGTGGACCATAATTCCACAATAATAATAATAATAATAATAAACTTCCTTGGGTCTCCTGAAAGGCTCTATATAAATCAAGTTATTATTATTATTGCTGTATTTGGGCCAAGGGTAAGTGGGCTGTGTGGAACAATGCTGCCATGTAGGAATCCTTTCTCCCTGTCTCGTTTGTTTTGATTTTCCATTTCTTACATTTTGGTATGGGGCATGAGTCTTTGTAAAGTAACAGACATATTTTTGTTATGAACCACATTTATGGCTCTGACGCAGGCATATTTTATTATTGAATTTGGATGTGAATTAATCTAACAGGTAAAAGCCTGGATTGACTTGGTATATGTCTAAAAAGAGTGATTTTGAAGCTGTAAACATGGATGTGATGGGGTGCTTGAAAAAAAATCACTATCTGCATATGATTATTAACAACAGAGCTGAAATTATAGATTACTCAATAATTCATGCCCATCTCAGTTCAGGAACATTAAATATTGAATCCCCAACAGCAGCCCTCATTAGCAAACTACAATATAGAGTATTATATATGAACAAGTGAATTATGACATGTTTTCCACTATGCAAAATGCATATTAATGTATCTGAGAAGATCAGATCAACTTTATCTTAAACAGAAACAGGATGGAAGCCCATAATTGGTTGGGCAGGATTTAATTCATCCTTTGCCCTTTTGTACTCTGTGCCCTTTTCCGATTGAACACCAAGATGAAGTTTTTAATGCAGTCTGAGTCTGAAGGGCATTTCATATTTCCATTAACTACTCGGATCTGAGGCGCAGTTTACTTCCCCTTTCTCTCTTTCTATAAAAGTATATTCATACAAAGGACATAAAGAGAAGTATTAATGTGTAGGATCTGACCTGGCTGGCTGGCATACTTTAGCTAAGTAAGTGATAACATTATTGCTACAGCAAGGATCAGTTTAATGGTCAATAAATTGGTGGCAGAGTAGCCACTATATAGTGAACAAAAGCAATACGAGTAATAGAATATCAAAAGTGAGGCAAAGTGAGAAGTGTTTTGTGTATATACAGTATATATATATATATATATATATATATATATATATATATATATATATATATATATATATATATATATATATATATATATATATATATATATATATATATATATATATATATATATATATATATATATATTATATATAATGTGTAGATTACTGTGTGTGTGTGTGTGTGTGTGTATACATACACACACACACACACACCCTTAAAGCATAACATAAGTAGTACTGTAGTTTATCACACCTGAGTTCAATTTCCTGGCCTGATTACTGCCACACCTGTTCTCACTCACTCGCCTCAGATAAAGTCAGTGTTCATGACTCCATAAGAAAGAGACTGGGCAGAAATGTCTGCATGGCAGAGTTCCAAGAACAAAACCACTGCTGAGAAAAAAAAATAAAATAAAGGCTTGTCTCAGTTGTCTCAGATCTTGATGATCCCCAAGACCTTTGGGCAAATACTCTTTGTTCTGACAAGACAAAAGTTGGACTTTTTGGAAGGTGTGTTCCATTACATCTGTCGAAAAGGTAACACCACATTTCAGAAAAAGAACACCATGGCAACAGTAAAAATGGTGGCGATATTGTGATGGTCTGGGACTGGGGTTTGGCTGCTTCAGGACTTGGAGGACTTTCTGTGATAAATGGAACCATGAATTCTGTGTCTTCCAAAAAATCCTGAAGGAGAATGTCCAGCCATCTGTTAGTGACATCAAGCTGAAACAAACTTTCTGCAGCAGAACAATGACCCAAAACACAGCAGCAAGTCCACCTAGAATGGTCAAAGTCAAAGTTCTGACCTGAATCCTATTGAGATGTTGTGGCATGATCTTAAAATGGCAGTTCATGCTCCAAAACTTCTAATGTGGCTGAATTACAACAATTCTGCAAAGATGAATAGGCCAAAACTCCTTCACAGCTCTGTAAAAACTCATTGAAGTTCTCAAATGTTTGATTGCAGTTGTTGCTGCTAAAGTCCCAACCAGTTATTAGGTTTAGGACGCAATGACTTTTTCACACAGGGCCATGTAGGTTTGGATTTGTTCATTTCTGTTGTCTAAAATGTGTCTGATTCTCTCCATTTATTAGTGCTTCAGTATGAAGTATATTAAGTAAGTAGCTATTATAATGAATATTATATTGTATTCGCTGTGTGTGGGATTTATCCTTGAGACATGAGTCCACTACGAAGCCAGCAATTGATTTCTCTTCATTCTGTCTGTGTTGCAGATGAACTGTGGGACTTATTTATTTCAGTTTTAAATTTAACTACCTTTCCCACAATGTTCATCTTTTATGAAAGTTTGCTAACATATATTTGCAAGTGTAGGGTCTTTGATGTAAATTTATATTTTGTATACTACACTCATAAATGTTATATGTTCTTTTGTACATGTGGGAGAATCTTCTCCCTTCTCAAATTCTAGACAAGAAAAAAGGTTTCTGACAGACAGCAGCTTCCGGTCTAGACTCTACACATTCTAACACAGGAGTGAAAAACAAGACTGATATGTAGACACAATCAAACCACTTGTTAAGGGGATGATACCCTGATAATATCTGTGTGCTAACCTTGCTGTGTCTGATTTCAGCTCAGCAACCTGAGAGGATCGACATTTTTAATGAGTTTCTGCTTCATATTTGTTGTTTTACCTAGCGAAAAACCTCAGAAAGAAAATTGCTTATTGAATGTTTTTAAGAGAAACAACTCAATTCCACCGGAAATTCCCACAACAGTCACAAAGTAACAAAATTGCCTTACCTACGCACTTTAGAGATAAATGCGGTTTTAAATCTCAAAATACAATGAAACATTAAACAGTGGGGTCCCTCAGAGCTTTGCTTTATTTCCTATTCTTTTTTTTTTTCATTTACAGTACACAATATAACCCAGCAATTGCATTTCACTTTTAAAATATACACAAATATACAGACGATTCGGCCCTGGTGGTTCACTTGAATGATGATAACTACATGTATGCACACCAACAGTATGTAGACACCATGATGTCATGAATAAAGGAGAGCTCCTCTGCTTTTAGGGGCTCAGAAATGGTGTAGTAGTGTGGAGGATAGGCATAAACGTAGCAAATGTTATGAGTTTAAAACAAATCATATCAGTGTGGAACATTAGAGCATGTAGGGGGAGATAAACAGCCTTCTGTCACTCTCCTAACACAGTGACCTACTAGGCTCAACAATGCCTGTTCCTGCTGAGAAAACTCAGGCGCTTCAATGTTGGGAAGGACACCTTAACACACAAGCACATTCTAAAAGTGGCTAAACTACATGTGGCGATAAAAACTTAGACTTGTCCTGCACATCTCCCCTCCCTCCCATGCTGGGTTTACAGCTGCTATTTGGGGATGGGGTTGGCTGCGACTGGGGTGCTCTTCATGGAAAGCTTGTCCTCTGTCCAAATCACTTATCGAATCTGTGCACACTTCCAACGTCCCATCCTGCTTCAACTTCATCACTGTCAAGAATAAATCAAAGCTCTCCCGGATCACTAACCAAGCAAGTGAACTAACATGCAAAACCCAAACTCAATTATAAATACTTTATAGCCAAGCAGTTGAAAGAAAAGCCAACCTCATTACAGAGGATTCCACTCACACCCTGCACAAGTCTTTCGAGCTACTTCCATCAGACAGCGGCTACAGAATCCCCCTGGCCATGAAAAGCACTTACAAGAACTTTATCATTCCAACTGCAATAAACTTTTAAAACAAATTATGAAGCAATAATGAGCACTTACATGAGCACAACGGCACTTTATCGCTAGGAATTTTATTTGTATATTCAAGTCTGTGCTTTGAAAAGTTTTCTGATTCTGATTGTGAATGGAGTTTAGTTAACTCTCTATATGGAAATTTCTGCACACAAACTTGTTCTATTTTTGGACTGGAATGCATTTTAGTATTTGGATATGGTGCAAATCGGTGCTGGAGGTTTCCATTTTTTTTTTTTTTATCCGTCCATGGACATAGGAGTAAATGTCAGTAAAACCTACATTTCAAATGACTGCCTTTTAGTTCAATTGAGCCAAAGTGATTGTTGCCATTTGACAATAAGTAATAAAGGGTTAATAGCCCACTTCCTGAATGAATGACACCCGGTTCAGTGTTCACATGCTGAACACTCACTGGACTGATTGACAAGCAGTCTCAGCTCTCCTGATCTAAATCTGCTCAGCAGAGGCAGTGCAGAAGGCCTATCGGTTGCCTGACTGGAAGGATTAAAGACGAGATCAAACAGTAATCTGAAATCTGTTCATTACAGATCCTCTGATAAAATGGAAATATGTATGAGTTATGTAAGTTGAACAGAGGGAGTGGGCGTCTTAAAACGGTAGAAACTAGTTAAATGGCATATAGGCTACAAATGACAGTCATCTGCAATAAAGGTCCTATATCGTGTATTTTAATGGGTTTTATTTGAAGTTCTGACACCCCTAATATGATATATTTGCAATTTAAAGTACAAAAATTCACCTCTCTGTTTTACAGAGCTTTCTCAAATGCCTCACTGGAGCTCCAGAAAGCACAGGTCATGTTTGGTCTGTCTCATAAATATTCATGAGCCTCTCTTCTGATTGGGTGATTGTCACCTAGAAGAAAAAAAAAACGTGTGTGATGGTGGGGGCATGTGGGCCATGCTGTAAACCTCTACAGGCGGAGGGAGCCAGAGAGTAGAAACAAGCTGTGAAACACAAAGTTTCCAGGTTGTGTGGTCATATTTGTGGAAATATGAAAGTGGCTATTTGCCATTTGAACACCAGGCTTTCAGTCTAATTACAGAATATGTTTCATGCTACCTCTGGTGCAACACATCACACTACTTGTAAATACACTGCACATATTAATTCAATCTTCACAATGTAAATGTGGATTTTAGGTAAGGATTGTTCTTAGCTTATAATTTTTTGACAATGTGCATCTAATATGAAAGGGAGCCTCTATTATATTGTATGATATGTAATTTCTTAGCTATTTATTTACACCTGATGTTAATGGGTTCTTGAGTAAACTGAGCTGTGCTTTCAAGCTCACCATATGAGAGGCTGTAATTGACTTGGTTATCTGACTGGTGAGCTCCTGCAATAAGGAGATGGATTCAGCTGGAAATTAGGTTTAAAAGAATGAAGAAAATTGATCAAGAAATTATTAACATTACTAATCTAGAATAAATGTATAATATATCTTTACTACAGTCCAATGTAATTCCATCCCCGGAGGTGACATTAACAATGTACTATTAAAGATGAGACAGAATAATTTCAAATTAAGTGTAAAACCTCAGAAACTACTCTCAAGGCAGTAGAGAACATACAAATATTGCTATCCATAAAATGCAGCCAAAAACAGATCAAGATATTATTCATAGCTTCAAAGCATTTTGCTCTCATCTAATCTCTATACCTCTACCTCCACAGCAACAGAAACAGATTACACTCAACTCTTCAGTACCTTAACTTTGTCACATTAAAATGAGAGCAGTAAAAAAAAAAATAATAATTTTTGCTGAGATAGTAGAAGTCATCAAGGCATTTTGTGCTGGTAATGTCCAGCACGAATGTCCCAAAGGATTGGAGCTGAATTATATCAAGCATTTCATGAGATTTTAACACCTTTTCTACTGAGGATGAATGGTCCAATTGCAAGAGACTCACACCCTTCTCTTTATAAGGTCTGCTAGTCAAAACAGAAGAAATCCTGCTAATTATAGGCACATCTCGTTCCACTTTGATCACAACATTTTAACACAAATTGGCCGCTAGTCTGCGAAAACATTATTTATTCACAATCTGGCTTTTGTAGGCTTCCCTTTTTTAATGTGTGTTGCTTGTTGAACATATTGCACACTAAGATAAACACACCGAAGCAGCTGTTATGACTTCGGAGGCACAGAAAGCTCTTGACTCTGTTGAATGGTCCTATTTGTTACAAACTGTAAGAATGTTAGGATTTGGAAAAAGAAATGTGTAGACTGGATCAAAAATGATTTATTGCTCTCCCAAACCGTCTATCTTAACAATATATCAACAACAGCATCTTATCAGAGCCATTTCATTTATATCATGGAGGGAGACTTTGTCCTTGTTATTCAATATAGCCCTAGAACCTTTAACAAATGGGATAAGAAGCAATTCTCATATCAAGTGAATTCCAGCGGGTATATCAGAATATCTCTTTGCACTGTACACTGATGTTAACTGGTCACCTTACAAAATCCAAAAAAGGGACTTCCTTATCTTTTACAATACACTAACCCATTCAGCAACATTTCTGATTACACAATAAAAAAGTGAACTAATATTTATTTGGGGGAAATACAATTCTACAAGAATGCCCTCTTGAGGTTACACAGGATTATATCACATACTTGGGACTACAAATGTCTTACACTTTTACCTAAATATAATTTGTTAGGGGCGACACAGTTCACAGGGGTTAGCGCTGTTGTCTCACAGCAAGAAGGTCGCAGGTTCAAGACCTCCTTGGGTGCATGTTCTCCCCGTGTCTGCGTGGGTTTTCACCGGGTACTCCGGCTTCCTCCCACAGTCCAAAAACATGCTGAGGTTAATTGGCAACTCTAAATTGCCTGTAGGTGTGAATGTGTGAGTGAATGTGTGTGTGCCCCATGATTGGCTGGCGACCATCTGGGTGTGTCACTGTAATGTGCTGGGATAGACTCCAGCAGACCCCTGTAATAAGGAATAAGTGGGTATAGAAGATGAGATAAGATGAGATAATTTGTTAGAAAATTTGGGAAACTAAAACAGAATAGCCTACTGGGGGACCGTGTCCCTATCTGTAATTGGCAGACTTAATGCATTTAAGATGGTATCAATCATATAATTTTCAATATATACCTATATTTATCATAGATGACATCTTTAAAGAGGCTTTGTTTTAGCATTTATTTGGGGTTATCAAAAGCACTGATTTTTAAAAAACATCCTGCATCTGCCATTAAATTAGTGAGTCTCAACTTTCCTGTTAGACTTCCACTAAAGATTCTCACCGACATTAAGCATGCATATAACGTCACCAACATTTCCATATATACATCATCCTGCTATAACCATGCCTTTATGCTGGCATTGTTAGAGAAAGACATTAGCATTCTTCTATATGCTGATGGCATTATTTTAATGGCAGAAACAGAAAATGATATACAGAAGATGTTGATGTGTGTGAATAATTGGTGTAGGAAATTGAGACTTACCATAAATAAAAAGGAAACTGAAATTATCTCAGAAAAAGCTTGCTTGATGAGGATATATACAAATAAAGGGATGTGGTTTTTCGTGCCTGTGTACATTTGTATGTATATGTATGTGCATTATATATGTGCAGTAATCAGGGGTGAGAGGCTGGTTGAAATCAATTATTTGACGATCATGTGTGTAATCTGCATGCTGAAAACCCTGATGAGGGTATAACATCAACTGAAGTCAGGAATATGTATAATATAGTCAGGAATGTGTGAATGATGTATATTTTATGTATATTTTGTGTGTGTGAAGATGCACCCAAGGGATCCGGGGTTTCTGGGCGGCCAGTTGGAGCTGATTATTTTCTCCCTACTTATGTCTCATAGTCGAATCAAGTCAAATTTATTTGTATAGCCCAAAATCACAATTCATAGATTCCCCTCAGGGGCTTTATAGCCTCTGCTGCAATACAACACTTTCCTTGATTCCTTTACTTTCCTGATTCCTTGAATCAGATAAGGAAGAGCTTCCTAATAAGAATCCTTGTATGGAGAAAAAAGAAACACACCCAAGGGTCTTCCATCACCAAAGCATTTACCCCTGTGTTTTGTTTCATGCTCGAGGTGTCATATAGTCCCATAGAGGGTGGGCCACAAAGTGGCATGACACAAAAATAAAATATTCATTCATTTATTGTTAGACTGCACATGTACCACATGCCATGTAAAAGGACTAAAGTGTATTCAAGACTTGTCAATACCAAAAGTTTCCTTCTTTTGATCAATTATGGTTAAAATTCAATTAACCTCACTCTATTTTTTAAAACTGTTTTCTCTTTCACCAGAGAGTAAAAAGCTCACCTACAAACGTGTAACTTTATTTTCTTCCAAAAACTTTGTATCCTCCATTTGTATTAGGAAGGTAGGAAAGCTTGGGAAGAGAAATGACCGACTGCACTTTCATGCATTCACAGCTGTTCAATAGCAGACACAATTTAATTTGATTCAAAGAAATCCATTGTTTTCATTACTCCAAGGTCATGTTACGTAAATCCTGCTACTCTGTATCTCCAATCTCTGAAAGATGTAAATCCAATGATGGTACATTGCTACATCTATTCTGGCACTGTCTACTTATCATTTTGTTCAAGAATCTTTTCTTTTTTTTTGTCTGAGATGTTCTTTCAGACTCTCTCCCCTGACAGAAACTTGGCTCTCTTTGGATGCTCAGAGGACTCTTTAACTCTCCCTCCACACACTAAAAAACAGCATTATTGATGCACACAGTACTAGTAAATGCACTCATTCTCAAAGACTGGAAGGGACCAACTCCACTGTGCTTCAGTATCTGGCTACATAAACTTGTTTTAGTCATTAACGTGGGAAAATTGCACTTTTATAACTTAAAAAGTTTTCATAAATGGTGCCCTCTTCTCCAATATATAGAGTCAACATGACCATGTTGGGTGGTTCATTGTGTTTGAATGTATGTTTGAAATTATATGGATGAATAGTGGTTTGGTTCTTGGGGTTTGATTTTGTTGTGTTTTGCTGTTAATATATGCATGTCAATAACGATAATATTTAAAAAGTCTTTGTCTAGGGCTCTTTACACCCTGTGTTTCACTTCTGCTTACCCAGATTACCACTTCCTATAAAAGTGAATTGTTGCTGTGACAGTGACTCCTGCCACTATGATGTATGAGGATGCTTCTGCTAGATTTTCCACTCTGTCCACTCCATTAACAATAATAAATAGCATTTATGTGAAGTAACGATCTACCCCCACACCAGTGTATCTATGTAATTCTCTAGGTGAGCCACAGCCCACAGTCACGTTATATACATTCATTTAGCAAACACTAAAGCAACTTATATCACAATCAATCTAAAAGTAATATACCTCTTAGTTTTTTTTACACAGCACAGGGGCTACTTCAGGGGACACGTCATTACTTCAGCATTACCTAACCATCGCTTACCATTTATGTGTCTATTAGGAAAATTGGGCACAGCTTTACCATGCTAAGCACCCATTTTGTACAATGAATATATAATTAGTTATATTATAATTCTTAACAAAAGCAAATCATATATGAGCACATTTCAGCATTCTGCATGTTCCAGTCCAGGCAATGGTAAGCACAGCTCAAAGATCCAGTGTTATAATGAGCCTCCATCTCATCAAGCAGTGGGGCCTTTTACCCTGTGTTTTAACAAAAACCTCATGCTGCTGACTCAATAAAGGTTAGACTTAATTTCCCAAAATGTGGTGAATACTGAGAGGTGTTGGATAACAGTGGCACCAAGTTTGAAGTGAGGCCCCATTTTCTTTTCCATAAATTCATAATATGGCTACAAACGGGTTGTTATGGAGGGAAACATGCCAGAAGCTGTAAAAAGGACACAGATGGATAATAATTTGAGCTGGATGGACACTTTTAGCAGGCCTCTGGTTGTTCTGAAAAGTTACATTTTTAAAAAAAATCACATATTTTCATGATTCTTATAGTCATAACAATAGATGCTTTATCTTTTTTTGTCGATACAAGCTGTTTCCAGACCAGCAGAGCAGAGCCACAAGCTCTGTTATTATCTCATAGCGAGGTGAAGTGCGAGGTGCGAGGTGTGCAGGTCACAACTCCTCCACCGCAGCGTTTGGGAGTTGCTGGATTGTGTTTTTGCTGAGTTTGATGAAGGAAACTAAAAAAAATACCATTAGCCACGTAGTAGTAGCTGCAGCTCACGAATCTGCTCCACTGGTCTGGAAACAGCCTGTATCAACAGAAAAAGGTAAAGCACCTGTTGCTATGACTATGGGAATCATAGAACTTTAAAAATGTTGAAGTATCCCTTTAACTTAAGTATATTTGTTAATTTCTCCTCAGCTGGAAAATGATGTCATCTTTGATCATTAAGCCTAAGTTTTGGTGAGTGATGACATACTCATCATGTATTGCACTCCAGCAATTAAACAACCCAACAGATATCTGATGTCAGGCTTGTTATGGGCATGCTGTGAGACAGCTAAGGGCATTTTAATAAATAAAGGCTTTTTTTATCCTGGCTGGTTCTTTATGTATTTTTTTATGTACCTCGATCTTGGGTTTCTGTTCATGCCTGAGAGCTAAATCAAAGAAACACTTTAATTTGAGTATTTTGCAATGTATAGAAATAGACAATTTATATCAATATTGATACAAATAGAGAAAATGCCATTAATTTCCAACAATTGAGGAACTGTAATGGCAACTCTCTAGAGTCCAAGACTATAAAGAAAAAGCAGTGTTTTCATCAGATATTCACAAGTGTTAAAGCAGTATCCAAAATGAAAGTATAAAATGGTAATACATATATTTATGTCAAAAAAGGATGTGATTATGTGGGATAGAAAATTGCCTCCAGTGTGTGACAGCAGGGAGTCCATGAGGAATGGATTCAGTGTGGTGTTAGTGAAGAGCATGTCAAATAGACATTAAAAGCTCCAAAACTGGTACTTGCATCAGGGGCAAGGGGAAAAAAAAGTTCAAACAAGCAAAAGTTTCATCTCAGACCACTCACCATCAAGGAACAACAAGAAGGGAACAGTTTCATCTTTTTTTCCAGGAGCAGAATAGACAGATGATGGAAAATGTTTCGGAGCTTTCACTACTTCTTGTGCACAAGGTGTGAAAACCATTAAGGCACTATAACTGATGTTGTTTATAGTACAGTCAGACTGAAAAACAACTTGCCAAAGCAGAAAATTTTAGAAATTCATAACAAGTCCAGGAGATGATTTGATGTACATTTTTTGTTACAATTATGCTGATCTCTTCTTTCCTCTGCTTCCTCCAGCTACAGATCATCCCAGCTACAGATCAACCTTATTCATACTAGCTTTCCAGTTCTACCTACTATTTGTTCAGAAGACATTACATTGAAATCTACCATTCACTGTGTGACACTGAGGGGTCAAACTACAGTGAGGTTAGATACTCAGGTTTGAGTAGAGCATTTCATTCAAATAGCAACCAATAGAGTTTACTACGCTGACTTTTGAACCTTATAGTTCAACAGGTACTTTACCAAGATTCAAGGGAATGGAGTAAATGGTGAATCAGAGTGGGCCTAGCACTGATCCCTGGGGGACACCCAGTAAAACAGTAGAGCTCCCTGACCTGTGGTTCCCCAGTTGTTTGAATTGATATCGTTTGAAGTGTGAGTGAGTGCAATACCGGTAATCCTACTGGTGATCCCCATCCTCCACTCCATGTGGAGGATGGGGATCATGAGGAGTCCAGATTCAGCTGCACGGAGCAGGTTGATGATGTTTTCGACGGGGGTTGTTTCAGTGCTCTGTAGGGGGCAGAAACAAGGGTTCATTGAGATCGAGAGTTGAACTGGGACTGAAATTGAACCGCAACCATCCAAGGTCTCAAGGCTTTTAGAAATGAATGGGCAGTTAGAGATGGGCTTGTTATTCAGGTCAGCAGGGTCAGCAAAACAAGCACATGTACACGCACTTACCCACTCTCTGTCTCTCTCTTAAAAAAACACTCATCAGTAGCAAGAGTGAGTAGTGAAGTTTTTCCTGGTAGTAGCCTAAAATGGTTGGTATCCCACCATTTTTTTAAGAAATGCCACTGCAGTTTATATGAGATAGTTTGATATAGAATCAAGATTTGTTTTCAACAGTAAAACTAACCTTTTTTTCCTTTGGTATTTGAGTGCATTTATACTTAAAGTATACACTTCTAGCTGTAAATTTTGGTCTTTTTTCCTGAAGTAAAAGATTTGAGTATATCACCGTCAAGTGTCCCAGTGCTCTCTGTAACTATGATTTCTTTAGAAAGGCCACATAAAGTTTTATCATTGTCCTGTCCATCTGAAATTGAAGGTAAATAGTCATCAACTAATGTGTTATGTTGTTCTGGGAGCCTGACTTTTTAAAAACAATTCTGCAACCTAATCTAAAGTTTGTGAACAGCAGCACATTTTGGAACAGGTCTTTTGAACAATAAAAATATGCAGATTTTTTATGAATATACCCCTAAAATTTAAATATTAAACTGGGAAAAGGGCATAAAAGGGCCTCTTTAATTCCCGAAGATGTTGTAAATACTCAAAGCTTTTAGATAACTGGAGACTCGGGACTGTAATTTGGCAGATGGCTTTTCCATCAATTCACAATATGCTTACAAAAGGTTTGTTTGGGGTTTGCTATAAAAGGAAAAAAAATGAAAGTAATTGAAATGAAATAAATTGAGCAGGATGGACTCTTTCAGCAGACCTCTCCATATTCTGTAAAGTTAACAAGAATAACTTTTGTAATTTCTTCTCTCTGCGCCGGAAAAATGATGCCACTCTTAATCAGCTTACCTAACAATGATGACACCAGCATGGACACCGAACGTTTCTGGTCATAACCAGTGATAGCGACTCTCTAGAGTCCAAGACTACATATAGAAAGAGCAGTGTTGAATGTCCAAATACATACATTTATGTCAAAGAAGGATGTGATTGTGCAAGAAAGAAGAAATGCCTCCAGTGTGTGATAGCAGGGGATCCATGAGGAATGGATTCAGTGTGGAGTTGGTGAAGAGCATGTCAAATAGACATTAAAAGCACCAAAAGTGGTATTTACACCAGGGGGCACAACAAACTGAATATGAAAAGAGAGGTGAAAAATAGAATATATGCCAATGTCCTCATGTTCAAACAAGCAGAGGTTTCATCTCCGACCACTCATCATCAAAGATGTTTGATCTTTCTTCGGTAGCAGAATACAGAAAATGAAAAATGTTTCACAACTCTCATTACTTCTGTGCTTCTATGCTTTCAGTATAATGCATGGAGTGTGAAAGGCTATAAGGCATTGTAAATGATAACACTTATAGTACAGTCAGGCTGACTAGTGATCAGGCTTCATTTGCTATAACCACAAGACAGAAAAAAACAGCATGTGTGTTGCAGTACATTAAAGTTAATTTTACGTATGTATGTGATAAGAACAAAAGAAGGAAAAAAATATTATGGACAAAGTTAAGTTATGAAGTTATGTTGGTATATAAATATTTGTAATAATAATATGGGATGAATACTGCCTTGAAGACAAAACTGTGCCACATATTAAAGAAACACTGGCAAAGACCTACAAACACACACACGGGTCACCAAAATAGAGTTCAGAAACTACATTAATATCATTATCTCCTAGTTCTACGACCACTCATGAACTAGGTCAGTGCCCATTGTCCACAGTGAACATAACATCAGCAACTGTATGACACACAGGAAGCAGTTGTCATAATCAGACTGGACTGAAAAAGATTGGTTGGCACAGACACAACAGCTATTACTTGCTACAGTGATTCAATCTGATGTGATTATTACAATGAATAGTGCTGTGTTATGGACTGCTTCTTTTTTTATTTTTATTTTTTAATGTCAGTATTGTGAAGAGAGATTTTAAAGGGCTAGGTAGGAAAGTTTTTGGACGTTGATACAACAGTTTCTGTTGAAATGAAATGACCTAATGGAACTCTAAATGCATTTGAGTCCTTTCAATACTGTTGGTGGTCTCAATGTGCTTATAATAAATCAAAACAACAATAGCAGCACTATAATAAAGGCACATGTGTTTTAACTACATCCTCTATTAAAACCTATACAAAAGATATTTTTAGTCTCCATTTGAAGCAGGATTGTCAATGCAGAACCGAGTTGTGAGGGCAGAGAATTCAAAAGAGCTGGACCATAATGACTAAAAGGACCCTGACGTTAAATGGATTCCTGGAATATTATGTAGTCATTTCAATCCTGTGCAGTGCTGGACATTTTGAAGTTTAAGTGGTGCATTTCATGTGTTTTTTTTTCCTTTTTGTAATTATGGCAAAACAATCCTGCTGCTTCGTAACTGATTTACTAGAGCAGAAGAATAAGTTGTTCTATTGACTTAGTACATAAAAAATCATCTTTATACTAGCACTACGGACTGCATTATTTTAGGTTGACAAGTATGTTTCATATTTGTGAAGAAAGTTGCAATAACTAAATAATGAATGTACTCTCTTTGTATACAACACTTCAATCATTGAGCAGTATTAAAAAGTTCCATGTCATGCATTTTCAGGGTTTTAATTCAAATTGTGATACCCTTAAAATTATATATTTGTGATTTACAGTACAAAAATATTATTATTATTATTGGCGGATTTTACTTCAAAAGTTAATGTGACGATGGGGGCAGGGAGGCCACAAATGTGATTAATAATATTACAATTAGTAGCCTGGATTGTGGATGACATCTCTTTACTTCAGTCAGTCCATCTGCAGAAGAATTCTGATGATTGTGTATTCATGGCATGTACAGAGATCTGGCTGGTGACATTGTAGAGTGGTGCAGGTCAATGCCTCTAGGACGAGAGAAATGATGGTGGACTTCAGGAAAAAAAGGCCTATTTTACTGCCTGTGGATCAGGATGTGGAGGTGGTCCACACCTAAAAAACAAATTATACAGGTCAGAGGAATTAAAAAGAGCAAAAGTCACCTGTTTTTCATGAGGAGGCTGATATTATTTAACCTCAACTAGAAAAGCAACTGAGAACACAAACCTTTGCCAAGCATGTTGTGACTCCCACCCAACATTGTTGTCCTATACACACATTATTAGTTTCTTTTTTTATTCATATCAAACAAAACTAATGCAGTGCTAGTAGGAAGGATGTATTCCTATAGAAAAGTGGAAGTACATTTTTTTTTTTATTTTTGGCTAAATGAGGCTGTGTTGGACTGTTACAGACTCTTAATACACAAATTGTACATTGAGTAAGAAATGAACATATATTCAGATAAGAAGATACATGAATATATAGTTAATAAAAAAATACTATAGTTTATGTTGAAAGTCAAGCTATATATCTCATCTCCTATACCTGCTTATTCTTCATTAGGTTTACAGGAGCCCACCCCAGTGCAAGGCAGGGATACACCCCAGATGGTTGCCAGCAAATTGTGGGTCTCTGATTAACCTCAGCATGTTTTTGGACTGTGGGAGGAAGCCAGAGAAAGCCCACGTAGACACAGGGAGAACATGCAAGCTCCACACAGAAGGGTCCCAGACCCAGGACCAAGGAGGTCTTGAACCTGTGACCTTCTTGCTGTGAGGTGACAGCGCTAACCCCTGCACCACCATGTCACCTGCTCTATACATCAGTTTTTGAATTCTGTGATAGACCAAGTAAAACTGGACTTCTGATAAATCTCTTACTTAGAATTTTTTCCTGTATAGTGTAACAATCTGGGCATGTTACAGTTGTGTTTAGGTGCAGATTCTGTTTTGTAAGTGCTGGGATTTCCTGAGGGTCTGTGAACACGTCTTGTAATATGTTGGAAATAGTAACATGAACAGATGATTAAATTCACACTCTCGTTTATACTATTGTATGTTGGAGGGTTGATTGAGTGTTCAACCAAGGACAAAGAGGTGAGTATAGGCTCACTAAAGGGATCCAAAATGCCAGCTTGGCCCTAGGTTTGCAGTTGGACTCACTTGCTAAGAGAACAATGAAAAGACATTTTTAGTCATGAATAATGTATAATCACCCACTACACAAAACAATAATGAAAGAAAAATTACATCTCAATTCTCAATTACAGACGCAGCATGGAACACCTATAAAATTCCTTCTTTTTGATGGCAATCTGACTTTTTAACTCTTCTTGCTTCATATCGGATCGGATCTAATTATACTAATTGTTTTAATGTTCTTTTGTTGTACTTTTCCCTCTTTTTTAACATTAGTAACTACATATATGTTGTTTTTATCTTGTTATCCCTTGTCATGTTTAATTAGTTGTCTTGTACTTTTTAATGTGAGCTACTTGGCACTTAGTCGCTGAACATTCCCCTGATTAATGGCACACAGGATCCCCCCCGGATGCCAACTGCTGCTGTGTCACAGACACAAGCCCCTGCCCCAAACACCACCACAGAGGCCTCCAGGAAGAAATGCTTCTACAGATGATCACCACCACCTGCCAGAAGTGACACACACACACACACACCCACACGGTTGGCTGTACTCCTACTATACTTAAAGTAAAAAAAGTTAAAAATCTATTTAGCTATTAGCTATAATGCTAATGCTTAGGCATTTAAATGGGTAAATCCTGAAAATTAATGAATGAATTAATGGATGAAATGAGATGTTTTCTTTATGATCAAGTTGAAAGGAAAAAAGAAAAATTTGAAATGATATATTAGGTGCAGGGGTTAGCGCTGTTGCCTCACAGCAAAACGGTCACAGGTTCAAGACCTCCTTGGTCCTGGGTCTGGGACCTTTCTGTGTGGAGTTTGCATGTTCTCCCCGTGTCTGCATGGGTTTTCACCAGGTACTCCGGCTTCCTCCCACAGTCCAAAAACATGCTGAGGTTAATTGGTGACTCTAAATTGTCCATAGGTGTGAGTGTGTGAGTGAATGGTGTGTGTGCCCCACGATTGGCTGGTGACCATCTGGGGTGTATCTCTGCCTCTCGCCGTTACGTGCTGGGATAGGCTCCAGCAGACCCCTGCGACCCTAATGAGGAATAAGCAGGTATAGAAAATGACTGACTGTTAGACATTCATATTAATATTTACATGAAATGTCATAAACAAAAATGTGTAGGAAGACTGAAAGGGAGAATTCAAAACAAAATAAATTAATAAAAATCTGCCAAAATCAATATTGTTGCTAGTATTCAAAGTATACCAGATATTTTTAATAAACAAACTGGCATTCATGTAAAAGTGTTAAAATCCTTAAAATGATGATGAAAATGTCTTTTTGATTAAGACGTAAGGAAAAAAAATAGGCCTACATTCGTATAATATTTATATTCATCTAAATATGTCATGTCTTACTTGAAATAACATTTTTAAGGATACACCAGGTGTTAAACACTGCACTCATTTACACTAGTTCAACTATCAGGCTGACACACTATGGAACAGCACCAATGTTAACATTATCATTCACATCTGTGCTTCTCCTGCTTTGACAAGTCAAAATGTCAGCTATGAAAAAGGCCCATTAGAGAACCATATTCCATGTTGCAAGTTGTTTCTCAGTCTTAATGGAACCTTAATATCCTGCTGGCGGTTTGAAATAACATGTAATCACATGATGGTGCACAGAATTGCCTGTATTATAGCTTTGACAAAAGTTCAAACCAGTTCGCCTGAATTTCAAACACTTTTTTCTCATACCAATTGAAAATCAAGGTCCACTTTCCACTTCAAATGTGTATCATGCTCACATCTCTCACAAGGGCACTTTAGACAGAAAGTAGATATTTAAACCCCCATTCAAATTTAATCAAAAGTCTGATCTAATAGGGGTCCATAAAATGTGAATGTGTGTGTGTGCACATGCAGAGAGAGAGAGAGAGGGCCCTCCTGCGGTTATTTATACTTTTTTTGAAGTGATTTAAATCCCATAAGCAGCAGAACTTCCCATGGTCACACTTTATTAACAGCTCTCCAACCTCGAGCTAATATTAACATGTGGCCTGTGTGAGATTTCACAAAGTCAAATTTCCCTCAGGCCAACTACTGTCAGTTCAAACCTCAAGAAAAGCCTCATGCACATGCCAAGATTTTCTATGTAGCTATTTGGAAACCCTTTCTCATAGAGTGTAGAACACCCTAATGAAAACCTATTGTATACTTGATACTAAAAGTATATGTTGTGGAAAATCTCCTCCTGTGGCATTAAAATGAAATTCCTAACAAACACAATCTGCCTCTGAAACCTTTCAATGTCTTTTCAATAAAAGGATTCAATAAGTGCACGAATGTCAAACAGCATCCTTAAGGCACCAATATCAAAACGCAGCACTGGATTGTTTGGTTTGGAGCAAACATTCTTAAAATGATATATCAAAATCAACAACTAAAACAATTTGTTTTGTTGTTATTTGTTGGGAAGATGCTTTCTATGTCATATTGGTACAGATTCAATAAATGAAACAAAATGCAATTTTCTTTTTACCTCAAGTTTTCAATATGTGACCCCTAATGCTTTTATTTTTCTATACTATCTAGTATAAAACAGCTGTATAATTTTTCAGTCCTGAAATAGACTGCCGCTGAGTTGTTGGAAATGTACCAAATGCACATCGGAGTAGGCTTGGGCCACCTATGACCCAAAACACGATAAATGGGTATAGAAAATCAATAGGTGAATAGGTAGTGTATACATATTTTGGCCATATTTTTTTCTGAATCACACTAACCATACAAAATTTCACACTACGTCATAGACATAGCCGCCAACCACATGTGTATTTCCCTGGAAGCCGGAATAACCTGAAGTACACCCTTTCATTGAACGTCAAACATGAGGCAGAATCTAACAATGTAACATCAGAGGTGCAATATGCAACATGTTAATAGCACTTTAGTGGTTTTCTTGGAGCTTTTATTGGTTATTTTTTACCATAAAAATTTTATTTAAGCAATTTTGCAATGTTGATTTCAATAAAAAAAAGAGTTTTACTATTATTTGAGCGAAGTTACAAAAAAACATCAACAGGCAATTATGAAGATTTATTCCACCTAATAAACTGGAAGTGAAGATTAGGAGAAAGAAAAGCATTATTCATTTAGGTGTGAATCTGGGCCTGTTCCGCTTTACACTGCAAAATTCATTGCTGAGCCAAGTGGAAATAAATAGCAAGATTCATCAGAGTTCTAAGTGTCTTCTAACATCCCCTGTGGAGGCTTAAATTGTGTTTTTGCTTTTTAATTCACTGAAGCGTCACTTCTTGCCCTTAAGAACAAACAGTAATTTGCCAGGTGCTCTCAGCATGGTGACCAGTTTATGTTTTGAAATTGATTTATTTCAGCTGTAAAAGCAGCTTTGATCTGTGACAATGTCCAACCTTTGTGATTACATTCTCTAATAACTCACTACTATGCACATATTCTTAAATACAAGGAAGAAACTGGTTTTCTAATTAATTTGTGTCTTGAAACTAAAGACATGACTACATCAATACTGAGAATGCTACACGGGCTACCCAAAGACATCCATTTTTTTTCAATAATTCCAGTGTTATTTTTCCCATTATTCTGGTAGATTAGACCTCTTCTGAGGTTGACATTGGGCACCAAATGGCATTCATAGAAAATAAATGAAGGTGCAAATTGTTTTATCAGGGGGTCATCAATCAAGCATACAGACCCTCAATCCCAGAAGACGTCTAATAAAAATGAAAGCATTGTTTTATAAGGATCTAAGGAATGTGGACTTTATATGATAATGGAATATAAATAGATTTTCCACTAGCTCAAAATATATGTTAACACCACGGAAACAAAGCAGGTCTATTTTTAGCATTTGATCATTCCAACATGCATTGTGTGCTTTACAAAAGAGAAAATGCAATTAAACATTTAAAACGAGGACCAAAATATATTATTTTCCCTATTCAGAATAAACTGAGACTTTATTTCAACTTTGCATTTTGGTTATTCGGTCCAAAAAGGCCCTTAAACAAGTTTCTGTGAAGTAGTATTTCTCCTTGCGGTGATTGTGAAATATCTCAGTACCTTAAATTGCCTCAGAATCCCATGCATAGCTGTCACGTACTGGCAGCAGGCACCATACCTTAATCCCAAATTAAGCTTTGAAGGAAGGTTACTCAGTCATTAATCTTAGAAGCTGTACATCATTTGCTACATATCCATCTGCATTTAACAGCGACCTTCACTTTTCCAACCGCAGAATGTGTCCGATGTATGAAAGGATGGATTATCAGACAGAAATCTGATTCATTAATACATCATTATGCATTCACTGCGATGTTTTAGTTATCCTTCATTTTTCCTTCTTGTCTGGATTTCTATTCTTGAAACAGCCATTGCGATGAATACTTAATACTTGCAAAAACAGAAAGTTGTGGGACATAATTAGGTTCTGAGATCTCAACTCTCTGAAACACTGAACAGGATGAAAATCACACTATTACTCTACTAAATAAGCAACTGCAGTACTTAAACTGCCCATAGTTTGACTGATAGCTCATGGAGGAATCTACTTCCAAGGTTGTATATCAGTGTTCACAACCCGCATGTTCTAGTACATTAAACATTTAATAAGCATTAAATAAATAAATATCAATCCGATTTGCAAGCTTCTGTCACCTTGAAATCTGATTGAACAACCAGTCTCTCTTGTTGATTTGAGACGATCTGCCATTACTGCTGGATGAAAAATGCATTACATCCCTGGGTTCTGGAGAATATTTCTCAGAATATATGAGGCTACAGCTTTTGCGGTTAGATGTCAGTGATGATTCTCAGTCATCCAGGTCACGGGATTATCTCCTACCTACAATATGGGATTATCCCCTCACCTCCAACGCCATCCTTTCATCCCTTCCAGGAGATTTAACAACCTTTCACATTTGGCGTCAAGTGACAACCCTGGTGACTGTCGTTTGCTCTTGGCCTCAGGTGACTTCGACAAAGCAGATGGTGACTTTTGATTTTGTTGTGTACATCTGCGAAATATGTTTTAGCCTATTACCGCTTGCAAATCAGGCCCAAAATGCATCTGAAGCTGATGGGAATGCCATCAGATTGCAGGCATTTGTTCATAAACGCAATTAAATCCCGTCACAGCGGCGCTACATGAAAAGTCAGACGATCACCAACGTCATTACAATTCAACCTGGGGGGGACATGATATACCAAATGTCATGGCAATCCAGCCAACATTTGCAGAGACATTTCACTAAAAAAACACATCACCACAGCCATTGGGATTCATCCTTTGAGTGCAAGAGATAAATCCAATCTATCCAATAGTATTGCACCAAAATGTTCATTTTAATGAGTCAGATGCAATGTTATTATAAACCACATTTACACCAATTTCATGAATCAGAAATAAAACAATGTCAAATTGAATAATCCATGACCAAAGAAGCCACTCAGGAAAATAAATGGCAAATAATCTTCAAATTGAACACCAGCAAACAACAAAGTTTTTAGAGCTATCAGAAAAGCAAAAACTCAGTTATTTCACCTTTTTTGTAAAAAAATGCATATATATATATATATATATATATATATATATATATATATATATATATATATATATATTTATAGAGAGAGAGAGAGAGAGAGAGAGAAAAGATATAGAAAAAATGAATGATAATGGAAAAAAGAACTGGGCAGACACAGTAACCATATTTTCAGGGTAAGGTTTTCAGGTTAAGGTAGTGATGAAAGAGCTGGCAACATTAGAGGGCAGAGTTCACACTCAGTATTATAACTTCTGCTCATGCTGCTTGTAAAGAGAACAGATATTTATGACTCACGCCTCCTACTTCCATTCTCTTCAGCCTGCACTATGTGTCCTACATATGATGTGTAAAATAAAATGCAATCGGAATTAGTTGTGGAGCTATTTGTAAAACCCCAGGCTTCCTCCACAAGCTTCTCTATATTGCTTCTTTGTTCCTCTAGAGATAATAATGTCGGAAGGACGGCAGCTAACACATTCATATAGAATGATCATCTTTGAGATGAAATTAATTAAATGACATTTCATGAAGTCTAT
This sequence comes from Lepturacanthus savala, assembly GCA_030544235.1. Lineage (NCBI taxonomy): Eukaryota > Metazoa > Chordata > Actinopteri > Scombriformes > Trichiuridae > Lepturacanthus > Lepturacanthus savala. Next base: position 23,749,961 of record CM060479.1, on the reverse strand, counting down.
ATCACAAACAATCATTGGTCCTGGTTTTCCCATTAACATTTCTTAGCCTGATCAGGCTGACTAAAGTAAAGCTGACTTTTCGAAGAGAAAATAAGAACAGAGGCTGACAGAATGCAGACACACACACACACACACACACACACAAAGCTGAGAACATATTAAACATTGATCCTAGTCATCCCAGGAAAAAATACACTAAATTCAGTCACCAAACATGACTTATAGTGACCATAGACATTATGACCCAGAGAAGTGTATAGAAAAGTAAGTTATGGAAATCCCTTATATTAAATATCAAATGTTAATTTCATGACATAGAGAAGTGTCTAGAAGAGACAGAAATGGATCTGGTTGTGATGTCACAACAGGAGCTGAAGTTAATAGTAACCGTCCCTGGATCCATGTAGTTTAGTTTAGTTTTCATTCATTAGTTTTCATTCTTTTCATTCATCTGTTCTACTATGATACTACAGTGTACAGTATGAGGACCAGACTGGAAAAATGAATCTGATGAAAATGAAACAAGAAATAAGTGCCAGGAAGGATGTTATAGGAATAACATACATAGCTTAATATGATAAGGTTCTAAGTTAACAAGTTCTTTGGATTTTTAAATTATTTATTTGTTGGAAAATGATTTCCCCCTTTAAAGAGTCATAAATAAGCAATAAGCTGTTAAGCCACTCAAGAAATAAAAACACATTTAATTTGTGAGATGATGAATTGGGTAAATACCTTAAAATATACAGTATGGCTGCCTGACAAACATGTACAAATCATGTACATTTTCAAGTTAAGGGTAATAAAGGGTGATAAAATTGCTGTCACCATTAAATCGAGGAGTTCTCACACAGCATGATAAAATTTTGTGAACATATATTCACACCTCACACCTCCTACTTCCATTCTCTTCCCCATGCACAGTGTGCCCTACATATGATGTGTAAAATGTAATCTGGATTAGTTCAGGCGCTATCTATGACCAACATATAACAGCCACAGGGGGAATTTGTGTATTACATAACCATGTTTACATGCAGAAAGACAAAGAGACATCTTGTAATGGTGTGATTTTCAATGTGATCATGAATTCGCTCTTTACTAATGCCTTCAAAGAGATAAAGCATTTCCCTTATTTTCAATTAAATGCAAACTATTCTCTTGGAACATTTTTTTTCAGTGTTGTTTTCAACTGATTGAATCAGAGTCAATTACCATCTGCAGATTATAGCTGACCTAAATGAGAGATTCTGTACATTAAGTTCTCCGTCTTATATGCTAATTACTACAGAAAATTTGGGTGTTGCGGAAACTTAAGTTTTGATGTACTGAAGTAGAACATTCTGTTGTGGCAATTAATTCAACCACATCCAATCCGCAGCATATTGAAAAATGGTTTAAAGATTTCCCTTGGCTTCCCTACAGTCATTCTTTGAAAGGAGTCCTGTGTCTTTGTTGCACAAAAATCATTTCAACTTGTCTTTCCTTGCAAAATACACAATAGCCATTGCCTCTACTGGATTCCAAAATTGGAAAATGTGTGGAGTACTTTACAGAATGCAGAAAGGAGATAAATAACCAATAATAAATTACCAATAAGCAATTCCTTCATTTGCAGATCACAACCACAGCTGCAATACACCACAAAACTTATATGTAATCAAATACCTGTGCTACTGAAACTTAAATGAAAAGTTACTTTCATTTACTAAGGTGATTCTGTGAAATTTGTACAACTTTGTAATCATATTTTTGCTATACCATCCATTTCAAGAGGGGGGCATATCATAGTTTTTGCTATCTGAAAAACTAAAGCACTTTTCTGCCTATACTAACTGTGGCCCCCCACCTTTGAAATTAAAATTCTGTCCCTCTGACGAAGGTTAACTAACACCCCGGTGCATTCTATTCAAACTGCATTTAAAGTAGTTGCCAGTTTAACTGCCTAATTTAATTAGAATGAATGACCAACGGATCAGGACCAACTCTGCCAAGCTTCCACCACAATAATGGAAACAGAGGATGAGGAGATTGAGCGGCTCAATTGGGTGGAGAAGGGTCTTTGAGTTAGGAAGAAAGATGTGTGTGTTGGACCATATCAAAGCTCTTAGCTTATGTGTCTGTCTGGCTCTCTTGTATTTTCATTCACTAGACTTTGATATAATATGCTCAGTGGATCCGGACTTTTCCGACTGGGGTGGCCCAAGTAAGGCACTGACTGGCATGTAGCAAGTGCACACATGTTGGAGAGAACTCAAAGGTACACGTTTGGAGCAAACTATTATTTGCCTAAAAAGCAAAAGTATAGAGAGAAAAAAATGCAGATATGTGTGAATGTGAGAGAGACTATGGACCCTATTTAGACAGGGTGAGGGGTATCCAAGTCATTTTTGCTAGTTAGACATTAATGATACATTACAAAAATCCACAACAATGTAACTACAGTGTCTTTATATACACTACCTTTCAAAAGTTTGGGGTCACTTAGAAATTTCCTTATTTTTGAAAGAAAAGCACTGTTTCTTTCAAAGAAGATATCTTTAAACTAATCAGAAATATACTCTATACATTGCTAATGTGGTAAATGACTATTCTAGCTACAAACAGATTTTTGGTGCAATATCTACATAGGTGTATAGAGGCCCATTTCCAGCAACTACCACTCCAGTGTTCTAATGGTACAATGTGCTAATTGCATCAGAAGGTTAATGGATGATTAGAAAACCATTGTGCAATCATGTTAGCACAGCTGAAAACAGTTTAGCTGGTTAGAGAAGCTAGAAAACTGACCTTCCTTTAAGGAAAGCAAATTTTGAAGGAAAAAATTTCAAAATTTCAAATACGAATAATTATTTCTCACCTTGTCAATGTCTTGACTATATTTTCTATTCATTTTACAACTCATGGTGGTAATTAAAAGTGTGACTTTTCATAGAAAACACAAAATTGTCTGGGTGACCCCAAACTTTTGAACGGTAGTGTATTAGCGAGACAAAATGTTTCTGGCTCAATACTGACTGCCTGGCCTGGCCGCAACAGTTTCACCCTGGTCCCTTATGGCTCCCCCTGTCAGTATCCTGATCCGTACTGACTATTTGATCATGCACACTTAACCTTACTCTTCACCCTAACCATCTACGTGAGTAGCGGCACAGATCGGGAACCTACACCTACAATTACTCAGGGCAGCCTCTGTCAAAAAGGCAGACTGGATATAAATCATATTTAAGAATCAACCTTATTTCTGAGGATTTACGTTCATAATCGTCCCAAGGTTTTCCTGTATGCTCCAAACATCCCTTTTTTATTTGCTTAGATCCTAATCTTGTTCTGTGACGATAGCAGACGAGAGAGCAGGTTATTAGGGACTGAATGCAACCCTGAAACATCCCTCTATATCTTTTTTAATCAAGCCAAGAACAAAAGAATTCTTTCTTATTTTCTGGGTAAGCACACTCTCCCATTGTCCGTATGCTGCGTTGGCAGTGAGCCTATGGTTCACAATGGACAGCCAGCCAACCAGCAGGAAGTCAGGATGCACATACCATGACCATGCCATTTCTCAGTGTGTGTGGATAGTGGAGCTGCTGCTGCTGTGCGTTACAAGATAAGTAACTGGCTATTTGCCTGAGCAAGAACAGTGGAGGTTGCATAATCATGGCTTGATGCGGTTCAAGGAGTCAGACGTTGTCTGAGAGGGCTGAGATTTCTCAGTATCACAACTGAGAAACCTAATTTGTAATTGCCTTTGACATCCCATTTGTTGTCTCTGGCAGCTTTTTAAAGATAAAGAGAGCACTCCTATTTAACTTAGTTTGCTTGGCTATTCTGTATAGGTCTATATCCACAAGGTTATGTAAGTCAACAAATAAGCTACATCCTGTTGTAATTGCGTTTATTGCTGTGCACCATTCCAAATATCACAAATGACAAGGAAGAGGAGCAAATAATACTGGTAAAGTCTGCTTCATTAGGTATGTGGCCCTGCCGCAGTGGTGATTTTAAAACTGCTGAAATCGACCATATACCAGACAAAATGAACAAGAGCCTAATTAAAAACAGATCAGGGTCACATCAAAGTTTAGGAGCAAATAGCTTGCTTCCTCCATCCCCTAAAATCTGTACTAACCCTTTCAAACCACCTCACCAGAGGTTTCAGCCCATTAAAACTTTATGCTCCACATTACTGGATTACCGATTTATCCTTTCCAAGGGGAAAAAGCAGGCCAGCGACCCTTCAGTGTAAAATGTCCTCTGAGAGAGAGGTTAGCAACCCGAGAGTACACAAACCGTGAAAAGTAGCTATTAGCAAAGTTGAGGGAGATGATGCTGTCATGTGTCTGCTCGAATAAAGCCTTAAATCCACACTGCCTTGACTGCACAGTGAAGGGTAATAGGCAAATTTGAAGACTCCGCCTGAAGCTCATCAAAGATTTGGCAGCGCACAGTGAGAGGAATATTCTCTTTGGTAAAGAGAATAACATGACAGGGTTCTTGGTGCACTAACTAGAAGGGGCTCTGGGATGGAGAGGAAATATACCAGGAATGCTAGGTATGTGTTTATGTCTGTACAACCACTGATTGAAGGACCTTGATCTGTGCTTTTGTCATCAACCACCTATAAGAGGAAATAGTGGATTACCCTAAGGTGGCAGCAGCCAAACCAAGAACAGGACAGAAATATTGGTAGCACTCCGAGAACCTTTGACCACAAACTCTTGGGTCATTACATCAAACATGGCTGGAATAATAACATTACAGATAACCAAATGCTGCAGAGTTCCACAGAGGAGGAATAGGAGGAAATTCAAATTAAGAGAGAGTTTGCGATTCCAATTCAAACTGTTATTTTAGAATTTACTTTCATAAGGTGATCATAAGAAGCACCATTGGAACATTCCTGCATTAATAGACATGTAAGAGGCATGCCTCAAGGGAATGTTGGTTTGTTTCCTAGTTTTGGGATGAAACTTTAAAGTAAAACATCCTTTTTTAAACACAATTGAAGGAAGGATTGGGCGGGATATTGACGGGAGGATTGGTGCAACATCTGCAGGGATACATACTGTGCATTGGTCTATTCAGGGTGAAGAAGGAGAAGAGCCAGAAGGCAAACCTCTCCATTTAACAGTCAATCTACATTCCTACCCTCACCTATGGTCATGAGCTTTGAATGGTGACCGAAAGGATGAGATCGTGAGTACAAGCAGACGAAATGAGTTTCCTTTGGCAGGGTGGCTGGGCTCTCTCTTAGAGATAGGGTGAGAAGCTTGATCATCCAGGAAATAAAACAGCTGCTCCTCCGTATTAAGAGGAGCTAGATGTGGCAGCTCGGACACCTTGTGAGGAGCCTCCTTGACGCCTCCCTGGTGAGGCGATCCAGGTTCATCCCTCTGGGAGGTGGTCCCGATTGAAGACCCAGGACACGAGGGAGACATTAGGTCTCTCAGCTGGTCTGGGAACATCTTGGGGTTGTCCTGGAAGAGCTGGACGACATAGCCAGGGAGAGGGAAGTCTCTGGGATGAGGCTCAGGCTGCTGCCCCAAGACCCAAACCGGATAAGCAGTAGAAGATGAGACCAAACGAGTGTCGTCATAATCACTTTTATCAATTTTATATCGCAGCTAAGCCATGGCTACTAAATATCATCTGTTCATCTATTTAAGAATCTTGTGTGAAATATATAGTGCCACGCACTCACACGGATGTGATGAAGTCACTGAAGTGGAGGCGGAGTAACTCAAGTGTGTACTTCATCCAATTAAGCTCAGAGTGCATGTAATGAGTGTTTACACAATAAATGTTGAACTCATGCAGTTAAAGTCGAGTCACTGGATATAAATCTCATGATGTGCTGTACACCAGAATATTGTTTGGATGAGAAACATTCATAGAAATCATTATTAATGATGTAGGCTAGGAGATGTGCACTGTATTTCAACTATCAGCTTGAAAAAGCATCATGTTGGTCTAACAAGGCTGGAACTGACAGGATGAGTGGGGTGTATCTTAAGAGCGCTTCACTCATAGGATCTCCCTTAGTGAAGGTAAAAGCTGGAGAGGATGTGGGAAACAGCTCAGTGACTTAAGGAAGAGCTCAAGGTAGATTTTATCATCCCTTCATAGTTCCCTTTGCCATACCAAGGCCCTCAAATAGCATAAAACTGCTGCCTGGGACCCCCTTATAGATACATAAAAACCTACTGATGGTACAAATGCCAAAAGTCACATATATACAACTTCTGCATAGTTCCTTACTTTCAGTAATGTAATTGTACCTGAAATCTCATCTAAATTCTTCATATTGAATATTTATATTCCCATTATAATCATTCAACCAAGTCATGTAATACAAAAAATACAAAAGTCTGCCAAATTAATTATGTTAATAATAAATAAATAAATACAACAGAATCAAAACAATCCAACTTCAATATTCACCTGCATCCCTCCACATGATTTACAACTATATCATCATTCTGATCACTCAATAAATAAATTTACCTGCTACGAACAAGATTTATAGGCACACCAGGTCTTTCAATTAAGCAGACAACATAAAATGTTTTTCCCTGTATTAACAACACTATAGGATTTATAGCCAGTTATAAATAAAGTAACCCTACCTATACCAAACCAGTTTAGAGGTGTATTACCACCACCATTAGGATTTAAGTCTGGAAGAAGAGATTGTACGGAGAAAAAACTCTAGAAAATCAGGTTCTCCTGAATCCGGTTCTTCTAGAAACGTAATAACTTCATAGTATATAAATCTTGCCTGCTATTTCCCCTAAAAGCCCACTAAAAAATGTGATTTCTCTGGATGTCATAGTTCCTGCAATGAATAAAAACATATTCAACTGTTTCTGCCTAAAGTGGTTGCATTTTCCAATTGATTGTATGCCTATTTTTATGGGTTATTAAGTTTCAGCACTCTCTATCGGCTATCTCTCATTATTATTAAGCTTCTCATTCTGAAAAAATGAGTAGTAGCAATATTAATAATATAATTGTATGTGCAAAAATGACTGAGAAATGCAGCACAGAGATTTTATTTATTTATTTTCTGTGGATTTAGAGGTTTTTAAGAACCATAATCTCCACATTCGGAGCACAAAGATACAACAAATATGCATGTAACAATGTAACAATGCAAAATTAACCTTTAATTAATACAGTAAATTAGAATTAAATCTAAATTTCATCACCATCATTGTAAAGCATCTTCTCATCCTGATTTTAATTTTTAACATTTTCTAAACCTACCATTAAAATTATCTTGACTTTTTCCACCTCTTTCTGCCACCTCTTATTAACATGAAAAGAGATATATCTTGATAGGACGAGATGATCACTGCACTTGAAACTGCTTCTATTAAGAGTGAGGAATGATATTAGAAGTGCAGATATGTCAGTCAGGGAGAGCTCAAGTGGCAGAAAGCATTACAACTAATAGGAGGAGATGTCTGGAAAAAGTGAAAGTGAAATTAGCCACAAGGATAATGAGCCATATCCCAATGTGACTCTGTTATCATATGGCAGCACAACAATACCTCACATCAGTCCAAACACTGCTCTCTAGTTGGTAGCTTAGTCTGCAGTTTCATTTAACAAGGAAGATGGGATTTGTCTTTGTCCTCATAATGACTGACCTTCATTACTGTCACTTAGTGAAATAGTAATTCTGCTAAGTGTTTTTGACACTGAATAGGCTACACTACACACCCTGCAATCTGTTCACTATCTTTCATGGTTATAAAATGCAACAAAATAAATCTAGGTGGTGATGAAGGAGAGTGAAATATGCTTGATTCACAGCTGCCAAACCACTGTAATGTGAGCAGAACCAATTTTTTTTTTACAATAAACGTTATCAATCTGATATGTATATTAGTATTATAGAGCAATTACATTATACACTGACTTAATCATAGATTTTACAGATTCAGATTCTGGATCTGATCAGTTTCAGATTCAGGTACAGTAGAATACATACCATTGCTTGTTATTTGCTGGGTTAACAAAGCCACTACTTTCCTCTCCTCAGTTACTACAGTTCAAATGCATGCTGCTGCTGCTAATGCTACTACATATTGAGCACCAACTGGAGCACATGAACAGAAAAATCAAATATAACTAGCACACAGAGGGAGCCAACATGATTGCTCAAATCCTGTCATAATGATTAGATTGGAAGAAAAAGCTCAAGGAGAGTTATTTACTTGTCCCCTGCCCCAAAACTTGATTAGATATAATTTGTTTGCTACTGCAGTTAAATAACAGGAATAAATGTGCCCTCAAATGTGCTCTCTGACCCACAATACAGAATATATATATACAAGACAGCACTATATATATATATATATATATATATATATATATATATATATATATATATATATATATATATATGCTCATAGGTGTCAAACTCAAAGCCTGCAGGCCAAATCTGGCCCAGCACCTCAGTTTCTGTAGCCCTTGCACAGACAATTAGAAGTGAATAAATGTTAATGGAGACACTGGTCATGACAGCTTTTCTCAGTTGGCCACTAATGTTGTTTAAGGAACGTTTCTGTTTTTCCTTTGTTGAAGTACATCTGTCATTACTTTCTTGCTCTTTCACTGCAGTTTGTTTAACATTCAGCATAGCAACGCAAAATCATAGATTCCAATCTTTGAAAAGTCCATGTTTTGCTATTTCTACATCAGCATGAATTGTAAATTCTATTTTAAAAGCTTAGCAAATTGTCACCAGCAACTATATAATTAGTTCTAATTATTCAGGCAATTATCTAAAATAATAACACATAGAAACATTTATATGATCTTTACAATTGGCCCTTTGAGGGAAACCATCCTGCTGATGTGGTTGATGGATGTGATTGAGTTTGACACCCCTGGTGTAGATGGTCTACATGAGGTCATTTTCTGAAACCAAATAATTCTAGACGATAGTTTTTTCACACTTTACTGAATGAGTTACCACACTGCATAATAGCCTAACTCTCTTTAAAGCTACATTGATTTATTTTGGCCGCACAAAGAACTCCACAGTAAGTTAAATGCTCACATTTAAGAAGAAACATAGGCTCCATTTTTTTAACAAATTCAGCAGTGTGGCAATAGTTCTGTTGCGTCTTAAACTAATATGAAGCTTCAGACATCCAAATTAAGTCCAATCGTCATTTTTTTGTAGAACAATCCAGCTTTTTGTTACTATACATCCACCACACCTCAACGGGGAAACACTGTCTGTGGGAATTATATGGTAAAAGCATTGTAAAAGCATTGTGTCAGATGTGCATGGTATAGGACTAACTTGGACAGCTGACACCTCACATTGGCTTCAAAAAGCTCTGGAAACCACTGCAAAATTATCAGTTTTTCTGATTTTACCAGGTATGTATTTGGGCAAAAGGAACATTTTTGTTTGAGCCTATAAACTACTGATAACATTTCCCAAAAATTCCAGATAAAAATATTATCATTTAGAGCATTTATTTGCAGAAAATGACACATGGTCACAATAACAAAAACACACAATGGTTTCAGATCTCAAACAATGTAAAGAAAACAAGATCAAATTCATTTAATTAAAACAACATAATACTAATGTTTAAACTCAAGAAGAGTTCAGAAATCAATATTTGGTGCAATAACCCTTATTTTTAATCACAGCTTTCATGCGTCTTAGCATGCCCTCCACATGTCTTTACCATTGTTCTTGGTTCAGATTTCACCTAATCAGTATCTCTTTAAGCAGAATGAGGTGTGCATGTGTTGGAATTCAACAGACGCTGGCTGGAATACATGTACAGATGCTGATTTCAGAAAAAAAATGCAGTGGTCTCATTTTTTTCCAGAGCTGTATATAAACCTTTAATTGCATTTTTGCACAACAGGACTGTGCGACACACTCCTGGATTTCGGCCTCTATCACTTACCTTAAAAAACACATTTAAAGGGGATCATTTAACAGGCAGTATGAACAGCAGAAATAGAATATTCCCCACCCTTATCTTAAAGGCAGTTTCAGTAGTTTGAGCTCCTAGTCAAGGAACAGCTCCGACTATCAGAACACAGGCCCAGGTATAATAAAAATTAGTAATGGCTACTAAGAAATTCCACATGGTAGGGCCGTCTCTGGAGAGCTGAGGCACAGTCAACCCTAATCAAAGGATGACATGAAAGTGAGAGAGACAGCTACAGACTGGTGGAGGGAGACGTGGAAAAGTACAAGTTGGAGCGAGGGGTCGAACTCAGGATGGAGCAGCGTGTAGTCGGAGGCCTGAGGTTCTCTTGTTGGGTTAGTTCTTCAATGCGCCGAATTCCCTGGGGACTCGCGTTCAAGTAAAAAGAAAGCCCTGAGACATCAGAGTAAAGATTCTGTACTACAGCGCAAATTAAAAACTCCAGCATTTCAGTTTCTTCAAGGCTCTTTCACATCACAGAGTCTGGCTCATTCAGCGTTCTGTGCAGATATTGGACCCTGTACTAATTAAAACACACAACTCAACAATTACGTGAAACCTATTTGTGCTGTTAAAGGGATCTGTATAAATGCATGTGACACTAAAAAGAGAAGCATGTCCCGCCCTCCAGAGGCAGTAAATGACAGAAACTGTACTAAATAAACAGATATAGGATAAACAACAGAATAAATTGCCTTTCATGTAGAGGAAATCTAACGTGAAGCTATTGTTTCAGTGGCTTCTTAAGATTAATACTGTTTTAGATATTTTTTTGTTTTACAAATATACTCTTTTTTTACCTCTGGTGCTTTGCTATTGATGTGCAAGGATGGGGAAAAAAAGACAATTCTGCATAGAAATTGCTACATTGGCATCACATTCAGTTTTATTCACCCTGTATGCTTCTCATCCCGGAGATAATTGCGATTAAGGTCTAAACTGACATTTTGATGGATTTTAAAGAACAGTGCTTTGCTCTGGGACACCCAACACTGAATTTCTACTTTCAGTTGTATTAGGATTTTTTTATATAGTTTTTATGATAACATGAGAGTAGTGAGAAAGGGAGGTTGGGGCTTGGTGTGAAAACATCAAACCGTTTGTCTATTTGCCATTATCTTAAAGTTTCTCAAGATTTTTGATTTGCTTGAGGTTTAGTTATTTTCTTTTCTGGTACTTTGTTGTTTTTTGTATCTATTTTGCTATATGGCATCATTTATATTTTCAAACCTTGAGACTCTACTATTAAAAGAAAGCAGCTCGGTGGCATTATTGCTGCTGGTCAGACTCACTGCTGCAGGTACTGGTGGTGGAGAGGAGTCGAGGCTGGAGTCAGCCTTTAGTCTCCACAAATGCAACGTTCAGATGAATAAATTGATGCATTTCTGTGGTTGTTCGCCCACCTCACACCCCCCACGCACTATTCTCCATTTTGAACCATTCTTTGTGTGGTCTATTGTGTGTACAATCGTGCCGCAATGGTTCTCTTACTTTGTTGCTCCCTCGCTTTCTGAAATTGCATACGTTCAGAAAGTTTATTGCTGTTCACAGTCTGAAATTGCTCAGTGGTTGACGTGCTGTAATTTGTACCTGTCCATTCCTGCTTCAAAATAAATACACAGTGAAAGGCAAAAACAGTCATTGTAGATGTGTAACTTTTTTCATCACACAGGCTTAAAAATGTTTTAAACAATAAATGTTATAGATCTTTATTTTTGTAAACATCTTAAACGTAGTTGTATGCTCCTTAAAACATTTGAATCATCTTTATCTGTGTATGTGTTTAAATATCTTTTTAACATCTTTACATTTTAACATCTGTATGTTTTTAACATTTTTTTCACATATTGAATATATTTATTTGAAGGCCTCTTTGTGCAATTCCTCATATGAAATAATAAACTGATTAATGATAGATAGATAGATAGATAGATAGATAGATAGATAGATAGATAGATAGATAGATAGATAAATAGACTTTTCTTTCACAGGTCAGCAGCTCACTCCTAATATATTCTGTACATTCTACAACACTCACCGGGACACTACAGATAATTTAAGAGGAACTTAAAATGTTCGATTTCACAATAGGTTACAAACACTATTTACTGTCCCTGTAACAAAATGGCTAGACATTTACAAATTGTTTAAAGCGTCCAGCCATAGACTAGGTTTCAACTGGTCCTGTTTTCTGTAATAAGATCCCAAGGGGTCCACCAGAAAAGGGAGGGTCTTACACTTTCTATTGCAGTCTCTGGGTTCACTAGTTGTTGTTTTTTTTTGTCTTGGTGTTACAAAAAGTGTGTTCACTCTTTATATTGTTAAAATCCTTATAGAGACATGAGCAGACAAAGCTGAAGGTTGAATTGCGATTGGATTCTATCCAGTCGGGGTTTTCAGTAGTGGGGCTTTCAGCCTCCACACGCCACATGTTCACTGCTATGAAGGGTTATCTCCCGGGAACCTTCTCCTAACAGGACTTTCATACAGAGCCGAAGCTGGCTCAGCTTTGGCATTAAAAGTGAATATGAGTTCCTATAATACAGTGAGGATACTGTTATCAGTTTTAGGGAGTAACCCGCTCTTTCAGCGGTACGTTTCACAATTCTTTCCTGCAGACGTTTGAACAAGAATGTCAAGCCACCAAAAGTTAAATAAGATTGTACCCACAAAAGGAAAGTGTGTTTGCTATCTCTTGTTCAGAGAGATATAATGCTTAAATTGTAGTCTTTATTATTTCTGCAGTACAATAAAAAAGACAGTTAGGGCGCTCAATTGTTTGTAGCAACACAATCCTTACAACCTGCCCAGATTTTAATACTTACATTGCCTATAAACTCAAACTGGTTCACAAGAAATAACTGTACACACAGGGGTTCTGAGCAGTGAATGTCGCTAAGTTACCAATGGAGAATGTGTGAATGTGTACACTGGTCTCCCACACCCCCTTGAGGTCAGTCAACACATCATCTCACATGTAACACACACACATATCTACAGAGTTAACAGTGAACGTCCTGGTGCAATGTGCTGCAAAATGTGTAATTTGCTGCAGGTCGCCGAGGTTTCCCGGAGACTTTCAGAGGCAGGAATGACCTCTGCGGGGAATGAGTAGTGGGTGGAGGAGGGGCCGGCAGCAGGTCACAGCACTTTCCTTCCTTCTCCTCACACTGAATAAGCAAAAAGAGCCTGTAGGACCAGTTAATCATTGTTTTCATCTTTTATTTAATTGTGAGCGAACAGGCCCTATTACCCTTCTCTTTTACGGCAGGGACGTCAGGGATGGATTAAAAGCAAAATAAAAAAAATGATCATCCACATCCCTTACATTTTATTCTCATCTCGGACCATGGAATGAAGCAATCACTGTGATGATACATTTTGTCATAAATCCTTTAGATTTCCACGTCTCCTCTGGGAAGTGAGCACTTATCACGCAGCAGTGGTCCCCTTATACTTTGATAAAACACTGACAGAATACTGATAGAAATTCCCCCCTGTATAGTAGTCACTCTTGTGTTAAAGGTCACATAGAATATGACTGTAAAATTATCAATCATCTAAATGCATTGCGGGCGTACTCTCCTCTTCATTCTTAATAAACGAAGGGGAGAGTTCATGATGTGAGAAGGAGGAATAAAATGAACGAAAGGCAGACAGGCTGTTTGGATAACAGCAATTAGTGTTATAACAGTTAATAAAGCTCTCTCTTTTATTAGCTGATGAAATTAGATATTGAAAATTTGCTGCCCTTACCTTTAAAAGATTGTCACTCATTCATCAAACATGTCAACAGGTTTGCTTTTAAATCCCTGAAGAACATTTGTGCAAAAAATGTACGTAATTATCGGCATTTTGTCAGCCTGAGCCCGCTATTAGATATGCATAAAGATGTAGCCTTTGGTTAGAAGATTCAGATGCAGATTTCATAGTTTATTCTTATGTTATGTAGTAATTGGATATGGTTATATGAAGCCATCTCCCTCCAAGCTGCAGACAGACGATTCAGTTCTTTGAAGATTAATTTATGCATTGGAAATCCAGTGCTGTGACATACCGTGTTGCAGAAATAATATTGCTCGTCTCTGATGAATAGGGGAAACAAATTATTTAATATTGGATTAATAGAACCATACTTGCCAAGAAAGAAACTGTTGCTCATTATTTCTGCAATATTTGCTTTTATCTTTTTTCTATTCCAGTACACGTTTGAAAACCTTGTTCAGCACTGAGACATTAACCACTAACAAGTGCAAAGGACAAAATAAGGCTGTAATCCAAATAATATTAAAGGACCTACATTGTTCATATTTCCTGGTTTTAACTTGAAGTTTTGATATCCTTAAAAGTTTATGTGTTTTAATTTAAAAAATGATCCAAATGGAGTTTTAAATCTCCTTTCTCTGGAACTCTAGAAAGAACACATTTTTTATGGGGGGAGAGCAAAAAAAGCCATGAAACTGACAGATTTTTAGTTTTGCACAAATTTAAGTGTGTTATGATTACATTCAATTAAAAGAGATTCATTATTGGTGCAACATATGCCTTCACTCTATCTTGCTGCTGTATTTCCAGAAAGATATTGCAGATTTTGGGGGTGTGTCTAAATCATTTTGGTAGTTAGAGGACAGTGCACAGCATGGCTTAAAGGGAGAATATTGTTCATACATGTATTTTGAGAGTAACATGAATTCAACCAATCAGCATGTCATCTCCCATCCCTTATAAAAAGCTGTGTTACTCTTCGAGCTGGGTTGTTCCTGTTTGGCAGGCTGGAGAGACAAGCATCATGAGCTGTCACTTGCAACCAGGCAGCTGAAAGGAGTTCAGCTCAGCACACCATCCATTAGAAGACATTAACTGTCTTTTTTCTCAGAATACAAAACGATGATAAACGACTTCAATAAACATTCCTGTGAATCATAAAGTCAGATATCTCTGTTAAATTCTTACTGCACTATGTGGTGTGTGCATTGCAGTGGATTTATACACAAAAAAACATATGAAAACTAAAATAGTATTTCATTATATGTAGGCTATAGCGTAACATATTATTTCCACAATCCTGTCTTCTGTTTCAGCAGTACGTTTTTGCTCTCTTATTGATTTTTCCCTCATTGCGTCTTTTCCCACATTAGAAAAAAACTGCTGAAACGCCCACCTATGCGCAACCGCTCACCAAACAACACCAATTTGTCTCCTTGATTTGATATAAGAACAATCTCTCTCCTGATCATCAACAACTAGCTGCCAAACATTTATATGTTTAATTCATCAGGGAAGCAGCACACAGAACGGGCGCTGTCATCAGGCTGCAAAGAAGTGGCGCTCATTGGTGGAGCAGGATGAAAGAAACAAGGCAGTGTCATCGGACCAAGGGGAGCAAAACTCACAGGTGAGACTGGCAGTAGTGAAGGGACGGGAACTGCAGCAGGTGGACGAGGAAGAACAGACCAGATCCACAGTCCTCTGGTGTAGAGTCTGACAGCAGGAAGTTAGCAACATCCCACATTTGCCCATTTGCCCATGGCTGGAGTCGCCTCACTCACCATTGTGAACCAAAGCAGAGTGGCCTTATCTGAATGCGTGAAGGGTTCACTCACTGGATGACCTTGGTTTACAAGGCTCTGCTTGGCTCGCTTCCTTCATATCTTTGCTGCCTTCTCCAAAGATCCACCGGCCGTTACACCTTGCACTCACATTTTAACATCCTATTTTTTATAACTACCATACTTTATGTTTTAAATGTTAATATATAGCATATATCTATTTTTATTTTTTGCACCCCTGCATTATACCATCCTATTTTTATAACTACCGCACTTGTGTTTTAAATGTTAACTAATATATATTATATTGAACTTTAGCATCAAAGTGTTTCTGCTGCACTTTTTTCTGCAGTTTTTAATATAGTATTTAATTTAGTGTAGATGTGACATGTGCTGCTGACCTCTTGGCCAGGTCACCCTTGTAAAATAGATCTTGATCTCAGAGGGTTTATTATTACCTGGTTAAATAAACAAAATAAAAAAAATAAATGTACTGAACTCATTACAAAATTAGGGTTCAACTTGTAATCATTAAAACAGAACATATCTTTAATTAGTATATAAATAACAAGTAGTTATCTAAAATAAGTGTTATTTTTTTCAGTTATGTTGGTGTTTGTGTGCTCTCTTGGTATCTTTCTTTCATTGTTGTTATCTGAGATAAATGCGTCTGATTTCTGCATGTTGTTAGTCCTGACCAAAACAGATAAATAATGATAAGCACTGCAAAGATTTGCAATTTTGCAGCAGAGACTTTCACCACAAAGCTACAGCACTACATGTATTACTCAGTTTGTCTCACTGTGTGGCTTCCTGTTTCCTCTGTTTTGCAGTCACGTCTCTCTCTCCCCTCTTTAACCACAGTCAACAGTCTCTCGTTTCTGTCTTCGCCAAATCCCCTGATGGCTCCGGCTTGATTGATCGTAATGAGTTCGGGGATCTCGAACATGGCCGGAGGTGCCCTGGGGACGGCCTTCTCTCTCCTGCTCCTTGCCTCTATTACACAAGGTAATCCTGGATCACATGTGCTGCTGCTCATATGTAAAAAAAATTGGGATATTTATATGGGCCTGAAATCGATATCAACTTCTGGTGTGACCGCTTGTCTCGGTCAAATGTTCTGATTGTGTCTGCCTGCATCCCTGTGGGCTGTAGTCCGTAACAGCATCTTCAAAGTGCAAGGGATTTTGTCTCCTCACTTTTGTTGCCTCCAACACTATCTGATGTGCTTGACAGGGCTCCAGTATGTTGAGCTGTCGCATTCTGAAACACTGGAAGCAGAAGTGGGCCAGAACATCAATCTACCCTGTATTGTGAGAGACAGGACTGATCTCATAATTAGCAATGTTGAATGGCGTAAGAGGGAGAATGGAGAGAAAAAGCTGGCTGTGCATTCACCACGTCATGGGACCAACCTATTTTGGCCTAATGTCACCATCCAGGTTGTAAAGTATGCAAACAAGACCATTGGCTCCATACTGCAGCTTCATGAGGTGGACAGAGGAAACAGTGGCATCTATATTTGTGAATATGCGACTTTTCCTTTTGGCAACATCAGGGCTGAAACAAAGCTAAAGATCAGAGGTAAGACGGACATGTACATACTACTTTACATGCCTCAACCAACACTCTGCAGATTCAATGTGGGTGGAGATGGAATTTTCTGATTAGATTGTCCAGTATTACAACAACCTCTTATTGTCCATTACATGACTTTTAATATTTGATATGTTACAAATGGATTTAAAAACTGTAAGAACATGCCCAAGAGTTGTGTTTGCCATGAGGCGTGTGTTTTATGCCTTTATTTGGCCTATCTGAAAATAAAGTAGCCTAATATCAGCCAATGCTCATCTTCTGCAGTCATTTCAAATTTATCTCATATTTTCTCTCTATTAGACAGTGTCAAGATAGTGTGTAATATGGACAGGAGTGTTGAAGTCTACTCTGGAGAAAATGTGACCATTCACTGCACGGTACTTCCTAATGCACAGTACAGGTGGACCAAGGTAAAAACTGTCTTCTTTTTTTCCCATTCAATTTTCAGTTCACCCATTGAATATAAACACATTTAAGATGTGTTACAGCAACATATTTTCAATATGAAAGGTCTTTTATGTGCTACATAATCTCATTCTGCCCTAGAACAAGGAAGTGCTGTCGCATAATGAATCTCTGGAGCTCCGGTGGGTGACTGATTCGCAGGCAGGGGTTTATACACTGACTGTCAACACAGGAAATGAAACTCTGCATATGGAGTTTAACATCACAATAGGAGCAACAACGACAAGCTCGGGGAGTGGTAGGCCTCCCTATTTCTTTGCAGCTCTACTGTCTCTTTGTGTCATACTTAATTTCAGAATTTCCTCAGGGCTGTACTAACAATCTCGTACCAAGGTTTTCAAAGTAGAATCGTGAGCCTCCCCTAAGAGAACTCAAAAGCATGCTGCCTGCAAATATTATTACTATTATTACTTTATTTGATTGTGTTGCATTGCATCTTCCATACAGGTTTAAATAAGGTTTTAAACAATAACTGTCTAAAACCTTATCTTTATTTTTGTAAACATCTTAACATGTTGCTATGTTGTTTAACCATATTTTAAAAAACGTTTCGTGTATATTCATGTATGTGTTTAAATATCTTTTTAACATCTTAAAGTTTTAACATCTGTATGTTTTTAACATATTTAAGGCCTCTGTGCAATTCCTCAAATCAAATAATAAACAGGTCAGAGAGACAGAGAGACAGGCAGATAGATAGATAGATAGATAGATAGATAGATCTATTTTCAAGCATTTTCAATGCTCTGTGGCATAGTTGGCCTGTGCTGCTTCAGCCCCAACCTAATTAATTGCAAGGAAAGCGACTGATTCAAAGGATTTTGAAGCTGGCAGCCATGTTACAAGAACATGCCAATGTGTATAAATTGGTAGCTGAAAACTTGAAAAATGAAAAACTCTCAATTATTTGCGGCAAAACATTTGTCCAGTGGGATTGAACTAAAGCAGTATTTACATTTTTTAAATTGGAAAACAATCAATCTATATGCCATTTGCCCCCACTGTTTATATAGTAGCTTGGTAAAGTGTAGTGTCTACTTTCCAGTCATGGCCTACGTATTTCTCATGAGAAGTTGAATATGTGCGGCACATGAGAAAGAAAGAAAAGAAAAGGAGCACAAGCCACACATACGTCAGATGTCACTTCCTGCTCTTCATCTCTGTGTACTTTCATACCATGAAACTCACACAACATTCTCAGCACAGCTTCAAAAGCATCTCAGAATCATGTCATGGGGTGAGAGCACAATCTGTTGGACAGATGAGAGCAGTACAGCCCACAAGATAGTTGGAATAATTATGAGATGAGTTACTTGAGGCAGACATAGTGTTTTATTAGATCACATCCTGTTGGATTGCCTTCAGTATCCCTGTAAATTAGAAACATTGTGCAGAATTCCAATCTCCAAGTTGTGTCTCAAAGGGATTTGAGCTGAGATGGGTGATATCTCTGAATGAAAGAATAGTAGACAAAATAATTCCCACACAACAGAATAACTGTACTCATTAACCAGGAATACATTATTCAACATGCAGTTGTATTTGAAACTCATGTCCACAGATTTGCTTAGATCAGGAGTCTGTGCCGATATGGTTCACTGCCCGTTTTCTCTTTGTTTTATTTTACCTATTGATTATTCACAAGGTACTCATGAATGCCAACCTGCTCCATGTTTTAATAATGTATCACTGTGTTGTGTAAAGTTTTGTGTGTTACACTTATAGTTTCTACTCTAAAGCTCATTAAAGACATCTGGTGGGGAAAAAGCTTATTTACCTCATTGTCAAGATTTAGATGAGAAAATCAATACTTCTCTCTACTGTATATGTTGCATCAATATTCTCATTTAACTCCTGGCAAGAAAGTGATTAAGTGTATTTCCCAAAATGTCGGCCCGTGCCTTTAACTGGGGCGCTAACAGAAAATTATTTATATTTCATATTGGCAAAAGCTAACTTTTAAAATATCAATTCATTTATGTCTACTGAAGGATGGCAAAATTCCAAGAAAATATGTTTCTGCAGACTTTTCTTGTTTTGCTTCCTTCAGATTTCATGACAGTGTCACCACGGTTTAATGTAACTGAAGAAGGTGTGAAGACGTCTGCAGACAGCGGCTTTTCTACTGAGATTTCAGCCACCGACACCAGTGTAACATGGACCATGGGTACTAGTGTAGTAGATGATAATCCCAAACCCAACAATACTGCTATCACAGCCTCTTTCACAGTTAATAGTGCCACATCATCCCCTGCTGCACACACTGACCCCTATAACTCCAACAACTCGACTACTGTAAGCGATGGTATTACCGTGTTGGCCAGTGTTAGCAGGACGAATGATGTGAAGTCAGAGGAGTCCAGCACCCTGGGAACGAGGACAGCAAACCCTGAAAATCCTGGTGCTGCCTCAACACTGAGCGCTGAAACTACAACAGATGCTCCGGGGGCTAAAGGTAATAATACCTTAATGCATCACAGTGGGTTGATCAATGCTGGAAAATCTTAATTTGCTTCTGTGACCATAATATACAACAATATACAATTCATTGTTATTTAATCAGGAGTAATACATATCAGGTAAACCATTCTGTCTGTCTGGATTTACAACTCTTTACTTGCCTGAACAGTGTTGGGTTTCTTTATGGCAGTGAGGCGAGTCACAGTACTGAAGAAAAGTAGCAAAAAGCAGCAAATAAATATGCAACAGCATGGCTAAATCCTCAACAGACAAGACCCCTTAAAACCCCTCCAGTTAAGATGCAGGCCACATAACCGCACCCCCCCCCCCCCCCCCCCCTTCCCCCATTTCCTGTCTTCTCTCTGTTGTTAATGTAAAAAAAGACTTAAAATGCCTCCAAAACAGGTGAACAAAACCCATAGATCCTTCACTGTCTGCCTCTTCATCGTGTGGTGGCCTTGCCTTACAAACTCCTATGTCAGCCTCGGGCTAAATACCTTTTAAAGGCAGAAAAAACATTAGAGTAAGAGTTCAGCTTCTGAAGTTGGGAGGTTGTAGTGGAGGAAAAGCAGACTTTGCTGCCTCAACGCAAAAGGTTTTGCATAGTATCTTAAATTTATTATCAATATGTATTCACCAGAGCAAACATACATGTCATAGAGAGAGATTTCTGTCCTGCTGTCTTTCAAAATGACACGTTTCCCTTCTCTGATTAGATGCTGTACGAAATCGAGGGCTCTTGTTCATTATCATTGTTCCAATTCTGGCACTGATCGCTGTGGCCGGTGTTGTTCGCAGGAGACGACTTATAAAGCAGAGGTGAAACTTTCACCCTATACTGTAAATCTATTTTACATCTGCATGCAGTTATTCAAGGTCACCCAGTTCATGTCTATTCCAGCATGTATTTTTTTATTATAATATCTGCATATTTACCCCATACAGCTAAATTCCTAGCAATGCCACTAATATATACTTTATACTCTTTCTGTCAGCAGGATGGATGGACCACCTTCCTTTAAACCGCCTCCTCCTCCAGCCAAGTATACATCTGCAAGACATCAGAACATTTACAGACCATCATTCCCCATCGCGAGGTGTAACTCTGTAACAGAATTTGATATGAACAACCTCTTTTTTGACATATAATGTAAGCGTTGTCCTCTCTTGGTTACAAGCAGAATCACAAAATGGATTACTTTCAGTTGTGGTCGGTTTCACACCGGAGCAACAGCAGTCTCTAGCTATAGTGCAAATGCAGGCAGGGTGTATATCTTATATCATATACCACATCTTTATTTTTGTGTCTAAAATGTTTTCAGGGTTTGTTTTTACATGACTATGTTTCATAATGTTTGTATTGTTGTATCCAAAAGTTTCTACTATTTGAAAATAAAAGTTGATTTAATTTATCTCAGATTTGTGTACTCTACTCTTGCACTGCAGGTGGTTAAAGGCCGAGCTATTGTAACAACAGATTTTTTTTTTCTAACATCTAGTACATCTGGCTTTCATCTGAACAATGTGTGATTGAGAACTTCCGGCCCAGAAGCCCAATGACTTCCTCTAATGTAGATGTTAAATGGCTATGTCACACACTATCAAAGATCACTGGACCACAGAGTGACATTTACGTGGGTCTTACACCACAAACCACAGAGGCTTATTGGCTAAGAAAAACATGACCACTGGATGCCACCATCCACACATATAAGAAATAAGGTGTTGAAATGTTAAATGTCATATCAAAGTGAGATTTAAACTTTTTATATAAGATGTATATGCTATTTAAATACTGATCCATGTTACAAAACACTCAATCCATAACGTAATTTACGCAGTCTGTATTACTGTCTCTAATGAGGAGAGGATCATTAGAGACAGACATAAAACCACCTGTTCTTTGTCGAGCTCCAGAAAGAAGAAAAAAGAACTTGTTGGAGATATCAAAGCATTTAGCTGTTTGTCACAAGTGCATTTTTTTTCTTCTTCTGTTTTTCATATACTTATATATACCTCTGAAGATAAATACACACACGCACATATACAGTATACTTACATATAACTCTGGATATGTATATATAAACTATGTGTAACATCTAGACACTGAAAGGTAAACGATTTATTTTGGAATAAGCCATTTTTAGGATCAGATTCATGTTTATTAAATCAAGACTACCATTAAAGGAATTGAATTCAATTTAAAAATGTTTTTCTTGGCCTTTTAGGGTGGAGTATTTTCTGTGCTTACATTTTTTTAATAATAAAATACATTCATTAAAAACTGCTACCAGACTACCGTATTTCACAATGTATTCCATGTGCCTTAGAATGAGGTTACATTGTTTCCTGTTTGTAACTGAAGAGCAGCCAGGTTTTGCTGTGATAAGAGAGTTAACAAGGCAAAGTAAAAATAGACTTCAGTGTAGCACACCTCCCTGACTTACCACTGTGACACCGTGTAGCCTGACAGCAACCGTGCCAGACAGACAACCCATTTTGTTCAAGTCGACTGAAATATGACTTACCCAGAAGGTAGGACCAGAATAACTTGTGGAACTTCTAAAATTATATTTAGATTTACAATTTTGACTCTGATATAGCTACATAGTAGATAATGTTATAAATAGTGTATGTTTCTCAAATTGATTATTTTGCAAAATGTAGATGTTACTACAAAAAACTGAAATCAGACGCACATGTCACAGGACGGCAACACAAAATGTGAACGTAAAGATTGGAGGATTATAACAAACAAAATAGTAAATTGGTGATCATAACACGTATGTATGTGATGGTATCTCGCTTCGGTTACTGTAGTTTAATTTTGTACAGTTATTATACCACACGCTGCACATTTGACTTTGGAAACAGTGGTAACACCTTTTCATCTAATCTTTTGACTTGCTGAAATGTAAATAGTGTGGTTACAGTAGGATGGATAAACATCCTGTCAAATTTGTCAAGATTTTACTGTTGAAACTGATAAAAGATGTATTTCCATTAAAATTGTAATTTTTTGGAAGCAACATGGAAACTTCAAAATCATAATTTGAAAATCCATCCTTACATGTTCTTTATGCACTATCACATGGTACCTTCCTATTTACAGTGTGTGTGTGCCTCTTTTTCTTCCGACTGGAATTCAAATTGTTCAATACTTTTGAACAATTTGATTGCAATTTTTGTCAGTGTTATAAAGAGATGATGCATTTTTTAAATGTTTCATCTTTTCTGTGTTTTTGAGAAGCACATAGGGGACTTCCATGCAATAATAGTGATAGCTTAAAATAATGAAAGTCAAAAATTAAAACTCCATGCAGGCTTAGATAACTTTTACAATTTTTGATTCTCACAGACAAAAATTGAATGATTTGAGTTGCTAATAGTTGGCCTTTGTCTTTTAGTTTGTCATTCTTTCATCATTAGCCTGGTGCTGTTGTCTCTGGCCCTGTTGATCTCTTTGTGTTTCAATGTCATCTTCTATATCATACGGAGAGGGACTTTGTGCAGAGGTATGGATCTTTTGCTCTCATCTTATTGGCATGTTGTTGTTGTTTTTTATTTGGGTATGTTGCATTTTATAAACTTCTATATATTTTGTTCATACAAACACAGGGGACTGCTGGCACCCACCCATTCATGAAATAAAAATGTAGGTTTTTATTTATTTATTTGTATCTAATATCTGTAATGACAAGTATTCCAATATTAACATTTATTTCTTATCTATAAATTCAACTTTCTGTGAAAATAAAATGTGAAATTGTTTCTCCGTATCTTGTTAAAGGCCGTCACAAAATGAAGATCTTCATTTTCATGACCTAAATCATCAAGAGCAGGAGGAAAATCCCAACGATAATCAACGGGAGCAACAGGAAAATCCAATCTATGGCAACATCAACACAGATAGAAGAGGTGAGTGCAGGCCTGTATATTGTAACCATTTTAGAATGCATTAAATCAATCAATCTTTCACAAAAAAGTACAAAAGTATTATTTTGCATAAACCTTGGCTTGTCTACCTAAACTGATTCCCTTCATAAGTATAATATTTATTTTCCATGTAGAGTTTATTATTAGAAATATCGTGGTGCCAAGTATTAAAAACATTTAAAGTGTGTTTTAACATAGCTGGAAGTATATTTAGATCAGTTCCCATTTAAATAATTGCATTTCGATAACATTTAACAGCATTTAACTTTCACTGACTGTGCTATGATGATCCTTTAGATGTTCACTATCTTGAGTAGCTGCACTCTATCTGTAGTAATTCGATCTGAAGATGATCCTTTACAAATCTGGATTCCCTTATTATGTATACACTGTGTGTGCTTAGTTAATTCTTAGTTTTTTTGAATGTTAAACAAATGAATATTTATTTTACTTTTTCAGCTTCTTCCGAGGTTTGCTATGAGACGATGACCAAGAAACACACGAGAGATCATACGGAGGTAACTACTGTCGCTGCAAGTTCAAACTAATGTGTTGCGTAGGGACAACAGCATTGTCGCATACAGGAAAAAAATATTTAAATCGTTTTTAATGGGTAATGGTTTCAAAGTTAATTTTGCACCTGCTTGACACTGCTTAGAATTTTTTTTTATTAATTACACCTGATTTGCATATGTTTTTTTCTTAAAGCACATGCCGGAATGAATTATCTGTTAAACCCAGTAGGTAAAGATAATATAAAAGTTGCTTATCAAGCAATCATTTGTACAGAGATTCTGGTATTCTAGTATGTTTGCTGTTATATTCGCACTGAAACTAAGATGAATGCATCTGATGTAAAAATAAGCATGCAGACCAGTTTAGCCTGTACTGATAGATTCGCTTTCAAAACGGAAGGTAGCTGATACCTTCATCTAGTTGTGGTCAATGAAACTGTCAATTTAGCAGATGCTCTAAAAATAGACTACACACACTGAAATACATGAGAACCTACAGACACAACATTGTGTCTAAGGTAAAGAGTATAGAAACTGCAGTATTTGTGCTTAAAAAAAAAATAAATAAAAAACAGTATCTTAACCACCAACTTTTATTGTGTTAAACCAGCCGTCAGAGTCTGACCTGAATTATGCCTCGCTGGATCTGAAGGTGGCAAAGAACCGCAAGTATCGCCGTCAGCAAGGCCAGAATCAGAGACGAAACAAACACGACCATTTCCCAGTCCAACCCGCGTCCTCCATGAACACTTTCCTGGAGGTTGAAGCAGATGTGGAGGCTCACCTTCCTCCCAGAGACACCAGCCCCATGGTTTCCCAGGGTAGCATCTACCTGAACAGTCAACAGATAGCGCTAGAGACAGAGGATATGGAAAGAGAAACGTTTGTAAACCTAGAAAACGAGAGCATGGTTTGTGAAGGGACGAGAAGTCGGGAAGAATGGGAAAGTAGAGAATGGAACGGGGAGCGAGAGAGTGAGGAAAGAACAAATAACGAAAGTGTATGCACGCCACTTTCAGAGGTGGAGGCTTTTTAGAGTGACACAAATCGCTTCACATGCAGCTTCTGTCCTGATAGTGACCAACAAGATTAGGCAGACGTCATGTCACCACTGATTTCCTGGTTGAAACTAGGCCACCTGAAACAGACAATCAAAGCTACTGTCTATTACTGCATCTGCAAGAAAGAAAATATCATCATCTTCAATATTCAATGAGATTCGAACAGTTGAGCAATTTCCTCTTTGAAGCCAAGAACCTTTCTCTTGAACTCTCCGTGTTGAGCAACTAAGGGGAAAACAATATACCTTTTCTGTGCAGAGGATGTAATAAAAAAAGAAAACTGTGTGTGACATTTAGAGGTCGAAGGCCATGTGGAAACATTCAATTTGTTGTGAAAGATGAGGAAAACATCAATCATCAGAGAAGATCACTCGCTGTTTTTGATGTCTCATAATCGCACAGATGTCTCACAGAAAGGAAAACCTTTTACGCTTGTTTTCCATGCTGTAGACACTGGCCAAGCCTGAGTTTATTTTCTCTGTGGGCATATTGTTATGTAAATGTGATCCGCGGAGGCTTTTCTATATCAGCGTTGCGATATTGGTCATTACCTTTATAATCTATTGCACATATTACGCTAATGTGCCATCTGTTTAAATGATAATTTCCCTCTGTAATCCCCACTTGGAAAGGATAATTAACTGCCCAGCTATCTGCTGAGGTAACCAAGCCCTTAAGTGAACAGAACAGCCAGTGGGACACTTGCAGTTTTTCTTTTTGTTTGACAGCTTATCAGACTTGACCATGGTCTACTTCTCCTCTATGGTTCAATTCTTGGCCTCAGGCCTTTTGTATCTAACTGTTGCAGACATACAGGAAAGCCAAATTAAAAAAAACATTTTAAGAAATTGTAAACAAAAAAAATATCCATGAATAAAGAAGCACAGAATTGTATGTTGTATTAATTTGCATTTAAATGGCTTGAATATGTAAAGCAGAGTAAAGAGTGTATATATGTTTATTTTTAAAATACAATTTAATGCTATGATTCAGCAAAATTAATATCAGCCATGCACCACAACATGTAACACAATCACCTGTAAGTATCAGTCTCTACATTTTTCACCATCTACACTGTACTGGACTGCACAGGAAATGTCTTCTGTTGCCTTGGGTGATATAATAAAAACACAAAAACAACACCTTTCTTCCTGCTCAAACAGCACTAAAGCTTTCAGCTGTTCTTGCACTGGCAGATGGTACAAAGATGAAACACAAAGGAGAAAAAAAGGTGTTTATCTTTAGCATTTTTGTGGTACAGTAAAAAGAAAAACAACCCTCTATCACCACAATATCATGGTGAAGCTGACTGTGACATCTTTATGCATAGAAAGATTCTTTATAATTGATAAAAATGGGTGTTACCAATGATACTAATTAAAGTTTGGGTAAACAGAGGCAAGTGATGGTGTTTCAATGGAAAGGCTCTGCTGCACTAAATTAGATGGAACCCTAATTAGTGTCATTGGTAACACCTTTGTTAACCTACTATTTCATGTTAATATGGCTAAAAAAAAAAAGTCTGTTGTGTTACCAGTAGTTTGTATAAAAATTGTATGCAAAGTGATTAGAATGGCTAAACAAAGCCATCGTTTGGACTTCATATGGAACTACTTTGTTTAAACTTAATAAACATTAATGAGAGACGAAAAGGGGCTATAGTATGCTAGCCTATGTGGACTGATATCAGCACACCTGCTTAAATCGGCTCATTAGCTTTTAGCACAAAGTACAACAGAAGCTTATTGAGAATTTTGGAAATATACAAAACATATTCATCAATTGACAAACGATAATGACACTGTTATGTGTTTATGAGGGAAAGACTTACCGTCTTACACATTCACACCAGTTACAGAGTTACAGATGCTAATGTGGCATCATTCTAGCTAGGAGAAGGGGACATGTTACATCTCAATAGTTTTTACAATGCAGGAAAAACAATATGATGAAGGTTGTTTGAATGTTTTTTTGTGTCCAGAAGATTAATTTATTAATATTGTATTCGTCTTCTTCTTCTTTTATTATTATTATTATTATTATTATGATTATTATTATTATGATTATTATTATTATTATTATTATTATTATTATTATTATTATTATTATTATAAGAACAATATAGTCACCACCTATCTATGTCGCCACCATGGTAGTCAGCAGTAACACTAAACGGTGAGTTTCGTAAACCGGAAAAGAATTTGGGACCCGAGTGAAGCATCCTCTCACACAGAAGATCTTTGTTTCCAACATGGCGGCCCGCGTGTGAATGTCATGCCAAACCAACACATTATCGGGACCTGTTTGTGTTTGTGTGCGATTGTTGACACGCTAAAGCTGGCGTGTGAATGACAGCCTTTGGAATCGAGCCTTTAATTCATGTCAGACGGCTGAAGCGGCTCCGTGAGGTCCACAGCTTCGTTGATTCAGCAGCGTGTTAGCATTTTAGCTTCAGACGCAATCATGATGGATCCTGACTCCCAACTGAGAAATGTAAGTCACGTGTGTACCCAGCAACAGCTACAACAGGCATACGATAGATATGGTGAGATTATATATTAATGTTTCTGTCCTTTACAGCTGCGGGATTTCCTGCTAGTTTACAACCGCATGACAGAAATCTGCTTCCAGCGATGCAGCAGCAACTTCAACTACAGAAACCTCACTATGGACGAGGTGAGACAGCAGATACTATACACACACACTAACGTTACAGGCAGTGGTGGAAGTCACCTTTAATAAGCTTGTTTAGTATAGAACCTTTCACAGAAATAAAATGCACAAAGTGCTTCACGAGAATCCATATTAAAAACGATCATATAAACAAAAAGAAGCAATGGAAACATATAAACAGTTAATCAAAAGCAATAAAACATGAGCCACAATATTTATATAATAATAAAGATATGGAAACTTTCAAAGGATAGAAGAAAAGACCCCAAAGAAACCTACAGAAGAAGATAATATCTTCAGATGAGATGAAGGTCAAAATAACAGGTGGAATTCAGTTGCCTTTTTTAAAGGCTTCCAATATTCCCATCTGAAATATAGAGTAGAAGTATCATGCACCATAAAATGAAAATGCTAAGAAGTGCAAGTGCCTTAAAATTGTACTTTTTAAAACAATGCTAGAACAAAAGTATGACTAGGGCTGAAGGATTTTAAGAAAAAAATTAATTGTGATTTATTTTTTTTGTGGCAAACATTTCAATTTTATTTACAATTTTCTTCAAATCAAGTTTTAGTGCACAACATTTACAAGCATCACAGAAACTTACGTTATACCATTAAAACAATAAAGGCCAACTCTAATGCAAGAATGAAAACTAAAGTCAAGAATAGATTTTAAACGTAGTTTTATTTATTAACAAGAAACATGCTCTACATTCAGTGCTTAAGCAAAAGTGGTTATTATAACTGAAGAACTAAAAGCACCATCTATGTCTGAGATAATAGTTATTATAGTAGAGAAAAAAAGTTTTTTATCATCATATATCATCTTTTAAGTAGTGCAAGGTCAGGGAGGAGGCATATATGTGTAAAATAGTTGAGAAAAACAAAACTGGGGTTAGGAAAAACAGCAAAAAAAATCACCGCTTTGAGAACCTCAAGATTGCATGCCCTGAAATCACAGTTTTGGATCTAGAAATGACAGATTGTTCAGGCCTGTGTCTATGACTCTTTAGCCATAAAGTGAATCCAGAGCAGAGACTGCAGCTGTTCAGTCATCACCTCTGATTGCTGTTTTCTGTCCAGAGCCGTTGTGTTGACAGCTGTGCGGGGAAGCTGATTCGCTCCAACCACCGCCTGATGGCCACCTACTCACAGCTGATGCCTCGGATGGTGCAGCGCCGCATGGAGGAGATGGAGAGCAAGGCGGCGCAGTTAGCAGCTGTCACAGAAGCCTCACCAGCATCTGAAACCCCCATCGCCACAGCTCCGTCTCCACTGTTGGCTCCGGCAGCGACTGATGTTGGACCAGAAACCCCTGGCTCTGTCTCCTGGCCAGCTGGGTTAGATATTCCCCTCGAACCGGACATTGCTGCGTCCAAATCCACGATAGCTGCAGCCGTCCAGTCGTCGGCGAGCACGCCGCTCACTGTAGCTGAAGCAGGAAATCTCCCAGTGGTGGAGACAGCTGACAGCACGCCGTCCTATACAGCAGGTCCCCCTCTGCCACCCGTGGGTGGTGCATAGATAGAGCTAGTGCTGACAGAACAGTAACCCCCCCCACACACACACACACACAAATAAATACACACGCTGCCTAACACACTACATGACTGGCAGTCCCAAATGTGGTGGTAATCATCTCTGTCACTGAAAAGAAGAGTTGATTAAGTTGATTGATAGATTAACATCAATTGGGTAATAAATTAAATAATTTTAGCATCTATTATATTATGTATTGTCATTGTTTTATTGGACTTTTCCTGGCTACAGTTTCCAAAATGAGGATTCTCTTTTCTGTGTAATATAGTTAAAATATTTGCTTTTTTCATTTAAGCTCTTGTAAAATGTAACAGGCAACTATTCTACTTTTTCCATATTTTTTTGACTTAACAGAAAAACAAACCCATATGAAAATAATGATAACCAGTCGAGAAACAATAAGAATGGCAGAAAGTTTAATATAAAGTAATATCTGCCAAGGTATGTCAGAAATGTTAATAGGAAAACCACATATGCTAATATTGAAGTTGCAAGTGTAAAAATGTTGTGTTTTTCTGTGATAAGAGGCAAAAACATGGCTGCAGCGTTATCGCCAGTCAAATCTGTCAGTTCTGATGATTGTTCAGAAAAGGTGTCAGAGCACATGTGATAATAAAATTCAACTTCAGTAATAAAAATGTTTGTTTTTTTTAAGAAAGAAAAGGTGTTTTTTCATGTGTAAATGCTCCATTGACAGCACATTGTATGTGTTGTTACAGCACATCCTGGCACAGGATGTCCGTATGTATAAGCGTCTCTGGGGCGTGTGCTGCATTCTACTGTGGGTGTAAATCCAGGTCATGACCTCTGCTACATATCGTCACCTTTCTCTCCCCGATCATTTCCTGTCATAACACCATGTGCTCTCTAATCCAGCAGCAAAGCTAGGATAACAACCTGAGTGTTTCAAACAGTGGATCCCACTGGAATAATGCCTCAACCACATAGTCAACATAACAGCTGTGATCATAAATATGAAAACATTTAGTTCAAAGCAGCGACACTCCTGCTCATCAGTATTTACTGTGTGGTAGTTAGATGTTGGCTAATAATACACTAAACAGTGTCAATTGTGACCCTATTTTCCTGTAACTGTAAGCAACTGTTCTAAATATAAATCCAGCAGGTTTTTCACAGCACTCATAATGGGTCATAAAAACACAAGTGGAGCTAATAACATTAACGATGGCTCCATTTCATTGGTGTTTTCCAGGGAGCCAGGATGTATGACACTGTGGCAGCTAAATGGAATGTAGTTATCTCTTTTATTATTCACACCTGTGCTTTTACTTCATGTCAAAATACCTGCTGTGAGGCCTGAAAAAAAGGCCTGTCATAGTTTAAGTAGGAGAAATATATTGATTTTGTTGGGCAGAGAGTGTTTTCAAGGTTTTCCAATCATTTAAACAGTACTTTTTCTTGAAGATATTTGGGCATGTCAGTATTTGCATTGGTGTAAATAATAAAAACAGAACAGAGGAGACGTTATTAGCAATTCCTTGGCTTATCCTAATATAACAAAGGTGTCTGCTGCAAAATAATGTTTTTTTATCAAATACGATTGTGTTTTTGTGAAAAAAGGATTATAATTTTTTTTTTTACTTTCAAATTCAGATATGTGTATGTGTCCGCCTCAGTATGACTTTATTACGGTTCTCAAAATGCTAATAAATATCAAGCAAACAAATAACTTGAATAAAACGACCACCATTGGATTTTTCCTCCACTATGTTGTATTCAGTTATTTTTTTCATGTGCATTAATTTGGAACCGAAAAAATACTCAATAGACCTTATTTATAGAGCCGCCATGTTGACATAAGATAGTAGGTAACCATAGGTTACTAATCACATTAACAGGAAGAGAGCCTTAATTAATGTGATTAGTTACACCACTACTTCATATAGTAGGAAATCTATATATCACCATAACGTAGACAGCATTATGTTATACTCTATTATACAACATGTTTCTAAATACATGAGAGCATTTTAATGTTTGGAGCTGTTTTAGATACACCTTTCACACAAAATACAAAAGAGATTTAACCCTTATGCATTTTTGCTCATTTTTGTCAACTTTTTTTAAAATATTATCTTATATATCTTATGTCTTTTATACTTTTATACTACAAATTTTGCACCTTTTTGACACTTTTATGGCCAAAAATGTCCACGCAAAAAAACAACTGCTATAAAATCTTCATACATCATACATACATTTTTCATAAATCTTTTAAACAACTTCTTTTCTGCTAAAACCTGCTAAACATTCAATCATATTCAGATTTTTAACCCTTTAAATAACAGTTTATCTTTGTTTAATATTATATTAATATTCTTTGCAAATATATATATTTTCCATATAACAAATGGTCGGAGGATGGAAATTTGGTGGTGATTAGATCTTTGGATATGTCAAAGATGAACAACAAAATTGATTTGATTGCATTAGTATATTTATGTAATTCCAGATACTGTGTCCCACTGACTTCCATTATAACCACATTTTTTAACCCCACTATCACTACAGTATAAAACTATGAATTCTGTAATTTAAAGAAAAGTAGTGGGAAATTAGTGATATTTGGCATTTTTACTCTACTTACTTGTTTCGTTTCAACCATTACCCCATTGTGGACTGATGCATGGAGTTTCGTATTTTTGTTATATTAATGAGCAATGTGATTATCAGGAGGGCCTAAGTAAGGTGTGTACATGGGTGCACACATTTGTGTTAAAATCCGGAAAATTATTGAATTTTTTGCAGTTTTGATCAGGAAAAAAGTTGTTTAAGAGAATTATGAAAAAACCTATGGAATATTTTTGGAAACAAATGTGTCAGAGTGCAAAATGTAAGTAGTGCTTAAGGTTTTAAAGAATAAAGTGGACATTTAATAGAAAATACATGATGAAGTATGTTTTGTATTTTCTGGATAATATTACAATCTCCAAAACCTCAATTAAAAAAATAAATAACTACAAATAAACACTTAGTTACTTCCCCTCGCTGATATTATAAAGGTGCCTCGTGGCGACAGTCGTGACATTTCTAACATGAATGAACGTCCTCTGAAATCCCGCCGGTGAAGATGAATGAATGACCTCTGCGTATTTTCGGCGCTCGTGCGCAGTTGTGCGCCGCCGCATTGCGTCCAGCGGGCGGCGCTGTTGTGTCGGTGTCCCGGAGACGGAGCTCCCAGACGTCCCGACTTCCCACCACCAGTAGCCTGCATCAGCCCGGAGGAGCGGGGCGTGGACACCGATCTCTGCTCTTAAGTTTCCAGCAGACGGCGACTTTCAGGAGAAAAAGGAGGAAAAAAAAGAGAAAGAAAGAAACTCGCAAGAAATCGATCGTCTGAGCAGCCGGTAAGACTTTTTCCTCTTATTATAATAGTTCGATCCTAACCCGACGGGGAAGTTTTTTTTTCTGTTGTGAAAACACCACTTTTGACTTTTTCAACAATAGATTTCAAAAGTGATCCCAATATAGGCCAGATCCCGTCTGAGCCGCGGAGGGAGACACAGGACAGACAGACAGGAGGGGGAATGGGAATGTTGAGGATGATTTCAGTTTTATTTCATAGAATCGATCATCTAGAAGATTCTTTTGTGAAGCATTGGTGGAATGTAAATGTACTTTAAGCAAACAAGTATAAAACCCGATAAATGTGTCTGTCCTGTGAAAATAATGCAGTGAAAATGTGACTTTCTACTATTAAAACGCACTTTAATTTCACATGATGGATGTTAATAGAATTACGTACCACTCCCAGAGAGGAAGATGTGAAGTTTCTGATTCATTTTACATAAAGTTCATATTTATTTCCTTTATGTAAAAAGGGAAAAAAACAGTCTTCCTTGTATTTTACAGGCTACATGTACCCTGACCTTAAATTGAGGGATTGAAATAGCAAAGAGTGAAGAGAGAGGCGCCCTACAGCAGGACCATGGATGACATCTTCACACAGTGTCGAGAAGGGAACTCTGTGGCTGTTCGCCTGTGGCTGGACAACACGGAGAATGACCTCAACCTGGGGTAAGCAGATCCATCTGAGCTTCGTACGTCACTCGACCTTTGAGGATGACAGCAAGCAGGGCTGGAAGCTGGAGGTGCAACAATCAGATAGGGGAGCACTGTGGGAAATGACTGGTTACAGCAAACGTACCACATTTGGTATGGTCGCACCGCTCTCTGTATATATGTGTGTGTGTGTATATATGTATGTGGGTGTGTGTGGGTGTGTGTGTGTGTGGCTGGGTGTACAAAGTTTGGCACATCAGAGGTGGTCAAATAGTTTCCGTGTTGTGCACTCCATGTACTGCTGAACGTCACCAGCTCTGGTAATTGCAATCCAGCTTTTTGTTTTTTCCATTTTTCTTTTCGGGCTTCTCTCCTTATGATGTCATCCCTAAAAACTGTGTGCGTGTGTGTGTGTGTGTGTGTGTGTGTGTGTGTGTGTGTGTGTGTGTGTGTGTTTTATGGATGTTGTGTTATGATGTAAACCGTTTAGACATCAAAATATGAGTTGAACCCAATCCAACACTCACCCTATTAAATTCAATGTAGATATTGATGATCTGATCATTAATTTAAGTGGAAGGCGTATATTATAGGATTCAAGACTGTTGGTCAGATGAAAGGATCACTTTCACAATTTGTGTCATTTTTATATACATCTCTGCAAAATTATCAGTTTTATAGCTATGTGTTTTGGCAAAAGGAACATTTTTATTTGAGTCTATAAACTACTGACATTTCCTCCAAATTCCAAGTAAAAATATTATCATTTAGAGCATTTTTTTGCAGAAAATGACAAATGATCAAAATAACAATGTTCTCAGACCTCAAACAATGCAAAGAAACAAGATCAAATTCATTTTTAAAACAACATAATACTAATGTTTACACACTGAGTTCAGAAATCAATATTTGGTGCAGTAACCCTTATTTTTAATCACAGCTTTCAAGTCTTTACCATTGTTCTTGGGTGAATTTATTCCACTCCTGCTACCTCTTTAAGAAGAATGAGGTGTGTATGTGTTGGAATTCAACAGATGTTGGAATGGAATGGCTGGAATACATGTAGAGATGCTGATTTCAAGAAAAAAAACGCGATGGTCTCTTTTTTTTTTCCAGAGCTGTATATTATAGGATTCCAGACTGTTGATCAGATGAAGTGATCACTTTGCAGTTGTGTCTTTTCACAACGTTTCACATTTTTACTTATATTAGAGGGGAAAAAAAAAAAAACTTTGACAGATGATGCAGCCCCATACCGAGCACTTGTGCATGTTTACTTAATTTCCCTGCTGGAGAGGAGCTGGAAGACCTCACTGCTAAAGACCTCGGTTATCTCATTCTTGGGCCAGGCCATATATGTGCAGTTTGTTGACGCTGACTTTTTTTTTTCTGAGGGCTTCAGGCAGAGCCTCTGGCCAACCACGCAGCAGCCAAGGCCATTTCCTCTGTTCAAGTCCATACAGGGCCGGGCCCCTCCGCTGACAGAGCTCCTCCGGCAGCTCGCCGCAGTCCCACGTAAACATCTGAGAGAAGCAGTCATTACTAACCAGTGGCCTGCTCAGGGCTGGTGACTCCACAGAGTCTCGATGCCCACTTAAAATACCAGATAACGTGCACTAAATGTATTTAGCTTGTAGGGGGAAATCCATTAATCTGAGCTGATATTCATTTTTTTTTTCTTCTCTTTTATTTCGATGTGAACAAAAATTGGGAACCGGAGAGAAAGTCCACTGGGACTAAACATTAAATACCATTTCACATCTCCCCCAGGAGCCCAAGAGCGTATTTGCACGACGACACAGGAAGCCACAAGAGTAGAAAAGCAGAGGGAAAGGGAATGTGAGGCAAGCTGAGGATTCCACTGTCTATTTTCCACCCTGTCATTCCTGAGTTGTTGTCTTTTTTTTTCTCCCCCCTTCCTTAGTTACTTTTTATAGCACACACAGGCCCAGTCAGACTGTGAGCTGTCTGTCCGCAGCCCTGGATCAGAACTGACAGGGAATGTGACTAACTGCTGCTTCACTCTGGTGCGAGCCAGTGTTTTTTTTTTCTACAGGGCCGTCACAAGCCCTCTCTGCAGGTTTATTGTCGAGGAGGGTGCAGGAGTTTGTGGCTTTGCAGGGAGCCGCGAGAAGCCCCCAAGGGGTCAGCTACCGTAAAGGATTCGGTGAAGGGGGCCAGTCGCACGTTGGTGACAGTTTGGCTCCTTGTAGGCCGCAGCGGTGCTACACGCGCATGCATGCTGCTTTTGTGCCGTTTGGTGTGTGTGTGTGTGCTGGGATTCCAGCTCCTCACAGACATACAGCTCTGGAAAAAAAAATAAAAGATCACTGCTTTTTTTTTCTGAAACCAGTCTACATGTATTACAACCATTCCATTCCAGTGTCTATACATTCATATAACACTTTTTTTCTTTTTTACATTGCACTTATTTTCTGAAGATCCAAGGCTTTTCATCACCTGTTTTGTAAATGGATGATTCATGTAAAAGTTTTACATGAAAAGAAAAGGAGACATTGGGAAGATGGTATTTATACTAGTGGTTATTAAGGATCAGGTTTTACTGGTCAGGCTAATTAATACACATTATTGCACTATAAATATCAACAGCATACATGTATATACAGCTCTGGGCTCTTATATAAAAAAGTCTATGTTTCAGCACAGTGGCATATTACAGCTCTGGAAAAAAAAGAAAAGACCACATTTTTTTCTGAATTCAGCATCTCTACATGTATTCCAGCCATTCCATTCCATCATCTGTTGAATTCCAACACATGCACACCTCATTCTTCTTAAAGAGGTAGCAGGAGTGGAATAAAGTCACCCAAGAACAATGATAAAGACTTGAAAGCTGTGATTAAAGATAAAGGTTATTGCACCAAATATTGATTTCTGAACTCTTCTTAAGGGTAAATATTAATATTATGTTGTTTTAAAATGAATTTATTCTTGTTTCTTTGCATTGTTTGAGGTCTGAAAACATTGTATCTTTTTTGTTATTTTGACCATTTCTCATTTTCTGCAAATAAATGCTCTAAACGATAATATTTTTACTTGGACTTTTAGGGGTTTATAGACTCAAACAAAAATGTTCCTTTTCCCCAAACACATACCTATAAGTAGTAAAATCAGGAAAACTGATAATTTTGCAGTGGTCTCTTATTTTTTTTTCCAGAGCTGTATTTATCACAGGGCCAGTAGCAGAGGGGTAATAAGCTGCGGGCGGCACAGGGAAGCATGTGCTTAAGTCTAAATAAAGACTGGTGTGTGAACCTGTGTGTCAGGGAGGGAACCGCATATTTTGTCAGCTGATTTATGCTCAAGAGTTGTTAAAAGAGGCCCCTGGCACCAAGTAGGCCTTCGCTGCCAAATGATGTCATCCGAGAATACACTCCAAGTGGCACTTTATAGAAAATAGGTTTGTGAATGTGATGTGATTGATGGGGCTCGATCGTAAAGATTTGCTCTCCTGTTTCAGCGATGACCACGGGTTCAGCCCCCTCCACTGGGCGTGCAGGGAAGGCAGGAGCGGCGTGGTGGACATGCTCATCATGAGAGGCGCCCGCATCAACGTGATGAACCGCGGGGACGACACCCCGTTACACCTCGCCGCCAGCCACGGCCACCGAGACATCGTGGCTAAGGTACGGTACACGCCAGTGGTGTGTTAGTGTTTAGTATTTAAATATCATGGAAAAGTTCATTCATTTCCATAATTCCATTCATTTCCATAATTCCATTAAGTCAAATCAAGTCAAGTCAATTTTACTTGTTCGGTTCAATATCACAAATTCATCCCAATGGGTTTTACAGTTTGTACAGCACAACATCCCCTGTCCTTAGAACCTCACATCATACAAGGAAAAACTCCCTGAAAAAACCCTTTAGTGGAAAAAATAAAATGTAAAATCTGCCTCAAACAAAACAATGTCATGGACATGTCTAAGCAGTAGGTGGCGATGACACTTCTAAAAGGAAGGACATTTTAGCAAATCCACAAGGCTAGTGTGCTCCACAAGTCTCCATGGATACAACTTACTGTTTACTGTCGCACAGTGTGATGTCAAACAATGTTGACAAGAAATTGCAGTACCTACTTTTTTGCGGAAATCATGTCTACCAAAGACAAGAGTTGATCAGACAGTTGTAGGAGATCGGCTTGGAAGAGGAATCTCTGAAAAGCATTTTAGAAATAGGGTCAAGTGGGAGGTGAAGATGATATTTCTTCTAGATTTTATAGTAGGATATAGTACAATTAGGCACTCTTCCTGCAGATGGCAGCAATGCAACTATTTGGATTCTAGCTGCCTTAAAAATCTCCAAGAAGAAGAGGAGACTGTGGCTTTCTCAGCCACATGACTGCTGATACTAGACTTTTCAAAAAAGTTCACCCTGGACTCCGGTTACAAAAACCTCAGGTTTCAGGAGCATACAACTGTGGTTAGGCCGAAACCATGCAAAAAAACAAAGTTTCAAAAATACCCACATTGGTGTGAATGGTCCCCGAGTGTCACATACTCATCATCTAATAAACTCAAAGCATCTGCAGGGGTTTCCCCAGGTGTCGTTAAATTGGTTTAATTTGGTTCAATTGTCCAAAGGATGGGTAATAAACCACAAAAGTTGTGGTTTATAAAAGTCTAGTGGAAGGGCAAAATGTGACAGGAGAAGATGCATCAGCATAAGAGATGATTCATGGACTTCAGCAGATTATAAAAAGAGAGTAGAGTCAAGAATCTGGCAGAGATCTGGAAAGAGTGGAATGAGTCACAGTTAAAAAGAAAACACATTCAGACGCATCCGGGAGACGGCAGTGATTAAGACAAAGGAATTCCTACCAACCTTTGAACATTGACATATTGTTTAGAAAGTACAATATTTTTATTCTGTTTTCTCTATTTCTGTATTGTGTTTTATTCTGTTTTCATGCTTGCCCTGAATCTATAATCTATGAATATTTAACTTTTTTTAATGGAATTATGGAAATGAATACATTTTTCCATGATATTAAAAACTGTACTGTCCTCTATATTGTGGCATCACCCTAATCTAACACCTGATTCTAATTGTTAACTCATTCTGAAGCCATTGCCAAGCTGCTTGATAGGTTATCAATTATAGAATCAGGTGTGTTCGAGTGGGGAGACATAGTAAAAAAAATAAAGCAATGGAATAACTTTGTTTTTATATAATCGTTCCTAACTGTCTGACCTGTGAACACCAGCTGATTCAGTGCAAAGCAGACCCCAATACAGTCAACGAACATGGAAACACACCACTCCACTATGCCTGCTTCTGGGGCCAGGATGAGGTGGCAGAGGTATGACACGGTATACACACACACACAAAAACACACACACACTCTCCCACTCTTCTGGCGAGAAATGCAAAAAAATAACTTTTGATTCTCAACCTCATCTGTGCATGACCTCCTCCTCTCTTCTTCAGGACTTGGTGACCAGCGGTGCTCAGGTGTGTATATGTAACAGATACGGACAGACGCCTCTGGACAAGGCCAAGCCTCATCTACAACAGCTGCTTCAAGGTCAGAGGTCATTTATTTATAAGTTCTTTTGTATGAAAGAAAATCATGACACAATATTTTCTTTAGGCATTCCTACATTTGTTTTTTACAGAAAAGGCAGAGAAACTGGGCCAGAGTTTGACCAAAGTTCCCTACAAGGAAACTTTCTGGAAGGGCACCATGCGAACGCGACCCCGTGAGTAGCCCTCACTTCATGAAAAAAGGAACTCAGGACATGCGTTTGATTACTTGTGTCTTTTGATCTTTCAGGTAACGGTACACTCAACAAGCAGGCTGGCATCGATTATAAGCAGCTTTCACTCCTGGCAAAAATCAATGAAAACCAGTCAGGAGAGGTCAGTTTGACTCTGGGGCTCAGTTTTTTCATGTTTTTTTTTTTTTTTAGCTCAGTTTTCATTTCAGCTGTTAATCTTTTGGAATGTGTGCTCTATGTGCAGTTATGGCAGGGTCGGTGGCAGGGTGATGAGATCGTGGTGAAGGTGCTACAGGTGAGAGACTGGACCACCAGGAAGAGCAGAGACTTCAATGAGGAGCATCCCAAACTACGGTAATCAGCCTGTTTGTTTGAATCACAGTCCGTGATTTGACTTTCACATCCCAGTTCTAATATGAGGAGGGATGTGATTGACTGGTGGTCATTTGAGGTCAGAGGTTGAAGAGAACTGTACGATCTGATGCAGAAAGGAGAAGGCATGCTTTACAAACTTCTTTCTATTGCAGTACATTATATCAAATAACATAATAAAATGAACAATATATTATACAAGCAAGAAAAACACAACAATATGAAGGAAAGAGTATTAGATGTAACTGGTGGTATATATGGAATAACTTTATGGAACTCTTTCAAGATATATTCTTACAAGATTTCTTCTTATTGTGTTCTTCTTTCTTCAAATTTTATGTATATTTTTTAAGAGAATACCAAAAAAAAAAAGTATTATTTCTCACCCTATGTTGATCCATGTGTGTTGATTTCTATGACACCCTTTATGTTTGTTTCTTTTTTTTCTCATTTCATTGTACACCCACCGTACAATGACAATAAGAATATTCTATTATATTTTAACAAAGTTTTGATTTGGCTGAAATTAAATATAATATTTACATAATTATAATGTGTTTAAAATAGTATATAATTCAATCAAAATAGTTTTTTATAAATTACATTAGAGCAGTTTTTATTTAAATGGGAAGCAGATCCTGTTCCACAAAGCCCACTGTGTTGCAACACCATTTTTCAACAGGAACCCAGAATGAACAAACAATGGCTCTAAAGATGGACTTTTCCCATTTTCCTACATGCTTGAGAGACTTAGTTGGTTGCACTCTGCAACTTCACTACTTCGTTGCCAGAAACTACACACTGCACCTTTTAAAATGACAGGGGGAAAATCGACAAAAACAAAACCTTATTAGGAAAATATTGAGAAAAGGATCCTGAGCAGGCCAAGTCAAAGAATAACCCCCCACCAGGAGAGGCCGATTGTGCAATAGGTAGAATTACCACCACCGAGTGTGAAAAATTCAGATCCAACTTCAATTCCAACATCTTGCCTTTCATATAGTGAACAACTAAAACCACTGCTCAGATTGAACCTTAAAGGGGTGTCAGAGTTTTCCAGAACAAGCTTGTTGGAATTTCCTCTCCCCCCTCCCTCCACCTTAAAATTACCCTTACACTCATTTTGTTGTCTCTTTTTTTCTTTTTTTTGTCTTTGTAGGATTTTTTCTCATCCAAACATCCTGCCTGTCCTTGGGGCCTGTCAATCACCTCCATCCCCTCATCCCATCATCATTTCCCACTACATGCCATACGGATCCCTCTTCAACATTCTACATCAGGGCACCAGTAAGTAATAAGAACATATGTGTGGACAATATCAAATGGGTAAAATGTGTATTGCAATCAATCCAGCCCAAAACTGCTAAATCTGATCATTGCCACTATAGTCAGGAGCATAGGTGGAAATCCTGGGGGGGATACAGGGGACACTGTGTCCCCCAACACTTTGAACACAAATAAATAATTTTGAATATTAAAGAAATGTTAAATAAATACACAACACAATCTCTGATCAATATAAAACAATGTGTTTCTTAATTGTAGAAAAATTATGCCCCCCTTATTTCTCAAAGTGGTTTGGTCCAGATGCTTTATCCCAGATGCTGTTTCCCAGGAATTCCAGTCATTTTGACAGTCGGCTAGCAGTAGAAAGAAAGCAATGGAAATAATATGTAAAAGCCAGTACGTCGTTTATCACACCACTTGTTTAAAATTTGTCCAAAATCAGCATCTTTTTACCAGTCTACTGGTAGATCAGGCCTAATGATCGTTAATGAGCTCTAACGATGTAAGTTATCACAGGGGGAGGGAGGAGGGAACAGGAAGAAGAGCAGAGAGTGGGGGATGTGGTTCACCATCAAAGATTTTACTATTTTTTTCCATATTGATTTATGATCTCATTTGCCTTATAAATGAATATCCAAGATTGCCATAACTAATATTACTTTTTGTAACATTGTTTAAAACATTGGAACATGCTGAGGGCTCAAACCTACAGACTAGTTGTAAAGGAGAGAGAAAGAAGAAGATTATTACGGTAGTATAATAGAACAATATTTTTATTTATTATTAGTATTTAATATTTTTTTATGGCCCCTCGAAAAATTACTGTTTATTGTTCCCCCATCAATGAAATAGGATTTTTGCCCCTGATCAGAGGATCTCTCATCCCACACTCAGCTCTTCATTTCTCCTCCTCCTGTCCTCCTCAGCTCTGGTGGTGGACCAAAGCCAAGCAGTGAAGTTTGCGCTGGACATCGCCAGCGGGATGGCGTTCCTGCACACCTTGGAGCAAATGGTTTCACGCCTTTGCCTCAACAGCAAGCACATTATGGTAAGACTCTGCTCAAAAGTGCATCAAATCCACCTATCGGCTCATGGGAATCATTGACCAACAAGATGATGTGATGAATTGGCAGATTGATGAGGACATGACGGCCAGAATAAACATGGCGGATGCAAAGTTCTCCTTCCAGTGTCCCGGACGCATGTATTCTCCAGCATGGATGGCCCCTGAAGGTAGGTATTCTTTTTTTTGTTGTTGTTTTCCGCTCCCTTCCACCTACTTCCTCTTTCCATAATGCCTTATTTAACTCTTGTGACTCACCCTGTATGGAACCCACTGTGCTGTATAATTTAGTCCCAATGTTCAGAGGTAATCATGCCGTTCATCCGCTGTGTTCTGTCAACAAAATAAAAACAAAGTCCCACACAAAATCCTGTTATGCTTTTTTCCTTTTTTCCCTCCCATATTCAGCCCTGCAGAAGAGGCCCGAGGACATCAACAGGAGATCCGCTGATATGTGGAGCTTCGCTGTGCTGCTGTGGGAGCTGGTCACCAGAGAGGTCCCCTTTGCTGACCTCTCACAAATGGAGATCGGCATGAAGGTCAGTAGAAGCAGGGTTGATCTACCCACAGGCTTCACATCTACATCCACATCCTGTCAGAACCAAGGCTTTTTCTTTTTAATTTACATCAAATCCCCCCCCCCCCCCCATTTTCCTCCCACTCCTCAGGTGTCTCTGGAGGGTCTCCGGCCGACCATACCCCCGGGGATCTCCCCCCACATCTGTAAGTTGATGAGGCTCTGCATGAACGAAGACCCGGCCAAGAGACCCAAGTTCGACATGATCGTCCCCATCCTGGAGAAGATGCAGGACAAGTGAAGGCCTCTGCTCTCTGCTACGATGTTATCCTCGAACCACTCTTTATCTTCACTTCAAGACATGTATCTGCTAAGCCACTGTAAATAATGTCAGAGACCACTTTAGCCACCCAGTTCAAACGACAAATAAGTATTATATATTGCTTTTCTTGTATAATTTAAATTTGAGGTATAAATGTTCTTTAGCTTATTTGCAGTATTTTGCTCTTTTTATTATGGCTGAAATGTGTTCACTGAAATATCGACAAATGTTTTAATCCCATGTGGATTACATTCAGTAATGACTCAGACAATTGTTCAGAAAGAGAACCAAAGAAATGTGTATAGAGACAATGCTTTTATACACGCAAACAAATACCAATGCAATAAATCTTTTATATTTATGACAAACCCTTTGTTCTTTCATCTTGACAGATGGGCTTTCTTTTCTGGAACTCTTCATGTTCACATTTCTGCAGAGGTTTTAGTAGAAGTT
Source organism: Lepturacanthus savala (assembly GCA_030544235.1). NCBI lineage: Eukaryota > Metazoa > Chordata > Actinopteri > Scombriformes > Trichiuridae > Lepturacanthus > Lepturacanthus savala. The sequence continues at coordinate 23,706,415 of CM060479.1, read as the reverse complement.
CGCTTGCTGCAAACAAAATGACTAAGCTTTCAGCCACATTGCAAGTACTTCACCAGCAGCAGTTTGTTGTGGGAATAGTTCAGATGGAAATTCAATTGTTTTTTAGCAAAGAAGAAATGTGTCTGATTAAGGCCACAGGGTGGAGCTGAAAGCACTTAAGATTTTCCAATGAACCATGTGCTAAGATTTATTTTGTCATACTGTTGTTCCCTTCAAACTCATTTCACAAGTTACATTACAGATATTTTTTTAAGGATTAAAAGATCTGACTTCTCAGATTGAATTTGGATAACTTTTATAATCAGATAGAGAACATTAAAACAAGCTAAATGACATTTCCCAGATCTAATGTTTGTAATTCATCCCTAGTGAAATTCATTTGCAAGTTTTCTCAGTGGGGTGTTATTTATTCATTATCTGCTCTAACTTTTTGTAACTATATATGGTAGTAACGGTCCAAAATTATGGGAAATTGCATATTGTTGTTTTTATTAAAAATCACAATCCCCACCAAACACATGCACCAGAGTCTTATACGATCATTGTTAATTCTATCTGCAAACAAATTCTGACTAACTTTGTGAACATTTTATTTCATGAATAAATTGATACTAAAACAAAACAAAAAGACTCAAATGTGACTAAAGTTATAGTCCTACTAACTATATCTGGACTAAATCAAAGTAAAAAAGATTAAAATGTAAATTTAACTACATATATATATTTCATGCAAAAGCAACGTCAATTAATTAAAAATCAAATCAAAATGAACACAGGGAATTCGATGGTTTTGCACTTTTCTAGCAGACTTTAACAAAACAGAATGAGAAGCTTTTTTTAATTGTTAAAGAGTGATAAAATTGGTTTGGTTGGTGTTCGGTGAAGTGTGTGATTGTGTTCTAAAATGGGAAAAAGCAAATTTCACAAACTTCTTTCTGTCGCAGTCCATCACAACAAATCACAGAATAAAATTAAAAATGTAATCAAAATGAACACTAAGAAAATGTGATTGTATTGCACTTTTTCTAGCAAACTTGAACAAAATAAACTTATAAACTTGAATAAATCTTGACTAAAACAAAACAAATGTCTAAAATCTGACTTTAAATATAACGCTCATGTAAACTACCGAATAAGACGTGTCTAAATGTACACAGCCCCAGGGAAAAGGCTGACACATAGGGTATTATATGTGGGGTAAACTGGGGTTATGTTGGGAAATTAATTGATCGTTTGATAAGTTGTTTTCTTTTTGGATTAATTATTAACTTCCTGGAGCAACATCAGTGGTCAGTTCCACATGAAAGGATGGAATGGTAGAAGTAATAAAAATTAAGGATTTTTTTTTTTGCAAAGCACATAGAAAAAATGTGCTTAATACGCATTAACATCCAATGAGTGATCAATCGGTTCCCACTACTTTGATGTGGATGGGGAGAGGGGGGAGCCACGTGACTAGTCAGCTGACTGATCCTCCACAAGAACAAGCTGCGAGACTCATCAAAACAAGTCGGGTTCAGCTGACTGACGGACGCAGGCAGCAGCAGCGGAACGAGAACAACAAGAAGAAGAAGAAGAGCCGGCGGCTTGTGTCTGCAGGTTACCCGGCCCCGACCTGTCCTCACCCGAGTAACACGACGACGACGACGACGACCCCCCGCTCCGGCGTTTTATGTGGAGGTAAGTTTCAAAAGAGCAGCTAGCTAGCTAATTGATAGCAGCTGTTTTTTCTTGCCGTTTTTTTTAAGTTGCATGTTTTTTTCTGTTTGCGAACATAAGTCACTTCTTGTGAAGCCTAGGTGTGAAGTTCACAGCTCTGTTTCCCCTCTTCCTTCTTTCTTCTACGCCCCTTGTTCACAGCGGTTGAGGCTGCGGGCTGAATCCGTCCTCGGAGCACACAGCTGCCGTCACAGCCATGAGTTCCCCCCCGCTGCTGCTGCACCGCTTCGGCCTGACAGCCGCCGCCGTCGCCGCTCTGCTGCTGCTGCTGCTGCCGCCGTTCGGCTCTTGTCACCCGGCACCCGCCGCCAGGAAGGAGGAGCTGCTGTTCCTGGAGCAGCTGGTCGTCACCAATCCCGGATTCCACTGGAAGAACGCCTCGTGCTCCCTGTGCAAAGTCGTCTTCACCATCCTTGACGTCGCCCTTTTGGTAATTGGCTCTAAAAAAAACGCCTTTTTCAGAGAGGGTCCCTGTGCATTGTCTATAGATTTAGATGCTACACGTGGCTGTGTGCATGCAATTGTAGCGCAAAGGAATAGCATCCGGTAATTGTGTTTAATTGGAAGTTTCAGTGCAAGAATCAGAAGCACAACAAACGCATCGGAAATGAGTAAAATGAGCAAAAAAACACAGATCCCCATTATCAGGAATGTTTAGCTTTAGGCTCGTGTGCTTAGTTGTAACGAATGCATGCAAATGCAAACCTGCATTAATGAAACGATGTGGTGCAGCATTGTCGACTGAACTTCACACCTGTAGCACTTCATGTTGTGTTTCTGCAGCCTCCAATATCTAGTTGACTTTACACCTCTGTTAAAACAAGCTTTTTAACGATGCATGCAATAGTAACTGTTTTTGCAGAGATCTTTTGTTCTGTCTTTCTAACCGGTTAGAGATTTCTAACTTCCTAAACAAAATTCAGGGATAAATGGTTACTTTGGTAGTTTTTAAAGTAAAATTTAAAGTAAAAAATAGATTGAATTCAAGCTTGTTTACACCAATTATACTACAGGTAATTTAACCTAACCCTCACACAGGGTTACCTGGCTTTGCCAGCAACTGGTGCATGTGACACTAAAATGGCCCAGTTCTTGTTTTGCCCCTTGAAAATCTCTTTTTATAACTTTGAGTTTATAGCTGATTTGGCACAAAAAGAATTTCTTGGCACATGATGCAACGCATCATATGGTCTCTTTGTTGACCTGAAGTGCTCCGATAGTTACAGATATTGACTCGCCACGAAGTGCAAACTGTTGCACTTTCAGGCTGCACCCGTTACGAGTGTGACTTGTGCGTGATGCCAAGCTTTATATTGTGGTTTAGTAAATTGGAATTTTCAGATGACTCGCAACAATTTCTGCTTGGCTGCCATTCAGGAAGTTTGCTTTTTTGACGTCAGACACTGAAGCTTAATGTCCAAACCTTTTCCCCTCTCTGATCCTGTTTCTGCTTTTGTTTTGCTTCTTTCTCCCAGAGCGATGTAAATGAAGAGCGAGTGGCGCGAGTCGTAGGCGACGCATGCATCCGTCTCCATCTGGCCGACGAGCAGGTGTGCCGCCAGATCACAGAGTTGTTCAGGGACGACTTCATCCGGGCCATGCAACAGTCTCTGCTGTGGCCAACCGAAGCCTGTGCCCTGCTGGTGGGCCCTAGCTGTGGCAGGTTTGACATCTATGCACCCTGGAACGTCACCTTACCCAAAGATCCAAAGCCCCCCGTCACTCCACCCTCTCCTCCCAAAGCCGGTTCCCCACAGAGCAGGGTGCTGTTCCTGACTGACATCCACTGGGACCAGGTGTGTCTTTTGGGGATATTACCGTTTGATAGTATCCCTCATTTTTCTGTATGGGATAGTATGCTGATTTTTTTTTTTTTTAAGTTTTCAGAAGTAGACAGTGCAATTTAAGCATTAACACAAATCACAATAAGTTAGGGATATTGTGAAAGACTCAGTGTTTTTCATTAACCTTTGGGGTAATATTAAACTAATGAAAATTGTGTTGCTGTTCATATTTTAGTATAGAAACTATAGATTTTTCTGAGGAAATGTTGAAATCAGGTGAAGTCTTTCCATAAAATGGCTGGACTGTGTTCAGCTGAGCCTTTAAACCTTAATTTCCCCTCTTCCAGGAATATGAGAACGGCACCGCAGCAGATTGTAAAGACCCCCTGTGTTGCCGCAAAGACTCCGGCTCTCCCATCTGGCGGCGCAGGGCGGCTGGCTACTGGGGAACCTACAGCAAGTGTGACCTGCCACTGTGGACGGTGGAGAACCTCCTGGAGAACGCTGCCAAAGCCGGACCCTGGGACTGGGTGTACTGGACCGGAGACATACCGGCACACAACGTCTGGTCTCAGACCAGGAAACAGCAGCTGACTGAACTGACGGTCATCTCCAGGCTCATCCACAAGTAATCTTTCTTCAGGATTCCCCCCCACCCCCCCATTTTTTTCTCCCCCACTAAACTGGCACATGGTTGAAATGTTAGACCTGCAAGCAGTTGCAGCTGTTTTTCAGCAGTGTGTCAGGTGTAACATGGAATTGTTTTAAATGGCTGTTGACTCTTAACTCTCTCCCACATCTTCTATCCAGACACCTGGGACCTGATGTGAAAGTTTACCCTGCTGTAGGAAACCACGAGAGCACACCTGTGAACAGCTTCCCACCCCCTTTTGTTCATGGCAACAGATCCTCCGCCTGGCTCTATGACACCATGGCAGTGGAATGGGCGCCATGGTTGCCGGAGCAGGCTTTGAAAACCATAAGGTTAATCATATTTGCCTCTTCCCCCCTGATATCTTAATGTAACACATTATATCTCCATTGTAAAAATGTATGTTATTGTATTGCGTGTTGACTCTTCTTGTGCAGGTCAAAGCCTGGAGATAGAGTTCATGAAAGCAGGAACTGTTTCACTGATGCTTGTTCTTGCACTTTCACATTCATTGTAGTTCAGGCTCGTGTCTACAAACAGAAGTGGTCACAGTTCTCAGATTAGAGTTCCCTAAACTGAGGTTTTGGTGGGTTCTGACATGATTAGGAAAATTCCTGTTCAGTTATTTCATTTTCATATATTTGGTGGGACATTTGACACATTGGGACTTTAACACCATCTGCTGTGCATTTGTGTGTAATTTCAGATATGGAGGATTTTACACTGTGGAGATTCAGCCTGGTCTGAGGATGGTCTCGCTTAACATGAACTTTTGTGCCCGAGAGAACTTCTGGCTGATGGTGAACTCTACTGATCCTGCTAATCAGCTGCAGTGGCTGATCCATATTCTCCAGGAGAGTGAGGATAAGGGAGAAAAGGTGAGTAAAGCAACAAGAGGGTTCAATATCTATAACTGAAAAGCTGCAGCACTGCAGTTTCTATTCTTGAATTGCCTTTTTTTATTGGTTTTAACAAGGCCAAGGTTCATGTTACCTTTAGTCACATGCTTCATGCAACAGGTGGATTGTGACTTAATTTTTATTTATTCTTCAATCTAGTCATGATACTGAGCCTTTTATTGCTGTTCGTGGTGTGATTTCTTTTTTTTTTTTAGGTACATATTATTGGTCACATCCCACCAGGCCTCTGTCTTGGCAGCTGGAGCTGGAACTACTATCACATTATTAACAGGTACTGATCCTTATTTATTTAAAGATGTAAAAGTTGGGCAACATTTGTGATGCAATGGATCATTTAATGTGGGTTTGGGGAAGGACCTGACCTTCTGTAAACTGTGACTACTACTGCACTACTGACTGCTGACTGCAGACCGGAAATACTCATTTCCCTTTAGTGATAGTGCCATGTGTCTACTGTAGCTGACATTTCATTCAGGTCACTTCACTTTATTAATTGTCCTTGAAGGGCAATTTGGCCTGCAGCAGCTTCACATACACTTAATGAAAAATTCATACATAAAAACATACATCATAGTTTGAGCATGGTAAAGTGCGCAAAAGTACCAGAAAACAGATCACATAGTAATCATACATAGTAAAAGCAGCATCAGTGTGTTGCTGTTGTGCTGTATTAAATTCTTAATCTGGGACTGCTGATGCATCAAATTTATTCAAATCTGTAACTGTCAGCAAGGCTTTTTTACTTCCTGCATATTTCCCGATGTGGCTGAATGATCAGATGTCTGTGGTTCATCTGCTTTAGTGATTTTTTTTTTATTTTTTATTTTTTTTCTCTTCCCCCCCCAAGGTCTGTCCCAGTGGGGTTAAGGTTTCACCATGTGACAACCTAACCATGTCCTAGCAATTAGAAGAGAGATCAAGCAAGTTATAAAGATCATTGTTTTCCTCTTCCAGATATGAAAGTACTGTTGCTGGGCAGTTTTTTGGCCATACACATCTGGATGAGTTTCAGATGTTCTATGACGAGGCAACCATGACGCGTCCATTGGGAGTGGCGTTCATCGCTCCCAGTGTCACAACCTATGTTAACCTCAACCCAGGTGAGGACATGAGCTGGTTTTACCCATCTGTCCAGGTTCTGAGGCTAAATGAGTCGCTTGGAAGAAGTAAACCCAACATTCATTCTCTTCCCAGGTTACCGTGTCTACTACGTTGACGGAAACTACCCGGGCAGCTCTCGGCTGGTGCTCGACCACGAAACCTACATCCTCAACCTCACGGAGGTAAACCACAGTCAAGGGCAGGAAGGGAATCCTGTAGCCAACCCTAAATGGACCCTGCTGTACCGTGCCACTAAAGCTTACGGCATTCCCAGCCTGTTCCCATCAGACTACGACGGGCTGCTGGGGGCCTTCGCCAAAGACGACAGGGTCTTCCAGAGGTTCTGGTACCTCAGGCATAAAGGACATGTCTCGGAGCCCTGCAAGGAGACCTGCAAAACCACGCTGCTCTGCCTCCTGCGAAGCGGGCGTTACGACGAGCTGGAGCAGTGCGACCTCCTCAATGGTTTCGGGGGCGACATGGCCCGGGCTGCAAGGAAAACCCTTTGTTGACGAAGACTGACGGGTTCGGGGGGGGAGGCAGGGGAAAGGAATACGACCAAATATGAAATTGAGCCGAAAAGTCCTTTATTTTTTGTTGGTTAATCAGTGAGGATTGTTTGTTTGATAACCAAGTTACTCGAGAGCCATTACAGTTATGTGGATTTCATGAAGCTGACTGTTTTTGAGTCGTCGGCTAAGCCTTGTGTTGACAGATTCTGTTTGGCAACAGACTTCTGGGTATGTCAACTGCCTTTTTGCAATGCCAACTGCTCGAAATGTTCCTGAAATGTGTTCTGTTTACTTGAAATGCAAAGAATGTCTGGGATAGTAAGTAGATTGTGCAAAGTGAGTCATTTTGGCAGGAAGCAGTGCGACCTGAAGGCCAGTTCTACTGTACTGGGTGCCTTGATTCGGCAAAAACTAATCTATCCTTGGTCACCATTCTAAAAGCTGCTTGCGTCCTGTGTTACTATGGAGAATGGGTTTTAAAAAAAAAAAAAAATTGTATCAAAGGTTCTGGGGTAATGGATCTCGGCTGTCATTTCTCAGGTTTGGGCTTAGCTGATTTTGTTACGCAGCATGCAGTTTGCAGTTTTGACAATTCTCAAGTAGCACAGTTATGGTCATTTTTGGTCAGTTTGTTGGGTGTCTAACTTTAATGCACAGCACCATCAGCCTCAGCAAAGAAGCCTCTAAACCTAAAGGAGCGTTTACCCTTTCAGGTTTACTTCTGTCTGCACTTTAATTCTTTGTTGGGTAATTAACTTGTTGGTTGAATTGAGAACAATCTTCACATAGACTATGGTGGTCTGTGACCAGTGTTTAAACGGTGTTAAGTAATGCAGCTTGTAAAATGAGCAATAATTGTGTAAATTATGTATAAAAGATTCAATCTGATAACATCCACGTGTCTGTGATTTGTGTGGGTGAAAATAACTCATATTTTGAAAAGTCCTTTATTTTGTAGCAATACATTGACATTTCACAAAACTAAAGTAAAAGCAGCACTCTTAACTGATTCACAAATTGTCATGTCTTCTCCAAAGGTTGTTCTGGTAAATATCAAAATTCACATTAACAGATGACCAAATAATCCCTTTAGTGTTGATGTCAAACTAATCCTGTTCTCAAAGAAACTTGCAAGGGGAAAAATGGTGGCAACTGCAACCATTAAATCTCATCACAGGTCTGACATTGTTTCTTTATACTCGCATGAGCAATTTTTTTTTTTTTTTTTTTTTTTTTTTTTTTATATACTCATTTGCCTGTGTTCTGGTAAAATGCTGTGCAGTTTCCTCTTTGCCTCAGTTGATGTGTACCCTTCACTAACCAACCATTCAACACACGTCATATCAGCTTGATGTGGTACCTTCCGTTTCAAATGCAGCACTTCACAGAGGATGTTTTCACAATAGTGTTAAACATGGGTTTGTAACATGCTGGCCAAGCAATTCAGTGCTATAATTTCATCCGGTGCATTTGTTTAATTTTTCATTTTGTTATGACAACTCATCCATTAGAAGAGATTACTTGTTATTAAATGGTAACTGCATTCTATTTTTTTTACTTTGACTATTCATGCTATCCATGGAGGATTAATGCCCTTTTCCTTTTGATTAGGGAGTTTACATAATACAAATCTACATTAATATTAAGTGCAAATAAATATTGCAGTTTACTTAAAAATAATCCCTTGTTTACATGAAAAAATGTCTTGTTTAAAAAAAAAAAAAACTTCAAACTATATCTGAGTTGTGGGATGATACAAAGAATTATTTAACCTGAGCTGGTCCATGGGAACATTTAAAATCATCTCTGACATTGTGTTAATACAATATTGGAAAAAAAGGTTTTTTTTGCTACAACTCATTGGAGCAACTCTGCAGTAAATTAATGCCTCTAGTAGAAATGTGCACATCCCATTTTCTAGATGTAGTGTTTATTCTATGAATTTATAAAGAGTGATTTCATAATTCATTTTGATGACATCACAGGCCATTTTTAATTTGGTAAGAAAACCCTCATCTTTCTGAATGGCTTTTATTAGGGTTCGGTGAAGAACATAGAGACACCAAAGTCCTCCTTGTACAGGTCCCAGGTCTTGGCTTTGTGTGGGTTGTCCAGCTCCTCCCTGGGTAGAAACAGCCTGTGGAGACATAAGTTTATCATTAGCACTTAAGCAAAAGCAGCATATGTTAAGTTACAGAACTAATTGCGTCAGGCCAACAGAAACATACTTGTTATCCGTGATGAAGGAGGTATTGAACCAGAAATAGAATGGGACATCTTCGTATCCTTTTGGAAGACCCTGAAATAAATAAGAACAAAAACATGTAATTCCAGGAGGAGATAAAGCCAAGCTAACCTCACATATGTAATGGGGAAAATAGAAACGCAAGCACTCACAGCACTAGATTCAAACATGACTTTCACGTCCCCATCAACCACAGGTCCGTTCTGCAGGCTGATGACTGCTGCGTTACTGCCCACATCAGGAAATACCTGAAACAAAAATAGAAAAACCCCACAAGAAACATGTCAAGCAACTAATGAATCAGTGAGACATGCGCTGAGTGGGTGAGACTCACCGTGCAGTTCTCCTGTTTGGCGCAAATGCACTGAAACACAAGCTCTTTCCTCACAATTATCTTCACCTTGAGGTCGCTGCCGTCACCTTTACCCACACCTAGATGAGAGGGGAAATACACACATACAGTAAGAGTTAGAGTTGTGTTCAAAATAATAGCAGCATGTTTAAAAATGTGAGTAAATTGAAAATCCTTCTAATAGTTTTTATTTTATGCATTAGGAACACTGCATTTTATAACCCAAATCAAATTGTGAAAAAATGTGTCAGTTTTTAAATTACTTTACACAATATTAAGAAAAAAATCATATTAGGCAGTTCAAAAAATTGTTTCTGCATTTTTCTTTAAAAACTCACAATATTTACTGTATAAAATCTTCAATATTTAGCATTCTTGTAAATCGCTAAACTAATATTTAGTTGTATAATCACAGTTTCTGAGAAGTGCATCCCCAAACATCCCCATGTTGCTTCCAAGCTTCACTTCTTCAGAGTGAACTGTTGTTTAAATTCAGTGTTTCGTGGTCGTTTGACAAACTGCCTCCAGCCCTTGGACCCAAAAAGAACAATCTTACTTTCATCAGTCTACAAAATGATTCTCTGTTTCTCTTTAGGCCAGTGGATGTATTATTTGGCAAATTATATCTTCAACACATTTCTTTTTTTTTTTTTTTAACCATGAGACTTTGTGGGGGCTTTTTGCTGATAGATTAGCTTCACACAGACATCTTCTAATTGTCACAGTTTAGACTGTCTCTTATCATCCTGGAGCTGATCAGTGGCTGGGTCTTTGCCATTCTGGCTATTCTTCAATCCATTCAAATAGCAGTCTTTCATTTTCTTCCATGTCTCTCTGGATTTGCTTTCCATTTAAAAGCATCTGACATCATTTTAGCTGTGCAGCCTATTATTTATTTGGCCTATATTATATCAATTAAATATACAATGACACAGACTCAGGAGCATGTGTATCATGAAGTTTAGTTCTGTTTGTTTTCTATGACAGATTAATTCTATGATAGTACTATGACACCTAGTGGTATATTATTTGTCATATAGTAATATATTTTCTACCAAAAACAATGATTGATCAAGTAAGTCATGTATGACTGCTATGATTTCTAACACATCGTATGTGTTGGTTTTCTGGGATTTTACCTGCTATGGAGTGAATGCGGATGCTCTTGATCCTGAGGCTTTGAGGCGGAGGCAGCTCTCTGTTGAACTTTGTCTTCATGATCTCGTAGTAGCCCACATACCTGCTCTGTAGTCCACACACACACACATACGCACGAGCTGAAACATTATTTCAGCTTTTGTGAGTAAATCTCACATTAATTTTTCTCTGACAATTCATTCAAATTTTTAACCCAATTAAGCCCAGATTTTTAAAAAAAATTTTATGCATATAAATCAGTTAAATATCAAATCAAATATCAGTTGAGTCACCAACAGTCATGTTGTTTAGCTGTTTTTCCATTTTGAAATCCAAATCAGAAAAAAAGGAATGTCTGGCTATTATATTTGCCGGTAGCACAAATATGCCCACAGACAAAAAACTATGCCATGTGCAAAATATTTTTTTTGTTTTGTTTTTTGTGGGTGGTGGGGGTTCTAGAGACTTCTTGAGAATTATTAAAAAGCTATATATATATATATATATATATATATATATATATATATATATATATATATATATAGCAGGGTTGAAAGTCATAATAATTTAAATAAAATGACCTCTTTCTGGGAGATTTTGCCTTCGCCATGTTCTCGGGAGGAAGGGGCAGGAAGTCAATTGTGTCACATAACTTGTTTTTATTTTGTTTAAAACCTTTTGTCTAAGTTGTCTACTGTAATATCATTAGAAAAAAAAGGCTGTATGAGTAACATTTAAATTTTTTATTTGAAGTAATCAATAATAATAATTTCTCTTATTCTATTCAAAGAGGTTACAAATATAGACCTAAGATACTCCTTTTGTGAGTATGGCTCCTTCTTACCTGAGAGGGTGTCTCCACTCCCTGAAACTTGGAGCTCCGGCTCTTGTCTGTCCTCCTCTCACCAAAATAGTCCAGACTATCCTGATGGAGAAAAAAAATAAAATTTAAGGAAGTTCAAAAATGTTTAACTAATACTCAAACAATACCTCACATACTTTTCCAAGTCAGATTTGACCCTTTACATTGTAAATTACACCCTAAATACCATTTGTCTAGCCAGAACATTTTTTCCCCTTAACAAACAAATTGTGTAAAACCTAAAGAATACAATGTCTCTGCTGCCTAAAAGTTTCATATGTATTAGTGATTTATCAATAACTATTCATGAATACAGAAATTTGATTTTGTTTAGAGACTAATTGGTGGACTGTGAATATTAACAGTATTTAATGGTTTAAGAGTCTTACCTGTGCACTCTCAAATTGATCACTGTCAATAAGCCAGGTGCACACCAAAGTACCTGTGCGTCCTGTGAAACAGAGCAGCAGCATCATCAAACTGCATATAGAACTTCTTTTTATCAGTGGACTGAGAATAAAAGTTCCATTTACATCAACTAAAATAGTAACTTTGTTTGGCATCACCTTTTCCTCCTTTACAGTGAATAGCAATGACATTTTTGGGATCAGCAGACATCCACTCCCTCACACTTGCTGTGTATTTCAGCATGTCCCTAAGACACACACACAGTCATAAAAATGTTGACATAAGCAGACAAAGATGTTGCACAACCAGTGATTCCACATATTGATACTGGATCCTGCACATTACTCAAATAACATTTAAGAATGTTACCTATTGGTCAATATGTTTAATGTCAGTATAGTTTCAAGCACGTAAGGGATAGGTAAAAAGAGCAACAGGAAATGTTACTCACTCTAAGGAAGGAACATTGTGGTCATCGATGAACACCCGTTCAACCCTGTAGTGGAAGAACTGGGGGTCGTAGCCTTTCTCACCTGGAAACAAAACATGGCACAGTTTGTGTGTTTAAACCAATGACGTGAGTAAATTTCAATTAAATAAAAAAAAATTAGAAGTTCACACTCAAGTCACAAACAATGAAATTAGAATGCAATTTCAGTTGTTAAAACTTCAATTTATGTCTCATTTAAGGTCAAACATTATCCTGCAATGAAGGCTTACGCAAACAGTGATTCACAACGTTGGACTAAACAAAGCAAACCAGCCTGGTTGCTGTGGGAACATGCAAGCAAGCCACCCATCATACGCTTGCTTGCATTTCAAGGGAAATGGCAGGCTCTGCTGGCTGTGCTTGTCCTCAGCACTGACTTTCAAAGCTGCCAATTTTGAAGGTTGTGCATGCGTATTACCTAACATATGTAAATGTTTATGGGGGAACACAAGCACTGATCACTGCTAAATATGACCAAACCATCTCCTCTGCTTATGCTGATGCAAAATTGATTCATAATACCAATTTCATTGTTTTTGTTTTTGAACTTTGCTAAATTATTAATCTGCGTGCTTGCATTGCACAGTTTGCAGCCTGTGACATGTATATGATAAATTGAGTAATGATGGTGTGTATATAAGCTAAGATGTCATATTTAAATTACATTTTTTTCAACAAATATTTTTGTATTCTGTTCACATTCCCCTATTAAAGATGTATTTATCAATTTTGAAAATATATTAACATTTACAAGCGTATGGATGGAATTGTGGAATTTACATATGTGAATGTTTGGACAGAAAGGAAACAAAGTACATGTGATGAGAGGCGGTTCCAACTTACTGCACAGGTTGTAAACTTTATAATGCCCATCATGTTTAGTGTCTAGGAACCTTGCCACCTCCTGCACAGAAAGGAGGGGGGGTGTTATTGTGGAAGACTCATGCACGCTGGGGTGGATTGTAACGCTCCGCTACCTGTGGTCAAGACTTACCCTGATTGGGTTCCTGTAGAGGGACTGTTTCCCAGAGGAGGGGAAAGACATGGCAATGACACGGTCTACAGAAGTACATACAGTGGGGGAAATAAGTATTTGATCCCCTGCTGAATTTGTAAGTTTGCCCACTTCCATAGAAATGATCAGACTCTGGTTTTTATGGTTGTTTACTGGTTATGGGTATAGACAGAATATCAGTCGAAAATGCATAAAAAAACACACAATCTAAAAGTTATAAATTGTTATGTATTTTATTAAGGGAAATAAGTATTTGATCCCCAAGCACAACACAAGTCAGTACTTTGTAGGGAAACCTTTGTTGGCAAGCACAGCGATGAGACATTTCTTGTAGTTGGTCACCAGGTTTGCACACACCGCAGGAGGGATTTTGGCCCATTCATCTTTACAGACAGTCTCTAAATCCTTCAAGTTTCTTGGCTGCCTCTTGGAAACTCTGAGCTTCAGCTCCCTCCACAGGTTTTCGATCGGGTTAAGGTCTGGAGACTGACTAGGCCACTCCATGACCTTAATATGCTTCTTCTTGAGCCACTCCTTTGTTGACCTGGCAGTATGTTTTGGGTCATTGTCATGTTGGAAAACCCACCCACGAGGCATCTTCAGTGTTCTTGCTGAGGAAAGAAGGTTTTTGTCCAAGATGTTACAGTACATGGCTGCATTCATTGGCCCCATAATGCGGTGAAGTTGCCCTGTACCCTTTGCTGAAAAATAGCCCCAAAACATGATGTTTCCACCTCCATGCTTAACCGTGGGTATGGTGTTCTTTGAGTCATACTCACGTTTTTTCATCCTCCAAACACGGCGTGTCGAGTTAATGCCAAATAGCTCAACTTTGGTTTCGTCAGACCACAGCACTTTCTCCCAAGCCTTCTCTGAGTCATTTAGATGTTCACTGGCAAACTTAAGGCGGCCTGTACATGTGCCTTCTTGAGCAGGAGGACCTTGCGGGTACTGCAAGAGTTCAATCCATAACGGCGCAGTGTGTTGCCAACTCTTTTCTTGGTGACGGAGGTCCCAACTGCTTCCAGATCATTAACAAGCTCCTGCCGTGTTGTTTTAGGCTGCTCCCTCACCTTTCTCATCATCATCCTCACTCCATGAGGTGAGATTTTGCGGGGAGCTCCAGACCGAGGACAGTTGATGGTCCTTTTATGGGTCTTCCACTTGCAAATAATGGCACCAATAGTTGTCACCTTCTCACCAAGCCTTTTGCTGATGGTTTTGTAACCTATACCAGCCTTGTGCAGGTCTACAATCTTGTCCCTGACATCTTTTGACAGCTCTTTGGTCTTGCCCATGGTGCTGTAGAAGTTGGAATGTAAGAAACTGATTCTTAGTGCAGGTGTGCTTTATATACATGACGAGTTAAGATCAGGAGTATTGGTAATTAGTTGACTGAGCACCGCTGTGTGCCACATGCGCACCAGCCAATCTGTAGGAGCCTGAATTCTAAGTGAGTTGTTGGGGATCAAATACTTATTTCCCTTAATAAAATACATAACAATTTATAACTTTTAGATTGTGTGTTTTTTATGCATTTTCAATTGATATTCTGTCTATACCCATAACCAGTAAACAACCATAAAAAACTCGAGTCTGATCATTTCTATGGAAGTGGGCAAACTTACAAATTCAGCAGGGGATCAAATACTTATTTCCCCCACTGTAAAGATGGGATCATACTGTGTTAATCATCATCTACTTTCTAGCATGTAGAGCATTTGTGTTTGTTTTTTTGCAGTGTTTAATACAGTCTGCTACAGCTACCTGTGACATAGGTCAGGTCGAGGTCAAACCCATCCTTCTGATATCGCCGCTTGTTCTCAGAAACCTGAGAAAAAAATAACAAATAAAATTTAGTCACAAGGACACTAGTAGACAACTACACTTGGGTATTCGCACTTTTTCTCTGCTTTCACAGCAATGATCTCACCATCCTCCTGGTGACTTTCTCCAGCTCCTTCTTCTGAGCCGCGAGTCTGAAAACCCTCACCAGGATTATTATTCTCAAGAAACGAAGGATCGACACCATCCTGGTGGAAAAAAAAAAAAAAATATATATATATATATATACCCATATGAATCAATAAATAAATATAATTGAATGTTGAGCATAAAGTACTTAATATCATTCATATCATCTCTATCTTTTATATATAGATGTCATATATGATTCTATGTACTGAAGGATGACAATAGGATGATAGGTAATGTGATTTGGGGTATTTTAAAATATAATTTATCTGTTAATATTTCTTCTAGGTTCTGCATTTAGCATTTTGAGTTCACCTATTTTTTTAAATCAAATATTATTTTGTATCTTTATTATAGTTTTTAACAGGTTTTAGATGTTATAGACCATGTTATAGACCATACTTCAAAATGGCGAACAGCACTGACATGAAATAGCAGATAGACACAGGTGTTACCAATGATAATTAAAGTTTCGTTCAGGTCAGAATTCGGGCTAATTTGAAAGATTCTACTATCATCTTAGTATCATTGATAACACCTGTGTTTACCTGCTATTCATGTAAATATAGTTGCTGTGAAAAAGGTAGGTTTTTGCTGTCTATGCTTGTTCTGTCTTGTCACTCATTTGTTAATTGTAGCAACCTGTATAAAAAGTATGAAACAAATAAAGTTTGATTGAAGTTGAACAAAGCTCTGCACTGTTTCACAGTGGCCCCGAAAAGTGGAAGACCTACAGCAAGGCTCACGATCTGGACTGAGCCACATAAATCGGCCCAACATCAATTTGTAAATTGTAAAAAAAAATAAATAAATTGTTAAAAATCTCAATAACTGTATTCCTAAATTCACTCCTGCTTTCTGCACTAACTAAGGTGACGTTGAGCTGGGAATGCAGGGAGACAGCAGGTACCTGGGAATGCGGCTGACTTCTGACATGTCGGTTAAGGCGTATATCATGGTGACCAAAAGCGTGATCACCACAACGCAGGCGTCTATGATGTTCAGCTTGGATCCAAAGTACACTTTGAACCTAAAACAAATGGCCAAGAGATCAGCGTGAAACAACCTGCTGCTGAGAAAACCAGGACAGATCGTGACTTTCACTCATTGAATATGGAAACAACACCATTGCAGCAGAGAGCGAAACATAAACTAGTGTCAACTGCTTTATTGGACCATGGTTCCTTGGTGCAATAAACAAGTGGACATTGGATCCCTGCAGTTTACTCCGGCCTGATACAAGCCGTACGTTTCCTGCCCAGCTTCCTCTTCATAACTTCCTTTTTAACAGCTTACCAGAATTTCAAACTTGGTTTCTGCTGACACAGGACATTGGGAAGGTTTGCAGCACTCTTTCAAACTTTCCTCATTTGACTTTCACATGCATTTCAACGGTTGCACAACGACGACCGGACATGTGGGTAAAATCTCATCTGAGGAGCGTTACCAAGCCGAGAAGCGTTTAGATCATGTAGATCATGGCCGCTGTCATAAAAGGCACTCACCCTATGACATAGACCCGCAGGAGGACATCAATGAGGAAGAAGAAGGAGATGGCGAGGGACACGTCTCCAATCACCCTGATCTTTGTCAGCAGGGAAATGTCCACAATCACCAGCACAAAATCAACTAAGATCAGAATCACTCCAAACACACTGGAGAGAAAACAAAGGACAGATACACCTCAGCATCTTAAAACCACCACTACAGACCTCATATAAAACACACTCACCGAAATCCAAAGGACATTACAAAAGGTGTGATCTTCTTCCGGATATTGCTGCAAATGAAAGAAAGTAAACACTAGTGAATTTTAAGCACTATGAATCAAATCTGACCCGCACGGTCCAAGCTGTGTCAACTTACTGGTACATCGTGTCTGGTTCCACAGTCTCATCTTTTCCATCATCAATCTCCACTTTTGCATCCTCCATCTTTGCGATGTTTCTAAACAGAAAGGACAAAATATACCTATCAACAGGTCTTTGAAGAAAACTCGACTGGCAAAGCAGCACTATGTGCATGATTACAGATTTAAACATTAAAATGCTGCAGCAAAGATCCAAAATAAACACGTTCTCACCCATTTACACCTGAATCTGAACCAGGATTGAAAAAGACAGAGGACATGATGCTTTGTTCTGAACGTGTAGTTTCTAGATGTGGAAAACAAAAGGAGTGTTTGGTTTATATGTACATTTAAAAATAAAGTTTAGATGCATAACATGTAGATATATATAAAACATGTACAGGTGAGATAGAAACCCACTACTAAGGAAATTTGTTGAAAAATAAACAAAACAATGCAAAGAAAACTATCAATACATATGCATATCTTTTACTGATTGTAATGTAAGAAACTACTCTGAATTCTGAATCCAAACAGGGATTATTGCATGTATTTAGCGGTCTTTATAACATAAATTAGGCTGTTTTAAATCAAGAAAAGGTTAAAAATCTTAATTATTCAACAAAAATATTTTCGCTATCATGCAATGCAAAAAGAGAAAAAGGGGAAAGAAACGGGGAAAGAGGACAACTTGTGTGTTTTACCCTGAAATACTATCAGTCTCACATATTATGGAAATTCAGTGGAAATATCTCAGTACTTTACTCCTGTACTTTACTTGTAGCTTTGAGGTGCTTATAATTTAGTTGAGTATTTCCATGTAGCAAATATGATGAGTATTCATGAGTATCTCTAAAGCAAATAATTAACTATAAGTCCTATAATAACACAACAGTCTGCATAAATAGCACTTTTACTTTTGATACTTTAAGTACGTTTTGCTGATAATACTTTTACTCCATGCACGCGCGCGCACACACACACACACGCTAATCGGCATTGAGGAAGCTATTAGCACTAATTAAAGCTACACAGCAATCACAGCTCACATCTGAGATAGCGAGAAGAGCGACTTCAATCCGAGAGTCAATGTCAGGATTCACAGCACAAACCATCCGATGTTCAGCTTCTCTGGCCCAAACCACAGTCCCACCGCAGCCCTGTCTGTCTGTCTGTCTGTCTCACTCTCTGCTATCTGTCTATCTGTCTGTGTCTCTGCTGCTGGAGGAGTTTTGTTTTCGAGGAGAAACCACCGTCTGACCCCAGAGCGAGTAGCTCCTCTTTCCACCAGCTCGCCGCGACAAATGTCATTCGTGAAATTAAAGCGGAGTTTGTCTTGTGACTTGTAGTGAAGACATAGGAAGACGGTTCAAAGGTTAACCGGGTGTTTTTTTTTCTCTTTCTACCCATCCACTATCCCTCCTCATCGTTTCTGCAAACGTAGCGGTTTCGGACTTCCTGTAGCCCGCTGGATTCCAAAAAAAAAGCGTAGCTCTGTTCGTCGTTTACTCATCTTCCCTCCTCAGAACTTAGAACAGAACTTCTCTCGCCTTCTTTTTTTCTCTCTTTCTGTCTTTTCGTGTTTCTATTACTCACCATAACTGAAGGAGGCTGATCAGAACCTTCCTGCAGAGACCTGCTTCACTATTAGTTTGAAGAAGTAGGCCAACACACTGCTGCTGCTGCTGCTGCTGCTCTCTCTGTCTCCCTCCCTCCCTCTGTCAAACATCTGGTTTTAATTCAATGCACATTCTCAAACACCAAATGCTCTGATAGGGTTTGTTAAATCTATTCTCTATTGTGTGTGTGGAAACTTATTTTATATATGATTTCATTTGCAAGTTTTGTGCACTTGGGATTAATATTTTTTCTGGTTTATGCCAAAATTTGACCTTTCTCTATAAGATTAAAAATAATTCTCAGCTGGGGAAAACACTTCCTTCCACATTCTTTTATATATGACTAAAAATATTAAATTATTAGCTCATGCTGAATTCAGTGAATAACCTCCATATATTATCAGCAAAATGTACTTAAATGTTATATTAGAGAGAGCATTCTAATGTTCATCAACGTGGAGCCAATGGAGTTCTGCATCTTGTGTATAACAGGTATGTTGTGTTTATAGTACTTGTTGTAAAGATTATTTTGGCCATGTGTTGCGTTTATTGATAGGAAAGTAGACAGACAGCAAAGAGGCAAAGAGAATGGCAGAGTGGCTACTGGGTCAATAGCCACCCTTTGCTCTGATTACTGCTTTGCACACTCTTGGCATTCTCTTGATGAACATCCATTTCAGGTAGTTACCTGAAATGGTTTTCACTTCATAGCTGTGCCTTATCAGGGTTAATTAGTGGGATTTCTTGCTTTATCAATCAGAGCAAGGGGTGGCTATTTTGAAGAATATAAAACATGTTTTCAGTTATTTCTTTCTTTTGTTAAGTACATAACTCACATATGTTCTTAATTGCCTTTTATGCCTTTTATCAAAACAACACATTTGTTAGTATTTTCTTGTTTAATTTTAGAGCACAAAGCACAATATACCAGTCAATAAACAATGGTGTGATCTATTTGAGCGAGTACTAGTGTAATAACCAGCAGCCAGCAGTGGAGGGAGCTCTTCTACAGCACATAGTGACTTCTAAAAGAGTTCTTGGTGCTGATACCATTTGATTGTTTTCATTCTTTTAGTAATTTTATGTTATTGGAGATACTCAAAGGGAGTGTGAAATTTGATTTGTTTTCCCTTTGAAATGCTGTACAAAGATGTCTATTATCAGAAAATTATTTGGAAAGTGTTTAACTCAATGCTGTAAGGATCAAATTGAAATAGAATTTTAGGAAGTATAACAAGGCACAAATCAATGCTTGAGAAATCCACTACTACTTTCAAATAAATTATTTACGCATACATGATGTACAAAAAACAGGAGGGAACATCCTTTCAACAACACCTCTGGTATGCCAGGAATGGATCGCTCTCAACACTTTCTGCCTATGAGGAAATCAGTTACTATTTCCAAATCCTGGAGTTCTAGAGAACTCTCAGCCAACAAATTGGTGGGAGAGTATTTGGCAATTTCTGATCTGGATCCCCTAATGTGGACCATGCAGAACAGACCCAGCCCATAAATAATGCTGACACGTTTTGAGTAACAGAACACTTATCCTGGAGGAAACGAACGCAGCCATCGTAAAATGAAGGTAGAGGTTTTTTTTATATATGAAGGATTCTACATTTTAGTATCAGTGCGCCTGTATGTTATTCTAAATACGTGTTTTATCATCTCAGTCTGATATTGCAACACAGGACCTCTTCCTGAAAGGCATGCTGGTGTTGAAGTTGGTTCTGGTTTTACCAACCATGGCTTCATCTACACAGTTCTCAGTAGGTAATCCTACTCTTGAAGCACTTCAGGACATGTTTTTCTGTTTTTGACAATTTAAGGAAGTGCATATCTTTACAGAAACCATGAATTGCTGTGGTGCTGTTTCAGAATTGTCGTTCCTAGTAAGACATCATAAGTCAGTAAATCATCATACATAAGACTTGTTTCATAGGTGTCACCAGATGCAGCCCTGGAAGCGTGTGGGCCAGAGTTTGCGGCTCTCAAACGCAGCATAAGGCAGCTGGAAAACAAACTCTTTCTCGGGGCTTGGCAGATCGAACACTTGCAGACGCACAAATACTTCCGACCGTTTCAATCTACCCAGCCTGACGCAGACCTTGTTCCAGACAAGGATGCTGATGTAAAAGGGAAGAGCATCGTGACATCAGACAACCTTAATGGGACGCTCCCACTCCCACCGGCAGGCAGTTTAATCGTCTACGATAGAGGTAAGAAAAGCGAGAAGCTCATTGTCTATCACTCTTTATCAGGGTGTAATATAGGGATGCACTTGGGATGTGCAATCTAATCTTATGAAAGAATTTTTAGTTTAAAACCAAAATAAAAAGGGTAAAAAAGGAAAACAATACAATCATTTAACATCAATTTACACATTCAAAAAGGAGACATGTAATTTAATGTAATTTTCATTTTTTTTTTCATTTTCAATTTCAATATTAGTGCCAATAACAATAATAATATTTATGTAATACGTATTTATATTAATTAATAGTGATGATATCAATAATAGTCAAGATATAATAATCACAATTCCACAGTAACACCAATGTCAACAGCAGAATAAAATGATATGAATGATACAGTTATGCACATTTATACAGATCATGTAACATGAAAAACTAGTCAGTGTTCTGGCTCCTCCTCCCTGTATTTTATGAATATATTGTGTTTATACCTTATTTTAAAGACAATCATGTTTAGACATTGTTTAAGTCCCATGTGAAGACTATTCCATAGTTTAACCCCAGCAACTGTTAAAGATATATATTTTTTCTAGTAGTATGAATTATTTGAGTTTTAAAATGTTATTTTTCCCCTTAAATTATACGCTCCCTCTCTTTCCTTGTAGTCTTTCTTCTACAGTCTTAGTAGGACTGTATAACAGTACAGATGTTAATCGTCTATCTTAAAGGCCTTTCCAATACCGTCTTCCTAGACTGTTCTGAGCTGTTTGACAGACTCAGACCACCCAGTGGTTTCTACCGTATCAGACCCAAATCACATGAGGACCCATTCTTGGCCTATTGTGACATGGAGGATGGAGGAGGATGGACAGTGTTTCAGAGGCGTCGGCACGGAAAAGTCGACTTCAGCAGGTCTGTAAGAAGAGGACACAGCCACTGTATGGTATAACGCAATCCCAAAACCTCTGCAAAGCCCAGTATCAGGTTACGGTGTAGGCGTTGCTATAGCTTACACAGCTGTTTTCATGTAAAGTAAAACGACCACTTTAATCTCTTTTTAGAGACTGGGTGGACTACAGAGACGGCTTCGGTGACTTCAAACTCTGGAATGATGAGTTTTGGCTGGGAAATGAGCACATATATTCACTTCTCTCTGAAGGTCAGCAATTAAGAGATTTCTGTTTCACGTCTATGTTTTATTTTGAAAGTCTTGTTTTGTCTAAAGGGTCTGCTTGGTTCTTACCGCAAATTTTTCTGGGGTTACCAAAATATAAAATATTAGATTTGTTATATGTGTTAATTATTATCCTTTTTTTCTAGATATTTACTAGTTTCTGTCTTTGAATTTGTGTTATATTGTTGAATTTATCATGTCTTACGTTTATGCATAGATAGATGACACATTTATTAATTAATTTTCTCAAATTCAGTATCATTTATTGTCTATGTATCTTTGCTCTAAAGGTGAGAACCTGGTGAAAATAGACCTGACGGACTGGGAGGGACATGGAAGTTATGCGTTGTATGAGAACTTCAGGATCACAGATGAAGCTGTAAGAAAATCTATTTTACAGGACTTTTTGTTTTTCGTCTCAGACGTAACTGTAACCTCTAAACATACATCACTTGCTCATTCCAGGATAAGTACCGTCTCCAGTTTGATCAGTACAGTGGGAAAGCTGGAGATGCTCTGTCAGGTGGTGGAGGGGCGGTGCAGCAGTGGTCTGCCTGCCTCAGCGGGATGCAGTTCAGCACCAGAGACCAGGTTAATCATCTGTCCCTTTTTTCTTTTTTTTTTTACCCATTCCAAGATGTTGCTTTCATGGTATTGGTGCTGTCATTATACTGATGCTGTTGGTTGTTGATGGTCACTGACAGGACAATGACCGCTACCTTCAGGGCAGCTGTGCCCAGGAGAACAAGGCAGGTTGGTGGTTCAACAGGTGAGACCTTTTGAATCAAATCAAACATGTATTACCATTGAAAAAAATTAAAAAGTAGGAGTGTTGCCTGGAACTAAATCTCTCTTTCAAGATGGTGCTCTTTGATCATGGGCTAATGACAAAAGCAAAGAGGGAAACAACCAAAGCACTCATCTATGGAAAAATATTGTAAAAAAAAAAAAAAAAAGAGCCTTTATTAATTTAATATGGCTAGAAAAATTTAAAAATGCTCCAACATGTTTCAGCTGGTTACAAATAATAGTAATGTATGTATGTACAAAATGTAAAATATGTATATGTATGTATATATATATATATATATATATATATATATATATATATATATATATATATATATACATACAGTTCTTATGTACATACTCTCTTCCTCTTTGCTTATTATATTTATATTTTTTGTTGCACGCTCTTTCTTATTTTCTTATTTTATTATCTTCTTACATGGGGGTTGCAATGGAAATTTCATTAACATGTCAATGTCCAATGACAATAAAGGCAATTGAGAATAGTAATTAGTATTATCAGGTGTTAGTAATTGACTTTTGCCTTTTTTATTATTCCATAAATGAGTGTTAGAGTTTCTGTACTGGGTTTTGTTTTGCCAGTGAAACCATAGAAAGAACCAGAATACTGATCAAGCTAAGAACCCAGTTTTTACCTCCTGTGCAATAGAGAATATAAGCAAAATTTGGGTCACTTCAACTGGCAAAACAAAGTTTATAATGTTTTATTTGACATTGTGAATGTTTTTGTATCGATAGGTGTCATGCAGCCAACCTAAATGGCAAGTTCTACCGCAGAGGGAACTACAAGGGCAAATATGACAACGGCATGGTGTGGGGGACCTGGAAGGGACTCTGGTATTCCCTTCGACACACAGCCATGAAGGTGCGGCCTCTGGTTTTCTTGGACGCCATGGGCAGTGGAGCAGGGGAAATTTAACAGCGCTGTGCTTCAGATTCCTTTGTGTGATATGGAAAAAGAATAAGGGCATAGACTTCTGTCATCTTTATATTCTTTATATTTTAATGTCTCCCTTTGCTTCATTAATCAAAATGGTTTATCAAAAAGTACATAGTACAGTAACTCCTGCTTTCCAATAGGCTCTTGCTATCAATAGTGTGTGAAAGTGTATATTACTCAAACAATAAAATAAATTGTATCTCAGCTGCATTTCTTTGATGCTCATATTTGCTCATATCGCAACAAGACACAACACAAAACACAACATGGATTAAACACCTTCTCAAAGGAGGGACTTTTGTCTAAATGACACATTCAAATAGTCCTTTAACAGTAAACCACATCATAAAAAGACTAGTGCTCATCATGTGACAGCACAGTGTGAAATCACAGCACGGTAAGAAAATCACATTCACACAGAGTACAATAATAAGACTAACCTGTTTTTGTAGTGTTTTGAATACTGTCCTTGATAGTGCCTGTATTTAACAGTGCATAATGACATCATGTTTAATAGTACTTAGCAAATACTGTACCCGTAGAAACCTATTTCATAAGTAAAATTCTGACAAATTAGACAAAAGGTACACTACCATTCAAAAGTTTGGGGTCACCCAGACAATTTTGTGTTTTCCATGAAAAGTCACACTTTTATTTATCACCATGAAGTGTTAATAGATTATAATAGAAAATATAGTCAAGACATTGACGAGGTTAGAAATAATGATTTGTCAGTCATTTTCTATACCTGCTTATTCCTCATTAGGGTCGCAGGGGTCTGCTGGAACCTATCCCAGCATGTTACAGCGAGAGGCAGGGATACACCCCATCGCCAGCCAATTGTGGGGCAAACACACCATTCACACCTACGGACAATTTAGAGTCTTCAATTAACCTCAGCATGTTTTTGGACTGTGGGAGGAAGCTGGAGTACCCAGTGAAAACCCACACAGACACGGGGAGAACATGCAAACTCCACACAGAAAGGTCCCAGACCCAGGATGTCTTGAACCTGTGACCTTCTTGCTGCAAGGCAACAGCGCTAACCCCTGCACCACCGTGTCGCCCAATAATGATTTGTATTTGAAATAATAATCTTATCCTTCAAACTTTGCTTTTGTCAAACATGATTACCTTGATTGCACAAGGGTTTTCTAATCATCCATTAACCTTCTGACGCAATAAGCAAACACATTGTACCATTAGACCACTGGAGTGATAGTTGCTGGAAATGGACCTCTATACACTTATGTAGATATTGCACCAAAAACCAGACATTTGCAGCTAGAATAGTCATTTACCACATTATTAGTTTAAAGTTATCTTCATTGAAAAAAGCAGTGCATTTCTTTCAAAAATATGGACATTTCTAAATCACCCCAAACTTTTGAACAGTAGTGTATATTCAATAATAATGCCTGTATTGGAATATTAAAACAACTACAACCACAGAATGCTACAGAAATAACATTTTTGGAAATTTATGTCATTTAAATATTTGTTGCGATCCTTCCCATAGATAAGAAAAAATTCCTAAATCTCTAACATACATACAATCTTCACTGATGTGTCTCCCGGTTGGGGCATTGTTTAATCTCACAGGTGTAGTGGAAAGGGGTTTATATTAGGAATATACTGCATGTATCTGGCAATAGCAAGTTCTCCCTAGTATTACAAAGCTGCATTAACGCTCTATCGCTCCTCTCCTACATATGCTGAGGACAGATCCAGGTCCAGCATCCTTTGCTCTGCCTCACTCAGCCTGTAGGGGGAGCTGTCGCTGCTGCTGTAGTCTCCAGACATGGGCAGAGAGTGGCAGCGACCTTTCCTCTGCTCAGAGGACGACGCGCTGAAAGTGGAGCTGCGCTGGCGGCCGCAGGACTGAGCCTCCTTCAGTTTCCGAGCCAGCATGTTCCTCTGGATGGGAGACGGGCCGCGGCGGTTCCAGTTGAGCTCGGCCCGCTCTGCCCGGTCCACGCTCAGTTGCTTCATTCGACAAGGGCCTGTGGCCGGACCCCCAATCCCTGAGATTCCCTGCCCGCCCCTGCCTCCCGCCTCGCTGCTCCTTTGCCTTTCCCCGGTGCCACCAAGATCTGCTTTAGTGCATTTTTCAGACCCTAAGGTGGTGGTGTTTGTGTTGGTTCCTGTGTGTTTGAGTTCAGCGTTATGAGAAGAAACAGCTGTCTCTACCCAGGGCTTCCTCTGGTCGTTCCTCTGGGATCTGTATGTGGCCCACTCTGAGGCCCCATGCTCTGGAATAGGGTAGGAGCAGAACGGCTGCCTCTCTCTGCCTCCTTTGGTCCAACAGCTTCCTTCAGGAAGGGTCCGAGCTCCTACCTGAAAAGGACAAGGTACAAACTTACAATCAAAAGGCTTAAATAGACAACAAATTTTAGTATATGAGTAGATTAGGTAGGAAATCTAGATGATCTAGATAACCTGAGTCATGCTCCTTTCTCTGAAGTGTCTGGAAGGTGCAGACGATGGAAAACTGGGCTTAGTATCATTAAAGCTTGAGGTCCGGCGAAAATTTGGATTCTTATGAATGGAGTTTCCCGTTCCTGCTAATCCGCTCCGTTCAACCATCTCCACCCAATCGGCAGTGCGGTCTCGCCATTTCGAGCTGCCCCCTCTCCCATGGCCAGAAACAGGAGGCCCCAAGACAAGCTCCACTCTGGGACTCAGCATGTCCGGCGTGATCCTACAAGTCTGCGGTGGCAGCTCAGACGAGGGAGCTGGAGAGCGTGAATGGCTGTGATCGGTGGAGTCCTGGACACCCAAGGGCAGAGATGTTGAATGAGCGAATCCAGTCGGCGAGGGAATGGGGGAGGTGGTGGGCGACGCAGACGTCTCTACCAAGGTGTCATGGACTGGACTTGAAGAGACGTGGTACAGCTGTGTGGCCTCCTTTAACCCCTTCTTCTTCATTTCTTTCAACTGCTGCTGAGCTAACCGGTACCTAGGGAGACACATTTTATTGTCAATGACTGTGAACTGATAGAATAACTACTAACTAACCAGGCTACCGTAAATTACCAAATAAAAGCTGAGTTTCAATTAAACCCCTTTAAGGTGTATATTTTGATTAATAACCAATGGTTCCAAGTAAACAAAGAGTCTAAATGCCCATTGGTGTTGCACATTTTTCTTCTACACCTTTTTTTTTTTTTGCAAGTGCCTTGGTCGTGACCACATCACTGTCATGCTCAAATGACGTTACACCCTCTCAGGTAATTTTGCTCACTTAAACTGCTAAGTTTCAGTTTTCCTGCTATAAATGATAATAAATATGGAATCTCTACAACCACAAAGGTTATGGACTTAAACCTGGAAATCTACAACATGTGAGGTGACTACAGAAGTGTCAGAATCAATTTATGTGCTATTACAGAGCAACTATAACTAGAATATTAAAAAAAAAATTAACAAGACTATACTGACTCGAATCAGGAAAAAAAAAACTTAATAAGATAAATTATCTGCAAATATCAATGATTGGAATTCAAAGATCAATTATTAGTCCATAAAACCATAAAAATCACACTGAGGATCATTACAGACCATAAAGAATATATTCTGTAAAATGTTTAAAAAGCACATTATCAAG
This sequence comes from Lepturacanthus savala, assembly GCA_030544235.1. Taxonomy (NCBI): domain Eukaryota; kingdom Metazoa; phylum Chordata; class Actinopteri; order Scombriformes; family Trichiuridae; genus Lepturacanthus; species Lepturacanthus savala. The sequence continues at coordinate 23,679,047 of CM060479.1, read as the reverse complement.
GACCCAATTAAATAATTGTACAAACAGCTCAAATGTAAATTATATATCAAAATAGTGGTTAGTTGCAGCCCTACTACTGATATTATATTAAATAATTTTCTTATTGTATTGATTATGTGGATATTGATCTATTGATCTATTGATGCTGTAACAGTAACATTGTGTTTTACTACAGATAAAATACTTTTTTGTGTGTTTTAGCTGACGTTTTTTCATGTAATATATGAATAAAATTCAATGCTGCCACCATATCAGGGGATTTGGGGTTATAACAATAAATTGTTGATCGCCCTGGCTAAGATGGAGCGAAAAAATTTAAATTACAACATGAAATTATTTCTGTTGTAAAATATGCAGAAGAAAACTCAGGAAAAGAAGCCGCGAGACATTTAACTACAGGTACTGTAATTACTTTTGATAAATGTATTATACGGTAGTTATACTAGTTTAATAAAAGAATTTGAGTAAATTACCATATTTTTCCAGTTTTACTGTGCAAGATTTTTGACAGGAAGCAATTAATCACCTGTCCTAAATTGTCACCTGGTCTAAAATAAACACCTGATCTGTTAAACACCCGGACTATTATTTGGTAATTTACAGTACGTCTGATTAATGTAAAAGAATGTTCTATACATACCCAAATATTGGTGGCAACAACTTCTGGCCAGTGGGAGACAGCCTTTCTGGGTCCTGTGAGAGAGGTATCACCAGGGACTGTGAGAGAGGCTGACTGCCCAGAGAAGACCTGCCATTTTGGGCTACACCCACACCCATGCCCCCCGGCGGGCTGTGGCTGTCAGACAGGCTCGGTCTCTGGAGGCTGTGGCCACAAATAGAGGCCTCATCGGAGAGTTTGCGTCCGCCGGGGGAATGCATGGAGCCTCTGCGGACAGAGCTGCACTGAGGGGTCTGGCAAAACTTTCTCCACACAGTCACCACCACAGTGGCCAGAATCACAGCCAGACAAAGCGAGATACCAACCACCACAACCATGTTCACACCCAGGGGTGCTACGCCAACGGGAGGAAGGGATGGAGGAGGAGCTGGTGACACTGGGGAAGAAAGTGAGACTATGAAGTTCAGATTTGTTGTGCTGCAGAGTGGGAGAGCAGGTGACAAAACAAGAAAAGTGATATTCTGCCAAAAAATAAATAAGTTAAAAAGCAAACAGGGACAGAGATAAAAGGAAATGAGACTGACCGATGCAGTCTTCCAGTGAGCAGATGGACTGTTCCTTCACCATGCCGGTGCACCGCGCCCCTCCCACACCTGAGGGCAGCAAACACTCCCGTAGCCGTTCCCTCACCCCCTCTCCACAGGTCACACTGCACACACTCCATGGCTGCCATGGTCCCCACGACTCTGCAGGGAAACAGAAGATAAATATAACATAAGATAAACGAGGTTATGATTTGCAAACTTTAATTCTGTTTTGATATGTTTCTAATTTATCCACATGATCACATGCTAATAATCCCTTGCACTATTCTCATCCATATTAACAGGACACCTAAAGATTCCATTTTCCCCCACTATTATTTTAAGAAAATATAAAAAAAGCAGAAGTATAACAAATTGGACTCTAATGTGTACAGCTGAAAAATTCACTACGATCACATCATATGACCACCATCAGTTAATGCTTTATACCTGAAATAGATAAGGGATACAACTGCAAGTATCTTTCTATAATGAGTATGGGACAGTTGTGTCTGATTTTCCCCCATGTGTGAATAATTATAACTGACTGTGTCACCATGACTATGAAGCAACTTAATTAATGGATTTCCATTTAATTTGGTAAATGGGATTAGTTACAGTGTATCTATTTTTAGAGGTATTGGACATTACATTTTCTAATTAGACAGAAGGTTATGCTGAGGTTGATACTTTTTTTGCCACAATAAAAATGTAAAACATTGGGGTTCATTTAGCTGCAAGTTGCCTATTTTCTTGACGTTTTTGTTTAATGCTGCATTTTCATAAAAAACCTTTTCAGTGGAGCTGCTTAATAACTGGGCACACAGATGATGTCTGATGTCATGTCATGTATTTTTTTCAATTCCATTCAATACGAAACGCTTTTTTGCCCCTGAGGGGCAATTTAAGGACACAGAAAGCTTCAACATGGAAGGGCAAAGGGGCAGCAGACATGATCTGTGATAGATATAAAAGATATGGCACATTGCCAGTGACACTGTGCTCAGCACCAAAGTGCCAAGATGTGCAGTTATGCAGACGTACAAGGTTACCGTTCACCTCCCTGTCCAAAAATAAAATGTCTATTGTTTTAAATAGGGTTGGTGATGTGATCTTTATTTTCCCTTCGTGCAGTATGAATTTATAATGGTGTCATCAAACTGCCTTGTTTTGGACACGTTCCTGTGAACTTTAAGAATTATTAAATATTTTTGCATCATTATTATAAATATTATTGCAACATTTATTAATGCTGTAATATCCCTTTTTCATGACAGAGTAGCAGAGCCTTTCTAGTGAGACAATATGCACAATAGTAGCACTGTTTGACCTGAATGGAACAGAGTCTTCTTCGTTCTCACCAGCATAATGTAATTTGTATATGATAACAAACCAGTTAGTAACATACTAGGATAATATCAGTTAAATACTGTCATTTAATGGATGCTAATGTGTTGATTCTATTAGTTTAAAATATAATAAGGTATAAGGTAAATAAGGTAAAAAATACACTTAAAAAAAACATAGAATTATTCATCTATAGCTAGACCATCCAGAACCACCCAGACCTCTTAGATGGTCTGGGACAGGTCTGCTTTCTGTTCCCAGAGTCAGGGCTAAACATGAGAAGCAGCGATCAGTTTCTATGCCCCACACATCTGGAACAAACTCCCAGAGAACTGCAGGTCTGCTACAACTCTCACTGTTTTTAAGTAAGAGATGAGTTACTGAAGCTCAAAATGCTACTAAACTAAACTGTTTTGAATATAAAACATTCCCTACATGGTGGCAACTTGTTTTCATCAATTTGTGAATATTTGGATGAATTAAAGGAAGCAGTTCCTCTTTCTCTCATCATGTCTCTACAAATCAAATCTCACCTGCACTCTTGTGAACCACCAAACAGGTCTGTGCCGGACTAGGCGAGCGACTGAAGTTGAACACGAAACGGAAGCAGTACTTGTTCCTCCCTGGGTAAAACACGGAACAATTGAACTCCGTCTCGTTCTCCCCCTGAGTCAGCCAGTTAAAGGCCAGCGGAGGCGAGGACGGCTCCTCCGGTCCGAACCCCGTCAGCGCTGTTCCTGCTGCTCCCGACCCGGCGGAAACAGCAACCCCTCTTCCAGCAGTAGCATCCTTATAGAGCAACACTTTCCCATTGATGTGTGCACAAGGCGGCGTCATCAGCTTCACGGTCATAGTCCCTTCACAGCCGCTCTTGTACACGTTTGCGTTTTCCACCAGCAGCTTGTAGGAGAAGATACGGGACAGGTAGAGAGGCCCGGAGCTCTTCACTTCCTGTGATGAATGAGGAGAGCGTAGAGCCACCTGTATGAAGTCTCTTTCTGTGAAGGGGAAGGCGCATGACAGCTGGATGCTCTGGGAGCGGAGGGGTTTGATAGGGTGTCGTATGCGGGCCCGGACCTTATCAATGCTGTTGCGTCTGATCTGGTTGTACTCCATGTAGCTGACCTCCAGAAAGAGAGCCGAGTCGATGCCCCTGGAACAAGCCTGAAAGTAGGGGTGTGCAATTAATTCAAACTCATATCTATCTATCTATCTATCTATCTATCTATCTATCTATCTATCTATCTATCTATATATCTATCTATCTATCTATCTATCTATCTATCTATCTATCTATCTATCTATCTATCTGAGTCAGTGACAAATGATGTTTGGCAAGATGAGAAAGTCAAAATATTTTATAAATATTTTTAAAATACAATTTGAGTCTGTCTAAGTCTCTAAATGTACATTGTGTGTTCATGTTGGTTTCTTGTTATTTAGAAGTTCATTTTTATCATTTCTTTTACAAAAATCATGATTTTCTGTTATTTTTTGACACAAAATGCCAAATGGTGTAACCGAAAAAGAATGCTACATTTTAAATATTTAATCCACCAAGAATATAAAACTTGTTGATAAACCTCTTTTAAAAGAGTTAAACTAGGTACCAGATTTTTAATGGATATACACCACATGACAATTTTGTCACTGATCCATATACATACATACATACATACATATGTATATATATGTATGTATGTATGTATATGGATATATATATATATATATATATATATATATATATATATATATATATATATATATATATACATACATATGTATACATACATATGTATATATATGTATGTATGTATGTATATGGATATATATATATATATATATATATATATATATATATATATATATATATATATATATATATATATATATATATATATATATATATATATATATGGCAACATAACATATAGATAGATTTGCTATAAAATCTATATAAAATCTATATGGCAACATAACATATAGATAGATTTGCTATAAAATCTATATGGCAACAAATCTGTTTAACATCTCAACTGCTGAATAAATGCATTGTGTAACTAAAATAATCATTTGAATAATCGTGATTTCAACTAATAAATAATCGTGATAAAGATTTTTTTCCATAATCGAGCAGCCCTACCTGAAAGTGCTCATTGGTGGATATCCCGACCTGTAGAGAGACAGAAGAGGAGATGTCATTCTGTCCATCACTCTGCAGCAACATATCAAGTTTAAGCTCTTGTTTGCCTGCCTGAAAAGATCCTGAGTGGTTTCCGGCCCTCTCCACAGCGATATGAAAGGTGGGCCACTGCACCTGCAGTTCTGAACTCCACCACCAGGCCGTGCTCTCCCTGCTCCCGCCCTGTCCCGTCCCATTCCTCGGAGCCACGGCGGCGATGCTGGTCTGCCGCAGCAGGAACCGGAAAGTTCCAGCGTACAGGAAGCATGAGCAGTTGAACTCCACCCGACCCACGGACTGGTTGTCGGGGAGGGTCCTGGTGAGGAGGGTGGTGTTGGTCAGGGTGTTGATCAGAGAGAGGCTCGTGTTGAGGATGCCACTGCGGTTGGATTTCGTGCTGAAGTCCACAAACACACTGGCGTTGCTAAGGGCAACGTGGAAGGAGGGCCAGATGTTGAGCCCTGCCAAAGCTGCGGAAAAGGATGCACATAAGTGAGAAACCACACACCTTGCACAACAAATTCAGAACAAGAACTTTAAGTTCTTATTGTTGATTAAATATCTGCTTTTTGTATTTTCTCTCTGTGTGACTTTGCTTTTTTGCAAGGAGGGGTTTCTGGTTCTATTTACTGCACCGATTCCATAAAACAGACTAGGAATATAATTTATATATTGTTGGTTTGTCTGCCTTCACTATTACATTTGAAATATGGCTTTTACACCCAAAACGGGAATGGAAAATGGTATTTTAAGTCACCTAGTTGACGTTCATCTCTTTGCCATGTGTGGGAGGAGGAAGTAAAACTTAAATTGTCAATTTCAACTGACAGTGAGAGAAATCCGACTTACTGTAATTGCTACAGTATGTTATTTTCGACTACATAATTATGCAGCGTGATTCATGATATAAAAAAAGTGACGTCAAGATTGATTTCTTTAATGGCTGTGCAGCCACAAACAATGGAAATTGTCGTCAGTAGAATAAAAAAAAAGGGGCCTGTATACTTTTAAGCACCCGTGGTAAATAATTGTATCCTCTTTTTGACAAGTAAACAATTTCTCAGGGTTCAGTACAATGAAATAAACAACTCAAGCTTTTAAGACAGATGCTGTGGATGCACAAAAAAACAATGAACATATCAGCATTCAGTAAAAAAGTTTATGTTTCAGCACAGCGGCATATTAAAACTCTGGAAAAAAAATAAGAGACCACTGCATTATTTTCTGAAATCAGCATCTCTACATGTATTCCAGCCATTCTATTCCAGCATCTGTTGAATTCCAACACACGAACACCTCATTCTACTTAAAGAGGAACCAGGAGTGGAATAAAGTCACCCAAGAACAATGGTAAAGACTGTGGAGAGCATGCCAAGACACATGAAAGCTGTGATTAAAAATAAGGGTTATTACACCAAATATTGATTTCTGAACTCTTCTTAAGTGTGAACATTAGTATTATGTTCTTTAAAATGAATGTAATCTTGTTTCTTTGCATCGTTTGCATATCTTTTTTTGTTATTTTGATTATTTGTCATTTTTCTGCAAATAAATGCTGTCAGTAGTTTATAGACTCAAACAATAATGCTCCTTTTGTAGTAACATCAGAAAAACTGATAATTTTGCAGTGGTACATAATTTTTTTTTTCCCAGAGCTGCATTTGAATAGCTACTGTATTGTGTTTTCTAGTTTTCTAGTATGAAAAATCCTGTTGTGCAAACCTCACATCCTCAAAAAGGGTGTGGGGAGAGGAAGGGGCTGACCTTCCATCACCCCCCACCCCCCTTCCCACTAGTAGCACCACCAGCATCGCTCCTCTGTCTTTGCCTTCAGCTCAGCTTCCATTTAAACCATTTATATCATTTAAATGAGTTCAGTTTCATGAAAGTCAACATTCCCACCAGAATTTTCAAACCCGGAGTTCATAAAGGTGAAAGGTTTGCTCACACACTCACCGTATCCCATGAGCGCCAGCAGCAGAGTCAGCAGGGAGACAGCTTGTGGCATTCCGATGTCCGATCCTCTGTTTTCTCCTACACCACATGACCGTCCCCTCACGCCGTCCGTGGCCTCTACACAAATCAGAGGCAAATTCCAAAATAAACACAACAATAAATCACGCACGAGGAGGCACCACACAACAACGGTGACATTTGTAGCTGTCGCTGGGCAGAAGGAAAAGGCATGAAAGAAGCAGCGCATTCATCTAAGGTATGAAAAACAGGAAGGCCAGAGCATGAAGCCGTGACCGGGTGTATTCTGGATTTACAGTGGCGTCTTCCTCTTCCTTCCTCTTCCTTCCATCTTCACAATGGGTTTCATACCCGTTGCCGTCACTGCACAGTGTGTAGCAACAGGACTGCTTTGTCCAGTCCATAGTACATATTTAGAGGCAGAGACAAATCCTTGTTGTTTGACAACAAGTCTTCATTGGTTTTCACCATTCGTGGAGATTAAGTATATTTCCTCAAGTACTGTAAGGACTCGTATTTCCACTGCACTAAATTTTAAATTAAATATTAGACTTTGTACGCCACTACATTCATCTCACAGCTTTGGTTACTTTTCAGATAGATTTGACACCATAGATTATATAAGAATCTTATAAAATACAATACTTTTCTTAAAGATAAAAACATTTTTCAAACTTTTTGTCTTTTGATGACTTGCAAACAGCAGCTTGTGTAGTCAGGGTCACATTTCACATGTCCATAAGTTGTGTTCAGTGCCACCAAATAGTGTTTTTTCCCTCCAAACTTCTCATGGTTTCATTTCAATAGATATTCAAATAAGTAGCTCCACCTCCAACAGCTACAACAGTAACACGCTGCTTACACACTTTACTATTAATAACCTATTGTTATATATAATCAGCCAGATGGATTAAATTAACTAATTAATTAAGTAACTCTAACATTTTGCTTGCTAATACCTATGTACTTTTACTTAAATTGGATTTTGCATGCATGGAAGTACAGGAGTATGTTTTACAGTGACATAGCCTAAAGGTACATTTACTTTCTGTCAGTAAAGGATAAGAATATTTCCTCCACCACTGTTTTTCACTGATTGCTTTTTCTGTCCGATTTCAATCTTGTTGTTCCTTTATAAACACAATAATTGAAGTTACCGACTTTTATTTTTCAGTAATGCTCAGTGAATTGAGTTTTATCTATGAGTTAATCGAATGAGACGATATGATAAAACACAGTTGTCCTTATCCTCATGCATATTATACGTAGTTTTAATACAGAGTCAAATTCCAAACTCATTTGAATTATATTTTTATTATCTCGACTATTTATATTTATTCATTAGTGCGCAACTGAAAATAGTTCATATAATTAACTTTATTAAACTCCACATATACAGAATATACAGTAAAACGTCTTGAATGTATTTGTAAACCTGGACTTTCGACACAACTGGCAACAACGTTAGTCAGACATAACCTCCGGTACGTATGGGTCATAACCTTCATAGTATTTCTTTGGATACGCGTCAAATAAAGAGTTACTCACATCTCAGCACATCATTATTCCTCTCCACTGCTCCAGCGCGTCTCCAGCCCAGCCGCTCCATGTGCTGCTTTTACCATTACTGTCATTCTGCTTTCTGATACACGGAATAATGTCAGTGACGGTCACGAGCGCGACCAGTGAAGTTTAGCGGAGGCGCGCGCCGTGGCTCGAGCGCGCCAGAGGTCTTTGTAGTGTCCGTAAACAAAACGTGTATGAGAGGAGGGCTGTCAGGAAAAATATAGTTTACCAATAAATATTTTTTGGGGAAAATGCTAATTAACAATCCTATTTGATCCCATGCTGTATGTGTAAAAATAAGAATAAAACCATTTTGTCTTTTATCTTTTCTCCTGAGGAAATCAATTACATTTAAAGTGTTAAGGTCTGAACATGAATAAATAGTAAGTAGCTAAAAAATTAGGGAATTCCTAAAGCTGAGTATGTGTATTTCTTTTTTTTCTTAAAGGTGCCATATCATGCAAATGGCTGCTTCAATTTTTTGCTTCTTTATATAAAGTCTAGGGGTTATATAGAAAACTGCCCCATGTATTAAACACACACAAAAACATGCAATTACACACAGCCTAGATTTAGAAACTAAGTGAAAACCAGCCAATCAGAAGAGAAGCTCATGAATATTTATGAGAGAGATAAAACTACATACGAGATGATGGGGAGAGCATTGTAAAACTACAATAAGTTGAATAGTTTCACATTTAAACTTAAAATACAACACAGAAAAGTGCATGATATGTGACTTTTGAATCTGACAAAAAAACAAACAAACATCAAAATAAATGTTATAAGTAACTCATACAACTGAATTTTAATTCTAATAAACAATCCTAATCTCACAAAGAGAATTATAGATGTTTATAGATTTATATCTTTATTTTATATGTTATAGATTTATATGTTATAGAAAGGTTATGGAAATTATTAATCAGGTTGAACAACAGGTACCTGATTTATCACATGACTTCAGCACAGGTGCCTGTGGAAAGCGGTTTAATTGAGAAAAAATATGCCAGATGCAAATGGAGCAATAATTCACTGCTTCAAGTGTCAAAGTGTGTTTCAAATTGAGATACAGAATATATTTGTTAGGAAGTTTAGACCGAATAGCATTATGTATCCTAATTGGCCCATAAAGGGAGGCAAGGTAACACAACAAAACATATCACACTATGCAGTCGTGCCAGTGAAGTGCAGAGCTATTCATCCCACACTATCAGTTTACCTTCCCCCCACACTAGATGACTGACAAGTCTTTCTTCTATAATCCACTGACGAAAAACAAAAATGACTGTTATTTGAACAGATGACACTCACCCATTCAGGATATGGATTAACTTAAAATGCACCATTGAGTAAATCAATCCATCACAGCATGCAAGGACAGGACCCATTTTGTTTAGAAAAAAAAAAATGTTCACTAAAAGTTCAATGGCGTGCATGAAGCTCTCATTATAATGATCAGACCTGTCTCAGTTCAGTCCTCGAGATTTCCTGAACCAGCAGAGTTCTTCTACTATCAATAAGTGAACCACGTGGCGGTGTAATCTAATCAGCTGTACAGCTCTGCAGACCTTCATTTGAGAACCAGCAGAAAACAGGAAGCATCTCTGGAGATGAAACACCGAACATACCGCTCAGCTCACTTCACAATGGGAACAAAGAATTTGCTATTCTGTGTGTGGAAAGCCCCATGGGGACGCACAGAGATTGTAAAAAAAGAGAAAAGTCCAAGGGCAAAACTCCCAGCAGCAAGTATTAAATTTAGAAAGAAAGCTGCTTTAGACCAGGTGGCATTTTATTACAGTTTCTGCTACTTTCTGTACTGTGAGTACATATGATTAACTGATAGCATTTTCTGAATAAAGCATTTGTTTTGAAAGGTTCACTGTCCCAGGCAATAAAAAAAAAAAAAAAAGTGCTTATCTTTTGATTAGGCTCTAAAAAAAAGTCCTAACTAGAATTTGTGTAACAGAACCTCTGCCATGAGGTTATTCACTGCTTTAAGAATGACAGTTAGAGAAGTAGGGTTTTTGGATCCGTTCTCTCCTCAGAAGAAGTGAAATCGTAATCGTTATTTCTTAATTGTTTATTGCATAATGATATAATTTGATATTCATGTGATCTCAGTATGACTCAGTGGCTATGAGCTTTTCATTACAGAACATCGTTATAAAAAGCTATAAACTGTGCGACACAAGGATGTTATCAATGAAATTCAGAATAGGAGTAGTGCAGGAAAAAAAAGACACTGTATAAGCCATTAAAGAGCTTTCCCCTAACCCCTTTATTACTATACACACATGACAGCCACTCTACCAAGCAGAGCAAATCTGGGAACACTTTGCTTCATGTACAGTATTTGCAGTTTGTTGAGCGGTTTCCTGGAAAGTGTCTGCTTGATAATACTTGAAAGACAGTCTTCTTTGTGGCCCTAAATAGAAAAATAGCTAGTACAGTGGAATTGCAGAAGTCTACCACCGATAGAACAACCAACTGTTCGATAATCATAGCCATATTGGATATGATACTAGATAGATACATTACTGCAAGGAAAGTATAGTAGTCACTCTGCCTGCACATAGAGGTCAGATGTTTGTTTGTTCATTCATGTCAACAGGTCAAAAGAGGTTCGGGTAGAATCTCAAACCCTCAACAGAGTCGTCTCTACACAGATGGCCCATCTTCTCAGCCAGCAACAACCTAAAGAGGAGTGAAAAACATGCAGGACACTGAATCAAAAACTACATCAACTGCAACTTTTTTTTTCGCTTGAAGCAAAGTGAAATCCTGATGAAACCTTGACTACAGCAGTGGTTCTCAAAATGGGGTTCGGGGTCCTTGAAGAGATGCCAGGGGTCCCCCAGGAAGAAGGAGAATAATCTATTTTCACTATAATTCCACAATGACAGAATATAGGGCCATTTATATAGAGGACCACCATAATTTAAAATAAATAATCACATTGATTGAATTTAGTAGTATTCATTTCTTTTATTTTTTTATTCTTGATTATGGCAGTTTCAGTCCTCCATAACTTTGGCCTTAGGATTCTGACACTTTTTTTTATAAAACTCCTTTAAGCTAAATCTTATCAGACAGGGTCCATTGTCTCATTTTTATGACTTTAACGGTTCTCTGAAAAAGTTCGAGAACCACCGGTCTACAGTATTGGGGTGTTTTAACAGTTCAATGAAATAACTCACCGCTCTTTAGACAGAAGAACAGAGAGACCCAGGAGCTTTGCAAACTCCTCCGCTGTTAAAGAACCTTTGTCTGACACCTGCAGAAGAGGAAGATTATGATTAAAATTTACAATTTATGAAATTACACATTTGGATATTTTTCAAAGATATAATCGGGATCAGTGTGAGGGTCGAAACATGTCAATGCCAGCATATTGTTTGGAAGTGGTGAAGCTTACATTGTCCAGTGCGGAGGCGATCATTTCCTCTTCGCTGTGAGACTGCAGCTGGACCACCATCACACCGCTGTCAAACACCCGCAGCCTACGAACAGGACAAGACAGATGAAGGGAAGAGCGTTTGCTCTTGTTTATTGTTAAACTAAATTTGACTCTTTTTATTAGGCCAACGTAGAGGGGCTGGCTAAATGACAGTAACCTCTATGCAGGGTGGTAAGCGAACAAAGGAAACGGGCCTGTGTCTTTTTTAAAAAAAAAAAAATCAGGCGAAGTGGCAGGAAAAGCCGCAGAGGGCTGAGCACTACTTCCAACAACAGGAAGCCGGGCAGGAAGAGCCTGGCCGATTCCTCTGTGAAGCAGGCACCAACCCTGCCCTATTCTCCTTTAATAAACACACAGCCTGGCCTGTATACAAGAGGAATCAAAGCAAACACAACTCAGACTCACCTCAATGGGAGCTTCAGCGACTCAAACATCCTGCACGCATTTACCAAATCTTCTGGAGATAAAAGCTGTGAAAAAAAAATAATCAGTATCTGACAGGACAGTGAAGGTAGTTGCAATACACTGTCACTTCAGCTAGTATGAACATGCTGGAACACGCCTCCTAGAGTATGATCTAATAAATGTTTCAGTTGTTTTGTGTGTGCACTTATAAGTGTTTTACCTCCATTCCTCGAGCTCGGTTGACGAGACAGTAGACCTCAGTGAGAGCCATCATACCCCCACGCTCCTGTAGGAAGAAACAGGTAGCGGAAAGGGAGTGTGAGATATGGAGAGGACTGAAGTGAGTGTATATATAATATGCTACTGTTCAAGAATTTGGTGTCACTTAGAATTTTCCTTATTTTTTAAAGAAAAACACAGTTTTTTCAATGAAGATAACTTTATATGTATATATACATATATACATATATATACATATATACATATATACACATATATATATATATATACATATATATATACATATATATACATATATATATATATATATATATATATATATATATATATATATATATATATATATATATATAACAGGGGTGTGTAGACTTTTTATATAGAATGAATAGATGGAACATTTGTCTGGATTCAACACAACAGTTATAGTACACATCATTTTGCTAAAACAAACATTAATGCAAACAAAACGCCTACCTCTAGAGGCGCCTGTAGCATATCTCCCAGCTGTTTGGCCAGCTGCAAATGGTAATGCGTACCTGACCCGTGCGTTTCCCTGGTAACAGGGTTAGCAATACCCATGCTTAAAAGGTAGGACTTGAAGCGGATTGTCTATAAAGAAGAACATAAAGCTGTTAGTGGAAAATGATATTGTGAGCAATGAAGAATAAAGTCTTCAGTAGCAGCTAACTATAGCAGCACCTGAACCTATATCAGCAGGTTATTGTTACCTTTCATGTCAGGCCTTAGATTAGACAGCCATATATAATGATCCAGTGAGAGTAAAGGCTTTTATCATTTAGGTGAACTATTGCTGCATTTTATTTTAAACTTGGCATCCTCCTGCTTCTGTGTGAGGTTGAGTTCTTACCTCGTCCTCTGATATGTCTCCCTGCTTGTCTTTGATCTTGTTCGCTATAGATCGGGAAACTTCCACCATCTCTTTGGCCTGTGGAGCATAAATAGCAACTTACACTAGCAGATTCCACAGCATAGCAGTATACTGCTCAACACAAGTTGAAAATCAATGTTTATGATGTATAAACAATCATATGGTCATAAATATATCTAATGTAAGAAGATCTCAGGAAAGAAATTAATTCTCATATAAATCATCAACAGCAGGAAAACATAAAACAGACAAAGGAAAGCATTGTTTACCTTCACCATCAGCTTACTGAGGTCCTCAAAGGCCTGGAAAAAAGTGACTAAATGGGTAATAGATCTAAAACATGTTCATAATTCAATAAACCACAAACCTCATGGCTACAGATACAATTTACATCCCAAAACAGCATCCTCCTCTTCTGGCTGATGTTAAAATTGAACCATCAACTCCTGTTTCTTAAATGTCAAACCTTTAATGAGGTTACATATAATTCATTTTATTAATTGTAACTTATATTAAGTTATAATAGACATACGGTATGACCGGCAGCAGTTGTATAAACATATCGTAGCTCACGCTAGAGTTAACTAATCTGAGTCAAAAGTGGATGTGGTGAGCTCTGATTGAACTCAATCAAATATTATAGTGACAGCGCCTACAATTCCTGTTTTTATCACGTTTGTCGGCGTTTCAGCCTTTTTTTTTGCTTTACGCTACCTCCGAAATGTTTTTGTCCGTTTCTTTCCTCTTCTCCTCTATCTTCCGCTCGATGCCGACAATCCCCACCGCACGTGTCCTTCCTGCCTACATGACCACAAAGGAACGGTAAAACACACCGGGTGAGAAAATACAAGGAATTGCTGGACGTCGTGAACAAGATGATGGAAAAAGAAAGAAAAAAAAAAGAAAATGAACTGTGACTGTTGCAGAATATGTACACATTTCAGTATTATTTAAATAAAATAGTATTAAATTCTATTTACTAATATTCAGGATTAGTTTTAATCAGCCGTGTAAAGCAGAGCCCCATTGTTGTGGGATTATATACCTATACATAACTATGACAAATTCAAAAAGAGCATACTGATACTGCATCTCTTTGAAACACTACAAAAACAGACAGAAGTTCTGTTTTTACTGTCAGGCCAAAAAATATAGTAACAACACTGCCATCCTGTGGAAGATACTTGTGTCATTCCTGTGTTTATGTAATAAGGAGGAACGGCTGTTCAGCTTCTTACCCGAGGGCCGGTTCCTGCAGGGATAGGTTGTGAAACCGGTGTATTCTCCCATCTCCTCTGAGTCATCTCCTCAGTTAGCCTCCTGTAAAACTGCAAGCAAACAATACCACGTTGTCTCTGGGTAACAATCTGTCAAACAAAGGGTCCAATCTAAAAGAAATTTTAGCATAGAGTAAGAAATGAGTAAAAAGTTTAAACAAAATTTCAGCCTCTTGTGTGAGTGGGTTCACCTCAATCTGCCCATGTTCTTTGAAGGAGAGTTTGATGTAGGAGTACTTGCTGTTCTGGTAGGGACCTGGCTCCTTGTTGGCGGGTATTGGGTGCAGGTGGATAACTATTTTTGCACTATAGAATAAGAGATCTTGTACATTGAAATTATTGTTGCCCCATACATACAGATACAGTACAGGCTAAACGTTTAGACACACCTTCTCATTCAATGTGTTTTATTTATGTTCATGACAATTTACATTGTAGATTCTCACTGAAGGCATCAACACTATGAATGAACACATGTTTATGGTGTTATGTACTTAACAAAAAAAGGTGAAATAACTGAAAACATGTTTTATATTCTAGTTTCTTTAAAATAGCCACCCTTTGCTCTGATTACTGCTTTGCACACTCTTGGCATTCTCTTGATGAACTTCACTTGTTTTCACTTCATAGTTGTGCCTTATCAGGGTTAATTAGTGGAATTTCTTGCTTTATCAATCAGAGCAAAGGGTGGCTACTTTGAAGAATATAAAACATGTTTGGCCTGTACTGTATTTTAGGAATATCTTTTGAATCACTAACTGTTGACGCTACAAGACGCATTTACTGACACTCACCTCTTTCCTATTCCTGCAGCCTGCTCCTCAAAGAAGATGATCTGTGACAGGGGCATGGCTATACAGCATTCCTACAGATATAAACAGAGATAACTGGTAAGGTCGGTTTTAGGGAGGAAATCAAAGCAGCAATAAGAAAGGCATACAAATATCCATACACAAAATAAATAAATCCTGTACACCAGCCTTAGAATTCAAATTTGCATATCTAAAAATATACAGATGATAAAACAACACAAACGTGCAGGACTAAAGTACCAAAGTAGTTTGCTGTGATGTGATATTGGTGGTAGCCATGTACAAAAGAACAACAACATAAAAAAATCATGTTGCTGTTAAAAAGTCTGACTACCATTGGAATAAAAGACTGGCTGGGACAATTTTGGGACAAAACCGTCATGTGGTGTAACCCTAAAATCTTGGTACCAGACAGTTAAACTCTCTTAAAAAAAAGTAAAAAATAAAATAAAATAAAAGAATAAAAGCACATGCTATCAACTTGTTTTATATTTTAGGTGGATTAAATATTTAAGATTTATCATTCTTAATAAAAATAATCACACAAAAATTGTGATTTTAAATTGGGCTTTTAAATGACAAGAAACAATCATAAACACAAAACGTACATTTTGAGAAACCGCTGAATGTTTCTTTGAAACTGGAAACTGTATTTTAAAAGGTTTTTGATCTCATCTTGCTAACCATGATTTGTCACTGACTCATTAACAGTCTGCCTTGCACTGTGGGTCTGATACAACAGAAGTTATCATAAAACTCAGCCCGTAGTATAGATACAGATAGAAAAGGTGCTAAAATGCACGTTAAATGCACCAATTTCATACGTAATAACATAAGTAATACCAGATACATGATACACAGTTCAGACTATCAAGTAAGTGCAACTCATGCATGGGTGTATCTTAGTAATCAGTGTGTGTGTGTGTGTGTGTGTGTGTGTTGCTTTCTTACATGATTTTTAACATCCCTCCAGATCAACTGATGAGTGCTCAACAAGGCGATTCCCACATCCAGTTTAGCCTGGTTATAGATAAAACAGATTATCTCATTATCACGTACAGTCACTTTACAATTCATCACATTATGCTGCACAATCTTACTATTTCATTGACACTG
Organism: Lepturacanthus savala; assembly: GCA_030544235.1. Lineage (NCBI taxonomy): Eukaryota > Metazoa > Chordata > Actinopteri > Scombriformes > Trichiuridae > Lepturacanthus > Lepturacanthus savala. Next base: position 23,662,573 of record CM060479.1, on the reverse strand, counting down.
TTGCTTGAGTCTTCGCTATAGTGTTATTATTGCTGTCAGGCCACAATCTCAGCTATCAGGAAACTAAACTATACCTTGTCATCCCCGTCATATAGTTTGACGCCTCGTTGTTGGATCACTAATGTTTCGTTTATTTCCAGAAGTCCATTAGACCACGAAAAGCGGTCCATGTTCGCTGATGTGAGAACAATTTATTCTATACTACTCCGCTGCAGATCATGTTATGTTTACTTCCTGTGCCCTGTCTTGAACTGGCCTGATACTGCCTGTCGAAAAAACACTAAGATGGACTATGAGAATAAAAATAAATAAACATACGTTAAATGTATTTAAATTAATATTTACGTTGACTCTAAATTTATATAGTTTATACTCAATATAAATTTGAATATAAATTTGTGTGAATGTTTTTTTTTTCTTTACGACAACCTACTACGCGGTGTAGGTTGCCATGCACTCTGGAGAGTTTTAGATCTATCCCCCACATATGGGGATCGAAAGCCTTTATAATCCGTTTCTATATCTAATAATGCTTACAAAGAAAGCCAAGGTTGGCTTATCTGTGTTTGCTTTTACTACATTTTGTGTATTTGTCAATTAAATTGATGTTTTGTGTATCGTGTACATCATTTTTTTTTATCAAAACCCTGCTTCGGATGTGTAATTCCTTGTTCCGTCTGTTGTACAGTAAACCAGAAGCAGGTTCGCAGTTGAACCTCAACGTTCGCCAGCAGAAGCAGAATTTAAAACACCCTTTTATTAAAAAATACGTAATATTGAATAAAATGAATACGCCGTAGATTCAGATAATAACCATGGATTTAAGGTAAGGACGTGTTGTCAATGGTAGGTACATGTATGAAAAAGCAGGAGCGAAATGTAAGTAGCTAGTATCTGATTTTTGCGGATCACTGTGAGACTAGTCAGCGTGCGGAGGCTGGAGAGTCTCCTCCTGAGGGGTCCTTCTCGGTGTTGACGTTACTTGCGCCAGCTGTCAATGGCAGCTAGCATCACTGCTACCTTTCCTAGATCGTAAAGTCAAGATTTTAATGTTGTTTTTAATACGTTTTCCCGTCACTCTCGTAAATATCACAAATGTTGTTCTTAAACTCATCCTGAGCGAACCGAAGTGCAAATATTTATTTCGCATATTTGAGCGAAACGTTATTTGGTTGTTGAGCTGCGCTCGGAAATTGAGGTAGCTTAGCCAGCTAGCTTGTTGTTAGCTGCGGACAGAAATCTGGTGCAGGCAGGTTTCTGCACGGCAGACACATCGCTGCTTCTCTTGTTTGGAACTCATTGTTCACGGGTGGAAAAAAAGTTCTCTCGACTGGCAAAACCATGCAGCTTCATCACGGAGCGAACAGATCACTGCGAAGATTTGCTCTAAAAGATGCATTATGAATTTAACCATAGTTCGGTAACGTTGGACCTTAATGAATTAAAGTCATCTGGAAGCTTTTAATCTTAACTTATTTAAACTGTTGTAAAAAAAAATATTCGTATTCACGTTTTGATAGTCATCAACATGGATAAGAAATCATTTGACATCGTCTTGGATGAGATAAGGAAGGTAAGTGAAGGAGTGTCTAATCAATAAAGTTGATTTGAGATTGGAAATCCGTTCAGCTTCATTGGTAATTCCTCATCCTGTGTTTCAGTGCGTCCTCACAGATCAACGGACCAAAGCCATCGAGCAGGTGCATGGATATTTCTCCAGTGAGCAGGTAACTGGTCGAATGCCACTACATTACTAATCTGGTTTTAGAAACCCCCTGGCTATATGTTAAACATGTAAACATCTTATTTTGGATTCAAAAACCTGGATATGGCATTATTCTATTATTCTATTCTTCTTATTATTATTACATTATCACCTTTATTTTTCAGGTTAAGTTAAGAGGACGCTAGTCAGTTAAAACGTGTTGCACTACAAGCAAGTTAGCTAAAAATGATATGACAGTGATCAGATAAAAGACACAAATATTTGCTTGAAATCAAAATCAATCAAATCAAACAGAAGACATTTTGAGACATTTCTATTTGAACAATTTTGTTGTCTGAAAAGTAGTTTTTCCTAATTCCTGAATCTATCAAGACTTGTGCACGTATGACTGGCACCACAGTCTTAGACTGATTAAAAATGTCACTTGAACAATCTGTTTTCTACTCTTTTGATTCAAGTTTCTATATAAGAAACACAATAAGATGATTTGGCTTTCCGTGTCATAGCAGTTATTTCTGAGATGACAGAAATGCCTGCAGTTGAAGCTCAACCCAAACGCACATGCCTCCAGGGGGTGTCCCTAGCACGTAATGTCTCAGCAATAACAGGAGGAAACCAGGGGTTACTTCTGTTCCGCATTCTGAGATTCATCAATGGGGCAAGATCGAAGTTGTAAATTAATCTAGTTTAAAAATAATATAAAACTGTGTCATGACCAGGAATAGTTATTGAGGAAGTATCACTGACAAACAAGTTATGCATAAAGCTAGTTCGAAAAGGGAACAAAATAAACATTTCTATTTCCAGTAATAGGAGGTTGAGACTTTTGGTGTCTTATGTCTCTGATACAGGCTATAGGACAATGGTCATTAAAACTATAGAGAATCCCACTAGATTGAAAATATGTGTCATGTTCATTAAAATAACATCCAATAAGCTGCCCTGATGATATTACTGTTTTTTATATACCTTATAACCAATGAGCTAATGCTTACTGGGTATACTGTATAATATGTTAAGTAGCAGTTAAGTATGCTTACCAAAGGTATCATTGCATCAAAATACATGGATAATTACATACAATTGGTTACATAGCAGCCATCTCACATAATTATATATATATTATTAATAAAAGATTGTCAAAGTTTACACGGTCTTCCATGATACTTAAGTAATGCAGTCCTAGTGTTATGACAAGTTGTAACTCTGTCTTCGATGTCTGCAGGTGATGGAGATACTGAAATACTTCTCATGGGCAGAACCTCAGATCAAAGCAGTAAAAGCTCTGCAGCATGTGAGTATTATTGTGTTTCAAGTGTTCGGGCTGCCATGGTTTGTGGTTTGCCTTAGTAATTATTTTCATTCATTGTAATTGACCACATTGACAGCATCAATATTGGCATGAAATTGTAGGCAAACACAGGTGTCACCAATGCTACCGATCAAATTTCCATTCCGGTAACAGTCAGGATGTTGCTATTGTGCATGTTGACTCACAGGGAAGACTCTGCCACACTGAAAGGAACATAACATTTATTAATATAATTAGTGACAGCCTGTATTTACCTACTATTTCATGCCAATATGGCTGCAGTGAAAAAGGGTTATTGTGCCTAAGATATGAAAGAAAAATGAAGCAAAATAAAAGGGGTAAAAACAACTATGACATTGATATTTGCAAAGGTTTAGAAAGCGTCACCGCTCAATGTAATTTGTACCTATCAAGTTGTTACTTGAACATGTTTCTCCTTTTTGCTGTTAGAAAATGGTTGCAATCCCAACAACCAAAGTTGCGAATATCCTCAATTGCTTCACCTTTTCAAAAGACCGACTGGTTGTCCTGGAACTCATAGCTTTGTGAGTACATTTTAAACGTGTAATTTAATACATTATTTGCTTCTTTCAGTCACCATGTTATCACGACTAATTGGTTGCCCGATGAATGTCGGATCTCTATTCATATACAGGAACATATCGGACGCTCAGAATTACCGTCCTGTGGAGGATCTGTTCCGCATACACTTGGCTGAGAAGAAGCGAGCCCGCAGGATACTGGAGCAGGTACATTCAGCTTTTCAGATTCATCTTCATGGTTTCAAGTGTGTGTTTACTAATCCACTCTGTGTCTGGAGTCCCTTTGGTAGTGGTTATGTCCTAGAAGACACTACTGTTGCCAAGTGAGATGTACTGGCACTGGATGTACTGTGTATAATGCGTTTAAAAATTATAAATAAATAATTAAACTGTCAATTTTACATCCCTTAAATTGTATGGACACATGCGCACAGTTCTTAAATAGATTTTACCTCTCTGTTTTCCTACTTCTGTGTTCCCAGGTGTGTAAGGTTGGCTGCAAGGCTCCTGTAGCTATGATCTCCTCCTGTGGTATGATACCAGGGAATCCGTACCCTAAAGGCAGGCCCAGTCTGGTCACTGGCACATTCCCTGTAAGTTTATGTACGGTGTTACACTGAGCTTTAATGAATGACTCCCAGTCTGGAGCTGAATCATGTTATACAAGCAAACCTTCAAATTCTTACATACAGATTGTATTGTGCATTTCATATGTAGATCCATGTAAGTTTAACTTTAGTGAACAGAACAAAGCTAAAATAATTGTGATATGTAGTACTGTCTGTAAGCTACAAACTATGTCAGCCTTCAAATGGAAAAATCTTGCTAAAATCCTGATAATTAATTAAAAACAAATTTTAATTTTTTTTTTCAGCATACAGAATTGCATGTGTTTTATTTCCTGGAGGTTTTTCTCGAGTTTTTACTCAAAATGAGACTGACTATCAAACAAAGTGTGTTTTGTTCACGATCACAGGGAATACCCCCGGTGAAAAAAGAAGGAGAGAAGAAAGACGACCCCTCTAACAACATGGAGGGGAAAGGAATCGCTTCTCGGATCATCGGACCTTTCAAACCTGTAAGCACAAGAGGCGGGATGCCCCAGAGGAATCTCATGACTGAAAGAGGACGTCCCACATGACTAATTACGTTGTTTAGACATGATGAAACACTCAACCTCCACAATAAACCATGTTATATAAGCAAATATTTGGCCACAGTAAAAGAGCTGAATAATGGAAATGCACATAGAAACATATAGTATGAGTAGGATTTTTTAAAATATCTTTTGTTGTTTTCTTCTCTAGTTTCCTTCTACCTACAACCCTCATCGGCCTGTGCCCTACCCTATACCACCGTGCCGACCTCATGCTACCATCGCACCGAGTAAGAAACAACACACTCACACTAGCCACTCATCCCTTTCTTTCAATGCCCTGTACAAAACCTTAACACTGTAGACAAGCTGTGAATGAGAATAAACCATATATGAAAGTTGCACAATTGAGGAATTAACAATACTGCTGCTCTGAGTGGTTTAGGCACAGTTTCATCAGTTTGTTGTACTGCTACCTGGTCGAAGCATAACTGTAGTTAACAGTGTGTATGACTGCGTGGTTAATATTTGCAACTGCTACTCAGGTGCGTACAACAACGCAGGCCTTGTTTCTATGGGAGGGGTTATAACAGCCAGCGTGCCCCCTCCCCCCTACAACTCCACCCACAAAGTAGCAGGTACGATTCGATGGAAGCGAGTGTTTGCCTGCGTGCGCGCGTGTGTATGTGTGTGTAAATAGATGCTCCTCAAAGCTTGCCGCCTAACTACCTGGCATGCTGCTTACCTGCGCCTCTCCAGTTCAACGCCTTTTTTATCGGGTGAAGAATGCGCTTCCTTCTTTTGAATCATTGCTGAGTGACCAGAAAAATTCCACGCCCCTGTACATTTTAATGCAGTCCAATTTAACCTTCATGCGTCCTGGATTCAAGGGGAATTTAATTTAGAGCTGTCAGAGGGATGTTGATAAGGTGATGCAGTATTTCTATTATTTTATCTTATGTAATAAGATGGATAGAATATTAGAAATAAATGTAATTCAGTCCAACACAGCACCAACATCATTTATAGCCTCAAAACATACCATAGAATGGAGGTTAATGCATTGCATTACACTGTGCAGGTGTTCTTTGGTCAGTCAGTGTAGATCTATGATTTGGTAAATTTTGGATGGGTCTTTGGTTGGGAATAGCTTCAAACCATTAAAGGTAAAGTATGCAGGATTTGTTGGTTGCTGTTGGAGCTGAATTTGTGAGAGAGAGAGAGAGAGAGAGAGAGAGAGAAGGTTGGTCGAGATAGACAGTGAATGAAAAGAGTCAGTGGCAATGGAGAGAACAATGAAATTAAATATGATATATGATATGATAAAACACAAATAAACACACACACACCTCCTCACAACCCTGCGGGAAGGTGCCGCTTTGCCAGATTTTGTGTGAATGCAGAGCTTCTCTGTATGTGTTTGGGCAAACTCTGGTTGATTGAACAGTGGTTTCTGGTTTAACCTACAAGCTTCAGGTTTTAAAAGGAAATAAATAAGGCTAAAGAAAGACAGGAGACATGGGAGGACGTTAAGGAGCTAATTGATAGTTTGAGTTGTGATGGCTTTAGTCATTTGTGAGTTTTTACCAAGTTTCACATTAAAGAGGATGGTGAGGCTTGATGCTTCAGGAGTAAAAATCAATAAAGAAATGAAGTAGATAAATTGTAAACCCCATAATTAAGAGTGCATACATTTTTTTCCAGGAAAATCCTGCATATTCTACCTTTTTTTTATTCTTTTTTTCTTTTTGGATTCATGCTTGATCTTCAACATGCTCTGCGCAGGCATTTAACATGCATCGCTTGGAATAACTTTCATTTATTAATTTATTTTTTGAATGCACTGTCTCATCAGTTTTCACTGTTGAAATACATCTTTTAGGGCCCTTGGGGAGTAAAAACTGTGGTCACAACACAAAAGTATCTCAAATTTCATTGATCCAAAAGTGGTGAGAGGTGTGATGAAAATGAATTTCAGATCACCAAAAACCAAATGTAATCCTCCAACATTTCTCCAAAGGCATGAAGACGTCAGATTCCAATGTTGAAAATTGTAATAAGTTCTCTGGCTCTTCCTCCTTGCTCTGTCTCATTTCCATTTTTAGATGCGAGTGGATTGCTTCCTCTCATTTGTTGACCAATTGACCACCATTTATTTGACTCCTTTTCCTTTTTTCCTTACCATGTCAGATAATATTATTCATCATTTTCAATTCACTAATTTTGATTTTGCTTTTTCGTCAGGTTACGCCAAACCAGGCAATCCTCAGAACACCACACCCGGAGTCAACAGTGGCCCCCTGCTGATCCCTCACGGGTCCACACCCTCCACCCCCGCCTCGTCCCACCCTCCTCCTGCCCAGCCGCCTCCCACCACCCCTATCACCCCGGTTTTCCCGGGCATGGTGCCCTCTCACAACCCTAACGCCCCCTCCCCCGTCCCCTCTCCGTCCCCGTCTGTCATCAAAGCGGGTCCACAGACCCCCACCAGCCACACCACACCCACACACTCCTCCGTCATCAAAGCCCACACCCCCTCAGGAACCCCTTGTGGGACTCCCATCCCCGGGAGCGGGGACTTCTCTCCTTCCCCCTTCCATGCCGTTTCCCGCCCCAGCACCCCCTCTACCTCCCGCAGCGCTCCGGACCCCCTGTGTCAGACGAACTCCATGGGCTCGGCCCAGCAGAAGATTTTCCCCCAGTCCGCGGACTTCCACGGCGTCCCTCCCCCGCAGCCGCAGCAAGCAGGTAACCTCTCCGGCTCTGTCATACGAAGCTACACCCCCTCCGGACCACCACCCCTCGCTTCCGGATCTCCGAGCTGTTCCACCCCAGGTCCCAGTCCCAAACCCTCCCCAGCCCACTACCCACAGTCCCAGGCCGCCATGGGGCCGGCGGGAGTCCTGCAGCTGGACCAGCACCGCACGGTCCTGAACAGACATGCTGGGGGCAGTGGCAGCGGCAGCAGCAGCCCTGTGCACTCCGCTTTTAAGGGTGCATCGCGCTCCGGCACGCCGTCCATCAGCTCTCTGGTGGTGCCGGGTCCTGCGCAGGCTGCCCTGGCTCGCTCCTTGGGTCTGTCGCACCCCTCGGGTTCCCCTCAGGTCTCCCTCCCGAGCCCCGCCGCCCTTGCCGGCCTCCAAGCTCTGTCCTCCAGCCCTGCACCCTCCCATTACCCCGGCCTGTCCCCATTTTCCTCCCTCTCTTCCTCCCTCCCTCCGTCCTCCATGCCTTCATCGATGCCGTCGATGCCTCCCACCACCAACATGTCCAGCCACCCGCCGACCTCCATCTATCCGGGCCTGGCTCCCAACTCCGCCCCCAACAGCGGCTCCCCGTTTGGCCTCGGCCTCACCTCTGCCCCCTCTATATTCCCAGGCCTTCCGCCTGGCCCGAGCCCCGCCGGCTTCCCAGGGCTGGGCATCTCAGGAGGGCACGGCGCCGGGAGCCCTGTGTTGTCTTCCTTCATGGGACTGCCGGGCGCCACTCCGTCTTCGGTAGCATCTGTGGCGCCACTGCAGGCAGCGGTGGCAGCAGCGGCAGCAGCAGCTGGCGTTCCATCATCGTCGCCGGTTTTGCCCGGCTTTGCATCCGCCTTCAGCTCCAACTTCCAGCCCGGGTACGTCTAATATTAAAGCTCTGAGAGATCATCTAAACTACACCAGCTGGTTACATATTGATTTAATATTTTATTCAGTCCACAAGAAAACACCATGACAGCAACTGAATTGGCCAATTGTGGTAGCTATTACAGACTAACATGTATAAGCACAGGGGTCAGGGTCAGAATCGGCTCTTGGTTAATTAGAGCATGTGACTGATTCACACTTGTGTTCAAGATAAAAAAAGGGCATCATAAAAACCTGTTAATCGATTTCCCACTTTGGATTATATCCTGGAGGTGGAAACACCAGCTGCACCCACAAAGTGCAAAGTCCACTTCTTCACCAACTCCAAGTGTCAAGCTTGGACTTTGGTTTGTGTCTCAAAGATTTATGAGGTGCCTCTTAAGTGATAGGATAGGTGGTTAGTACTATGCCGTAAGTTTAGCACAAGCCTCACCTATTTGTTGACATATCATTCACTCAAGAGCAGGCGGTGCTCTGCTTTCAGGTGCTATTAAACGAGCCAGAAAGTTTTAGTTGATTTTAATGTCAGCAAAAATAGTATAGTGTCAATATAGAAGTTATAAGAAAAACAGTCATCTAAACATGGCCTTGTTTTTGTATGTAGAAAAACAAACACAAAATTAATTGTATAATTAATTACCAGTTGTTTTGTTGTCAAACTCAGTAAATACTGAATGATGGTAAAATGTATTAGTAAAATGTAATTAGGCTTATGTATGAGTCTGTAATCAGATGTAATTATTGTTCCAGATTGACGAGTGGTCTCCAGCCACCAGGAAGCAGTGGGTTCCCCAGCTTGCTGTCCTTCCCTGGGGTCCCAGGCTTCTCTCCCTCTGCCTCCCCCGCTGCCCTTGGAGGCCTCCACAACCCAACCATGCAGTCTGCCCTGCTGCAGGTACACACACACACAATACTCTGGCAGAGGAAAAGTATTTGAATGTCAGTTTGATAAAGCCTCGTCTTTGTCTCGTTCCAGGCTCATCCCACGTCTGCTTTGGAGAGCTTCCCTCAGCCCAACAGTTTCACCAACTACCCTCCAGGCCCAGGAAACCCCTTCCCCCTCCAACCAGGCCTGCACCCCCAGTTGGGCTGGCAGTGAAACCCACGGTTGTAAATATAAATTGTGAAAATTGTTTGTTTTTTTAAGTAGACTGTGATTGGTATTAATGTTAGCAGTTGATCGACATTAATACATCATACATATTATGGTTTATGAAGGGTGGGAGCATTATACACAAAAAAAAAAATTGTCAGTTCCCTTTCATTATATGTATTTTTTTTTTCAGCAAACACTCACTCGGGGCTGGCAGCAGTTTACTGTGATTTACATTTTGTATGTTTACAAAATCCTGCTCGCCAGATGTGACACTGCTAGTACTGCTACAGTATTTAACCAGACATACTGTATACAGATGTTTTTGGAGAACAACTAAATGCATTTGTTGGGTTATGGGACTGTATTCTTCAGTATTGCTCTGCAACATAGTAAAAACTGTAATTTTACTTGATTTACTGGACATCTCAGTAGTAATCTAACCTACAGGGTCACTCAAGGACAGTTACTGTATTGTTTGAATAGACATTTAGTTTTTCTTCAGTTTTCCTTTTTTTGTATTTGCACCTGTTTTATTATTTTGTCAGTCAACTGCTGGTTGCTGTACTGTATCTATATTTTATGTCATACCATGGCTGTCAGGAAATCCCCTTAAATAAAAATCCTGGGGGTTGAAAAATATTGAAACCTCATGGAAAAAAAAAAAAAAAAACATATTTGTTTTCTTTCTTTTTCTTTCTTACAAACAGCGGACATGCAGATCCTGGAGATAAGCAATTGTGTTTAAGATGACACAGCAGGCAAAAACGTTTTGTTTTTTTCCACACACTAATCAATTTTACGATTTTTGTTTGTTTTTATAATATTAGAAAATGGTAAAAATCCACATTTAGGTTTATTTTACTTTGGCCATGAATCTTTTCTCACTGAGCCAGAAATCTCCACTTCAGCGGTACCTTCCAGTTTTATTCCTCACTGTATTCTAAAGATATTTTCCAGAGGGGATAATACATTTAGCATGAATATATAGAACATTTTATTACTTTCACTGTTTATACTATTTTAAGATTTTGCATGATAAAAACCCCTCTGTTAAAACTGAACAAAAATATTTGTCAATATTATAAAAACAGAAGTGTGAACCTGATTTGGTTTAATGTTCATATTTCTGTTCTGTACTTTTATGCAAAGTGCAGCACGTATTTACTTCAATAATATCTCATTTGCATATTTAACCTTTAATTTTAGAAAACTTATTCAAACCACTTATTAAACATACATATACTGAACAATTGTCTTAAGGTTTAGAAATCATTTGTGAAATTTCATGGTGATTTCTGTTATTTTTTCTATGCCATATCTCACAACCTCAAAACCATCTCTGTTTATGTGATCTCAAAAATATATCAAGACTAAAGGAGATAAGTTACAAGTGCATCAGTGAGATAGCTCAACACGTTATGTACACATCTTTATGATAAATGATGCTATCAGTCATGTGTCAATTAGTCATGAGGTTGCAACACTTCCTGGAAAGTTTTTCCATTCATGTAGCTTCACCATTCATACATTATTATCAAAAAATATGTCTTTTGCAACTAAACCACACCTACTATTTCAGCATGTGCAATATGCTTAGTTTTAGTTTTTTTTTAATATTGCTATAAACATGAAAACATGTCTTAAAATATGATCCATTTAATTTCAATTCATATTTGATTAGTGTTTTGCACTTTCTAAGTTTGTTAAGACATTTTGAACCCAAAGCTGGTCTAATATGATTCAAAGTTCCCACATAGAGAAGAAGAAGTTTTGTCTTTGGTTTAATGTGACATTAAAACAAATATCACACCCAGACAACACATTAAACTGCTTTGTCCTATGAATACAGATGCTACATTTCTCAGAATTTCTCCCTCAGTATTAATTGGAAAACATTTTTATAACTAATTCTTACTTGATCATAGGAACCTGTAGTTTCACTATTTTTTGTGAAATTCACAGCATTTAGTGCCTATTATTTATGTAATAAGATAAGTTTTTCTTTGGTTTTGCCTTTTACCATTTTTTGTCTGAGGAAGCCCACAGTCTCAGACTTTGAAAACACTTGAAGGATTATTATGGTTCTCTACAAGAACATGTTTTAAAAATTGAATCTTAATGCAGTTTAACAAAGGGAATGTTGCAGGGGGAGGGTCAACTATACAAAGGCCACACTGGGTAATATCTGAGTAACACGTTTCAAGTTTATGCCTCAAAAAAAGGTCTGATAATAAATGCTTCTAATATTATCATGTATTGTTTTATATATTACCAATATTTCAGATTACATCCTTCTTTCAGTGCACCTAAACAGGATTTATACCCCCACAATGGTAGCATACAAGAGATATGAATTTTATTCATATGAACACAGAGATTATCCAGTAACCTGTGACTGTGACATCACAGATTGCACTTTGTTGATGATCAGCTCAGAGTCCTATAGCCACACCTACACACATTTGAGCTGTGTAATGCAGTGTTGCAGCTTTAAAAGGCTGGATGACTCCTTCCTGATTAACTTCACCAAAACTCTCTTCTCTCACTTTCAGCCAGCCCATGGAAATGGAGGACCAACTCGAAAGCCAGAAGAGAAGAGGAATCAGCAAGGATGACCTCATATGTAAGATATACATTTTTTTTTCTTCTCCTGAGCCTTTTAAAAATATTACATAGCCGACTGTGTTGAGAAAAGGTAGATTATTACTAACATCAGACTCGGTTAAAGATCAACAAAACGTAACTGTTTGCTCTTCTGAGGGATGGCTTCTACTTGTTGACACTGTCAACAGACTTTTTCAGTTCTTGTGGCAGCAGTGGCTTTATGTGCCGTATACATACATAGGAGCTCACCTGTGCAGGTGGAGAGCAGCCACAGAGGCACAGGCATAATATAACTCCATCACCATAGAGATAGTCCTCACATGTCACTGAGATAAAGAGTCCCAAAAGCATGTGACTGTGTGTGTGTGTGTATTCACATGCTGGAAGTCAGTTGGCCAAGCAGAACAGCCATGTTATACCGTTGGGTTTGAGATATGGGTTGTTTTCATATCACTGTTTTTTAGCATAACTGTTTCCCAGTCATCATAATCAGCAACCTGTTGTACGGGAGGATCATGTGACATATGGCTCTGTGTTTCCATGCATCCACGTTTCAATTAGGGTTTTGTTGGTGAGGAATCACAAATCTAAAAAAACAAGAATAAGATGGACATATTTTGAAGGTATGAACTGTGCATTGTCCCAGTTAGGAATTATTCAAATAATATTCAAATAATATAATAATACATTTACGATTGTGTTATGCCAATCCTTATGAATTCTTCGGTATTTCTAGCTGTCAGGCATCATGTGAAATGGCCAAAGTGGATCTTTAAGGTTCCCTAACATGCAATAATGCTACTGTGCAACTGTTGAAATCCCCTATGGTTCAGGAACAGGAAACACACATTTCCTGTGGTCTCAAAAAAGAGAAGAAATAAATAAAGGCCATGAAGATGAGGCTAACTGGTGCTGGGTATATCAATATGTGAGAATAGGTCACATATATGTATTGGGATTTACTGTGAAGTGCAATGGCCTTGACATACAATACACTATATACTATGATACAGCATATATAACACTGACCCTTCCCTCACTTAATGACGCCTTTTAGTGCTCAAGAGATCATGTTGCATAAGTTAACATTTTACTGAACTGAACATTTTACTCTTTGTTTCCCTGTGTGTGAATGAGTTTTAATTTTTTGATCTTTGAAGAACTGAGGTACAATCCATTGTTATATTGTAGTTATAAATAATGTTTTGTCATGCTATTGAGGATGATACTAAATACTGATTCAGGTTAACCTTCATGTTGTTTTCATTAATGTTAATTATGTTTCCAGGCAAATTTGACCGTTTCATTAGGATTCATCATAAACACTGTAATAATACATATATTATCACTTCCTGTTGTATTAGATTTTTTTTCAACATAACTTCTTACGAACATTACAAGTTTTGAACATCTATTTGTTATTTATGGATTGTATGTCCCATTTATCTGAACTTATACATCTTGAATTTGAGTTCTGAAAAACACAATCTCTGGATTATTTTGACTATAAGAAATAATCAGATGAAACATAGTCTACTGTTTATTACTACTTTGTACATAGTCTAGCATTCACCCACTAGTTTGAGTCAAAGTTTCCAAGGACATTTGTTTTGAAACCATTTGATTTTTTTTTACAGTCATAAAAAGCCTGTAAACCCTGTTGACTGTTTGCATTCACAAGTGACCTGAAAGACTATTTGTTTACAAAGAAAATGATCCCAAAACTACACTTGACAATTTCACAGTATTCCAAGTCATGATTTAATACATTAAGAACAACTAACATGAACAATAAAATTACAATGTTCATCAGACTCATCAAATATATAATCAAGAACCTCACTATGTAGACAAATATAGATGTACCCGAGTTTAATTTCTTACATTAATCTGGTCTCCCCCATTCATTTCTAATGATTGGTCATTTTTGACTGGGAATACTGAGAGTGTACAAAAGTTGAATAAAACACACAAAATTGTAGGTAAATTATCACAATTTATTTTGTGTGCTGAAATCCTCTTTGTGAACAAAGTCATGGAACCTTAGGTGAATCTGATCAAATTAAAGACAAAACCTGTTACAGTTGTTGTCTTTGTTTCTCCGTCTGTAGCTGAACGTACAGGGTCTCTGGGATGCGTCGGTTGGTTCCTCGTCATAATCTCTGCCATTTTAACAATCTGCCTCTTCCCTCTCACCATCTGGTTTTGTCTGAAGGTGAGTGAACTTAACAATTGAGCTCACTGCTTTGTGTTGTGGGAACTGAACATTGCATCTTGGCTGTGATTTGAGCTTGTCCTTGGTCGTTGCAGATTGTTCAGGAGTATGAACGAGCTGTCATCTTCAGACTGGGCCGCATCACAGACAGGAAGGCTAAAGGACCAGGTAGAAACACTAACAATTTATATTCATTGTTATAAAAATAAAAATAATATCCTAAATTTGGAATTTATGTCTATCCCTGGGGCGACACGGTGGCGCAGGGGTTAGTGCTGTTGCCTCACAGCAAGAAGGTCGCAGGTTCAAGACCTCCTTGGTCCTGGGTCTGGGACCTTTCTGTGTGGAGTTTGCATGTTCTCCCCGTGTCTGCGTGGGTTTTCACCGGGTACTCCGGCTTCCTCCCACAGTCCAAAAACATGCTCAGGTTAATTGGCAACTCTAAATTGCCCATAGGTGTGAGTGTGTGAGTGAATGGTGTGTGTGCCCCACGATTGGCTGGCGACCATCTGGGGTGTATCCCTGCCTCACGCTGGGATAGGCTCCAGCAGACCCCTGCGACCCTAATGAGGAATAAGCAGGTATAGAAAATGACTGACTGACTGACTGTCTATCCCTTTCCTGTTATTCTCTAGGTATTTTCTTTATTTTGCCGTGCACTGATAGCTTTGTGAAAGTGGATCTGCGAACAGTTTCCTTTGACATCCCACCCCAAGAGGTAAGCTTGATGTCAACAGCACAAAGCTGTTGTATGAAATAATCTTTTACAGCATTATAAAGCAATTTCACTTCATATCGACATACACATACACACACATATCACATGTATTTCTTTTTGTAAAATACCTCAAATATAATATATATATAATATATATTTATAATATATACTATATTTTTTTATTTACGTATGTATATATGCATGTATGTATGCATATACATGCATATACACTGGTGTGAAAAAGTTTTGCCTCCTTCCTGATTCCTTATTTTTTTTTGCATGATTGCATGTCACACCTAAATGTTTTAGATCATCAAAGAAATTTAGTCAAACACAACACAAGAACACAACATGCATTTAAAAAACCAAGCCTACATGTCTATGTGTGAAAAAGTGATTGCCCTGTAAACCTAATAACTGATTGGGCTCTTAGCAACAACAACAGCAAACACGCATTAGTGATAACTAAAGCTGTGGAGGAATTTTAGCCCCTCATCTTTGCAGAATTGTTGTAATTCAAACACATTTGGGGGTTTTGGAGCATGAACTGCCGTTTTAAGGTCATTGCACAGCATCCTGGATTCAGGTCAGGGCTTTTACTAGGACACTCCACAGTCTTCATTTTGTTTCATCAGCCAATCAGAGGTGGACTTGCTGCTGTGTTTTGGGTCATTGTCCTGCTGCAGAAATCAAGTTTGTTTCAGTTTGATGTCACTAACAGATGGCTGGATATTCTCCTTTAGGATTATTTGGTAAACAGCAGAATTCATGGGTCCATTTATCACAGCAAGTCTTCCAGGTCCAGAGGCAATAAAACAGCCCCAGACCATCACAATACCACCACCACTACTGTTGGTATGAGGTTATTTTTCTGAAATATGGCATCACTTTTTCACCAGATGTAATGGAACACACCTTCCAAAAGGTTCAGCTTTTGTCTTGTCAGAACACAGAGGATTTGCCCAAAGGTCTTGGGGATCATCATGATGTTTTCTGGCAAAACTGAGATGAGCCAGTTCAGCCAGGGTTTTAGTCTTGGAACTCTTCCATGCAGCCATTTCTGCTCAGTCTTTTTCTTATGGGGGAGTCATGAACACTGACTTTAACTAAGGCACGTGGGGCCTGCAGTTCTTTGGATGTTGTTATGAGGTAATTTGTGACCTCTTGGATGAGTTGTTGCTTCTCTTGAGGTAATTTTAGTTAGCCATTCCTGGGAAGGTTCACCTCTGTTTTCACCATTTGTGCATAAGATCATAATCACTCTCACCACTTTATAACCTTTTCTAGACTGATAGATCTCAATTACCTGCTTCGTCATTTGTTCCTGAATTTCTTTAGCTCTCAGCATTATGTCTAGCCTTTGAGGATCTTTTGTTCTACTTCACTTTGTCAGGCAGGTCCTATTTATGTGATATTTTAATTGAGAACAGTTGTGGCAGTAGTCTGGCCTGGATGTGGTTGTGGCTAGAGAAATTAAACTTAGGTGTGATAAATTACTGCTGTTCATATTTGTCAGATTTTGTCACATGTATTTCTGATTTAGATCCTGACCAAGGACTCGGTGACTGTTAGTGTGGATGGAGTGGTTTACTTCAGGGTCAGTGACCCCATTGCCTCCGTGGCCAATGTGGCTAATGCTGACTTCTCCACCCGTCTGCTGGCTCAAACCACCCTCAGAAATGTCCTGGGGACCAAGAACCTGGCTGAGCTCCTGTCTGACCGTGAAGGCATCGCCCACAGCATGCAGGTACAGAAGAGCAATTAACCATTTAACGTTTGCGATACAGGTGCCTTTTAGATAATTATTATTGGCTAAACAGTGTGATCATAAAGGCCTCTTCCATATCACTGGAATCTCTTTTGATATTTTTTGAGGCTTCACAAACTGGAATCATGCAGCTACACTAAATAAAAAAAAAAATGGTTCTGTAAGGTGCAATGATGCTTTTCCTTTTTGGTTTTGTGCAACTGTTGAAAACCCCTTTAGGGCACCACATTTCCTGTGGCTTTAAAAATGTGAACGTGTGAAAGTGTGAAATGCTTGTTGCACTATGTTTGTTGCACTATGTTTGTTGCACTATGTTGCATTTTGTGCTATACAAATAAGTACACATTACTACATAATATATATTTATAATATATTATATATATATATATATATATATATATATATATATATATATATATATATAAAATACTACTGTAAAAAATTACAATAACTTTCTGGATAATTGCTGCCAGTTAGTTGACACAATATTTAAGGTAACAGTCTTACAGTGTTACTTTTATTTTAAATAAAATCATCCCAAACTTTTGTTTGCAAATCCAAAAGTTTTATTTGCAAAACCAAATCTTTTCTTTGTAAATCTAAAAAAAGGTTTGCTTGTTTTTCGAATTATATGTGAATCTTTATTCTTCAATAAAAAAAGTAACAAGCAAAACTTTTGCATAATAAGTTTAGAATTGAAAGCCTTTGTGTTTCTCATAAGCCTTTTGGATTTGCAAACTAAATTTTGGGATTTGCATTTTAATCACTGATTTATTGTACTTACAATAAACATTTTTTGATATGCTCTCAAATGCTCTCTCATTTGATTTCATGATATAAGAAACAAATATAGCTCCATGCATAGGCATGATTTACACTATTCAACACTATTCAAAATAAAAGTCCTCTTCTTTCATGTTTTCCAAATGTACACCTATGATTGTATTGTTAGCTGCAAGTGTCAACTCCTCCTCTTCTCTTCTTTTCTAGTCGAGCCTGGATGAAGCCACAGACGACTGGGGTATCAAGGTGGAGCGTGTGGAGATTAAAGATGTGAAGCTGCCTATTCAGCTGCAGAGAGCAATGGCTGCTGAAGCAGAGGCTGCACGAGAGGCCAGAGCCAAGGTCAGCACACAATGTTAACACTGAAAAAAATGATTCTGACCCCGTAAATATTACATGTTTTTATCTGGTATATTTAATAGATTTTAATGTGTTATTGTATCATACTTATGTTCATTCTTATGTTTTACAAGTTTCGATTTCCATCTTCTGTACATATGCAAGATAAGTAAAATATTTGGTTTCATTTTAATAATATTAGATTGGATTAAAATTAAATATTTATGAGTTATACAGGACTATTACACTGATTCATTCTACACATTCACTTTAGTCCCCAAAATAAGAAGTATAAGTAATTCCATCCTAATGTGTTAAAGTAAAAATCTCTGGGAAAAGAAAAACATAAGTAAAATCAACTTAAAATATATATCTAGAGTTAGATAAATTAATTAATTCAACATCATGTGTCAAGTTTGGTGGCAATGGTCTTAAATGTGTGGTCATTGGAATATGTTTGCTGATTTTGATATAATCCAATATGTTGGCAGAATATATATGCTGACCTTAAAAATGGGCAAGGACCATCAATATGTGGAATTTGGTTCCTAACCAAAGCACATGAGATATGAGCCAAAACATATTTTGCCAGTTATAGTGCGCCCTAGAGGTCAAAGGTCACCAGATTTCCTGAGCATCCTCTCGATGGGGTCTGAAGTACATGTACCAAGTTTGGTTTTGATACATGAAAGCGTTGCTGAGATATGACCTCACTTCTTGATTGGCGGCTTCATCGCAAAATTTAATTGACTGTTATGGCAGTTTTAGTTCTGAAAAATGAATGTGTTTGTGATTCTTGGTCTAAAGATGACGTGTTTCAAGTTTGATATTACCCAGACAAAATTTGTAACCTGTGAAAACCTTTAAGTATTTTTGATAAAATACAAAATGCGACAAATATATAGATGTGCAAAAACACGTCATAGGGTGTTCCTATTCCTCGGATACCAAGTTATTTAAAATCGGAGGCACAGTTGAAATGGTACATCAGGTACATTGACCAGGTGGTGGCGCAATAGTTTGAGATGGCAACATATAACTAGATGACATTAATCAGGGGTTTGTCCCCAATCAGTGTGTTAAACTTCACAACTTTTTACCAGAGGGTCCTATGGCCTGCCATATACTTCCACTGCAGAGGAATAAGAAAACATAGAAATACTATAGGGCTTCACTGCTTGGCCCCAATAAAATTAAACAATTTCAACAATACATTTTCTTTTCAGTGGAGAAAAAGTGTTACTGTAAAACGCAACAATAGTGAACCCTCATGTTGTGTTTGTTAACTGTTTATCCATTTGGTGTTCCCAGCCAAATTTGACTGTACCATTAAGACTCATCATAAAAACTGTAATAATACATATATTATCACCTCTTATTGTGTTATCAACATAACTTCCTGTGAACATTACTGGTTGGAACTTCTATTTGTTATTTATTTGTTATGTGTGTGTGTGTGTGTATGTGTGCCTTCAGACTGACTAATATGTTGCATTTGTTTATGAGAACCGCCAGCAGATGTGGTTACCAGTTTTACGGTAACCCAAGGGGTTGGTCTGTGTGAGTGTGTGTGTGCGTGTGTGTGTGTGTGCATGTCCTCACATTGACTTTTGTTGCGATTGTTTATGAGAACTGACAACAGGTGCAGTTGCCAATTTTAGGGGAAGCCAAGGGCTATATGTGTGTATGTGGTGGTGGTGGTGGTGTGTGTGTGTGTGTGCACAGGCCTGTGTGTGTCAAATGTAGCTGTACCTGAGTTGAATTTCTTACATTACCAGAATGGTCTCTCCCACTCATTTCTAATGATAGCTCATTTTTGACTGGGAACACCAAGAGTGTACAAAAGTTGAATAAAACACACAAAATTGTATGTAAAATTAGCACAATTTATTTTGTGTGCTGAAATCCTCTTTGTGGACAAACTCATGGAATTTTAGTGAATCTGATCAAATTAGCCACATTTTTCAGAGTCAAAAACTTTGAAACGGTCAGGTTTGATGTTTGTTTATTTATCTGCCAACAGGTTATTGCAGCGGAGGGTGAGATGAATGCGTCTCGTGCCCTGAAGGAGGCCTCGCTCGTGATCGCAGAGTCTCCATCAGCCCTGCAGCTTCGCTACCTGCAGACTCTCAACACCATCGCGGCAGAGAAGAACTCCACCATCATCTTCCCCCTGCCCATGGACGTCATGGCGCACTTCATGAAGAAATGATGCCTCGACTCAGTTTACTAACCATCATGATCCAGATGAAATTCAGCAGTAGTCAGCACAGCTTACATGTCTTTGGCAAGATTTTGGAAACTGGCATTATATATGTTTGAAATGCATAATGAATAGTGTCCTATGTATGCTATTACATGATGTGATGCTGATCATTGCATGTTCTGATACTTTTCAAACATGTATGGCAGCTGGCAGAAGCACTCCTAACATGTTTAATTCTAATGAGATTTATAAAGGTTTTAAAATTGTACTTTTTGTTCAATTGTCAAGATGCATTTAATGAAAGTGTACCACTGAAGATAAATTTAAGAGATATTATTTTTCTTTCCTTTAAGAAAAAGAGTCAGAATTGACCTTTATTTTTTTTAAGTAATTTTCTGTAGAAAGAGAAACTGCAGAAGGTATCTATATATCTGGTATTTCTTTCTATATTATGCACTCAAACAGAATAGGTTTGCAATAAAAAAAGGAAAAAGTGATAAAAGTAGTTTTGAGAACAAAAGTATCAAGACTGCAATTGCATCACGTTTTATTGTAAGTAAAATAAATACAAATTAAAATGTGAACCCAAACATCTTGTTTAAAAATCCAAAACAGTTGTTTACAAAATCCAATTTTTTTAGGCCATCATTTTAATAGGGTGATGATATAATGTCACTAAACCCTTGAATGTGTTCAAATACACTTCAAAGCTTGTGATCAGGTGTTCAATAAGACAACACTGTATCATGAATACATGTTTCTTATAGCTACATTTTTGATTTATCCTTAAATGAAACGTGACCATCACTCCTGTTTTATTTTTTTATTTTTTAATACTGTGTTCTCCCCAAAAAGTACAAATGAGAGCATCAACATATTTGTGTGTGGAACTATCTCATTCCACATCTTCTAGGCCTCCTATACGCTACACTTACATTTTGACCGTCACAATGCAGGAGAGGTAAAAGAATAGAGAGAGAGGGAGAGAGAGCGAGAAACAGCAAAGACAGAGAAAACATGCTTCTATTACTTTGTCAGTGCACTAAGACACAACTCATGTTGTAAATGTATTTACATTCAAACATACAATCAGTGCCAGAACAAACAAATTCAGTAAACATTGTCTCTGGAATAAATCCACAAGGGGTAATTGTATGAGATTTCCTCTCCACAAGTTCAGATTCTAGCGTTGAAAGCCATGGAAACATATGCTACGACAGCATTAAAAACATCAGCATGGTTGTTTCATTCGCTATTGAATTGGATAAATCACCCATATCTCTTGCGGAGAGGCCAAGTGCTACATCCTAAATGGCTGCTACATACTGTTCAGACAACGACGAGGTCCTTCTATATTTAACAAAACCACATGAATGACTCGTATAAAATCGTTACTTTTTTTGACATTCAGCGCATAGTGAGACACAGATGTCCACAGGACACATTGAAGGGTCATTGCAAAAACAGTTTGTATTAGAAATCATACTCCATTCAAAGGTGAAACATCAATTTAGCTGTCATTTGTAAACAGTTGTGTTTTCTTTGCATCCTTATAGATCTGTTTTAATGTTATGCACCTGAAGTGACTTTAAGAAGGAACCTGCAGAATCACTGAATGACGTATTATTCCAAAAACGCTTTCTGAACTGGTATATTCTTACAACGTGGCCGTTAATCGACGACATTCTCAAAATCATCAGTGTGGTAAAAAAATCAGCGTGAGGTCGAGATACTTTTCTCAAACCTTACGCTGTAGTTAACATTCTTTTAACCCTGCTTTCGCCTCGTACAAAAAAAACCTTTTAGGGTCTGTGAAAACCTTCATTTATTTATTCATTTTTTTTTTTACTTTTTCCATGACCATCAAAAAGTGCTGGTATAGCAAATTTAATATCTACTTTTAAAGTTTATTACTGGAAAAAAAACAAAAAAAAACAAAAACTGGCAACCATGAAATGTCATTCTTTACATGCTGGTAAAAGTTAGTTTATTTACCCAACCTGTAACATAACAAGTGATCAGGGCATCTGTGAGAAATTTACCCCCCCCCCCCCCCCCCCCCCATGCATCTACTTAACAATATTACATTAGTCTCTAATCCTAACTCATGCCTCCAAAAGTCCATCCGTTCTCTGTTTATTTACAGCTTCTCATTTTCATGTGTACACTGAACAGCTTTAAGTTAGTGTTTTGGGTGACACTTTATTTAAGGGATGAGTTCATAACACATAGCAGAGACTCAACATTTATATCAAACCTTTCATGGATGTTGAAGGCAGAACAATGACAACTTGTCATAATAAAAGCCCAACAATTGCAAAGTAGCTTTGAGGTTTGGAACAAAAATGGCAACGCTGCTTTGCAATTGTTCGACTTTTATTTTATTTTATTGAAAAGCTGCACCATTCTGTCTTCCACATTCATGACGGGCTGTTGAGTCGTGTCTCATGAAACTATCATGAATGCTTTATGTGCAGTTAATGACAGCTGCTATGAATGTGTTATGAACTCACCCGTCAAGTAAAGTGTTACTGTTCTTTGTAAAGGACGCCACTCGTGTGCGAGTAAAACCACTGACTGTCGTAGTCGACTTGGTCGAAGCAGCAGCTCCAGATGAATGATTAGGACCCTGAGGGTAAGTTTGTCAGTAGAGTACAGTACAGGAGGCAGCTATGACACACTGTATGTTATAAAATAATTATTCTTCTTATATACCAAAGGTCGGTTTCTTTATAGTGGAAAATTATCTCGGGAAATAGCTTGAAAGTGTATTATGTCCTGTAGAGAACCTATACAAATGAAAACTCTAATCTAAATTTTAAAAAATAATTCCCTGAATGATTTGTTTTTACACACTGAGAACTCAGTGTAATTTGCACAAGTTCAGAAACATAAAAATCAATAAAAAGTGTTTGGATAAACAAACCAGAAGCATCAGAAGGAATCTTCTCTGTACGCTTTCATATTATGAAGAGGTTAACATAGGTTCAGAGAGGGCTACACTAATCTATTACATCACAAAGATTTTTTTTTTTCTTTTTAAAACCTACATAGCTTATAGTTCCATATCATAAAACACAGTCACCCCCATCCATAGTCCTTCCTCCTCAACACACATTCCACTGTGTCCAATATATGATATTCTCAAACTGCACCGTTCCTTTCCTTCATACCTCAAGCTTAATAAAGAGACAAATCACAGCAATAAGAACTTTCACGTTAAGACTGGAAGACTTTCACGGTACATGCTTGCCTAAGTAGCAAAATACATGTAATAAATAAATTTGATAACATCACATTTTAAAGAAACCCACAACAACGTTTTAAACAGTAAAGTCCTGCGCTAGGTTTCCCCCTTCAGCTTTCAGTTCCCTAGTAGATGTGTTGTTGGTGGTGCTGCTGCTGCTGCCGCCGAGCTACACACACAATAGACTGCACATTCCCACTGAGGTAAAATACAAAATGGCAGATGTCGGCTTTTGCAGGTTGACCCTGAGGGATCCTGAAATTGAAGAGTAGCTTCAGTGCGTGTGTGTGTGTGTGTGTGTGTGTGTGTGTGTTAGAGACATTAGGGCAAGACTCACTCTGTACTGTAGGAAGACCTGGCAATTTTCTTTTTTTTTTTTTTAACTTTCAACATCAAGTCCTGTGTGTTTTGCAGATAAAATGGCTGGGGTTCCAGGTAGGCTTATCTATCAGCACTGAACTGATTACAAAATGTCAAATACACCTCAAAGAGGGCAAGAAACGTGAATCCCTCTAATTTACAAACTGAATATTAAAGCAAAGTCTATTATGAGAAAAAAAAGTTGGTCGTTCTCTGCTGGTGAGATGGCAGGACTAAATATATAAGGCGCTTTGTTTGAGATTCTTTTCTTTTTTGTCCAAATGCAAAAACAGACAAACTGCTGAAAGACATTTCAGATCAGAATAATAACTTAAAAAATAAATAAAAAAAATACCCAATGAGAGAGAGATTATAGCTTATTTTAACAAGGATGTGACCAAAGTTTGAATTTTGACTCTCCATGTGTTTGTTTCTGTCTGTGTGGGACTCATGACTGCCCCTGCAGGCGGGAGGTTTAACTACAATATGACACCATTGGTGCCACTATCATACAGTGTATATACATATCCAGACTTTGTATTAATACAAAGAACTGAACTGCAGTCATCCAACTTCTGTCTGTGTCACATGATGCCACCTGCTTCATCTTTGACACTTTGACTGCACCGTCTGTCAGCTGGCCTGTAATGACTGACAGTCCTTCTCCAACATGTGCTACTATGCAATTCACATTCAAAAAATAAAAGAAACAAATAAAGGAAGCGAGAATGAAGGAAATTAAAGAGAATGAACCAGAAAACGTTGAGGAAAAAAGATGTGAGCTTATCTCTGTAAAGAGTTGAAACAAGCAGGTGAGTTACAGCGATTGGCTGACGCTCTGTGAGTGGGAGTGGCCGGGCCGGGGGAGTAATTCTGATTGCTCCCTGCCCTGTGAGTGGGTGTGGCTGGCCCCGGGGAGAGATTCTGGTTGGCAGCGGCCCTGTGGGACGGGGAAGAGTACTGCGCCTGCTGGGGGCAGCCGTGGCAATGGGTGGGGGAGTCGCAACCTGCCACGGGCGGGGAGGAGAAGAATGGGGACGAGGGGACCGGAGAGGGGGAGAAGGAGCGGTGCAGCGGGGAAGAGGAGGGGGACATGAGGGGGCTGGTCTGGAGAAGCCACAGCAGCTCGTCGTTGTTCCGGCTCAGTCGCTTCTTCTCAGTGGTCTCCTTCTCGACGGACTCCTGCAGGTTGGCGTTCTCCTCTGACAGTTGCCTGCAGGAAGAACAGCACGGGCCGGTGAACTTTAACTACTATTTTGTTCCTTTTGCTTCATGTTAAAGTCCTCTCTTAGTGTCTCTGGTGTAGTGTGAAAAGAAAACAAGCTAAGCAGGTGCAAGGTATCAGCACCAGGTGGTCCCAAAGGATTGTTTGAATGTCCATTTACGACAATGTTACCAAACAAAAAGATTCAAAGTAATCCAGAAACCAGGATTTCTTCCGGATGATTACAAAAATGTAATCATCTGTTCATGGTACCATTCCCAACATTTTCTGAAAATTTGACAGAAATCCGGCCAATATTTTCTGAGATATTTTGCTACCAAACAGAAAGACAAACAAACAGACTACAAATTCCTCCCCTCTTTTTTATGTATGATTATGGATGGTGATGAATATGATATGAGTTTTGTTTTATTCAATCAGTCTACTGTTGCATTTCAATTCAAAACTGAGTTCAAAACTCAAACTCTCTTTTTTTGTGGCGTCCAATCTTTATTGTATAACGTAGGACTTGAGCCGGGTTCGGCTGCTTAGAAGCAAGGTTCTACGTGGCAAGTGCTCTACCCCTACACCACTGCAGCATGCCAATATTTTATATTTTAAGTAGTAGGTGAAGTTATCTCCTATCTTAAAAAACATTTACAAATTATATTTGATCCCTCAAGCTCTGAAAGACGCTCACTGACTTCACATTTCTGTGAAGAATCAGAATCTGGTCTCTTTTATTGCCACGCTATGTACAGTCATCCAATGGAGCCATATTGAACCGTTTAGTGTGCTGGTTCTGGCCCCCAGGCCACATGTTTGACACCACTGCTTTATAATGGTGACAGTTTGTCTCACCTGGACAGGATTAAGTTCATGTCAATACGGGCCTTCAGATCTTCATTCTGCTGCTGCAGAACCTGGACCTTCTCCTCGAGGAACACGTTCTTTTGGGCCTGCTCAAAAAGGAGAACGCAACCACAGCACAATCTCTCATTCACCAGACATGACGACAGCATCGTTTCAGACCATCATGGCAGATTATTTGAGCCTACCACTTTCTCCAGGTCAGAGATCTTTTTCTCTTGCTGGTGGATCTGCTGATTCTTCATTTCCACAACGTCCTTTAAGCTCTTCAGATCCTGCTCAATATGCTGGTATGGTGCTAAAGCGTCCTATTGCAGACATATGTGAACAAGACAAAATAAAGCTCAACAGACATTGACAATTTTCATTTGGACCATATTTTATAAATACAACACTTTCAGATAACTACTTTATTTACAATGCAGCCATGTAGATTAATAGTGCAGTTTCTAGGTAAACTCACAACAATCTGTTCGTCCGTGCTTCTCCTTAACGCCTCCTCAAAGCGTTTGGCTTTGTCCCTCAGACTCTGGTTTTGAAATGTGAGCGTATCCACTTGATCCTGAACAAGCATCCACACACAGAAACACAACATCATACTTATGATTATGCCTCAACTAGAGAAAACAAAAGGTCAAGGACTTTTTGAATGGGGTCGTACCTGTAGAGAAAGCCTGAGTTTCTCGAAATCCTCCTCCAGGAGTGTCTTCTGTTGCTCGTGAGCTTTCCTCAAGTCTGCAGACAGATTCAGATGCTGGATAAGAAGGAGGATGTTTGATGTGCCTGGTGTCATATTGTGTTATTTATACGAGTCTGTGATCATACCTCTCATGGTACGGGCGTGCTCCTCATGCAGTGTTGCCATGGTGATGTTGTGCATGTCTCTGAGCTCCTGAACTGCTGCCTTATGGTGGACAGTCATTTCCTCCACCTAACAAACACAGACACACACAAACAGTGAGGTTCTCTAATGACTGAGCCGATTTAATGTGAAAAATGTAATGTAATCAAAGCCGATATGAAGCAGACACCTGTTCCTGTTGCTGAGTCCTCAGCTCCTCCATCTCGGACCGATGCTCCGCCTTCAGGTGTTCTGTCTCCGCTGAGTGACACTTCCTAAGCCCCTCCTCCACTTCGGCCAGCTCCGCTTCCTGCTGCAGCTGCAGCTCCTGCAGCTCTCGCTCAAATGCCACCTCCAGCGATGTCTTCTCATGATGGAGTCTCTCCCATCGCATCGAGTTGGATGCTACGAGTTTGCAAGTGTAGAATATTGAAAGTTTTATTCTGTAGCATGGTCAGGTTTACTGTGATTCCCTTTCATTCTAGCTAGGCAAGGCACGTTAGATCAAAGATTAGCTAAATCAAACTTTAAAAGAAAATTTCAATTTGGGAGTCTTTTGCATTTATTAGAATTATACCATGATGTCATTTTATAGGATTACAATTGTGTCATGATAATTGAACAGAATCTTTCAAGAATCAAGCAAAAAATAACTTTTATTGTTCTATTGTACAATTTATTTATAATTAGTTTCATTTTTTTGTCTTGAATGATTTTGTTCAATTTATACAATCTCAGCAGTAATAACAGTAACTATGAGTCTGCATTTCAAGTCAAAATGTGTGCAATCTGTTCCCTGACCAGACAATTCCATCACTCACCCATTTCCTCCCTGATCTTTTGCATTTCCACAGACA
The DNA here is from genome assembly GCA_030544235.1 of Lepturacanthus savala. Classification (NCBI taxonomy): domain Eukaryota; kingdom Metazoa; phylum Chordata; class Actinopteri; order Scombriformes; family Trichiuridae; genus Lepturacanthus; species Lepturacanthus savala. The sequence continues at coordinate 23,635,160 of CM060479.1, read as the reverse complement.
ATTTTCTTCCATTCTCCTCCGTAGTTTTATTCTGCAAAAAAATGGGAGCAAAGAAATATGCTTAGTTCAAAGTACTTACGTAAATAGAGTTAATTCTGGAAGAAGGATGTAACTGGTGAAATGGTTGTAATGAGTCAGCTGCCTTGCCAGGCACTCAGAGGATGCTCATATCTACAGACACTGCAGATAGATCCTAAAGTTCTGGTGAATTAACCTGCATGAACTGGTTTAACAAAACACTAGATGTTGTTTACTGATGAGAATAAATGTGGACAACTCAAAGCACACGTTGGCATATCTTCACCCTATTAAAATAATGGCCTAACTAATGTTTTGACAAAGAAAGTGAGTTTTTGGCCTCAATCATCTCTTGATGATGCTGCCACTTCTGGTAAAACTGCTTTAATTCTGAGTTGAATGGATCATACTCTTAAGACAATGGGCATTTGACTTAGGCCATTTTATTTTTTGTCCTAGTCAAAGTTTTTTGCCCAAGTCAGAATAAAATGCCAATTCATCAAGCTTTCATGATGACGGCTGCTTAATTTGAATTTGCACTATGGAATGAAAGAACAGTTTAAAGTTGCCTACAGTCACACGAGAATGTTCAAACATAGGCCTGAGTCACTTTATTTTTTAATGTCACATAAGTGATACCCAACGTTCAATGTATGTCCACAGTCATCCATTATCAAGGCCTTTTTGATTGAAATAATTCATAAATATAATATTCTCCAAATTTGATAATTTTTGGCGGTTTTCCAAAAATACTTGAAAAAAATATATATAGGGTGAAGATGCTGCTTTCCACTGATTAAACTATAAGCTGTTGTGTCTTATTGGCGACACCAGAGGGAGCTCAAACCCACTCATATTAAACCCAACACTTAAACAATCCTGTTTTTAGTGCACCATGGGCCCGTCCTTGATTGCTGCACTCAGACAGTGGCCATAAAAGAGTCGAACAGCCCCTCGACAGTCTGGCGGTTACAGTTATAGCACCTTGGAGGCCTCGCTCCATGAACCTGCATGAAAGGGGCTCAGTGGCACAGTGAACTCTGAAGGACCCTTCACACGGTCACGACCACTCCTCGCTCATCCTGCTGCTCACTGACCATGCTGTGAATCTCACTTTTTGGCATTAAATACTGAATGTGCTCCTGAGTTCATGTGTGAGTGCAATCCAGTAAGTGGAAAGGCCGAGGCTCTGGGTTCTCTCTACATAGGATCACACTGATGCTGTCCGCCGAGGAGGAGAAGCCAAGAAAATCCCCAGTTAATGAAAGAAGAGATGAGTTGGCACTAAAATAACACTCCACCTCTTGCAGAGCAGGTGCATTATTATTTGAGCGGAAGAGCATTTTTATTGAGTATGTGGCGCATTAATCCGGCTGGCTACCTTGAGGCAGTAATGCTGAGTGGTGATGATGAAGGCTTCCAGACCCAGGGAGGTCTTCTTCAGCTCTTCTCTGAGAGCTCTCAGCTGCCTCTCCTGCTGCTCACAGCGTCCCTGCAACCTCTGGACCTAAGTGACAAGGAGCAGAACAGAATAGCATCAAATAGGGAACAAAAAGGGGGTGCAGCCCCAAAGCGACGCCGTGGGTTTTTATTCTTCGACAGCACTCACCTCCTCCCTTCGCCCCTCTTTATCCCTCTCCTCCTCCGCCTGCCGCTCCCTCTCTTTCTGTTGAGCCTCCTCTTTCTCCCTCTGGAGGCTCTCCTGCTGCTGCTCCTGCTGCAGCCGCAGGGGGGCCGCGCGGCGAGGGGATCCCTGGGGAGCTGACCCCCGCACCACGGCCGCAGGACGCTGCCCGGACTGGACTGTAGGAAGAGGAAAAAAACAAACCTGAGGAGATCCATTCATAACTTCCGAATGAATCATTAAACTGCAAATGTAAATGCAATAAGATTGTATAATATTCACAATCTAATTCACAATATTTCCTGTTTGTCATGAATTAATTAGTAACGTAGTAATTCTTATATCTAACTGGGACACATCTACCCACAATAATGGGATTGATGAATATTACATCAGAGGAGATTTGACCTGACCTTTCGCTAATGACTGTGTTCACATGACAAATGATAGGGAGTTAATTGAATCTTTTTCTGCAGAGGAAGCCCCGGGGTAATACCTAGTCCGGTGGTCCTCCATGATGGAACATCTAATCTACTGATGAATGCGACCAGTATCAGGAAAATGATTGAGCCTCTGTAGAATGCAATAGTATGTAGACAGGATAAACATGGCATATATGAATAAAGGCTGGATCCAGTGATGACAGAGCTAATTTAAAAGGCCAAACAAGGACGAATATGTGAAGGGGGGGGGGCAACCGTTAAAGCAGCTGTTGACATACACACGGGCTGATTAACCTCGTCGTGAGTCACCTTCACGCAGCGTGAACATGTATGAACCCATGGAGATACATGGCATCTGTCGGTTACGCGGGATTCTCCTAAGATTTACCATCTGCATGTTCGCCCGAAATGTCTGCACGCGTATCATAGAGGTAAATCACTGCGGCTTCCGCCTTAACCGTATCATTCAGGCCTACTGAAGCATTGAGGGAGCGGTCTCCATGGCAACACGAGGCTGGGGCCTGGGGTGCAGTGTCCCAGGTAATGAGTGAACGGGTTAGAGGGAGGTGGGGGTAAAGGGTAAAAGGAGGGGAGAGAGCAAACAGGGGAGAGAGACAAAGAATTCAGTAGAGGGTGGGGAGAGGAGGGGGGTAGAGGTACCTGAATGATTCTAATGTTGATAGACGTCTAGGACCAATTTAGAGAAAATTGAGCATACACTCACAAGCTCGCAAGCACATGTGTGCAATGGGGAATTCCTCCCTGCACAGAAAAAAAAAGAACTAAACATAAAAGAACAGAAATGTTTTTTTCATGGCGTCTCATAATCCACGCTGTGCCGCTCCTAAAAAAACGTTTCAATATTATATCTTCATCACTTTCTTTGCCTTAAAGGCACATTAGAATTCGCCTTCGCCTTTGAAACCAACTTCTAGAGGTATTCTCTTCGTATGTAAATTACCTCTTTTTTTTCAGGCACACACATATACACATACACACACACACACACACACACACATTGAGACAACTCCAGGTTCTAAATGAAAGGTTAGAGAGAAAACTGTGAATACCAAATGAGTTTAAACGCCTGAGTGTGACGGCAGCATGCAGATGGCTGTGGAAGGGTTGATAGCGGAAGAATAATGATGCAGGAAATGATGAGGAAAGGTGATGGCAGACTTTGTGGGCTGCAGAGGTTAGAGTGGTGAGGGCAAGTTACTCGTGAGGTAAAGAGTTCAGCTACATTTTATTAAATCCCTAGTGGACAAATATTCTTTCAACTAATGGATCAGCTATTGGACTAATTTTCAACTAATCGAAACGTCAATTTCTTTGACAAATCTATAAATGCAATAATGCTGAAAGGCCTCTTTAAATCTAGTCCTTACCAGAGACATGCTCCTAACTTTTCCAGGATATAATTAAGTCAGCATGGAAAAATGCATAAAAATCAACAAATAGACTAACAAATCCTTAGTCGACTAACACCAAACCGATCAATTAACTGACTAATCGACTACGAGGGGTCAGCCATATACTGTTCATATCTATAAATCCCAGTAAACAAGAGCGATCATAAAAGGTCATAAAAAAGGCAATAAAAAGATAATAAAATGATAATATAATGTTAATAAAAAGCGAAATCATCGAGGATACTCATAGGTCCCGAGATACCGTTTTGTCAGTGTGTTCTGCTTCTGTGCACATCTCCACACAGAGTCATTGCTTGCAAGTGGAGACTTGAACAGTTGCAGAATAATGGTCACTCACTAGAGATTACTACAGGGGATGACTATAAACTAGAACACAAGAAGAAAAAGAGCTTGTTTATTTATGTGTGGGAGGAAACGAGGTCCAGCAAAGAGCAGGCCAGATGCAGTAAAACAGGACGGTGAATGGTATTTTAAAATAAGCAGGAAGATACAGGTGTAGCCTGAGGAGACGTGTCAACTCGAGGCCCATGAGAAGATGGTTTCACCGCTGCATAGTTACTGTATGTGGAGGAAAACTCCAGATTGCATGACACAAGGTGGTGGAGAGGGCTACAGCATCAGCACCGTGAACTTCATGGATGTTACGAATAACAGCAGGTCATAAATCAGCACACAGCCACAGAATGGATGCGAGCTACTGCTCGGCGTGGGTGGAAAGGGGAGCGGTGTTTTTCACAGGAGGACATTTTGACATGTCACAGCAGGAATTGTGAAATAAAAAAAAATCATGAAATAATGATCCATCTTCCGGCTTCATTTTCAGAGTCCTGCTGTTGCACCTGCTCGGTCACTCACACACACACACACAAAAAATCACCCTAAAATGTTAAGAGTAACACCTTTTCTATCGATCACAATCCAACTATTATATGTGTGTGTGTGTGAGAGAGAGACAAAGAGAAGGAGGGAAACTTTTTTCACTGCAAAAACCGAAATCTTAACAGGTGAAAATATCTTGTTTTAGTTGTTTAATTAGTCCAATAGAGTACAATTCTTATTACAATTGCTTCTAATGTTTTTCTTGATTTTACTCAATTTAGTCATTTTAAAGAAAATAGCCTATAGATATAATTTCAGAAAAAAATGAAATAAGATAAATTATCTGCCAGCGGAACACGTTTTTGATACAGTTAGTCCAATATTGAGTAGAATTAACGTAATATACCAAAAACACCAAAACATATTTTCACTTATAAGATTTCAGTTTTTGCAGTGTGGGTAAAGGTGGACACCTAAAGACAGCAGACTATAACTATATTTATGTGCAATTGTGCAGTGACTCACCTGGCGACTGAGGTTTGGGAGGAACAACCGCCAGCCTCTTCGGGGAGGACGGGAGGGAACGCGTGACCTCTGAACTCCGCTGGAACTCCTTCCTGCCGACTGTCAAATTGACAAGGATACGACTGATCAGTAAATGCTGCAGTAACACTTTAAAATCTGTCTGAGCACTATATTACACATAATTGTGCCAGTCAAACATCCTCACTTTATGACTTTACAAAGTTTCCTCAGTTTTTGCAAAGAAAGGTTAGCCAAGAGGACACCGGACAGGCTTTTGGTGAAAGCGCTACAAGCACTCACACAGGGAGGGAGGTAATAATCGAGCCCAGTTTAATCTAATGGGAGCAGGGAGTTCAAATGCTCCACAGCTGAAAGGTCATAAGCACCACACAGAGTCAAAATATCTCTGCTCTCCCCCCTACTGCCTCTGTCACTGTCTGACACACACACACACACACACACACACACACACACACACACACACACACACACACACACACACACACACACACACACACACACACACACACACACACACACACACACACACACACACCATATGACAGTTTTGACACTATCTGTGTCAAAACTGTCATATGGTGTAACCCTAAAAACTTGGTACCAGATAGTTTAAATCTGTAAAAAAAAAATGTTTTTTACATGTTACATCATTTAACATTTCATGTCAAAAAATTGCACATTTAGTGTGATTTTTGTAAAAAAAAAAAAAAAAAAGAAAAGAAACTGGTACAAATAGACTTTCAAATGACATGAAACCAACCAGCAGCTTCTTATGTGTAAAATATACAATTTGTGCATAACAATGCACACAGACATGTATGCACGCGTACACACACACACACACACACACACACAAGCATCAAACCAATCTTCACTTCTTGTTGATTCACACTCTCTCCCCTTTTCCTCTTTTCCATTTCTTTGTTTGGTTTTCTCCTCTCCTGTATTTGCTTCAATCCCCCTGTTACCCTCCTGTTTTATCTCTTTTCCTGCTATGCATACAGCATCTACACGTCATGTAACTCTTAGTCACAGCAGAGCGGGAGGAACAGGGAGAGATCACCTCCCTGCTCTTTGTGACAGTTAGCGGCCAAACTCAGAACTCTCGAATCATTCTTTTTAACACGGTTTCTGTTTTGTAGCTGAATTTGAACCGATCAATGCGAGATGTGTTACCCAGAGGCTCTGACTGGTGAAAAAACAAACGTGGAGGAAAAGAATAAATAAATAAAAAACAGATGCTAGGGAATAAAAAAGTAGGTTTTTCGGCAGGTTAACGGTGAGTCTGTTGTCAAGCAGAGAGGAGAAAAGCAGAGTCCTTGAAAAGAAACTAATTAGACCTGTAATGTGAAAGAAGCCTCTGATCCTGAACAAATCCCTATATAACCCTGGAGAGATACTTCAGGCCTGCAGAGACACTGTGTGTGTGTGTTCGCTCTGGATGTGTCGGTGTGGTCATGTAAATGCTGCTCTCACAGTGACTTACAACTGCGAAACTAGCCCCGGAGTCACATGCACACATGTGTGCACACATGCTGTCACACTGCTATACAAAAACACTTAGAAAAAAAATAAGTCAGACAGTCTTAACCTTGTATCAGAAGTTGCAAAATGCTCTTACAAGGGACAAGTTGAGAGGGCCAATATCAATTTCTGCAACACAGAGATAATAACTGGCCGTCATTTATCAAATGGGAAGAGAAAACTAGGCGAACACTCATTTCTGTGTAAAGGTCGGCAGCATTCATCAATTTTGGACCTCGTGTACCCAGGTGTGGGTTTGTGGTACAGAGCAGTAAATCTGGCAGACAGACAGAGGCCCCCAGATTTATAGTTAGATGGATTAATGAAAAGAAGTATTACACTTGAAAGGTGCTACATAAATAGTTGAAAGTTGATTATTATTATCATTATCTAAGCATATGCAGTCACACAGGCAGATTCATCACTTCAAAATATGCAGCCTTTATGACAAACAGAGTAAATAAATTAAGAAGTTGAAGTCTGTAATTACACTACTGTTCAAAAGTTTGGAGTCACTTAGACATTTCCTTATTCCTAAGAAAAACACTTTTATTTATAATGAAGATAACTATAAAGTAATCATAAATACACTATAACACACTCTATATCTATCGATTGGTAAATGACTGTTCTAGCTGCAAATGTCTGTTTTTTGGTAAAATATCTACATAGGTGTATAGAGGCCCATTTCCAGCAACTATCACTCCAGTGTTCTAATGGAACAATGTGTGCACTCATTGTGTCAGAAGGCTAATGATGATTAGAAAACCCTTGTGCAATCATGTTAGCCCAGCTGAAAACAGTTTAGCTGGTTAGAGAAGCTAGAAAATGGACCTTTCTTTCACAAAAGTAGATTTTGAAGGAAAAAAAAATATTATTTCAAATGCAAATAATTTGTTCTAACCTTGTCAATATCTTGACTATATTTTTTATTAATTTTACAACTCATGGTGGCAAATAAAAGTGACTTTTCAATGGTAGTATATATATATATATATATATATATATATATATATATATATATATATATATATATATATATATATACACACATTTCACTGTGATAACAATGTGATCACATGTGACAAATAAAGGTGGTTGATTGATATATAGCTGTACATATCACCCATTTGTCCTGTTGGACTATGGTGTCAAATTCTAGGTCAGAGAAGTGTCTCCTCCACCGTATTTTTGCATCTCTGCATGATATTTAAATCACTGTTTTCAGCCGCCACATTTATCAAACGCCTGATTTTCCTTATGCTGTGACTGGCATAGGGATATGCATGTTTCATAAATCATGTGTGAAGCCTGTCGTCAGATGATGTCTACACTTGGTTCTGAGCTGCTTTCTATGCTGGGTTGATAAATGAGGGCCTGTGTGAAGTGCAGGAAAGTGAAGGAAGATGGAAACAGAACATGAAGCTCAGCGGGACACAGGTGTCACCTGATAAGACGTATGTGTGAGTCTAATAAAATATTTGAGTCTGTACTGCATCAAGCAAGAGATATGATTGAACGATTAATACAGATTAAAAAAAAATAGTCTACCTGATATTTATTCATCAATAATTTACAGCAAATTTAAAACCAGCTCAGGCCCACTAGTAACACTAGAAAGATTTTTTTCACAGCTCCTGCACCTGTGATAGACAGAGCAACAACCTACAGGCAACAATACTGACGCCCACGTTGCTGTTTCGTCTGCAATGTTCACACTACAGCAAAGACGGCGGAGTCCTGTGTCGCTTATTTGATCAGCCGCTGTAAAAGCTTAAAGCGAGATACTACAGCACAGGGCTTACGGTGTTCATCTGGAGGTGTGAAAAACAACCGTGTGTGAAAAGCATCCCTGCCAGCGTGCTGCTGCTTCTTCTGCACCTCGTAGCAGACTGTACCGGTGCTGTCAACCTGGGCACGTGTTCACCACCCTGTTTAAGCAGCAGACTACGGAGAACATGACGATTCTTCACTGTACACAGACAGATTTTAAACAATATACAATGGATATAAAAAAGTATACACACCACTGTTAAAATACCATTTTTTTGATAGATAAGTTTCACAACTTGTTCCACCTTTCCCCCAAACAAGCTGAAATCTTTCAGGGAGTTGAAGTAAAAATAACAAGCTGTGATAATGAGGTTGCACAAGTGTGCAAACCCTCTTAAAACTGGGTTGTGGATTTAACCAATTACCTTCAAACTGGTGTTAGATTGGAGTCAGCACACACCTGTCAACATTTAAAGTGCCTCTGATTAACTCTAAATAAGGTTCGGCTGTTCTAGGAGGCTTTTCCTGACATTTGTTTAGCCACATCTTCCAGCACAAACTATGGTTCATATAGAGCTTCAAATACACCAGAGGGATCTCACCGTTCAAAGATGTCAGGTGATGGATACAAAGAGTTTCTAAGGAATTAAATATATACTATGGAACACATTGGAAGCAGTCATCATCAAGTGGAAAAAATATGGCACAACAGTGACATTAGCAAGAACAGGACGTTCGTCCAAAATTTAAGATATGACAAGAAGAAAGCTGGTCAGGGAGGCTGCCAAGAGGCCGACAGCAACGTGGAAGGAGCTGCAGGAATATCTTACAAGTACTGGCTGTGTAGGACATGTGACAACAATCTCATCTTCTTTTCATTTTGCAAATAGACATTTCAAATCTTCCAAATATATATGAAACTAAGGTTGAACTTCTTGACCATAATTTCAAAATGAGTATTTGTTACAATAACACTGCTCTCACCACAAGAACACCACACCAAGCATGGTGTTGGCAGCATCAGACTTTGGGGCTGTTTTTCTTCAGCTGGAACTGGAGCCTTAGGAGAATTAAGAACAGTTCCATATGCCAGTCATTGCTGGCACAAAACCTGTGGGCTTCGGCTAGAAAGATGAAGATGAAGAGGAACTTCATCTTTCAGCAAAATAATGACCCAAATCACCAGGCTTCACCTTAATAAGATTGAGCTTTTGGAATGGCCCAACAAGAGTCCAGACCTGAATCTGATCCAACATCTGTGGGGTGATCTGAAGAGGGCTGTTCACAGCAGATACCCTCACAAAACCCCAAAAGATAGAGTGCTGTAATAATAGCCAAGGGTGCTGCAACAAAGTATTACAACTACAATATTCTCATAGTATATAATATAGATATATTTTTTCTCCTTTAACCTGTTAAAATCCCCCAAACCCTGATGCAGGGACAGCATTTAGTTTTATGAATATTTTGCGTGAGAAAACCTCAGCTACAACAGTAAAGAATTGTTATCTGTAGTAACACTATGTTACCGTTACAGTATCAATATATATCATCAATATCCACATCATCAATACCATAAGAAAATAAATAAATGTAGTAATGAGTAGAAGGGCTATTTTGATCTTTAATTTAGATTTCAGCTGTTTGTGTGATTATGTAATTGGGTCTGTTTTAATCTTTTCAAAAATCATAGAGAATATATTCTTCATGTTATACAATGATCCTCAGTGTGATTTTTTTTTTAGGATTTTATGTACAAATAATTGATCTATAAAAAACTTATCTTATTAATCATTGAACTTTGCATTGCAGATAATTTCTGATTCCTGTTTTATCTGTACAGTGACACTTGTAGCTTTTTTCAATTGTGTTGTACAGGTTATAGGTCACATTAAAAGTGTAAAAAGTTGTAAAATTGTCTTTTTTTTTACACCACAAAAAGCTGGCATTTTTATAAGGGTGTGTAAACTTTTTATATCCACTGTATATTTCTTTCTTTCATCTTGTCATGTTAATGTGTGCCTAATGCTTTCTACAGGAGTGTATTAGACTACGCATTAACCTCATACAGCATGTCTGTTGCATTGGTTTGTCACATACATGCAGCTCACATTTGCATAAATAGTGAACAAATCTTAAAACATCATGTCTATAAGAACTAAAAAAAAAACGACTCTATATGAATAATCTGTTCTTCTACACAAACGTCTGCTGACCTCCAGGGGAGCTCCTTGGCTGGGCAGGCAGGTAACGTCGGGGCAGGGCCGGGGTGGAGGGCGGCTGGAGGCTGTTGCTACGGCACGGCGCCCCCCTCTGGTGAGCTGTGGACGGAGGGCTGGTGGTCGCTCTGTGAACAGGAGGCTCTTCGCTCGAGCTTAGACCTGCAAAACATGAGACAAGCTCTAAAATAAGAAATCCACCTAATTTTAGGATGAGTTATCAGGAAATCCAAATTCCTGACTTTGCTGTATTTCAACGGTCATCTCTGTCTCTCCCTTTTAATCACATATATGTGTTTTTACAGTGGGATTTGGCCGCATTACGTCTCAATCACAAAGTTCACTGGGCTGCAAAATGGTCTATAACCTCCGGGTCTCGCTGCTGCTGCTCTCAATCTTCCTCCTGTTAACCTGGAGCGCTGCACTTATCCTGCACTCACATTGGCAGGCTGAGGCTCGTGTTGACACAGGGACACATTCACACTCACACCAATCACTGCAGCTTTAATCCATCAAATGACCAGTGGATACACACTTACACGCTCGGTGTGTATATATATTTATGCCGCTTATCTCCCAATCTCCAATCAATACTGCACTTCTCCGCCATCTTTACTTGAAGGTGATAAACGACCTAATGTAAAGCTGCAGCAATAACTGGAGCACACTGGTGATTGGCTACCTGTTGTAAAAATGTAGATATCAAGCTTTTGGTCTGATTTGTCTTATATCAGTGCCAAGCCCCTTGCTAAGGACAAGAATAGCACGCTGCAGGGAGCCTTATCTATTCAAAGGAGCAGTGCTGAGAATTGTTATGGCGACCAAAGGGGCTACCATTGATGCAGGAACACACACAGAGGTTCTTTTTACACACACACACACACACACACACACACACACACACACACACACACACACACACACACACACACACACACACACACACACACACACACACATATACACACACACACACACACACATATATATATATATATATATATCAATCCACAACTGATAGTTAACTGCTGCTCCTCTGTGTAGACAAGGCCCCCTGCGGTGTGTTCTATATATATTAATGTACTACTTACTGTGACAGTATCGAGCTGCACTGATGTGTGAGGTATCAGCACTTTTCTTTGTTATTACAGGATTTCCATGACATTAACAGCTAATGATCAGCAGCGGGTAAAATGTGTTTCAACTATCGACCGATATCTATTACTTGAATAGTTTTTGAGGCCCGAAAAGGTCAAATTATACAGTAATTTTACAGGAAACAATTATATAAAAAAAAGGATAAAGCCTCCTTTTTTTTCACTGGTTGGTAATCATAACTATTCGAGTGACAACCGGCACTCTTGCGTTTTCAAAGCTTCATTAGTCCCCTCAGAGCCCCTCTAGGAGTTGGGAGTTGATTAGCGAGGCTGTTGACAGTATTTCCTCCTCATTAATCAGTCAAGGGCAGGGTAGTCATGGGCAGTGTTTGCAGGACAGATATGATCGTGGTCAGAGAGCATTACTGGTCCTGAAGGCTTCAATTACTGCTGTCAACATCCTGCACCCAAGGACTCATGCAGGTCACAGTCTTAACTATGAGAACCGCATAAAAATCAATAGAATTATAGATGTCTTCAAATCAAACAAAAGAAAATCTTTGCCATCGAAGGCTTTCACTGGTGCTCCTGAGTCGCCACAAATCAATCGTCTGGTTGACATGAACGGTAATGTGGTCAGTATATGTCAAATATTTATGAAGGAATTGAGAAGAAGAGTAAATGATGGTAATACAAAACATACTAAACCAAGGAGTTCTGTTAATGGATTAAAAAAAAGACGACTGTCAATCAGCAGTGTAGAGAAAGAGAGGAAAAAGATGTATTTCATTAAAGCAAGCTGATAGGCATTGCTGATTGGCAAAATGCCTGCTGATGACGGATAACAGAACACAAGGAGGATAGGGAGAAGGAAGGAAGAGACTGGCTGAATGAGATCAGGAGGAAGCAAACAAAAGAGCTACAAAGAGGAATGGATGGATGAGACTGATATGAAGCCACTGGCAAGCTTTGTGTATTATGGAGGAAAAATACCACAGATATTTTTAAAAAGCAACCACAAAAAGAGGAGTGCGGGGAGAACAAAGGCAGCAGTTTTCCCCAGCTCAGCGGGAGGCCATTTTATTGGCGTAGCTCGCACTGCATCGCTAAACTAACGCCTGCAGAATAACGCTGACTTTTGTATCGCAGTCCTCTTTCACTGACTGCACAGGAAATGGATCAAATCGAGCCATGTGCACGCTCAGAGGTTTTCGCTGGTGTATTGTCAAAGGTTCCCCCCTAGGTCCATATGTAAAAAGTAGCCATGTCACTTGCAGAGGTGCCGTGCAACTCAATAGTAAAAAATAACACGACTCAGACCTCGGAGGTGTTCATTTGGCTTTGTAGCATAAACCACTGTGCTTGTCAAATCGGCACATTCACATTCTGCAGAAGGAACTCTCCTACTCTCCTAAAGGAATTGATCGTGCTGGAGTTCAGAGCATTAGCAGCACACAACCAGGTGTACACACACATACACACATTCACTGCTGAAGTGGACCCACTGCACAGCTTGCAGTGCTGACATGCAGAAGAAATAGCTCTTATTTTACAAAAAAAAACAATGTATGACTCTTGGGAAATATATATATATATATTCTTAAAGAAAACAGCAGCATCTGGTACAAATGGGCTTATTGCCACATGAATAGCTGATAATCTGGTGTTGAAGTAAATGTGAAATGTGAAATGATATAGCTTACTCACACACAAACACACACACACACACACACACACACACCTACATACACACAGAGAGAAGCACACACATCCGATCTATGTATTACAAATGTTTCTGTGTAAGTATATTTCTGTTTAAAGTCCACCTGAAAAAGCATTTCAAGAGGATCTAGGTTTCATGTAAGTGAGGAATGTGAGCAGAGATGTGATCCAAAAGGATTAAAAAGACTTTTTTTTCCATTTTTGCATTACTAACATTATATATATATATATATATATATATATATTCATTCAGCACTGTTCAGAGCAGGAAGACAGTGTGTGTAATTAAGCTGGAAGAGTGTATCCATTAGGCCCCATAATATGTTCTGCTCATTAATCGTTGCTTCCTGACATTCATTTGAAGGCGCTTTCAGATGTCTGTCAGTCTTCATCCACCAGTCATAACGTACAACATGGAGTATTTCTGAGTAATTACTTTTCCTGGGATCTTTTATGTGATAGCGATTGTTCTTGCTTTCCTATTGTCTGCATTACAACTCATCCCAGCAGAAGAGAAATTTTGGGTGAATATATTACTGTAACAAGGTTTTAATTATTTTATTTATTTGGCTTTTCAGATGCATGTATATGAAACAAGGGGTCATCCAACCCGCATTTAATCATAGTCAGACTGTATATTGTCAGAGGATAAAATTTTGACTTTGTTGTGGACCCTAACTGGTGTTCTGAAAACTTCATAACAGACGTCAAGCTATGCATATCTCCTGGTACACAAATGTGCATCTGCAGTGGTGTGTGTGAAAGCCAAGGTTAAAGCTGCATACATAAAGCCCAACATAATGACCCTGCAGAGACGGACCTGGGCTGCAGGCTGAGAGATAGATGTGATGATAACACGGGAGCTGACAGCAGCAGCAGCAGCCACGGGCCTCCTGTCCTCTGTCAGGTCCCAGATGTCAGGAGATTAAGGTTCAGTCAGGCAGAAGGACATGTAAAGTATTTCTTCTTGTCATTGCGCTTCTTTTAGCATTTAACGAAACCGGTCAAATGACATTTTGAGTGGAGGACAGATGAGGTTCGGTTTGAATAAATCACGGTTTCCTCTCAAAGGCTTTTTTTATTATTTATGTCAAAAGTATTAATCGTAATATAAAGCTTTTGGGACTAATCTATTGAGTAGTGCCCATGATCTGCCAGGCACAGTAGGTTTCCCTTAGCCTGGGTATACTCATTCTTTATTGCACCCAAATGGACACTAAAGACACAATTTTGCTCTCATCTAGAGAGCCAATCACAGAACGGGGGTAGAACAATGCAAGACAATGACTAAACACAGAAGTGACTTTTTTGATAAGTGTGGACAGTAATTTACCTTTATAGGCATTAAACTATTTCATTGTCATCAGGTATGTAACTACATACAGATGCATTTGATAGACATTCGTAGCACCAAATAAATGCTCTGAGCTTTTACAAACCACGCCTCCAATATGAACAAATGAACTGATGGTTCCCACACCGATTATCAATCTACATTGATATGAGGTCTGGTCTTAGCCGGGCCAAGTTTCCCTAAAAATGAAGGAACACAAACAAAAGTGACTAATTGAAAGATTAATAGTTATAGGATTCAGGCTTGGCTTTTGTCTGCTGTCGCTGATTATATTCTGGAGGATTGCATTCTGTCCTTTTAGAAAAAAAAGAAACTTTTTTTTCCCACCCACACAATCATGACCTCATCAAACTAGAAGACTGAAGATTAATGAATTGAACTCAGCAGAGTGAACAATCACCCAGGCTCCCAATCAGCGTAACATTCAGCAGCTGTGCTCTGTTCTGGAAGAATGAAACATAGCTCACAGTTTACTTCACCTTAACTGTTTTTCACTCGTTTTCACATCCCAGATATTTTTGTCAGGGATCAGTCAGTTGAAGTCATGAACGGTGACTAACATGGAGCTGGGTGAAATGCACAGGGAGTTCATCAGTTAATGATCAGGGTAATTGAGTCCATCCACACAGTTACAGCTCTGCCGTCTCGGCAAGCCTCTGCCATGTTAGTTTTCCTCTCCTCAGCCACAGCATGGCAGCCATATCTAATTGGCCCATCTCATTTGCTGCTCTTCTACCGTGAGTGTTTGGGCGTGTGTGCGTCTGTGTATGTCTGCCCGTGCACATGCACCATAGAAACCATCTGTTCACAGTGAGCTAGCATGAGTCACGGACCAGATCTGAGCCATGGCATCTGGGGTATGGCATCCAATCTCCTCCTATACCTCCCCCCTTCCCTTCCTTTCACATGCTCCTTTTCTATCTGCCCTGCACTTATTTTCACTCATTGAATTCACTTTTTATGCTTGGATCTCCCCTCACAGCTTTTCATTTCAGCTCAGCCATTTGGTTCATTCAATTTCTGCCATTATTTCATTAAAGAGGAGACTGATAGAGGCGATTACAGCCTGTTTGTTTTGGCGATCGAGTTTCCATCATGGAGTCAACGCGGCCAGGAAAGCGTGAGCTTCATCATTCCCCTTCGGCTGGATTCACCTCCCAGATATGTAATCGAGCCTGTCAATCACAGCACAATTACAACATATTCCCACATGTAGCTTACATGCACAGACGCTCTCTCTCTTTGCGCACACACACAAATAAACACCCATCCCCAAAATACCTTAGGGGATGTCAGCAACTGGGCTAGGGCAGGATTTGGTTAATGGATAATCAATGTTATATAGAGTGACCTATAACCCCCAGATGCTAGACAAACCCCACTTGCATGCAAACTAACATGCAAACAGAAGATTGAAATCAATCAAAGCTGGATGAGTTTTGCTCAATGTCACCTTGGTACTCGTGTATGAAGGTGTGTGAGTCTTTGTGTGGTTCTAATTTTGTAGACTATTTGTAATCTATGACTGCTTTCAAAAATCGACACTATAACGTAAATTGCTATTTTTATGTATTTATTTATTTACTTTATCATACAAAACCATGCAACAATTATAAAAGAGTTTTAACACCCAAAATACAACCACCCCCCCTAAAAAAACTCCTTCTTGGATTATGTTAATAGTTTTGGTTATAAACCACTATAAAAAGGTTGCTCTTTCTCTCTTCTCTACTCCCTAAGTTCCTAACATTAGTAGTGGCACAATTGCACTACAAGTTTAACTTGAGTATTTTTTGCTTTGCAATATTATATTTTTTGAAGGGCTTCAGTTATTCTGCCAGGGCAGGACTCTGCTTTACTAGTGGTAATGGCAACAGGTGACTGTTTATTTCAGTATAAATTACTGCACTCATAGCTGTGTGTGGTGTGTGACCAGAAGATACAGGGTTTATTAGTGTGTACTGTAAGAAAGAGTACAACATTACTGCTACAGGTCTAACTAGGTGGTTTTGGGCCGTAAAAACATGATATTTCATATAAATTAGACCATAAAATTTTTATTATAAAGTGAGAAAATAGCACCACTTTAAAGGTTTCCAGTGCCCAGATACCATCGTTTGCCATTTATATAGGGCAGGGTCACTACCATTGCCACTTGTGTTATATGTACATTACATCTCTGAAATTTTTAAAGCTGGGGGCATCACAATCAAAATTCCATTCAACTCCATTCCATTTGGTAGCATGGGTGCAACAATCTCAGAGATGAATTTCTCAAAAACTTGCATAGTTTATTGTAGATTTTGGGTGAACCAACCCTTTAACATCAGGAGTACATGAACTGTGTAAATGAAGGGATGTTCTCCCGAGCCAAGAATTCCTTTTCCCCTCTCCTCTCCCACCCGGCTCTCTTCTTCAGTCACACATCCGCACATTACCCGTTGATCAGTGTGGAGGAGCTACAACAGCGGGGAGTTTAAACTCCAGGGATCTTCCTCTAACCCACTTCACTGAGGCCCATCAATCCTTTTCTCCCATTGCTCTATTCCTTAAAGATTTCTGATATCTGCATCATCCAGAGTGCCTTATAGAGTCCCGTTTTTTTTCTTCCTGATCAATGGGGAAAAAGAGCCACTGAGCTCGGTCTTTCTTCTCTGTTACAAAAAGTTAGTGAGGTTTCCCCCGGGATCCTTGATGGAAGGATGTGTGAAAACTCATCTGTCAATCTGTCTGTTCTTTGATCTGAAGTGGAGCGTGGCGAGAAGGCCATAAAATCCCAGAGTGGTAGTGGAAAATAAGATATAACAAACACTCCAACATGCGCGCTTTCCCTTCTTTGCACACATGAACACCGTTAAACGCAGACTCAACCGAGACAGAGCCCTTCCAAATTAGAAACCGAAGAGTTAGTTTAGCAATCTCAAGGCTGCTACTTTTCTATTACGTCTCGCTACAGATCACAGCAGCAGTCTACAGATGGGTTTGTGCAGTCGCTCAGAAACATGCTCCAATATTACACATAGAGCCGAGGGCTACATGAGGATCTCAAAACATGCAATTCAATCAAAAGCAGGGAAAGGCCTAACTTTACCCTAGGACAAAACTGGGAAAAAATCCTCAACATTCCCAAAGTTTGTACTTTTAGTTTTGCATTCCATGTTTTTTTTTTGTATTTATACAGGAAAAAACTATACAAAAAGGCCAGGAATTAAAAGACTTTAAAGCCCTATTCAGTGAAAATACTTAGATGAAATATTGGAAAAAGGAGATTTAGAAAAGTTGGTTTAAACCTTTAATGCCTGATTAAATGAACTTAATGGCTACAGATGATCCCATATCTGTGGCATTCTGAAACACATACATTCTGTTTATATTAAGAGTAGGATTATTTTTGTGTAACCACTGATAGAGAGCAGCAAGGGCAGTTGACATTTTGGTGTTTATGGCATTTATACACTACTGTTCAAAAGTTTGGGGTCATTTAGAATTTTCTTATTTTTGAAAGAAATCACTGTTTTTTCAATGGTGATAACTGTAAACTAACCAGAAATACACTGTATATACTGCTAATGTGGTAAATGACTATTCTAGCTGCAAATGTATTTTTGTTGCAATATCTACATAGGTGTATAGAGGCCCATTTCCAGCAACTATCACTCCAGTGTTCTAATGGTACAATGTGTTTGCTCATTGCATCAGAAGGTTAATGGATGATTAGAAAACCCTTGTGCAATCATGTTAGGTGGTAAATAAAAGTGTGACTTTTAATGGAAAACACAAAATTGTCTGGGTGAAACCAAACTTTTGAACAATAGTGTATCTCGGTCAGATATGTACACCACTATGTCATCTGCATACACTTTTGTTGATATTGATAGATAGCCTGACCCAGTTATGGCTTTGAAACAACTGCAACTTTATGACTATGACTTTATGACTTTACAAAGTCTCCTCGGTTTCCGCAAAGAAAGGTTAGCCAAGAGGACGCTGCACAGACTTTTGGTGAAAGCGCAACAAGCACTCACACAGCGGGAAAGACAGGGAGGTAACAGTCAAGCCCAGTTTAATCTAATGGGAGCAGGGAGTTCAAATGCTCCACAGCTGAAAGGTCATAGGCACCACACAGAGTCAAAATATCTCTGCTCTCCCCCCTACTGCCTCTTTCACTGTCTGACACGCGACACACACACACACAACTCAGAGAGGGAAAGAGAGAAGTGAACATCAAAGGCCCTTAATCTTTTCCCTCACGTGTATCACCCTTGATTCTATTTTAGTCGCGCTGTGCTCCGAGCAGCAGCAGTTCAGCTACATAGAGGAGAACATTCTGCCGCAGGCGTTAGTTTTAAAACTTCTAGTGTTCTGGCAGGTGTTTCTGTGCTTTTGTTTGTGTATCTACAGGTGTAATATTTAGAAATGGTCACAGTTCCTATGGAGTTTTGAACAACAGGTGTTATATGCAGTCAGTGGTGGAATATAACTAAGTATCTTTACTTTGTTACTTAATTAAGTAGGTTTTTATTGTACTTGTACTTTACTTAAATATGCATGCTTTTACTTTTACGCTACATTTGCCGTTCAGGACACACCCACCCAGACAAGCAGATGGAAAGCATATAATATTTAGCATATCATTTAACAATGAACATAGAGACAGCAACTATGAATTTGGAGAGCACACACAATATCAACACCAATCGTTTGAATACACATATATTACTTCTGAGCACTGAGCAATGACATTGGCAGAAATAAGAATGTCTATATTCTTTATCATAACGACAGACACTGACAACCTATTACAGGATGACTTGTACCTTTATAATTTAAAGTAAATTGAAAAGTAATTATTTAGTATTTTACTTAATTAAGATTCTTGATATAGTACGTCTACTTTTACATAAGTAAATATTTTGCACGGTATTGGTACTTTTACTTAAGTAATAAACTTCAGTATGTCCCCCATGTTGTACTCGTCTCTGAAATTGAACCACAGTAAATACACAACCACAAATCAAACTGAATGCAGTTGATGGCATTTAAGCAGCTGAAATGCCATGGAAACGGTTGCAGCAGGTGAGTATGCTCCCCAAATAAGCTTCATATGTAAGAGTCTGGAACTATAGTTAATATTTGACATTAACAAAAAAAAGTTGCAGATGCATTTGCCACTGCTTGAATAATCCATTAATTGAGGCTGGCATCTGTGTACGCACTGTTGCCAACACACTTGGTCAATACTCACAATGCAATTAGAGCACTACTCATTGATTAGAGCCTTTCTTCTCTTGTGTTTTTGCCTAAACACAGAGAAACCATTGACATAAAGAAGGACTGAACCAATGTCTGCGGCTGTAAGAAACAGACATGACGAAACATTACAGCATTTTTCTAAAATGAGAAACCTCTCCACATGTTTGCCACTCAGACAGCTCTTCTCTGGAGACCGTGGGAGTCCTATTTCAGAACTGCAGGAAAAAAGTGCCTCCACCATAAAGCCATGCAGTTTGTATATTCAATCAATAGGGGAGAGGGAAAAGAGAGATTAAAAAAAATATATGAGTGCAAAAGGAGGGGGGGCAAGTGATGACATAACAGGGAGCTTGATGTGCGTGACAGTGGAGGCGCTTACGTCAACTGTAACTGGGAGAGGGAGAGCAAGTGTTGCCTATGTAGGTCACATTAAAAACACATGCCGCGTCGCAGCGATCACAAATTCAGCCAACTAACCCACCCGCCTGCCAAGCAGCGCTGCAATCACAACTGTAAGTGCATCGCCCCGTGACTGAGAGAATCGTAACCACCCACATAGTTCAGGCAGCAGCACTAGAAAGTAAAGGATACTGTTATCTGCACCAATGCTGGCTGAATCATGTCTGGTTTGGATTCTTGGTAAATTACTCATTAAATGATCAATCAATCGAAAGTCATTCTAATAAACAAATAAATTACTATAAATGGGGAATAACTGAATTTCATGACAGACTGAGCTATATTCAGAATATAAATCTTTCGGTTTCTGTATCAATATATCTGTTGCAATATATTATGAAATTCTTCTGCTGTGTACAAATATTTAGAATCATCCAAGAGCCAAATTAATTAAGTAATAACTATGTCACAACATTTTGAATCTTAATCTTAATTGAGTGCTTGAAAATGCCAATAAATTTCAAGAAATTCTGGTTTGTGTGATCATAAATAATGGAAATATATATTGCCAGTATATAAATAAATTGTGTCCTGCTTTGCTACACAGGCATAGTTTTATAGTATTTTATTGACCTGGAACCTGAAAAAAACAGAGAAGACTACATTTGAAGGGGGGAGGAGCTCAGGAAGAGTAAGCAAACTGTAACATAATGAATGTAGGAGGGGGCTGTTTATGCAAACTGTATTCATTAGGGGAATAAATAGAAGAATGTAATAGAAAAAAACACGATGATGATAGCGCACTCCTGACTACACTACTGTCCAAAAGTTTGGGGTCATTTAGAAATGTCCTTATTTTTGAAAGAAAAGCACTGTTATTTTCAAAGATGATAACTTTAAACTAATCAGAAATACACTCTATACAATCCTAATGTGGTAAATGCCAATTCTAGCTGCAAACGACAATATCTACATCGGTGTATAGAGGCCTATTTCCAGCAGCTATCACACCAGTGTTCTAATGGTACAATGTGTTTGCTCATTGCATCAGAAGGTTAATGTAATATAATTTTTTATTGACAGACTCAACGACTCATTTGTTGTGACTTTTCATGGAAAACTCTACAATGTCTGGGTGACCCAGAAATTTTGAATGGTAGTGTAGCTGTACAGGAGGTGTGAAGGGGACTCACGGTGAGCCGTCCTGCAGGGGTCACTCTGCGTGCTGTCGGCAGAGTGGGCCGAGGAGACGGAGGAGACGCTGGAGCTCCTGATGAAGCCGAAGGCGGCCAGCTGTCCCGCGGGGTGGCGGCTGCTGGAGAGGTATCCTGGCGGGCGCAGTCCTGACTGGCTGGCTTTAGGGAGCAGAGACCTGGAGGCTGCGGCCTGCGGCTGAGCCAAAGCTGCTGCCGGCGCGGCGGAAGGAGCTTGATGTGTGAAAACTTCGTCTTCTATTAGGGGAGAAGAGAAGGAATAAAACCCCCTTTTTGTTAATAATCTACACCTGAAAATATTATACATCTATAGGGTTAAATTTACATAGTGTGTCCTTAGCTGAACTGATATTATCCAGACAGAGATTACAGGCAGACAGTATAGACAGCAGTTAATAAAGCAGCTCATTCATCATGCATTTCATCATATCTGGTAATTAGCTGCATAATGATCGGTTTGTTTGAGCTCTTCCAGCAGAATGTGAACAGACAACATCACAAATGTTGCTATTGCATGTGCTTGTGTGTGTTTGCATTGTGTGTGTGTTTGTGTCATTAATCAAAGCATATATACAAACAAAATGCAGGAGGTTCTGCACAGCCCTGACGTTTATTTCCTCCTGTGAAACATTCATCATCGTGTGTTGACTGAGCTCTCAGTGGGCAAACCAGAAGTTGACCCCATTTGCTGCAGCAAATAAGTACAATAAGTGTGTATACACAACCACCCGCTAACAGCAGTGTGTGGTCACGTTCAAATTGCCACTCATATGGTAAAATCTTTTAAATGCATGCACTACATTATCAGAGATTTCTCACTATTTCAGATATTGACAGCTTTTATGAGGTTTGCTGCGGGTGAGCAAATCGCCTAAAAGCCGAAAGTTTCTACCTTCCAAGATTCCAGTCCTTAAAGAAGGCTGTAATGAAAGGTGGATTAAAAAAAAGAGAGAAGAGAGCTTTACAGAGGAATAGACAGAAAATACAGGGAATCAAAGAGTGAAAGGACAGATAAAAAAAAGTAATCATCGCTCCATAGTGGCAGCTATTGTCAGCGAGCAATGGGGAGAAAGCTTCCCTTTTGGTAATCTATGTTTTCCGACGGCAAAACAGATGAAATGTGCAGGCATGAACAACCACGGCTGTACACACACACACATGCATAGGCACAGTGGGCAGTGGGCAAATCCTCAGGCCTTTGGATAGAAGCCTCATCTTGGCTACACCAGCCTAGAACACAGGGTCTAGATCCTGGGCTGAAGAAGAGCATTATCCCCTGCTGGCTGCAGAGATAAGGTAGGAAGAACCTCCTTTCCTCTCCATTTGGCACAGCTGTGCGCATCAGTGGATGCTATAGAGTAACCGCCACACCAATATGAGGGGGAAGGAAAAAAAAATTCTAACAAGCTCTGCTAGAGAAGAGACAAAGTGGGACAGAAAGCAGAGGGGGGGGATTCTCCAGCATAACTCCCCTCCAGCATCATCAGCACCGCTGTTCATACTCAGCACCTCCTTCCTCCTCCCTCACTATCGGCCCTGTGCACCAGGAGGTCTGTTTATTAGATCGGGGCCCGGCTCCCCGAGTGAGAAGGTCAGGATCATTAAAGATAAATGTCCTAATTTCCCTCCTGCACTCTTCCACTTTAGCCCAGATCTCACAGATCTCTGCTCCCGCTAAATGGAAAAAACACATTATTCATAAGGAGATAAAACTTTTATCATGACTTTGACTGTCCTTCTCTTTTTCTGGACTTCTCTGTCATCTATTATTCTAGCCCTGTCATCTATACATTTTTTCTGTTTTTCTTCAGCATTTTTCTTACATTTGTCACTGTCTTATTTAACATTATGGATCTGCACAATACACTCCACTAACTAAAATCTCCAACTAAAATCCATTCATTCAGGTGTGAATGTGAGAGTGCTTTTAAATCACAAAAGCATGGATGTTATCCTGGTCTTGCACTTTGATTTGAATAGAATCATTTTACCTTGCATGTAGGTCTGATATGCTACCTACAGGTTCTCATCAACCCCTGAGAAACGAAAACCTCTTTACCCATCAGCTCTCAGTGAACAAGAGAGCGTTCTCACTTGAGGTGAATTATGGAAATTGGTCCCTGTAAAGTCAATGGGACAGCTGGGATATGCACTACATAATGACCAACCGATTTTAATTGTAGCCCAAGGTGACTTAGGACAGATCTGCATGGATTTCCTCCACAAAGCGTTAAATTGCATGTTATTAAATGTTATAGCTGAGTGCGCTGCAATCTCGACAGAATGACTAGAGCAAAGCGCAGGTTTTACTGCGGAGAGGAAGACACGGTGGGAGCCTCAATATGTAGAAATTACAGTAGCTTCGACATAAATGTCCTGTCCTGTAAATGGTTGATCCTCATTACCATCACAATAGTGTTAAATCCTACATGGTAATTATGTGAGCAGTTACAGCACTTTTGCGGCTATACAATAGCTATATAATTACTATAGTCTATGGTAAATGATGAGACTTCCAAAATACTGAACCAAGGAATATAATGCACTTATTGACACAGTTTTAAACGTCACAGTGCAAACAGCAGGGAATCCCTTAGTCCCAATGACACAGACACACTCAATGCTGACCAACGCTACATAATATATTATATAGCTGGTGTTTATCCATGCTGTGTGTATAGGTCTGGGATCAGAGATGATTCCAGCAGGAAGATACTGACGTTACTTAGGCGTTAATTGCTTTGCACTTCAAAGTCTGCAGTTCCCAGAGGGACGAGCAGCACCAAGACACCATACATATGTATTAATGGGGATTATGATAAGGAAGCTCGGCACATCATAACAATCAAAACTCATCAATTCTGTATGTGCAGTTTTGGTTTAGATGTGTGCACATATGTGAGTGCACTTCTGTCCTTTTTTCACTGTATGCCCAGGCAATACAGTATAAAGATCAAATCTTGAAGGTGGTTATAAACGGCACTGCCTTCCAGCCATGTGCCGGGTGATGAGCAAATTTCATACTTCAATATTCCAGTGACAGTCGAGCTGTAACATCAATCTGACTCCAGCAGTCTGAGGTGGTATCTGAATCATCTGAATTAGAAATTTGCAGTGTATAGGCTGTGTGTGTGTGGAGAGAGAAAGTGCAAGCCAGCGTTTATTTATTTATTTTGTTTTGTAGATGCAGCCTTCTGGAGCAAAAAAAAAAGTCCCTGCAGATCAGATCAGCCAAAATGAATCTCACAGACTTGCATTTTAATGAGCTGCCTTCATCTCAGGCCAATTTGAGGGGGGAACAGTCCCACAACAGCTTTCTGTAGTGCAGAAGAGCGATGTGTGTCAAAATTTTGGTTGTGGAATGAAATCTGACATATTCCGTAGCTCAAAAGAGGCTGTCTCCACCTGACTTTCAAGTTGTGTTCTGAGAGAGAGAAAAAACAAGATTTTTCCTCTTTTTTTACCTGAGTTATCTTGGATTTTCTGACTGGTCGCCGGGCTGACAGGCTGGACCGGCTGGCTGAAGACATGTGTTAACCTCTGACCTTGACCAGATCCTCTGCCCTTGGCCAAGCATGAAGCCGTCCTGGTGACAGCGCCCAGACCCAGACGCAGACCTCTGCCAGAGCGCAGCAGGCTTCCGCTCCCACTGGCCTGGGCTGTTGTCCGGGGCAACAGGGCATCCACAGCAGAACTCCCTTTAAAACTGGCTGATCTTCCCACCTAAGAATCAGAATAATGAAATGAATTAAAAACTATAAAACAGGCAATTACCTTATACATCTTTTGGCACTCTGACAAGTACACTGCAAGAAAAATGAAAAAAATGAAAAAAATGAAAGCTGAACAAGTGAACATATTTTGTTTTTGGTACAGTTAGCCCAATATTGAGTAGAATTATCTTAAAATATCTTGTTCCAATGGCAGATAATAATTTGAAATAAGTCAAATTATCAGACAATGGATTAAGATAACTCAAGATACTCCTACTCAATATTTGACTAACTTTACTAAATATATTTCCCCCTAATAAGATTTCATGTATTGCAGTGTATACAATATTTTGCATATTTAAAATATGATATTATGTAGAACTGGTGCTGAATATTTAGTATTACCTTGCTAAAATCACAGATATGCTGCATGTTTTGTAGGTTGTGATTATTAGTAAAAAAAAAAAAAAAAAAAGGAAAAAACAGCCTGAAAAAAATGGAACGCTGCAAATCTGACATTAATAGCTCTCTAAAAGAAAATGTACCAGGCAGGGGAAAACTGAGATCATAAAATGTGAGTTGTTTGATGTCACCACCACAAAAGTTTCCTCTCAAGGGCATTATCCTGTATAGTGGGCAAAACACCTAACATACTGTACAAGCAGCGACATGTACAGGGAAATGCTGATGATTGTCCCTGTGGGCTTTCTTCTCCAGCATTCATTAACTATTTATTTTCAGATGTTGTATTTGATGCCGTACGAATATGAATGTCAAATGAAGATATTTAATCAGAATCAATAAGGAATGATTTCGAAGTGATAATGAGCAGCCCTTGTGAGAACAGGGATAAAAACGCAAAAGATATGTGATAAATTATACAAGGTTTCACTGCAGGATAGAAGTACATCTGGCCATCTGGTGGGTGGATTATTATGCAGCGTCAACAAATGTCAAATGTAACAGAATATATATATATATATATATATATATATGTGTATGTTCTGGCTGAGAGAATTTGTTGAACAAGAATGAGCATGATATAAAAATACAATAGAATGACAAAACCAGCTTTACTCTTTTAAGGAAAAACTATTTGAAAAATAGCTGTAAAATAGATGTCTATCAAAGTCTAGCAAAGAAAGTAGAGCACAGTACAAAATCAGAATACTCACCTCCGGTGGTGTCCCATAGAAGTCGCCTGCTTTGCCGCCCAGCTTTGGGGGAGCTGTGTGGCTGTGATTGTGGGCATGTGGAGTGGCATGGGTGTGTGCAGGAGGGACGGTGTTTCTGTTCCCAGGGGGCCTGATATTCCGGCTCAGTATTCCTGATGGGAAAATATTTGTCTGCATCTCTTGGTGGTACTTGTCGTAAAGCAGGTTAGAGGCACAGAGTACCGGGGCTCCCCTGGTTTCTTTGTCAGGCTTGGAGGGGTCTTTAGGTGTGTCTTTGGCTGCTTGGCCATGTGTGTATGTGGAGAGCCTAGATGGCAAAGAAGAAACCTGGTAAGGTCCATCAGCAGCCTGGGGCTTAAACTGAGGATTTTTTCTGACGTAGGTGATGATTTTGGGGCGAATTCCTTTAGGTTTAACTTTAGGTGAGGGAGAGCTCTCTTTGGGGCTAGAGTTGTTGGAGTTAGCGGAGTTCTGCTGGTTGTTAAGAGGCGCTTTGGGAATTCCAGATGTGCTTATATTGGTTCTGACTGGTGCTCTCAAACAGGGGTTGCCATAGCCCTGAGCTGATGTCGATATGGCAGGGTTGCATCCTGATGGGATTTGTCTTACCACTCCAGAGACATTCCTGGAAACGAGGTACATGGAGGGTTGCCTGCGCGGTGAGCCCTGGGGTGTCCTGAGAGGGGAGTGGGGAGGGGTAGATGCTCTAGTATCAACCTCAGTCCTGTTGGGACTGGAGCAGTTCCTTCTGTATGTGAGCTGGGTCTGGGGTCTCTTCTCTAAGGTGGAGTGATTAGCGGGACTTGAGTTACGCTGTGTAGCTGCAGTCGGTTGCTTTTCCACAGGCGAAGCCTCATACTGGGCCGCCAGATTGGGCTGTCTGACCTGGGATAATGCAGGGGCGCTGTACAAGTGGGAGAAATCTGATGGTTCGCGTAAGGCCGATCTTGTAAACTGTCTGTTTGAACCATTACTGTATGAATCCAGAGAGGGGTTGGGGTATGGAGGCGGCCCTGTCTCAGATCGATGAGCACTGGGCTCTGCTAAGCTCCTCGCTCTCCCCATCTCTGTCTGACAGAGTGGTCTGACAAGCTGTTGCCTTCGTGGTGGCAGCACCCTCTCCTCAAATCCAGCTTTCCTCCTTTGGCCCAGCCCCCCATCGGAGGACAATCCATTCCTCCGCTGACTGCCCTCCTCCGCTCTGTTTTGACGACGGTCAAATTTCTCTTGAGGATGCAATGGTGAGGTGTTCTGGTTGGCATCTGTAGGGGCTGCCCTTCTTCTAATCTGGACTGAGGTAGTGTTGTTGGGATAGGGGTTGGTCTTGGAGTTGGGCAGAGAGATAGGAGGCTGTGCTTCTCCACTACAATCCAGAGCACTGGCTAGGCTCCCGCTTAGGGAAATGGCTGACAGACTGGAGACAAACACATTTGTCTCAGACTTGGACTCCTTGAGACCTCCCTTTCGTCTCTCTCTGTCCCTTGATCTGCCCGTCCTTGTGTCCTTTCTCTCTATTGACCCTGTCACACATGTGTCTAGCTGTTCAGTGCTATGACAGCCAATCCTTTTCAGTGCCTCTTTGTCACTCTCTATGCTGCTTTCCAATTTGTTGCTGTCATTGTCGTTTCTCCTCGCACCAATCGAAGCAGAGCTGGCAGTTGAACTGGAGGATATGGACATTGGACCCTCATCTTTACCGTCTCTCAAACTTCCTCCATCATCTTCCTCGTTTTTCTCTTCCTCATGATCCCTAATTCCCATGAACGTATGGATCTCCGGACACTCCACAAGCTCAAACTCTCTGAGCTCAGGCACCATGCATTGCTGTTCAGAGTCCCAGATCACTAACGTGTCATGGGATTCACTCTGAGAGACCAAAGGAGGAAGGGAGCTGGTGCTGTACTTGGTGTCCTGTATCAATCCTTTTCCAACTTGGTCGCCGATCAAAGACAATTGATTGGCATTGTTATCCCCAGGTTGGGGAAACTGGATCTGGGTTTTGCTTGCAATCTTTTCTCCTCTGTCAACATTGACCCTCAGTCCCTGAAAACCAGTTGGGATGCTCATGTCGGACCAATGGCAAAGGGTGCAGTCAAAGCTACCTGCAGGGTCCTGAGGCCATTTATGGAGTTACAAAAGTGTTTTCCTTCCCCGTCTCTCCTCTTCAGGGTCTGTGTGATGATGGCTCTTCAGTTGATTCATCCAAGGACAAACAGTCATCTCATGAATTATCCGCCTCAATCCGCCACTTATCTTCAAAATACTGAGTTAACAAAGCTTTCTTTCAGGGAGATCTGAAACAAAAGTCAACAAAGGAAAATGTAAGAGCAAGAAATACCTGCTTGAAAGACACTTTTGTAGAACCATTTCAGTGTTTATCCAATTCCCAAGGAGCCAGTTGAGAGGCTTTATATTCGGGTCTGATTAGCAGCAATCAGCTGTGCATAGAACACAATATTGTGTTCTTTAGTTGTGTGATGAATGAAGGTCATTTGAAAGAACACAGAATCACCCCCTACCTTAAATACATATTTTTCTACCTTCTACTTGTTGAATCAAATCATTTTGTTATAAATTATTTTAACTTCAGTGAAAAATGTGACAATACCTGCAATACATAAATAAACTCAAGGAGCAATAATTTTCATTACTGGAACCAGCAAGACAACAGTGATAATAGGAATGCAATTATGAAATGTTGATGGATGTTCACTGTAGGACAGAAGGAAATTAGATCAGGTTTGTGCAGTGTTGGAGGCCAACTGCAGGGATGTTTGCTTGTGAGAGAAGAATCACCCTGGGGAAGGCTGATGAAGACAGGTGCACAGGAAGAACTCTGAGGGTGTGAAGTGTGTTATAATGAGTATTTTCCCCTCAAGAGGTATAGACAGCAAACTCAGGATTGGTTGAAAACATCTGCAATAAAAATTGATGATTGAGAATTAGTAACAAATACATATGCATGCAAGAAACCGTCTCTAATTTGCCAAAGTGTATGCATGTTCCAGGTGCCATCTAGGCGAGGAGTAGAAACCGCAACTCAGGAAGGATTAATCCATACTGTAGATCCGAACGCTATGGGAGGGATAACACTCTTCTCTCAACGTGTCTCCCCTTGCACTCCATATGGCTGATTGAGCCGATGCCATGATTCCATAGCGCTCAAGAATGCTACATCCTGCTTCATTTAAAAACAAAGAAAAAGTCTGCAGGATGTTCACAAAACGGATTAAAATATCCATGTCACTTGCAGGAGATGAAGCTTTAAAGGAACTGACTGTATGTCCTGCTACTATAAGAGTCATTAGATGAGCATATGGCAGGGAGGGCAAACGTCTGATTTTGATTTGGGTTTTGTCACACCATATCAGTGCAATGACAGCGGTAAAGGTTCAGGGCCTTGAAACATTAAAATCACAAAATATTATAGAGAGCCTTTTTCCCCACCTCATACACATGTAGACTTAAACTTACATTGTAATCAAATCTATCATGTGTAAATGTTGTATCTAGCCACCTGTCTGTGAACATACACATTTAGACCAAGATAGTCATTATGTAGTTAAACATGTGCCTCCAAATTATCACACGGAATATTCAAGTAGATTCCAAAGTTCAAATAGAGCACCCACTCGCTAATTAAATGTGCAGAGGGGGCGTCACTAGCTGGTGCCTTCTCCGTGTGTCCGAGGCAACGATATCAGTTAACCAAGAAAACTGCTAAGACGGCAGCTCCCACAGCCTGTGGCACATTTGATGCCGCCTGAATCGGTGAGGAGCTAAATTTCGTAGAGCCGCACTGGGAGGGGAAACATTCAAGGATACCATTTGTATTCCTGAAGGTCATCTTAAAAGTAATTTTGAGACAGAGAGAGTGTTAAATGAAAGTAAGCTTTTGGGAACTCTGAGATGAATGTTTTTTTAAGAGGTTGCATTACTCAAGGATAAATGTTTAGCATCATACCTACATCTCCATCTAATTGTACCAATATCCTGCATGGGATCAGGTTGCTGTGAGCGGAAACTCATTGGATTAGACAAACAGACAAACAAAATGTAGGATAATTCACTGTCTACTGTCCTCCATCTCTGTGCACACTGCTAATATTTACCCTATAACCAGCGCACACAATCAAACACTTTGCTAATTATAAAATGCAGAGAATGCATTTCGAAGACACAGCGGGGGTGTGGGGGGGGGGTCAGGGAGAGAAAGAGACAGAGATTGCGTCGGAGAGTGAAAGAATTCTCTGAGAGGACATGGTGGCAGATCAATTACGGCTCTGATGGAGCACTGGAGGTTGTGCTGATGACAGCAGTCTTGGGAGGCTGAGCACTAAGCCTGGTCACAGCGGCTGAAACAGAATATGCTTCCTACTGGTGAGGCAGACAAAGCCAATCTGGTGGATGCAAAACAAAATACGACAGAGACCTGTCTATTTGAATAAATCAGCCTGTTGATAAAACATAATTTTTTTTAATGGGGATGCTACAGGAGACATGCATGTGGAAAAAAATGACAGGTTCTCCCTCCTGTCGCCACTGCATATGGTGTTGACATTAGACGCTAAAAGTGAAAGGAGGGCATGTGGGAGCGAACAGATGAGTTTTACCTGGAACATGAATTATGCAATAATGCGAGTAACGTGGGATAAAACCAACCCTGAAAACAAGAGAGTATGTACACACAGCCACCATATTGGCTTTATGAGATGAAGCCAGTAGTGCTCCAAGCAAATAATTGTAGTTCATTTACATTAAAGCTCTATCAGTTATTCTCAATGAATAATTACAAAAAAGATACACAAGCAAGATGATCTGGTAAAATTATGGACCAGACTACTATTATTCTTGCACACGTCCATGTTGAGATGATCTAGGCTGGAATATTTGTTAATGGTGAACTTTGTGTCACCTTATGGTGAGTTGCAACTCTAAGGAGGCTTTACAGGAGGCAAAACCCAACCCCATCGAACGGTCCTGCTTCTGTTGTCATGGCAATGCCACATCCCTGGGAATTGGAGAATACACGTTTTGACCCTCGCGTTTTCTGTCAGTGACAAAGGTCAGAGCGTCAGAGCTGAACGTCAGCCTCATGCTTCTACACACAGATCGTGTGTATACATGTATCAGTCGTGTGCCACTTTCACACCCGTGCACGGCCGTGAAATGCACAGAACGTGCACTCCTCGCCATACCAGAAATAGCCAGGTAAAAGCTGGGGTATTTCTTCCCCCACCCAGGTGCCGTGCATGCATCTCATCTAAGAGCAAACACATACCACTGAGTGGTTAGATGCACAATGATTGCTGAAGAGATGAGAAGGGCAAGGTGTGACGAAAAGTCTGAGCACTGATCAAATTCAGTGAAGGGTTGAGATTTGTGGTTTCACGTGCTGCGCTCAGAACGTATCAAGCGCTGCGTTTAACGACAAGAATGTGACATGAGGAGGAACTCGCTGAAAGTGGAGAGGGAAAATAAAATCTAGAGTGGAGTACAACTGGGAAAGAGCCTTTCTTCATTCCATCCTCTTTTTTTTTGTCCCTGTGACTGTGAGTTGGAGTCTGTCTGTGTGGGTGAGGGAATAAGACAGACACATGAGGTGGGAGAGATGAGACATGCAGATGGATGCAGGGAGGAAAAGAGGTTTGTCGTGGGAGAGGAACAGCGTCTAATTAGGCTGATGGAGAGGCATATATCATCTGAACCTTTATAGTAAGGGGCTATAGAATTCCGTTCATGAAGTGGCACCCTGAAGAGCCCAGGAGAGGAGGGTGAAGTAATTACTGAAAATCCTTTACCATAAAATGCTAATGAAGACTAAACTGCTCCCACTAAAGAAGCTGGGAAGATATTTCCATGTTATACAGTCCTGTTTTAAGTTAACATAAAAAAATAGCAGTAAAGTGCAGCATAGGGTTTTATTCATAGTGGGAGATTTCTAATTGAAAATAACTTATATTTTATTAATATCTCCTATATTGTTAGTTCCTTCGACGCACAAGCTCAGCATGATTGTAAGATGGCGAGAAAATTCCATATGCAGACTGTCTGAGCATGTAGTGACACACACGTCGGCACAAAATACATACATGCTCACTCAGTGTCTTTGTTGTCGGTCCAGCAGCACATGTGGCTATTACAGAAGCCATTTGTCTTCGGTACTTTGCTTTATTCCTCTCCTCCCCCCACAGGAGAGTAGACAGGTTTTATAGCTTTGTAGTCCCAGGGGAAGCCCAACAAGACACACACATGCATGCACACACATCCCCCCTGTCCCTTTTTTCCCATTCATCCATACCTATACACACATACTTCTGGATTCCAGCACGCTTGAAAGCTAAAGAGGAGGCGAGCGTAAATGGACAGAGAGGCGATGTGCGCGCAACTATAATTTATGACTCCTGAGTGTTACCACATCACATAATTAGATTTAGTGCAGGATTTGCATTTAAATGCAGTGTAGCAGTTATCTTTAAATATGAAAGTGCGCCCCACTAATACAGTACACGCTGTGTCTTTGCGCTGCGTGTAATTAATCTCTAATGACATCATCCTTGCATGTCCTTGTGCTCTTTCCCAAGGCTGGATTGCTTTTGAAACACGCGTGTGAACGTCTACCCTCTGCAGAAGTGTCAAAAACATTCCGCCTTATTCTCATCCTCTTGTTCGGAGGAGGAAGAAAAAATAAAGAGAATTCCTCCCTCCTTATGCCATACATTCACTTACTTACAATCAACCAGCAGGATAAAGCTTAGTGAAGAAGTCTATTCAGAAATAGGCTAAGCTTTAGTCATCCTTTCCTTCTCCTCCCATCTCTGTCAATGACACAACACAGGCAGAAATAGCAGTGGAAATGAGCTTAATGCTCCATTTTTCTTCGCAGGAGACACAATAGACGCCTGTAGACAGAATTTTCACAAGTGATGATTCACTAAACTGCGTCTGTGTGTCTGAACCCAGCAAAAACACGCTTTGCACAAACTGGATTATCATCATCAATGCACAGGACAGAGCTGGGGAAATAATCTAGAAATGGTATCACCTAGTCGAAGTGATTGTCGTCCCCGCGCTTTCTGTAGAGATGTGCATCATAAAACAACAAGAGACCGGCACCTTGTATCGACAGTCTTTACTTCTCTGGCAGTTTAGCTCATGATTGTGTTAAATTAAACATGATCCTTTTAGGGTTTCTCATTAGTTTTATGGCTTTCTGAATAAAAAAGAAACTTTGGCTGTTTGTCTCTTTCTTGTCCTCCTCCAGTCCCTCTTTCACCCTAATAATACAGAGGTAATGAGGACAGGGTGAGGTGATCAATCCTGTTTTCATCCTCATAGATGGCCCATCAGAGGACTACATCTGCCCAAATAATCCCATCTATCTCCTGCTCTATCTCCCACTTCAATCCCACTTGCACAGTCGGACGCCTTCTTTTGATTCCCCGGGAGAGTTCTTCTGTGTTGCAGGCAGGGACTGTAACAGGATTTCTGCAGGATTTTCAGGTCAGAGTGGGTGGTCATACTTAACTGAATAAGGAGAATAAAGAAAATCAGATCATCTGCAATAAAAACTGATTAATTTCCTTATAGTGCGTGGGCGAGCAGTGTTTGCTTCCTGCTATGAAAGTGGTAGGAAAATCACAATATGACGATAAAAGGATTTATTAGCTGAGGCCAAATTATCTCACGGCACGATAATATTACGATACTTGGCTAAGTTGATATTGTTGCAATACAGTGATAAAGCAGTAATCGTTTATTTACAAGAACGATATAATCACGATATGAAGAAGAAAAAAAGGCAAAAACAGTACATATGTAATTATTTGCTGCATTGAGGTTCAGTTTTACAGAATCTACATCTTCTGGCTGGGGAACCTGGCTTTATTCTTTTGATATTGTGTCGTAAGTAGGAAATAACGCAATATATGGCAAATAGGGCTGTAAATATATGCGTATTGAAACCGAAGCAGAAGAAGAATCATGACATACCCTTTCAAACTCCTAGTTATCCTTCAATCCAGATCCAGTAACATGATGTGATATCAAGCAGGTACCCACACACAAAACCTGCAGCAGGTGACAGTCAAAGTTGTGGGGCGCTTTGTTGCCAAGTAAACATGACACTCTGCTTGTGGTGTGCCCAAGGATGTATTAATACATCCATAAGTGTGCCTGAGTGAAAATTCTAAACCAAGTGAAACCAGAGATATGGTAATGTGAACCGTAGAGGTTAATAATGAAACAAAAGTGACCGTTTTCACACCCGAGCCACACCACATGGTATCAGTTCAGTTAGTGGAATTTTTTTTTCACTTGCCAGAGTGGATGGTTAGTTGACTTCATTCACCAGCCAGAGAGTCTAGACTGGCAAATTTTAAACCCTTTGTGAAAATGAACGCTTTTGTTTCATTTTTAAGTTCTACAGTTTGCATTAACACGTCTTTGGGCGCCCCACAAGCAGAGCGTCATGTTTCCTTGACAACGACTGGACTGTAGAGTGAGTATGCAGAGTTTCTGTCTTGCACGTGGTTTGATAGTTTATGTGCTTTTTGATCTTTGCAGCACATTTCTTTTGCATTTATGGATCTGTAAATCCTTGCCCCTGCAACATTTATTTTTTTTTTGTGCGTATTTTTGGTTTTGCATAATTTCTGTGTTTGCAGCATTTTGTCGCCCACCATAGAAAGGTCGTCACATGATATGCAGTTGGAGGATGCTTGCAGGTACATTGAACCGCAGGTCAAACATCATGATACCATAACTGAATCATGAGTTAGTGTATCATTACAGCCCTAATTGCAATATCAATATTTGTATCACCTTAATGTGTATGCAAAATTACACATGTAGAAATAAATATGAGTGTCACCTACACACACACTTACACACTCACATGCTCTCACACATTCAGTAACTATCACTGCAGCAGGAGCAGAGACAAAGAAAGAGCTTCTCTTGTTATTTTTAAAGAATTTTTTTGGTTACTTTTACAAATACTGGGAAAGCATCTCCACTAAATCAGACATGCTCCTTCTTCTCCGTCCGGTCTTTTAGCACTCTACAACCTGAGGTTGATAAATAGAAGACGGACGCCCAAGCGAAGAGAAAATTAGAAAAGAAGGAGATGAAGCGAAACAAAAAACAGAAAGGATTTGTTATGGATTCGGACGGCTAGAAACAAAACCGACTGCTGTGGCACGTAGGAGAGGAGAGGAGAAGACGGGAGATGCGAGGCTTGTGTTTATTGGCTCATTGAGCCCCGCGGTTAAAACACAGACTGGATCCAGACAGGGGTGGCATGGAGGAAAGGAGGGGAGAAAGAAAAGGGTGTCTGTCCATGCTGGTTGCTGGTAGCACTGCATTGTTATTAGCAAAGCCCCTCCACCCACTACCCACACTCCTGTCGCAGAGAAAAATATTAACTCTTGCATGGCTGTATGAGGTGACAAAGAGGAGAGGAGGGGAGTTCAATTTAATGTAAAGCTGCTGCAGGCATTTAATGCATTATCTGTAGAATTCAGTGAGGAAGTTGTCAGATGCTTACGCACAGATATATAGACACACACACACACACACACACACACACACACACACACACACACACACACACACACACACACACACACACACACATACACACACAGAAAGGTGAGACAACCCAGACAAAGAAAGGCTGAGTGCAACTTAGCCGGGCTGAGTCACTCCTGTTATTTTAGGAAAATGTGATAAGAGAAGAAAATAATCTGAGGAGAGAGCGAGAAAAGGGGGGAGGGAGGATGGGGAGATTGTAGTTAGCATTGTTATGTGTGAGTGTGTGTATGCATGTGTAATGTGGAAGTGGCAAAGCCCAGGGGTGTAGGGGGGAGGGGGAGGAAGGACCGGCGAAGGATCAATGAGAGGTGAGCAAAGAATAGAGCCAGTGGAGGGTTTTGGGGGTGGTGATGATCTGCAAAATATATATATTTATATACAGTATATGTAATGGATTAGAACTGGCTGTGTCTGCATGAGAGAGAGAGGGATGAAAAGGGATGGAGGTGGGAGCATGGACAGGACGGGGCTGAGAACTCTGTTGGGAAATTAAAAAGAAGCACTGCTCAGTTGGAGGATTCACATTAATGCCGCTGTTCTGACATGTGGGTTTATTTTTGGAAACATGAACAGGGCTACAGGTATCAAGTGTTGAGGAGTCGAGTTAAGAATAGCACAAGCCTGTCCTCATGATGATAATAATAATAATATGCACTTATGCATGGTTTCAGTTCATTCATAGAGTAGCAACAAAACAAGAGATATCTGAATACACAGAATCCACAGATACCTCTGTGCAAACGTCTGCACACGCATGCACACACATGAAAAAAAGGTCTTTCATGTTGACTCCCAATGGGACAGGGAAGTGTGTGTGTGTGTGTGTGTGTTTGTGTGTATGTGTGACATCAGCGGAGGCGTGCCTCTCTGTTCACCCCCTGATGTCCTGCCGCTGACTGCAGGGGAGGAGCTACCGTACAACAAGCTCATTGCCACCTTCCAGACAAAGGCGGCGTGAATTTGAGTGTGTGTTTTCCGAACGCGTGTTGACACCACATTCACACTGAAATCACACACACGTGCACTCACATGAGCAATAGCATCCTCACACTGAGCAAAAAGATGTCTCCAGATTGTATTAAATTTGAGGGATCACAACATGTGTTGGCATAATAACCGCAGCCTCCTCTTCTTCCTGTGCTCTGTTTACACTCATTATACTCTGGAACATTAAAAAAACACACACACTGCAGGATCCATTAGCACAGTTCTTAGAACTAAAATCTTGTACAAGTACAACATATCACTGAGAGGCATACTGACATACTTTTCCTCCCCTCTCTCCTCCACTTATCTTT
This sequence comes from Lepturacanthus savala, assembly GCA_030544235.1. Classification (NCBI taxonomy): domain Eukaryota; kingdom Metazoa; phylum Chordata; class Actinopteri; order Scombriformes; family Trichiuridae; genus Lepturacanthus; species Lepturacanthus savala. Next base: position 23,597,942 of record CM060479.1, on the reverse strand, counting down.
ATTTTCTCCCTCCCTCCCTTTTCTCCTCCTCCTCCGCCCCCTGTATTCTGTCCTATAAAATGACCTTGAAGGTCACACTGGTGCACTACACTCATGGGCCTACATGACAAACTGTCTTATACCTGAATAAACACACACAAACACACCCACACACACATGCACACACACATTCAAGTACATAGACGCGAATAAGCACCTGAGCCGAAGAACTTCACTTCAAACGCGCGCAAGCACGCCGCTGCGAGTGCTTTTCCTGGCAGAGAGTTTCCTGCTGAATTGATTGCCGCTCAGACACTGCAGAGGTCAGATGTGAACGAATCAATCACGTAGGCATCAGCATCTAGAACAGCAGCCACAGCAGACAGCACAAGCCAAGGCCACAGGCTCCGCTGCCCCCGCTTTAATGCTGTGTCAACCTCCACATTAACATGGCTGCGAGGGATCGGGCGAAAGATTTAGCAAAATGGAGTGAGAGGATCCATAAATGAGCAAAGTTCTCTGATATCGGGATCAATAACTGCAGCAGGCAATCCCAATACATGCAAAAAACACATGTTCTATGTGTAAACTCTTGGGATAGAAACGTAAAGATCACATTTGGGAAATGCAGAGAAATTATATCAAGTGTTACACTTGTGCAAACAAATCCTCCCACCCAACCGCCTCAAGGATGAACTGATCATCAGAAACCAATCAATCAGTAGAGTAGACAAAACATACACCTTCAATCTGCTGTTTGATGAGTCTTCCTGCTTCTCTCAGGCCTCCAAAATAGCCTAAAGGTGAAGCTGAGGACATGTGGATTGTTGCAGAAGTAACTAAAGTGCACGATAGCAGAGCCTTTGACTCCGGCTCCCCAGGCTCTGAGCTACATCGTAAAAGGCAGTAAAGAAGAAGAAGTGAGGTGTTTATGTGCAGCTGCCGGCGCGATGCAACTCCATTCATGCCTTTTATCGTGCAAAAGAGAATGAATGTATTTAATAAAAGGAGATTTTTAAACTTTGTGTTATTCACGTGCGACTTTAAAACCTACATCATTACCATAACAGCACTGTAAACCAAGAAATGAAATGCACACTATAATATACATATAAATATAAATAACAACCTACTGCATATATATATATATATATATATATATATATATATATATATATATATATATATATATATATATATATATATATATATATATATATATATATATATATATATATATAGTGGTTCTCAGAGTAGGTTTGGGATCCTCTGGGGGTCATTAAGAGGATTCCAGGGGGTCCGTAGCAAAGACATAGAGTATTTTTACTCTAAGCCTGTCCATTTATAATACAATGACAGAATGTCAATATCCTTTGTTTTAACCGGGTAAAAGATGCACTGAAGAGGCATTAAAATATCAACAAGAAACAGACAGAAAACAACTATAGCCAAAGGGTCAGTCAGACCAAACAGAACTATCTTTTAAAACTGACTAAATTCCTGCAAAGCATATTCAAAGGTTTGCACGTATGATCCTTTTGTTCGTGGGTTTCATACACTTTTTTGTAACAGGACTTCCAAAAGCAAAAAATCATATCAAACCGTGGCCTGATTGGTGTCAGATTTATGGGTCCTTTACATTAAAAGTTTGAGAACCACTGATATACTGTAATACAGCTGCACTTCTGCTTCTATCCCTAAAGCATTTCAGCCCATTGTCTGTCTCCTATTGGAAAAAAAAGGATAGGGAAATTCCTTTAAAAAAAAAAACTGTACATATTTCTTCATACTGAGGCCAGAGATGATCATACAGTCTTCCCACAAATCTGACGACACAATGCATCCACATACACAAAAAACAATTAGGACATCTAAACCAAACGACTCCAAGTGTCACCTGTCAGCAGTGGATCACAGCTGGACTCGGGTCTAAAGCTGAGATAATCTGCGGTGATTCTGATCATTAGCATGAAGCCCACAGGGACCTGACCTGCTCCATCCATCACCAACCTGCTCCTCCCTGTCTCACCTCACTCTCCTGCAGCGACTGCTCCACTTTTTTTTGTTTTGTTTTTTTATTTTTTTTATTTAAATGACCTGACTGCGCCGGGCCTGAGAGAACTAATCAGTCGAGCTTTATTTGAAAATGTGGATCAGAATCTTGCGTACATGGAATAATAATATTATTAATAATGATAAAATATGATGCGACACTTTTTCGGCTGCTGACTGCGTAACAACCGGCGCGTCGCCTAGCATTAACCCGCAGGATGCGTTCAGGTGCGCGACTTACCTTCAGGTTTCTCTGGTGTTGATGCGCTGAAGGATGTGCGTGTGTTTCCTCTCCATCTCCGTCTCGCTCTGAGTGCTGAGGGAGAGAGGGAGATGCTGCGGACAGGAGGAGGATGGGGATGAAGAGGAGGAGGAGGAGGAGGAGGAGGAGCGGTGCTGATGCTGCAGCCGACACCTGGCAGAGAATCATGGTCGGTGCACCCGGGCTTCTCTCTCCCAACCGACACGAATGCGCCCTCTGCTGGATTAGCCTCGAAGTATAATTACCCAAGTATTTTTTTTTTTTTTTTGCCAAATTGAGGTATTTGCATAACTTTACTCTCCTTCAACTGCTGCATCAGCCCGTCATTGTGCCTATGTCACTGGCCACAACACGTATTAGAACCCAGAAACATCTATCAGCCTAAGTTATTCATTTGACTTTGACTTGGGCAGTTTTGATATAAGCAAAATGGCAGAGAGGAAGAAATGCTGTATTTCTTCAGTTTTCTGGACACAAAATGTAATTTCAGTCAATCTATGGGATTAGGAACTGGCTATTTAAACCTAATATAATATAGATATATTTTATATAAGACAGTGCTTTTTAAGTTGTTTTTTATTTGTTAGACAATTGATAAGGGGTGTGTTTCTTTTTGAATATTTGTTCATGCATCCGGTTGAATGTACAGTTAAAATATCAATAAAAATACAAATAAATAATTTTTTCCTGTTTTCCAAAAACATTTAAATATGACTTAGGCAATTACACTATGAGGCTAATGATATGACTAAGATAAAGGTCTAGGTGTTAGGCAGCAAATACTGCTCCAAAATGTTTCAAAAATGTTCAATCTTCAGTGAAATACACAAAGTGCATATTTAGAAACTGAGTCTTAAAGGGGCCCTATGAAAAAAATAAGATGCTTAAAATATAACACACTACATACATATTACACACAAAACTGAAAGAATGGCTTATTTACTTGTTGGCCACCTCTGTAGTGTTGCTGTCACCACAGAAGTATAAGTAAATAGTTACCACTTGCACTTGACTTCTGTTTCTCACCGACCCCATCTCTCTGAGGGGCGTGACCTTTCCAACAGTGATAGGCCAATCACAAGTGGGTGATTAGGACCAGACTTCAATGAATCTGTGATGTCACAACAACACAGTCGAAGCCCACACCACATTCAGATCCATTCAAATCAGCTACACAGGCAAAAAAATCTATCTTGTCAGGTAAATCTCAGGAAAATTGTTCAATATGGATGCTTTAACAGATACGCACAGAAGAAGGAGACTGGCTTTTGAAAATCTAATTTTATTTACAGAAGTGATGCGTGAAGCATTTTCACGAAGAAGGACAACAGACAGACACGAGTCAGACAACACAAAATTTCAACAACTAGAAGTGGTTCTGTGATTATATGTGTATATTCGTGAATGTAAGGTGCACTTCCTAGCTTCATCCAGAGCTTTCACTACATCCTCCTCAGAAGATGGAAGTTTAACAGTTGAACATCACCAGATCTACGTAAGTACAAATCTGAATGATCTTCATCTCTGACCCCTTCCCGGTCCACGTTGGCCTGGATACTCTGACTCTGTCTGCTGAAGAAGGCCGTGAGTTTCTAACTTTTTGCAAGACCCAGAATGTTCATAACCTCTTGAGAATACACCTTTGGTAAACACACCATGTTGACAACCATGATTAAAAAAAAAAAGCTGCAACATCACAACCAGAGGAGATCACCCCTCTTATATGAGGTGACATTGAGCACTGAGCATGTAAAAGAACAACATTGCTGAATGACAAAATACTACAGCTGAGATGACATTTTTTTGTGTTTTTTTTCAGCAAAACATACAGGTAACTTCACGCACTAACAAAGACTTTAGAAAAGGAAAACAAAATGCATCAATAACAAAAAACACAAAAGTATCTAGAGGACATTATGAACTTACCAGTCATCAACAGCGACTAGTGGACTTGAAACATCAAATGTCTAATAATGTGACACACATGATATGTAAAAGCGGAAAAGCTAAGGTTGGCAATTTGTTGAAGCAGCATCAAAGGAAAAAGAAAGAAGCTCTTTCTCAGAAGTTGTATAATTACAGGATAGAGAACGTATATATAAATCTATGTGAATTTATTGCAGAAGTAAACACTGATATTGATGACACTGATATGTAGTAATACATAGATTTTCAATTTTCAATCTCTTCATGTTAATTTAATAGAAAATCTAATGTACGGTAAATTGTCACAGAGAATTTGATTATGTAGTTTGAGTCTTCATAAAACCACAAGTACAAAAAATACTGAAAAAAAAACTGATATGGCTGAATGTCAGTCCATTGAAGAGTTAACATGCACAAATTTAAAATAGAACAGCTGGAAAAGAGTCAGGTATGGTTGATGGAAATTATGTGAAAACGTCACGGACAACTCATTTCTGCCGTTGTCATGCCAACGTCCAATATTTCTCATTATATAACTGCACCTTTCTGCGTTAATAAGGTAAAAGTCATGATTAAAGGAGGTGAATGCAGTGATTTTGCCATATCTGAGCATATATCATTTCAGTCGAACTGAACATGTAAACACAGTATAAAGAATAATGTTTCACACTTGCGTAATATCTGCTGCCACTGAAGCTATGCACAAAAAGTCATTGGGCAAAATAACAAAAAGCCTTTCTCCAATTAACAAATAATTTACTGCAAGAAATATAAACAATATCTTATATACACAATCTTAATTACACATGTTCTTACTTATTGACAGCTACTTTGGTGTGACTGTCTAGAAAACAAAGTGAGTCTAGAGACTCCCAAAACCACAGTGAATGCACTAAAAGGTTCAAACTAACGTGGGCACATTGGTGATCTGCATGTTAGCCCAATTAATTGTTCTTTTAAAGGCTACAAAAAGAGAAACTTGTCTGTAAATATATATTTCAATGAATGCAAACTAAAAAATACAAGTGTGTACTTGATCAAATTCTTTGTAGGCTTTTGCTACATTGCAGAAATTAATCTGAATCAGATTCAAAATCTGACAAACACACTGGAAATAACCAGGTTTAAAGAAGCGGTTGATAAAAAGAAATGTGAGAAAAGGGAGTAAAATAAACAGGGAATAGATATAAACCCAAATTAAACATTCAAAGACAAAAAAAAAGTTACAAGCCACGAATGCAAAAACGACACAGCAGCCAGCACTGTGAACATCTACTAGCGTCTAATGTTACATGACATTAACTGACCTCCAATCAGTGTCTTCACCTGATGTTTGACATGTATCATGTATACAATCTGTCATCAGTATTGGGAAGAGGATACATATATCTGTTAAACCGCTCCATTTAGAATTTAGCCTTTACACCTGATCTCCTCATCTGAATCTTGTATAGATGGAATTCTTATCCTAGAGTGAAACAACTCTTTCTGTTTCACACTAAAACTCCAGCTCCAGCTCCCTGCTGGCCCACCTACAGGTGCAACTGGTGGCTAAACAACCTTGTTCTAATACTGAAGATGGTCAATGATGTAACTGAATGAAGGTAATTATGTAGTTGACAAGCCAAGAGTGTTGCAATGTCTTGTGCAATCTCCTACTTGTCATGATGGACTGTCAAGAGCAGCATTCCAACATCAGTTATATAAGATCTGGCAGATATCCACACATTTGCAACAAGAGAAAGTAGCTATTGGTACCGATCTGTATGTCATACTGATTGTAGTCTAATGTTGAGGAGAACTCAGCTATTTTTTAAAATGTTTTATCAGAAAAAAACAAGACATTATCGTTTCTGACGTCCGGAAAAAAGCTGTTAGCACATGTGCATGTAGTCCTACTGGCAGCACTGTAACACAGACACTCTCCAGGCGATCCAACACCAACAGAAGTGTTAAGTGAAATATTATGGTCTTCCAGAATCTCTGAACCTCCGGGCTTCAGGAGTCCTGGTTTTTGCATGTGAATTATCACCAGTTGTCTGTGTTTTACCCAAAAGTTGAAGGGTAGCTGTGTGTAGGGTGTGTCTGTGTGTGTGTGTGTGTGTGTGTATGTGGGGGGGGGTCACAGGTTTGTGAAGTTTGAAGTCAAAGGTTTTTTTTATCGCTACTGTCAGTGGTGCGCCTGGACTTCTTCTGTCAAAAATACTCTTTCACAGACAGGACGCCTTCTCCGTCATCGTCGTCGTCATCGTCCCCGGCCTCGATGGCACGGTTGAGGAAGGCCTCCTTCTCTAGCGACATGGCTACTGAGCTGTCCCGCCGCTTCAGCTCTGTGACCATGGGCGAGCGATTCGTGGCGGCCTCGGCGCTGTGATGAATGCCGTAGCCGAAGTAGATTAAAAAACCTGAAACAGCAGAACCAGAGGTACAAGAGGTTGTAGTTCAGTCTAAACGAGGGGGAACTCAATGTAGTTCATGGGCCACATACAGCACAATTAGATCTCAAGTAAGTGATTAAAAATAAGGGCTATTGCACCAAATATTGATTTCTGAACTCTTCTTCAGGGTAAACATTAGTGTTATGTTGTTTAAAAATGAATTTGATTTTGTTTCTTTGCATTGTTTGAGGTCTGAAAACAATGTATCTTTTTTGTTATTTTGACCATTTGTCATTTTCTGCAAATTTTCAGTAAATGTTCTAAACAATAATATTTTATTGGAATTTGGGGGAAATGTTGCCAGTGGTTTATAGACTCTAATAAAAATGTTCTTTTTGCTCAAACATATACCTATAAGTAGTAAAATCTGAAAAACTGATCATTTTGCAATGGTCTCTTATTTTTTTCCAGAGCTGTATAATGTTAATAATAATAGCTGACTCATTCAATAGTCATCTTCTATACCCGCTTATTCCTCATTAGGGTCGCAGGAGTCTGCTGAAGCCAATCCCAGCGCATTACGGCAAGAGCCAGCCTATCGTGGGGCACACGCACCATTCACTCACACCTACGGGCAATTTAGAGTCAACAATTAACCTCAGCATGTTTTTGGACTGTGGGAGGAAGCTGGAGTACCCGGTGAAAACCAACACAGACACAGGGAGAACATGCAAACTCCACACAGAAAGGTCCCAGACCCAGAACTTGAACATGCAACCCTTTTGCTGTAAGGCAACAGCGCTAACCCCTGATCCACCATGTCGCCCCAGTCAGCCTATTGTTACATTGCAAATTAAATCTCACTGTTTTTACTGTTTTTTAAGAAGCAAGTGAAGTCATCTCCTGCCTTACGAACCATTTAAAAACCAAAACTGTAAGTATTTCATCTCTGGAGCCCTGAAAGATGCTCACTGACTTCATATATCTGTGAAGAAACAGTACCTGGTCCATTTTGTCATATTTTTAGTCATCCAGTGGGCCTGACTGTGGACTCTTTATTGGGCTGGTTCTGGCCCACGAACCACATGTTTGTACTATTCTAGTCTAAACCCTATCTATCTATCTACCTATGAGCATCCAGATTGAAAATCTTATCCAAGTGCCTCTGTCCAGCTGCATCATCAGGTAGACGTTGACAAACATGCTGATCACCGGTAGGAAGGGCAGCAGCGGCACCTAAACAGTCAAATATCACAGCAGGAGAGAAAAAAGCAAACATTACGTGTAAGGACTAGATGTAGTGCTGAAACAGATCAACTCTAAAGTGTGTGGCTCAGACCTTGAAGGAGAGCATTGTCTTGCTCTCAGGTTGTCTCCAGATGATGAAGGTGAGGAGGAGACAGGCCATGAAGATGACACTGAGGGCTGCAGTGTTCCACATAGCAGAACCGCCCTGCACCGCCAGTATACTGAACATCAGGATCAGCAGTCCTGCAGGAGGAGAACCACAAGACCAGCACCCAGAATTTATTCTGGGCATTTACTGAGTCATGCATCGACTCAATAAATGCATTTTCAATTCTATGCTGCAAAAAATGAAATCTTCTCATCAGGTGAAAATATCTTCTTTTTGGTACAATTAGTCCAATATTGAGTGCAACTATCTTGACTAACTATTGTTTTTTATTGATTTAATCTTGTTTTAAGATCATTTTTAAGATGATTCATTCCTGTTTTGTTAAAAAAACAAAAAAGGAACATTATCTGCTAATACAATCAAATAATTCTGTCCAATTCTAACATCTACTATCTGGATTCAACACAAATACAGACTCAGAAGTAGGGGTGACAATTCATTCATTCATTTCAACAACAATTCCATTCAATTCATGATTCGTGCATGCCGATGATTCAAGGGTGATTATTGATTATATATATATATATATATATATATATATATATATATATATATATATATATATATATATATATATATATATATATATATATATATATATAAAACACATCCATATAACTATATACTATACACACACACCAGTATTGATAATATCGATTTACTACCCTTTGAAATCAATGTTAGACGGATATACAGTATGTCGTCCAGATGGCTAACTTTCTGAGCACAGATCAATATGGTTAGGGTTAGTAGTTAATATAAATCGATACATGGATGTAGTAGATGAATCGTTACAGCCCTACTCAGAGGTCTTGTATGCTCACATACCCATTACAGAAGCACAGATGTTGACAGTGAAGCCTGACAGTGTGGATGGCTCAGAGTTGTCAGGGAACAGCAGAGTTTTAAAGCTGAATCTCTCCTCCATCCCAGGCAGCATGTCCATGCTGGGGGCACTGATGCCGTCAGTCAACTCCACTTCCTCCTCCCGGGTATTAGCCATCACATACACCTGACTGGGCTGCTCAGGCTGGTACCTGACACATCAATCAATCAATCACACACACATGCACAAACACAGATGTTTAACCACTGCAAGGTTACTCTGAATACACTCGAAAGTGGTAAAGCACTTGTAATATCAGAACATTGGTTTATATTGAAGTTGTTTATGAAGAATGTCAGCAAAATTCATTTTATTTATTATTCCAAAGTTAATTAAATGGAGGCTAAACCTAAATATGTACCATTTTGTTTTCAATGGGGTCCTCAACAAAAACAAACACGCGCCTTACAAGGAAGGAAAATAAAAAAAAAATAATAAATTGAATAATGACGACACGGTGGGGCAGGGGTTAGCACTGTTGCCTCACAGCAAGAAGGTCACAGGTTCAAGACCTCCTTGGTCCTGGGTCTGGGACCTTTCTGTGTGGAGTTTGCATGTTCTCCCTGTGTCTGTGTGGGTTTTTACCAGGTACTCCAGCTTCCTCCCACAGTCCAAAAACATGCTGAGGTTAATTGGCGTCTCTAAATTGCCTGTAGGTGTGAGTGTGTGAGTGAATGGTGTGTGTGCCCCACAATTGGCTGGCGACCATCTGGGGTGTATCCCTGCCTCTCGCTGTAACGTGCTGGGATTGGCTCCAGCAGACCCCTGTGACCCTAATGAGGAATAAGCAGGTATAGAAAATGACTGACTGACTAAATAATGACCCAAGAAATATACAGTAAATATAAATATAAATGAAATGTAGTCTGGTTACATGGTTTAATTACTGTGCATAACCTTTTAGCTTCAAGCCGATCGAACTTCAAACTCCTCATACTGCCCTTTCATTCTCTGGCTGCCTGCCACTAGGAATTCTGCGCATTCACTCATGAACATTTGATAACTCCTGAAAAAAATATGCACTGGATCGAGGCCAGTGTCTCCGGTTCAACTTGATATATACGGTCTCTCCTCCACTGACCTGAGCACCAGGACACAGGCAGCCACTAATGTGTAGGCCAGCAGCGTCCCGATTGACATCAGGTCGACCAGGTCCTTCAGTTCGAACAGGAACGCCATGATAGCTTCAAACAGTAACAAAAAGAAGGAAGAATAGAGAGATGGTATGCAGAGAGTAAGACATCTTGTTATAAATGTGATTTATAAGGACTGAAATGTATTTTCGATACACTAATCTAACATTTTCTCTCATTTTCAAAAGGCACAATCATGTTTTATTGTAGGCAGGAAACAATTCTATGCAAATCAAATGTTTGAACACACTTTTTCATTGCTTTGGATGCAAAGGAATCACATGAGCACATAAAAAAAAAAATCTTTACCACAGTTTGCCGTTCCCTGTTCATTCTTACCAGACATAACACCGGCGGTCATGGTGGCCGTTATGGGGGCTTTCCTCTCGCTGACCCGGGTCAGGAAAGAGAAGAGCAGGCCGTCCCCGGCCATGGCAAAGATGATACGGGGCAGGGGGAACATGGAACCTAACAGACTGGGGAGACGCGGGGAGGTAAATATCAGGTTGGGGTGATGCACAAAGGAGAAAAGTAAGAATTGAAAGAGGGTCAGTAAGGGGAGAGAGAGGGAGACGCATGTGGCTGATGAGTTGTGGATTTTGGGGCTGACGACGTGTAACGATATCACACTTTACTGAAAAGCTGCAGAGGCATGATGTCAGACTGAAGATGTTGTGATGCTGGCATGCAAAATTCCTTCTTCTTGAATAACAGGTTGCTCCACATGCAGTTACTCTATGTTCCAATGTATCTCTTGTTACTACACCGTGTGTTTTAGTATGGTATAAAGACCCCTGACCATGTTAGACAGGGTCAGAGACAGTTAGTGATTCCCTTTTCATGCTTGAGTGCTGATTTCTGGCTGATCTTTCTTCAAAAGGCAGTTCAAATAGAATCTGTGAGTGGCAGATGAATGTGGCAGATCATTCGCAAAGCCCAGCAGCATGAAAAGGAGCTTCAGTGAACATGGATGCTGTTATAAAACATGCGTGTTAGTGTCTCACCTGCCCCTACCTCAGAGGCGAGGGTTGCAGTTAGAGGGGTTTTGGTGCTGTGGGGGGCCTGATCGCGGCCATGTACTTGAAAAGCAGCCCGTTGTCAGCCAAAGCCCAGATCACACGGAGCATAGGAAACACAGCACCCAGGAGGCTACCGGGGGAGATCCGGATATATAGTATCCACACTTACACCCACGACAACGCAGCGTGAAACATACATGAGCAGAAACAACCAGCTCAAACAGACAAGGAACATCACAGAGCACACACACACACACAAGCATTTACACGTCATGAGAAGAATCGTAGTTGCAGCCAGGCACACGATTGATATCAAAGCATGTTTCTGTTCACATTCATCAAAGCGATCTGCAATAATGGAGTAATAGGAACATACTTTAAACAAATGGGAGGAGGAAAAAAAGTCAGCGTTTGGGAGAATAAACTAGACATTTCAATATTAAAGTCAAACATTTGAAAATAAATCTCAAAATGGCTGTAATGTTTAGAAAGATTTAAATTGTATTTCAGGATCAGTTTTAGTTATTTTATAATTATATAAGTATCTGGACTGATTGTGCTGAAATTCATGTTGGTTCAGAAGGAGAAACCACACAAACTTGGAATGGCTGGCCTCATTCATGACTGACTGAAGGATGTGGGGATGGAGGGTTACAACTATGTGCAACAAAGAGAGAATATTGTTGCGTCAAGACACAATAAGACAAACCGATCAAATTGATTGATTCTGAATAGATAAGCAACTACACACACTGACACAATGCAGGAGTCGTATGTTCTCCATATTATTTTGACTTGATTTGTAAAATGCAAAAGAAAAATCATCCTCCTCATTTTTAATGCTGGGCCCTAATACTCAAGAGAGCAAGATATAATGCAAATAGTCACCTCAAATGTACATTTTAAATTAAAAAATTAAAAACTATTATAGAAGTCATAATCAAATCAATTGAAGTAATATTAATGAAGTGGTATGTGTTGTATGTATATACAGTAGCAGCCAAGTTTGGACACTTTCTGGAAGGTGTGTCCAAACTGTTTCTGAACACTGTACAGTATGTACACGAATACCACAATTAAAAACAGAATATGAGTAACTTGTGGTGCCTTTTGGTGACATGAGACACCTAATACAGTACTCAGACTGATACAACATTCTTAGCAATGCTCTTATTTTTAGTTAAGGGATCATACTCCCACTGATGTTAAATATACATCTACGTACAGTGACTACACACGCGAGGATGTATGGATGTGTTTGTTTGTGTGTCATGCCTGTGAGAAAGAGAGAGAGGTACATGTATTTTAGGCACAGCAGGCGGCTGCAGGCATGTGGAGGTGCTTACCTAGTGGACAGAGCACAAAGGGAGCCTACAGCCACGGCATATTTGGCTCCTCCCCAGCCCACATAGTTAAAGGCCACAGGCAGTGGGCTGTTGTTGTCCAGCAGGTAGTACGGCATCATCAGGGTGAGGGCGGCGGAAACGCCGAAGTATGCCACGAAGCAGATGAGCAGCGAGGCTACGATGCCGATGGGGATGGCTCTTTGGGGGTTCTTCACCTCTTCCCCTAGTGATAAAAACATGGTTGGTGGGGGTGGGGTCCCATAGTTGGAAAGAGTTTGGCTGGAAAAGTTTCATTACATATTTTTATTACACTGCACCAAAAATCACACTACAGAGATACCTCCCTAGGTTGCAAGAGAAACTGTATGCAAATCATTATCCTATTTTTTTGGAACTGTTGTGTTATTAAGAACTACTGGAAGGAAATACATAACATAACACAAGACATTTTTGGAGCCACTTTAATCTTATTTTTGGACTCATTCTGGAAGGATGGCCAAAGAGAGACTAATATTTATTTAACATTCTCTTATTAGCAGGCAAAACACAAAAACAATGTACAAAAAAACACACACATGTTTGTTCACAAATGTTGCAGTATCACAGATCACTAAAATTGCTTTGGATGTGTTAAAAGTAACTTTTTCATCAAAGAACTCTCCTCTAAGTCACCACTTGTATTGGCTCGTAGGACATTTTGTTCTGGAGGAGACTTCAGACAATATTATTTTCTTTTTTATTATTTTTCTTTTCTGTTGGACAACAGATTTCCAGTTAACATGACTAACTGCAGGAAACTGATATATTTAAGAAGCCGTGTGTGTGGTATTTTGCAACAAATTGAACACAGCCTTTATTTTCACCGTGCACCCACAAGACTGAAACACCCAGCTATTCAGCTGCAGGAGATTACGCAATGGTGCTCCACAGGCGAAAACACTCAGGTCTTGTTCTGGAGTGAAATCACTTGGCGACGACGGAATGTGTGTGTAACGCTATGTCTGGATCCTCTCCTGCTGTTCATGGCAGGTGACAGCCACTGATTAACCCAGATCACTGGAAGGCAGTGGTGGAGAGAAACGTAAAGTACTATATATTGAGTCAAGTACTATTCGTGAGTGCATTTTTGAGGTGTGTTTATTTTGAGTATTTCATTCCATTTGATACTAATACTTCGACAAAATAATGAAAGATATGTATCAGACCCTAGTTTGTTCTTCTTTCTGCTCCCATTAATCTTCTAATGACACCTCAGATTTATCTGGTGACCTTTTGGAGGGGCTCAACCCCTAGGTTGGAAACCAGTGGACTAAACCAAAACTAAACTAAATGTATCTTAAATAGTTCAAATTAGTTCTGCCTTTGGCAGATACAACACTGTCATGCTGCTCTAACACTGATGCTTTATATTAATATATTAAGGGTCTTGTTGCTGTTGCTGCTATTACTTGTTATTTACTACTAGACCTGTTATTTATTGCTAGAACATCTATATTTATTTTACATTGTTGATTTTACTACTTTATCTTATTTATTCTTATTCTATTGGGTTAACACCATGACCACAGAATCAAATTTCATTCACCTCACAAGATGTGATGTAATTGCAATAAAAATCTCTGAATCCTAACCCAATGATGCCATATAAAATAACAGATAACATATAAAAACAACTATTATTATTATTATAATAATAATAATAACATATGACATATATGCCAAATAAGTACTTTTACTTCAACTAGCTCACGCTGATACTTATGTACTTAATATTACATAAGCAGGATTTTGTCATTGCTGTATTAGTACTTTTACTGAAAAAATTGTGAGTTTTTCTTCCACCTCTATTGGGAGGTCAGTTTTCATAAATGTAACAGTGGTAACAGTTGTGTGCCTATGTCTGTGTGTTGAGGGGGAGGGTATGGCTTCATACCAACTTAACGTTAGGTAGCCAGAAAACACACACACACACACACACACACACACACACACACACACACACACACGATAGGCTGCATGTGTGTGTGCATGTGTGTGCGTCTGTGTGTGACAGGCATGCCCCCACAAGCCAAACTCAAGCAATCATTCAGAGTTAATGTCACGCCAGCCAATAAGAATTCAGGAAAAAGAGGGGTGTGGACAGCTGGGGGACCACGGAGGAGGCAGCCTGGGAGAAATTTGTAAACTCTCCAATTTATTACGAGACAGGAACCTTGAACCGAGTGAGCAGATAAGAAACTACACACATTAAAACATGAAGGCCCACACCCAATTATAGGTACATAGCTGTACAGTATAGAAAAACACGAGGGACACCCCTCCCTCCCCCACAAGCCTCACACTGGCATTTTGCCAAGAGCAGAAGTGGGCCAAATGCATTAAACGCCATGTTGCCTCCTCCTCTTATGTAACACTCCTGAATGTTTAGACAAGCTGGGGTTAGAAATGATCCCTACTCCAGATCCAGTTACCCCTTCCCCAAAAAAAGAAAAAAATAGTTGGCAGTAGAAGGGATATGAGAATTAGAGCAAAAGTTGAGCAGGACACAGAAAGAAACAAAGTGTTTTTCTGGTATCGTCCTGCACTGACCTGTAGTGGCGATGCAGTCGAATCCTACAAAGGCGTAGAAGCAGGTAGCAGCTCCTGACAGGACGCCTGAGAAACCAAACGGCATGAAGCCACCCTCACCTAAACGTTCTCTGAGTGTTAGGTCTTCTGTAATACTGGGAAAGGGAAGAAATAAATAATTAAAGCTGAATGAAAGTTGTTGAGCTCTACTTTACAAAGCATTAAGAGAGATGTTGTTTCTGGGACGGCAGAAATGACACATTTTGCAGTACATTTTTTGAACAACTTATTGCCATTCATTTTGCTTATTTTTTATTGTCTTAATGAAGAAAATATTTCTTTAAATTCAGCCTTTTTAAATTCTCTAATATAGGCCTGTATTCCATTAGTGGCATCTATTAGAAGTAATGTTTTTAGCTCATTAGAAAGCCACCAGAACACCTAAAATATCAGGCCATGGCTAGAGTGGGCTGGTCATGTGACATGTACAGTGGCTGAAAGCATGACACAAACAGCAAATCATTGTAGGCTAAGATTGTTTAGCATGGCAGCTGTGGAGCTTGTTGTACAGGTTGGGGCGAGTGATGAGGAGATTACAGGGAGAGATAAAGAGGAGAAGGAGGATTACACAGAATTGGAAGATTTTTGGAGGGTGGTTAAACTTTGGAGCAGTAAGCTGTCTAAACCATTAAGTTGCCTTTTGTTAATGTTGTTAATGTTCTATACTAACTGTACTTTTCAATAAATGAACCTTGTATTTTATAGGTTCAAATAGACACAATTTTTTATTATAATTATTATTATTTTTAATTTTATATTACTTGTAAACATTTTATTTTTAAGACAAATCGCCCAGTCCTAGTATGAACACGCTCTTACTTGAGGCTTGAGTTACTGCTGTTATTGGCTTGTAGGATCTCTTCAGGGTCTATCTGCCAGTTCTTCAACGTGCCTTTGACCAGTCCGGACACCACCATGAAGACCAAAACCAGGATGTTGATGCACGTAAAAACCTTATTCACCATTGCAGACTCTTTGACCCCGAACGCCAGCAGACCTTAAACATAATAAAGACAGAGAAAGGGAAGATGAGGGGCGTGGAAGCACCGATCTGTGCACTTTAATTTTGTCAACTCTGCTGCAGTGCCAACCGTTACAAGTGTTAAAGTTCAAGAGTGAGACACAGCATACAAAGGGCCAGCATTCTTTTACCTGTGAGAATGATTATGATGATAACAGCGAACAAGTCTGGGTATTCTGCCAGTATACCCGGTGCATCCATGGTCATGTAGGCTCTGCAGAACTGCTCTAGGCTCTTTCCTACCAGCTCGTCGAAGGTTGCGCTCCATGCTCGGGCCACGCTGGAGGTACCTGGAAGGGAGATGACTTTTATTTTCCTCTTTGTTCATCTCCTCTTCATGTTTTTCTTTTTCAAAATTTCCTAAGCTACATCTCAACACAAACTGCTTCCTGCACCTGAAGAAAATGGAAACAGTATAAGAGGAAAATCCATGTTGCTTCATGTTTACCGATAACATAGGAGAGGATGAGGTTCCATCCGGTGATGAAAGCCCATAGTTCCCCTACGGTGACATAGGAGTACAGATAAGCTGAGCCGGTCTTGGGAACGCGGGCTCCAAATTCAGCGTAGCACAAGCCGGCCAACACTGAGGCTGACGCTGCAATCAGGAAAGACAGGACGATAGCTGGACCTAGGGAGAGGGATGCAAATCAGATGGTTAAAAAGGTTTCCAGATATGTGACAATACATTTTTCATCATTTACATTAATACAAATGTACCTGAATTCTCACGCGCTACAGCACCAGCTAGCACATAGACGCCAGCCCCCAGTGTGCTGCCCACGCCCAGGGCCAGCAGGTCTAACGTGTTGAGGCATCGGCACAGACGGGACTCCTCCGTGTTACAGTCCACCACCTTCACCCTCAGCAGCTTCTTCCCGAAATTTAGAAGCATCGCCATGGCTTAGTCCGCCCTCAGGGATGGTAGGGGGGAGTAGGTTGACCAGGGTTCAGAGGTCACAGGGGAGAAGTCACACACACCTTAAAGGGAGACAAAGGAGAGAATGACTAAAGGGCTGGAGGCTGTTAAATGAACGGGTCACAACAGGAACAAAATTTTATCCAAGACACCAAAAGTAGCCTGTTGGATGTCTGTGTTGGATGTAGTAGGCAAAAATGAGGAACCCACTATCTAGAACGTCCCAATACCTTAGTAGGCTGTCATCAGATAGGCAAACAGTACCCAGATGGATTTCTACATCCGATCATATTTTGCAGTGTGCAAGTGAACCACACTACGCTATCCCAGAAGTCACAAGGAGGTCAAGATGGTGGTGCTGTGGTACGTTCGAATTGTACCTTTTAACTTTCATATACAAGCTACCATTGTGCAATTCAAGTAGTAGCTAATGGTTAGTAGGCTACGAAGGCTTCAACTGTGTGCAAACATATAGCTTGATGCCACAGTGTTACTAAGGGGATTCTCACTTGTGCTTGACAAACTAATTTACGACACAGTTTCCTGGCTTGTTATGTAATGCAACCAAGATCCACAATGAGTGACTACTGGCCAAAAAAAACAAGAGCCTATAGGGATAATCCATCTTATTAATGGATACGATGCTGACACATGTTACATAACACAATGCAATTCACAGGAGAGGAGGTGAAGCGTTGAACAGGCTGTTCAACACAAAGACGAGTATAACTTACGACAGCGCAACACTGTTTTGAAAGGTGCAATGGGGGCTCATCACATTGTTTTACTGCTATACATACAAGAAGTAATAAAACCTCCACTGAAGGTCATGGAGTACATACAAGAATGGTCCACTATAGAATTCATTGCTTAAAGTGCTCCAGTCTTACTTATTTTTCATAGTGGTTTGTGAAAGTGAATGTAAACTGCCCCAAAATCAAAATTAAACTATTTAATTATGTTACCAATCTGACTCATTACACAGTGAAATAACCAATAAAAAGGCCCGAAGTACTTAAACCTCACAAATCATTCAAATAAAATATGATCAAGCTCTAAACCCAGCCCTAATAGAAAGCAAAATAACAAATGGGCCAAAGTAGAACTGGAAGGTGAAAAGCACTTATTAGGATTTCCCTTTAATTTTGATTCAGGGGTCATATGTCATGCACATTTTGAGGTCTCTGTTTATATTGTGTCTTTACTAGAATACCTTTAAGTGATTCAGTTCAGTTAGGGTCTGTGTCGTGTGCCGCCACATTGTGCAACTCGGTCTGTGACAGTGATCTATAGTTCATTCTATCACCTGCCAAGTACTTTTTGAATGCTGCCCTTTTTCAAATAGTTTCCAAGTTCTACTTCCAAGATGGCTATGTCCTACAAACCATTCAGCTGCGCTCAGGTTATTTTAAGGCACCCTCTTGATGAACCTGCTCTGTTCCAATAGGTTAGCATCTGCTGAAACACAGCTGGCTACTTAAACAAATGGTAATAGTAGGATTTCACTTCTTTTTCTCATTCTTTGCTCAACATGTCAACTTGTCAACAACATCCATACATGTTCAAGCAGAAATAGTGTTTCAGTGGTGCAGTGCAATAGAATGAAAACTGAGGGCCACAAATAAACTCTGCCTCTTTGATTATTATTTTTTCAATGTGATTCTGTCATTCTCACTCAGGTTTTGGATTTTTGATCATGTTTAGCATGCACATACACATTGGACATTATAACTGAATGTATATAAAAAAAATATTTGTCACAACATCATGACTTATAGTCCCTCTTTTAAACCTTTTGTTTCCAGTTTGTGATGCCTGCTGTTCAAAAATATCAGGCTAAAATAAATCCTGATATCTTCACGTTTCTCCAAAACCTATGAAAGACATTAGCCTATATGCTTGTTTTTAGAGGCTGCCATCTATCTAAACTGAAGACTTGGAGCTGGAACAGATTTATCTTTGGCAGCATACCACTTTCTGAAAGACTTGTATATAAATGCAACAGTTTGTGCTCATGAGAACCAGGTTGAGCATATGGGAAGGAATGAGCAGCTGACAGTTCGACATTGGCTCTTCCCTCCAGAGGCCAAATGCAGCTGGATGATTCTTCTCCACACTGACTGTTGAGAATATCCTCTGGGTCAGTAGTCTGCATGCACATTCCCTGCTGCTTAGCTCACATACGGAGAAGTACTACTTCATATTTGCAAGGAGAAATAGTATAGAGGATAGATAGAGAAGAGAGGGAAAAAATTAAGGGTGGGAGTGTAACCAATGTCCTGTTGCAACATAAGTTAGGTTGTGGCATTCTGGTGTTCTGGCAGAAGCCCTGCAGTATGTCCCATGGAAGAGAGGTCGGGAACTGAGTGACAGGATAACACCATGACCCATTTCTAGACAATGGCCCCTCTCCAAAACCCACTGACATGAGGACATTACCAGAAAGGTCATGTGGACAGTGCAACAGTCACATCACACCGCATGGAAAGTTCCACGCGCGGGTAAATTAAGGTGACGGCCTTGTGGACTTATTTTTTTCTTTGCAAGAAACACTTTGCATACTTCCTTCTGTTTTTAGATCTCCAAATATATCATCCAAAATATATATTGTGAATACTATAAGCTGTACAAAGGTCTAACTAACTTTAGTTTGTATACAAACACAGATCACATTAGCAGAGGAATTCCTTCAAACACGCCCCCCTTGCTCTAAGAGATGGGCTACTGAAAACAAGCTGAAAACACTGGTAAAACTATTCCTTTGCTCAGGAATGCGGAATGTGGAATCAGGAATCCAACAAAAACAAAATACACACTTCTAACATTTTTGTTCCACTATATATATAAAAAAATACTTTCCTTTATTAGAAAATTGACTTCTTGCTGGAAGTTTCTTGTTGTACCAAATTTTCCTCCATAAATGCAACGCAACAACACGTCAGAAGATATTAAATCCAGTTGTTGTGCTCATTCGTTCGCTATCTCTCTGTGCGTATGACCGAGAACGACATCACGAGGCGGATTCAATTTTTGGTGCTAGATTTTCATTGTGTGGCGCAGTGGCACACAATGGTCAATGTGTAGGAAACCCTGCATCATATTACACTGTGCCTTTTAATACAGATTATAAACAAAGATTTTAAAAATAAAGTACCAGACAAAATATTGTGCCACATTTTGTTAAAAATAGTATATGGTTTATTGTACTGACAAGGAATTGATGGATGTGTGGAGTCTCTGACAGTCAATGTCTAAAAACTGAAAGAGGCCATAATTGTGTAAGAAGGAATCTACACCCAATGTGTTTTTGCATTTACACGTGACATAATCTAAAAATACTTAAACACATATTTCAAAAACCAAGCGTTTTGAAACATTCCATAACATTCCATGATATAAACGTGACTGCATGGGTGGGAGGTTCAGACATAGAGCAAAACCATTGTCTGAGTATATTTGGAGAACATTTATGTCTCATTCATATGTTCACAAAATGCTAAATGAAAACAGCTGTTAGACAAATACTCAAATTACTGGACTTGACCAGACGGCAGTGAGGCGGCTCAGCTCAGGCTTATATAAATATTCTGTCTGCCTGGATAAATAAATAGCTGCTTACTACAACAGCATGTGTGGCACAACCATTGGAGGTTCATTAAAAAGAAAAAAAAACTCAGAAAAAAAAAATCAAATAGCCATGGGTAAAGTGTAACTGGAATATATACAAACAAAGCGGAAAGTGAAGCAGCCTAAATGAACTATATGACCCCTCACTAACCAGGCCAGCAGGTTGTGCAACTGCTGAGTCAATACAGTCTTCTCTTGATGATGATACTTTTAAAACAGATGGAATTCTAACAATTTACCTACATCCTTATGTGCAGAAATAAATGAATGATAATGAAATACTTTATTCTTAAAGTTGCACACAATGCACAATGCTGCAAATCAATGTCAAAAACACCCCACTTCTGTGCAGAGATCGAGAACCTGCAAGCAAACCAAAAACACTTACTTGCAACCTGCTGCGGGTGTGCTTCACCTGTTGATCAGAGCAGAGCGTTTGAAAGGACGATGGCTGCTGTAGCGATTAAATGGACGCATTTGCTAACTATTCTTCGAGCTGCTGTGAAGAGTGCAGAGTGTTTGACGGCCGCCGTTCTGAAATAGAATCTGGAGGAATCACATGGCTTGGCTATTCCAAGCAGCTTCTCTCCCTGCTTCTGGGTTCGTGGACACACATGCACGCGCTATACATGCACAAGCATGCATGCTCATAATGTAGCAGCAGTTGGTTGACAGTGGAATACTTGATAAATGCAATCGTGCCAGATGAACTCTTATGAAACCACACAGTAACCCAAAAATGTGGCTGTGACCGGTAAACTCACACGCATTTATGTATGGATGCTTTATATGATTTGCTGTAACAGAATGATTATTTAGTAGAGAATACCACAGAAAAAGCAGAAAGTATGGTACATAACCCACTGTGACTAAAGTAGAAGCAGTGGGAAGGACTGGATGAACAGGAAAGGGGGGTGTGATCCTCTAAACCTATGAGAGTAGACCGTTACTTTGACATTGCCTGACAGAACACGTTTCAGAAGGGCAAGAGAAATTTGGCTTGACAGACTCCACACATAAAACTTTGACAGATCTACTGCTGTAGATCACTGTTATGAAATGTCTCGAGTATGGTTTCATCTTGACCTGAATGCAGGGTCCAAAACTGACGCCTGCCAAGCAACGCATGCAGGTAGATTTCCCATTTGGCGAGAGGCGAACTCTTAGAAGGCGATCTGCAATGATGGTGGATAAATGTTTGTACCAAAATAGTCTTGTAATAAATTAGCTGGCATGATAACAACCAACATACATTTCATACATTTCTAATTAAAATAATATAAAAAGTGCTTTTTTTTTGCCAAAAATTGCTAGGGGACTAACTCATTTAAATGAGTTATTTAGAATTAAAATTCAACTTTAACATATTTCATTTATAATTCTTAGATTATCAAAAAATAAAAACCTAAAGTGTGCAAAAAATGTTGTGTGATCTGTTCATAGTGAATGGAAAAACAGCTCCTCTGCCATTAAGACTTTCCATGCTAGGGATTTGACGTATGCAGCTGTGTGCATTGTGTTTTGCACCAGAAATAACCTGAGCTATAGAGCAAGTCCCAGGTGAGTGCTGTTCTTCATCTACCAGCAGTGTGCAAAACACTTAGATTACCTGGTGAACAGCCACATTCTCAGACTGCACTCACTGAATGATTGTATCAGTACTTGGTTTTTACCATTTCATGCAACAATGCATGAGTCAACTGCTGACATCAGCCTTCAAGATATATAAATGCCATTACATTTTCACTTCATTAACCACAACTCTTCACGACTACCAGAGAGAAGAGTCATAGCAACTTAGAGCAACAGACTTCCTTTAGAATATTAAATTCAACAAGTTTTTTATAGCTGTTACTTCACAGAGCTGCAACTGATAGTACTACATATTATTACCTCCACCAAGGAAGTTACGTTTTCGCCAGCGTCTGCCTGTCTGTCTGGTTGTCTGTCTGTCTGCAAGATAACTCAAAAATTTTGGCTGGATTTTTTTTCAAACTTTCAGCTAATGTTGGGAATGGTACCATAAACAGATGAATAAATTTTGATAATAATTCTGAAGCAACCCTGGTTTCTAGATGGCTTTGAATTTTCTGTTTGCATAGCTTAGTCATATGCTTGGCGGAGGTCTG
The DNA here is from genome assembly GCA_030544235.1 of Lepturacanthus savala. Lineage (NCBI taxonomy): Eukaryota > Metazoa > Chordata > Actinopteri > Scombriformes > Trichiuridae > Lepturacanthus > Lepturacanthus savala. The sequence goes on along the minus strand of CM060479.1, from coordinate 23,575,220 downwards.
TGCTCTCAGTGATTGTCAACCTAGACGTCATCAAGCGATAAACGCCACTACTCTGTGCTTAAGTAGGTGGAAGCAGGACGAAATTAACAACCATGGCCAAAAACATGCTCTTTTCTTTCTTAATCTTCTCCCTAAAACATATGTTTTCATGTGCAACTTTAAAATCACCAGATACTAATCACTAGCGTCCATGTTTACTTCTTTAAACACTAAGCATGCTCTCTGCATAGATATATACATATATATATATATATTTTTTTTTTGGGGGTATATATATATATATATATATATATATATATGTGTGTACATATCTGTGTGTATGCAGATATGTCCTTGCTGCATGTAAAACATTTGGGAAGTTTAAAGTTTGCACTGGAGATCACATATGGTAGTCGCATTTAATTTGAAATGTGAATGAGCTCGAAAAAAAAAACGGATTTCACAAAAAAATACGAATTTAGCATTTAGCTCTGCAGTCTGAATGTAGTAAACCAAGTGGTCTGGGTCACATTTGGAAAAATCAGACCTGTGTCATTCAGGCTGTCATTAAAAGATCAAATACAGTTTGCATAGGGGCGAACAAATTGGACTTGGGTCACTTTAGGCTGCAGTCTGAATGCAGCCTTAGACAAGCAACAGCAGCTTGTTTGCACTGTCATATATATCTTTGCCAATTTACTCAACATCATGCAAAAAATAGAGCACTGACTAATGGCTGTTGTCATTTCCCATCCCAGGGAAACTTTGTGAACACCTGATGCCTCTCAAATTTGCACATTAAGATATCACTGTGTTAAAAGGATAATAACCCTATGAGCTGTCTATCAACATTACTGAAGTATATTTAATTCTTATGATGGCCTAGTGCAGGGGTTCCCAACCTTTTCCAGCTCAGGGCCCACTTGGAAATCTCCTAAATGTCTGCGGCCCACCTCTGATCCAATAAACAATACAGAAGCAAATGAATGCATTTTTAGACCACTTTGCTATTTTAAAGTAAAAAAAAATGGCAGGAAATCACAACAGGACATATTTATCCTTTTGCTGTAACAATTCAACATTTAGGCCTAGGACTAATTATGGAATATGCATGAAGCTCACAACATATTCAACGATACTACTTATCACTTTTACACTAATGTCAACTTATTCACAGGGAAATCATAACATGCCATTTTTATCATTTTAATGTGAAAACTTCAACGTCAGAAGTAGAATCTTGTTTATACTTCTGCTCCGTAGCTATGGCGTCGACGCAGACCCGACGTCACCTCCAAAAAATTCTGACGACGTGTTGCATAGATGCAGACCGCAAGGGCTGTGATTGGTCAGTTCAGTCGTGGTGGTCTACAGTCGCCTCCACAAACGGCTTCTCTGTCACTTCCGCTTCAAGACTTGCAACAAAATCATTTTCTCTTTGATATCAATGAGCTACAAACACACATGCTACATCCTGGTTGTTTGAAGGAGGATTAGGACCAGAAAAAAAAGTCTGGTACAAGAAAAAAAATGAAAAAAGTCCAGTATAAAACCGAGAGAAAAACGAAAGAAGAAAAAAGTCCGGTAAATACAGTCCGGAATGTGTCAAATAAGGGGAAATGTGTGTTTTTGTCTGTTTTTTGCAATAAAAGCATTTTCTCTTTGATATTGATACGCTCTGATACACACATGCTGCATCCTGACACAAGAATGAAAGAAAAAAATGTCAAAAGAAAAAAAAAAAGTCTGGTACATTCAGTCTGGAATATGTGTTATTTAGGAGTATGTGTGTGGTTTTTTTGTCTGTCTTTATGTGTTGTGCTGGACTTTTTTTTTTTTTTTGCCTGGCGCCTATGATATTTCAATTTTTAGAAAAGGAGGAGGAGGAGGGCCTCAGGTGGGCCGCGGCCCATAGGTTGAAAATCACTGGCCTAGTGGCATCTAAATTAACCAGAAAGCGCAGTTACAAAGACCTTATCTTATAGGCTGCAGTGGCACGTGTAAAGACAGCAACGTGTTGTTGTTTGACGGCTGGGATGGTGACCCGTCTCAAACGTGCCCAGCTGTGTCACCTTGAGCTCTTCAACAACGTGTCAGTCAGTCAGGAACAGGCAAAGTCATGGGCTGCACCGCCTCCGTGAGCACAAATCATATGAGAAATGCAGGAGCGTTTACACTCAACAAATATATCATAATGTTTCCCAAATAAGGAGTATCTGCAACTGTCAGACATCAAGAGATTTAAAACTTATCTCTGAATAAAAGCCATGAAAAGGGTACAAATATGTTTTGTAAAAGAAAGAAAAAAGATCCTTCAGTGTCCTGACCTTCACAAAAGCTCTGTAGCTGAACTAAGTGAAAGGTCTTGTCTTTTTGTTTCCTAAAACATGTGATTATTTCTCTGGCCTGTGTCCCAGACTCAGGGAGGAGGACGACAGCAGTGAATGATATGGGACCTTTACCACTGCAGCCCCTTTGCTGATTAGTTTTCTAGAGTTAAGATAATTGGGCTGGATTAACTGTCTGCACTGGCCAAGGATGGGAGGCATCCGACATATTCAGAACAACATGTGCCACTCACCAGTATGTTATATAAGTATGAAGATTTGCATGAAATTAGTCCTTATAAGCGTGTAGGTTTTATATTTGGTTCATTGTCAGAATCTGAGTCTGTTTCTATTTCATTGACTAATGATAATTATAAAGAAGGTTTTAGTTGTAAATGCATGTGTATGTGTGTAATACTATTGCCCAACATCGTAATATGCTCCTGATCCATGTTATGTACACACCGTGATGTATTTACTACAGCCACAGCTGCTCACATGTTGCACACTGCATTAGAAGGTCAGTCAAAATCCATCACCTGCAACTTCATCTTCACTGCAAAATTGTCACCTAAAGCCACAGTTGAGAGAATATAGAAGTCCATGCTGGTGTCTAAGAGTTTACATTCAGGCAATCAAACAGTTAGCCTGCAGCAGCAGCGAACAGGAAATGTGAAGCCCTCTCCAGAATCAGAGAGAACCTGGAAAGCTTCCACACACACACTTTTCCGTGCTATACACTACATACAGGCCACGTTCCATCTCTGCATTCAGCAACTAGCCCGCTCGTGTCCCACTTTCATACCAGCTAAAGTTAGACTGACTAGAGATGTGATATGGTCTGATAAAATGCCAATGAGATACTGGGTTATTTTTAAAATATATATTTTTTGAAATTTTGGAAATGGAGAGCTTTTATTAATTTAGCAATTTGGGTCACACTTTTAAAGTTTCAGTGTGTAAGATGTAGCTGCATCTAGAAGAAGAGACTTGGCAGAAAAGGATGGTGTTATTCGTAAATATGATTTATTTAGAATTTCTACAGTCGCCCAGAAGGGACAATCCAATCCAAACAATAGCTTTAGAGAAAACATTTTCTGTTTTGTACAACTACTGTAGGTTCTTCCACTTGTTGGGATTCTCAGTTGGTTACAATTTGAAACCTCCCACTAGATGCAGCCAGAAAATTACACACTGTACCTTTAAATGTCCAGTGCTTACGATTTAATGGCACTGAGCAGAACAGACTTAGCACAAATGGAATTCATTATGGAGGCTAAGTATGTTTTAATTATCAACATTTTCTCAACACTAAATTGAATTTTTTGCCAGTTCCCACAATTTTAACACAAAAAAAACACTTGCCAGTCTGCAAAATTGCATTGCAATTTTGGAGAAAAGCCCCTGCAAAATAAAGCAGTTTTGATCTCAAATAACTGTGTAGGATCCTGGAGGAACCGATTAGTACATGAGTAAATTAAAAGAAGGAATGTTGTGCTTTTATTACCTTATATGCAGCCTTGGGTCTCCTTCCTATGGATGCATTATGAGAATTGGATACCAGACCGAAAAACAGCCGCTGTTCATTTCACTGGAAGTTGCTAGCCTAGCGGTGCATACACTGAAAAACTTCCTGACTTCTGGGTTTATTTCTGCATTATGTGACCCATAGAGATTTTCTGGGCATTAGAAAAGCTCCCCCCCCCCAAGACATTTATGCTTACATTTATGCTATGCCTACATGAATTAGTGCTTCTGTAGCTAAGTAAATCATCTTCTGCTACCTGCAGGTCCCACTACGTCATCAAAATGGCGGTCGTTAGGGGTGGGAAAGGTGCAACAATTCACACTCAAAATGTGTGTAGTGTAGTATATTTTCACACATTGTCCAGTGTGAACACACGTACATGAAATATTAAGTGTAAGTGTGCAAATGTGAGATTTGAGACGCGAAGCCTGCCATATTTCTACGGTAAGAAGGGACAAATCAAACATCGGCGTCAATTTAGCTTCTGATTCGTTTCGATCTACAACCTGACCACAAGATGCCGCCAGAAACTACACGCTGTACCTTTAAATTCTTTGCTTTTATTAAACGAAGCCGAAAAATATTTATACAGTATTGTAGGTGCGTTTTCAACAGAACATCAATAACTTATTGCCAACTTATTCTTTATTTTCTGTTTTTTAAGTCGGCGTCTGCTGCCACTTGCTACTATCAATCCAGTCTAGACCCCCCCCCCCCCCCCCCCAAAGATCGTATAGATAGTGTAAAAGGCGATAAAGCCACAGTTAGACCCCCCCTCACTCCTGTAGGGGGACAGTAGCGCTCACTGTGAAGTTAAAATGGGGCCGAAGGAAGCGAACACCATGTGTTTACACGTCGTGGATTTTCAGCTCACTTTTACGCGAGTGTATAATCATAACACGTGCAAAACACGCAGTCTAGCGAAGGTACATACACAATCAAGTTTGTCAGAATTACTTTTTGTTTTTTAAACCAGACTTTGCATGCATGTGACTGTGCAGCAAAATGCAACAAAAGTTAACACAGTTGTCCTTTACCTTGCAAACGCCGCGTATAAGACGAGGTTCCAAGACATTGAAAACAAAAACCCATAAGATCTTACAATAAAAAAGATGGGGCAATGATATCCAAAACTGCGTCCATACACGACGGTCTGCAAAGTTGTGTCTTTCTTCACATGTGGTGAAGAGGAATTAGTTTAGCAGCGCATTGAGCCGGAGCAGAGGGCACAGATGCAGATACTCAGCCCCGCCCTCTACTTACTACTACAGCTCTGCTACAGCCTTAAATACTGAACATCTGCCTCAGGAGACTAAGGTCAACAAGGAATCCGTGGATGTAAATCCTAACTTTAAAAGTCAGTTCTCGTGTGTGTGTGTGTATATCTATAAATAAAGGATTTGAGTCTTAAAATACTTTCATCTTTCAAATTTACATTTTATTCACAGTCAAATAAAATACTAAAACAAATGTCTTACAAAGAGGAATACAAAGCACTCAGGGAGTCTGTAGGTGACATCTGTAGAATGAAAGGGGATGAAAAAAGAAAACAAAAACAACCATACAAAGTGCCTCAGCCTGTGTTTGGAGACTTTGCTTGCGTGCATTGTGCAATGTACCTTTTGGCCAGCAAGAAAATAAAGTTCTTTTGGCACATACAGAAAAGAGCATGTGAGAGAAATTAGTTGGTTGAGCAACTTTTTTGTTTTTTTAAACTGACAAATGTCAATATAGAGATTAGATTTTTTACCAAAGAGATGTCAGTAACCCATGTCAGAAAATGTTAACGCCTAATAAATTATGCATTTAAAATATCGCCAGCATGTAGTCTGAGTAGTCTCTTTGAGCTGACAATACAAGGCTAATTTCAGCATCAGTCTTGCGTTGATAAGTGAAGGAGAACACCGTTCTATACATTATTCACAATATTTACACCAGAGTTGGTTTGTTCTACCTCCTCTCTTGAGTCAATGTAACAATAATTGTGGAGTTTTATTTTAAATCCTTTATGAACTTTTTTTCCCCAGGAATCCAACTTAGTGATCCCAAACCATGAAATGTGCTGAAGACAACAAAAGATGAATGAAAAGCTGCTGATGTCACGTCCTCTCCTACGACTAGGCCTCCAAATGAGGCTTGAAATCTTTAATGCCATGTTCTGCTGCCACATTGATGATGTGGTCCAGGGCGTTCATTTGGCCCAACATCTTCACGACCTCTTTGATTTGCTCCCTGTCGGCAGAAAGGAGTTAAATTAGAAGCAGAATGGACACATCACTATATCATCACAACCTAATTTAAAAGAGCAGTCATCCAGGGACACTAGTAAGTAAATCATTATTACATAATTAGATAAATCGGGCTCAACTTTGCACACTATTTATTCCAGCAGATGGTGCTATGACAGATAAACCCTCTAAAGCAGTGGTTCTCAAACTTTTTCTACACCAAGGACTCCCAAACTCAAAAACTAGACTCTGGACCCCATCTGAAAAGAATTTTGCTTTCAAATGTTTTATAACAGAAAGAAACCAAAATTATGGAGGACTAAAACCGCTATGATCAAAAAATAAATGGTTGAATATGCTTGAATTTATTCATTTTTCCATTTAATTAATTACATTGATTTATTTGTGCATTTTTTTTCCTTTGCACATAAATGCCATAAATTTCCTTTTTACATTTCTTCCCCAATATATAAAAGGGAAAGTACTATTTTAAATAAAATAAATCTTGGTGTAAAAAGAAAACAATGTGAAAATATGTTAATCAGAAATTAAGGTAATTTATTTACTTTTAACTCTGGCAGTTTCAGTCCTCCATATAAATGCTCCACAAATGTGTCATTGTATAGTGCTGGAAGGAATTCTAGTGCAATTAAATGATTCATCCTTTATTATTGGGACCCCCTTGCATCTCTTCAAGGACCCCTGGGGGTCCCAAGACCTGCACGTTCAGAGTGTAGCAGGGCTTCTTACTTGGCCACGCGTCGTTCCATATCAGCCATGCCCAAGCTGCTACGGTGCAATGAACTGGCCAGGTGGGTGAGGTAGCGACAGAATGGCTCCAACTGAGGCAACGTCTGCTGGCCTTTCAGCCCAGAGAACCACTGTGGTGGCAAGCAATCCACCACCTGAAAAAAAGGTGCAAGACAGAACAAGGAAGAGTTGAACACTAGCTCTGCTGTCACCCTGTCTAGAGAGTTTTTGTTTGTGCAGTTAGAGCTGCCAGCTGTAATAAACACAGGGAGAAGTGGCAAACAGCCCATCACACTGACCTGGCCTGTAAATACCTCATATCTCAGGCAGGATCCACTGTAAAAATCTATTTTTATACACCATGGAAGTTGTTTCCAGGAGAACTAACAAATAGACAGAAATGCAGTGGGTGACTGATAATATCTCACTAGAAACCCATCAATGACATGCAGGCAATTAAAAGCTGTAGATATTACACAGTATGATTTTCTCTAAAAGACTAAACCTGTGAACAGATAGAACAGAGTGTTAGACTGAGAATCGGGTGTCATACTTGAAAATGTGTTAAAGAGTGTGTCATCTAATCCAATTTCCTGCTCTCTATGCCACCTCTTCACATTGTGATTAACAATGAAACCCCCTCAATGTCGATAAATGCAAAATATGTAAATGTGTGTCGTGGCTCCCTCTTGTTTGTTTCCCACGGCTTGTCACATGAGAGCAACAGGGGTGTGTGTGTGTTAGAGCTGTGAAAATGCATTACTGTGGTCATGTGACCTTATAGAGCTGAGCTCATATTGCAAAAAAAACAAAAAAAATATTTTCAAGCAAAATATTGTGCTAGTGGAAGTCATAGAAGTGTGTATGCTTAAACAAACATTACTACACTCAATCCAGCTCAGGATTGTCCATTTAAGATAGGTCTGTCTTAATTAATAGAATTATAATTATTTCTTGGCCTGGGTGCTTGGGATATCTACAGAACATGCTCAATTTAATATTTACACAAATGAAAGTTGGCAGGGTTAGGGTTAGTTGGCATCAGATTTAAACACAACTGATTATAATGAACCTCTCTTATGTGGTGATGCACATACATACATACATACAGCTGATGCCAACCAGAGAGATGAAATCATTAGATTTAACAATGGTGACAAATTTCCTCCTCACAGGAGGTGCGACAAAAGCTGAATAGACAACTGAAAAGATGTGATGATAATTAAACACACCATAAGGTGATGCAACTTTCACAAGCAAACAACAAAACCACCCATACTGCCACAGCCCTATATTGAAGTGTCTAGTTACATGCTGAGAATGGTTTGTGCCAGGATGCACATTTGTGGCACAACAAAGGAAATCACACACCAACTCTGAAGTCATCTACATGAAATATGGCAAATTGTTGTCTATTATATGCCAAGATGTAAAGTTTATGAATGGACAATTAATTAACTGTATTACCACCTTTCTAAACTGTGCAAAACCAGGCAAAGGTAAAGCAGACCGCAACGTTGTCTTTGGCCCAAATACCCATGAGATATTTTTTTTGTTTTTTTATTTAATCATTCAAAACAATTAATTTATCAAGATTAAAAATAAGTAAATAACTACTGACTGACAAACTGAATAAGCCAGTTAATTAGAACAAGCAGGCTGATTATATGGAATACACTGCATCTGTTGCCATATGAAGCATGAAATGGGGGAAAAAAAAAACTAAGCGTGTATCCTACCTTCTGGCATTTCTGGACATTGTCCTCGCTGGTATCCGTGGTCTGCAGTGCAGAGAGGATGTATCTGTTGAGCGTGCTGTCTAAAGCCAGGTCCCTTAGACAGGAAGTGGATAGGATCCCTTCCCACTGCAGGATGTTGCCAAGCAGCTATGCACAGAAACAACAGTTAGACTGGACACATATTGACCAGGACAGCAACATTATCAATAACCAGATTTCTTCAAATAGAGACCTTTAATGACCTCAATAGCCAGATTTATTCAAATAGAGACCTTTAATAACCTCAAGTGTAGAAGGTGCCAGGCTTTTATCGGAAGCAGGCTTATATTAGGACTTTTATTACAGTACATGATTTGGGTCTCCTCTGCAACGCTGCAAAACTCTCTTTGAACCTGAGCCATGCTGCTCAAGTTCACTTTCTACTATGTTGTGGGAAAGTCATTCACTTGCACAGATACCATGTAGTACTTCAAATGTAACTACTGCCATCTTGTGGCACTTGACTGTTACTACAACTTAAAACTGGCTGAAACATTAACATACCCGTTACTGTAATCAATGTCTAAATGACCTGATGATGATCATTCTGAACATTTTTGCACATACCTTCACACAGGACCAGAATTGCCTATGGTAGAATAAACAGGGTCCACAATTTTTGTTCTCCAATACACTGAAAAAAGGAAAAAAAAATAGACTTGGTAAGTTATCAAATTTCATTCATACAGACTGAAAGAGTTGAAACGGGACTATACTCAATTTTAACAATTGTGTCACAAACTTTTTGGGGTAGAGTGGCAGGAAGACATCTTCATCCAGTGTCCGCCTGGTCCGTAAGACGACTGTTTTCAGGAGCTCCTGATAGCGAGAAAAAAAATACAGGGAACTCTTGACAATTCTTAAATAATTAAGCAAGTGTGAAATTCTGGAAATTTTAAAAGTTGGAAACTTTCCATGGGAATTAACAGGAATATCTGGGAATAAATCCCAAATTTATGATATTGAAGTTTGGTCCTTAAGAGGGAATTTAAATCTAGTTGGAGAAAATATATTGTAGCATAATCTTGGCTAAAATTCTTTATTTTCATTTTATTGACCTGTAACAATACAACATCACATCAAGTATTTTAAAGACCATTCCAGTTTAACTATTTTTGTTGATGCCTTTGCATATGTGTGAATTTTGTGGAAAAACATTTGTGAAGAATGCCACAGAAACGCAGACGCTTATTTCAAAGTGCCAAAAATGTCCTCAAGGCTCAAAACATTCAGCAGATAAGTGTTTCCAATTTGAAATATTTCCAAAATTCCCCATCTTAGCTTCACATAGAAGGTCTCTGGAAATTTACCAGACATTGTCCATCCCCTTGCAACCCTATGTGAAAGTAATCTATTATTTTGTAAAAGGAGTATTGTAGAGGAACATTAGGTGTGGACGGTACCTGAGTGTATTGGTTGTCCCCGTGCAGCACCGTTGGGTAACCTTTAATTAGTCTGTGAATGAAGCCCACCAGCCCGGCTGTCTGGCTGTTGGACAGCGGATCCCACACTTGCTCTGCCAACACTGACAAAACAAACATTTAAATGCAGATGACACATTTTATTGCATTTCTAAAGCTTTTTATAAGGTGCAGCTGTATGGGTTTCCATACCCGTCAGTTTGGAGATGATGACCTTCTCCACAATAGCAGGCAGCAAGCCAATATCCCCGTCACTTTTCTGCAACGTGCTGTGCTCGTCAAAGCCGTAAAAGAGCAGCGACTCGAACCAGAGCATGTACTCGAAGTTTGCACACTGTGCCTGGAAAGGCACAAAAGATAAATGGGTTCCTGATTTCCCCCCACCATCCCATTTCTAAAAGGCAAATATTTCACTGAAAACACACATACAACAGGCCTTACCTCAAGAGGGTTCCATGCAATAAGCTGCAGACGGACCAAAGGGTTAAAGAGCTTGGGCAGACAGAAGCCTATGTAAGCATCTCTGTAGCAGTCTGCATACGCTCTCCTCCACACTTCAAAATGGGATTTGATGCAGTCAAGGGAGTGAAAGTCCTCTACCACATCCTCAAATACTTTCTTACATTCCCTGATGATACGGTCTAGATGGGATAAAAGGCTTTGGTTAGACATGATCTAAATAATGTCTTACGTGTGTCAATTAACAACTGATCGACAATGAGGACAATTTCATGGACAGGTTTATGCTGTTATTCTGAAGCAGTTACATGATGTACCTCTCTCCATGTTGAAGCTGGTGATGTCAGTAGAGGTCTCCTCATCGTCAGATGATAAGCCTTCTTTATGCTCAGCCCTCTTTCCGTTCTGCTCCCTAGCTTGACGCCGTCGAGTTCTGCAGTCAGTCACAAACGCAGGGGAATTAAAAACAAGGACAGAATTTGTGACAAACTAACAAGCTTAACTGTTAGCCGACTCTGGGCAAAAATCTATGTTTTATGAACTTGCATTTTTGTGAACTAGTGCAGTGCCCATATGAAGTATGTATTCCTATAGAAAAGTGGGAGTTGAAGTAGATTTTTCATGTTTGGCAGACTTATGATATATCACTTACTTCATACATTTTGCTGTATACTCTAAAGACCTGGACATGTTACTGTTATATGTGAGTTTGACCTCAGATTCTGTTCTTTTAGTTGACAGTACTGGGATTACTCAAGGGTCTGTAAATGCATCTTGGAGCAAGACACAGTAGAGTGTGGTTCTCCTCTGTAAGAAGAAAAGATGTCAGCACTTGTGTGCCATGCATAAGCTATGTCTGAAAGCGGATGTTGATCTGACAAACGGATACGTGAGGCTCAGACAGATATTCCTTGTATTATAGATAGATAAAAGAGTGCAAAGCTAGGAAAAAAGCTTTTGGCATTTTCATATTCTGAGGCCTTAACAAAAAAAAAAAATTCTGTACAGGGGGAATAAGAGCCTATAACATAGAAAAAACAAACAAAAAGTAGTAAAAAAAAAACAAATAAATAAAAAAAACTGTTTGAGTGTGCATCATACCGTCGTGCCTCTCTTTCTGCTATCCTCCTCTGGCGACTGTTCTCTTGGAAAGCTGCACGGTCTCGACCGAAAGAGTCCAGATTAGGAGCCATGACAGCTTTACCTGCAAGAGACAGGAGCCATGTTAGAGCTAGTCATGAAAAGCTGAGACAACCCATAACCTTATACTTATTCTGGGTACTTTACTAATAACATAACACAAAAAAATAATTTAATCATCCAAAGTGCTTAAAATAAATAAGATGGGCATAAATGAAACTCTTAAAATTAAAAATATGTTAATAATGGTGACCTGAACTTCGTAATCCATCACATACTCCCAACAATAAGGCATCATATTCACATAATTTTGAGGCAACATTCATTTTCTAATCACTTACCTGGCAGCAACTTCCTACTTGTTACAGTGAAAGTGACAGATGATGACAAGTCACTTAGAGATCATTCTTTTGTCATCTTTTATTAGTGGCTCATAGCCACCTGAGGTGAGTTACAACCACCCAGCTGATTGTGAGACTCAGCCATTAAAGAGTAGCGGAAACAGCTCCTCCCAAAAAACATTTCCTGTGTACGTACATGCTCACTTTCTCAAAATCAAACCTCAGTCACACTCATGAGGGAAACATAGGAGGGTGTAGTGGGGGAAACACGAATGTCAACAGAACACACACCGACACTCACACCACAGAGAACTAACGAGGCTGTTCAAATAAATCATAAAAACCTTCAAGATGGACTGACTTGAAAGGCTTGCAAACTCCGCCGATTCATCTTTAATATCATCCTGTCTTCTCTGGACAAGTCGTGAGGCCCGTTGCCTTAGTAACTGGTGCATGGCAGCCTCCAGCTCCAGGACAGCAGGTACCTGAAAGATATGATGCCTTCTGTGACCTCTGACCCAAACAAAAATCAGGGTTCCGAGTCACGGGGATGTCTTGCTGGAGGGATAAGAGAACTGTGATGGATGAGAAAATACTGGAACCAAAATATTGTCAATGTCCGGTGAAAACCTGGTGTCTCTTTAATGCCAAACTGCCTTAAAGAAAGTTTGGACACTATGGATTTAAAATCAGGCAATTTAAAAGATGAAAACATTGCAAAAGCAAGTGGCTGTAGTTAACTGCCTTATGAAGATACTGCATTAAAAATAAGAAATTAGAGTTAAAGGGGTTTTACCCAACACTGACAATGTACAGTTCCAGACTTGGTGTTATAGCGTTAAACTAAGTCATGCTGATAATAGTTGATTAGTGTCCCGTTCCACAACTGTTTTGTGCACCCAAGAGTCCCCTAATAGGGTTAAAACACACATTAATGTAGTTCTGTATTGCTGCAGGACCAAGAACAAAATCCTATGGTTAGACATGCAGTTCATATGGATTGACAAAAATATAGAATGTCTGGGTCAGACATCTTTTAATTATCCATTACAAAGTTGTGCTCATCCTTTGTGTTAAGACAACATTGGCGTTAGGCTATGTCATTATATAGAATTTTACAGCTCAAACTCATGATTACAAAAAGTGTAAGAGTAAAGCCTAGTATTTTCTTTCTGTAGAAACATTAGCAAGTGTGTTGCTAATATAATACATTAAGTTAATGACACTAATCAAAGCAGTGGTCAACCACCTGTGAATCTATTGTGCTCAGTGTGACTATTTTTCAGTCATTTTGATTTGACAGCACTAAGGTTGATAATAGTATCTTACATAATGATTAAAATCAAAAAATGTATACCATGACTCAATCAAAGCTTTATTAAATGTATTCTGTTTTAGATTTTATCGCTTTAAAAGTCCTCACAATGTGGTCAGAGATCACAAAGACACAAAACAGAAAAAAACAGCTAATCAGACAGCAGATAAATTCTCCCTTACCTTTTCACTGAAACACTCAAGCAAGTCTCCAACATACCCTCGCATCTCTTGCAAGAATTTATATTGATCTGCATTGTCATTGGACGAGCCCTCCAGCTGCTGGATGGCGCTCTCAGAGGCAGCTAGGTCTTCTTCGATCCGTTTGTAGCGATTGGCGTTTGCATTGTGGCCTGCGTGCATTTGGCTGAGCCTACAGACACATATGCATACAGGGAAACCATAAGGATGAGTACGGAGAGGGTCAGTTAGTCTAATCTTACTTGCCGATATAGAAGAAGCATTTGCCTTAGAGTTGAAATTAATACAAACATAAGGAGCATAAAATATGGCACGCCTGGTCATGCAGGAGTTAAAATTAGGAAGGCTACAGTAAATCCCGTCCTGCCCCAGGTATTCGCTCCCTGGCCCATTAGATCAGCAGGATGCTTTGCTGGGTCTCCGGGACCACAGCACAAAGAGAAGGCAGCAGCTGAGATGGAGACTGACATTAGAGTGCAGTCTTCTACTTTACCTACCTATCCTGTAGGCGCTTCTTTACCAGATCAATGGATACTGGGTTTAGATCACTAACAGAGGCCCCGTAGTGGACAGAGCCATTGTCTGTTCTGCCAGTTGTCTTGCTGGTCTGTGGGGCTACAGTACTGTAGGTGAAGGGCATGCTGTATGATGAGCCATAGGGCTGGCTCTCGTAGCTGTTCTGATAGTAGGCCGTGTTTTCCTCTGGTTGGCTGCTTTGGACCTAGTCAGAGACAAGAACACACATTGTTTTATTACTAAAAATAACAGCACTGCTGTTTTCTACTACCAATTAATTCAGAGTGCAACTGACGGTTATTTGCATTATCAATGAACTGATCAGTATTTTTTGGGATTAATCATCTCTAAAATACACAAACATTTTCCAGAGCTTTAGATGAGGTAATTAATTGTCTTATCTGACTAAAAGTCCAAAAGCTATTTGATATACAATGATATTAAAACAGTGGACGCCAGCAAATGTTTAAATCAAAGATCGGGCTGCAACTTTAAGGTTTAGATTTAGACTATAGAATAATTTGTGGATCATTTTTTCCCAATTAACAGACATTATTTTTGGAAAAGCAAAAATAACGTCCTCATCCATGTCTAGTTTTTTCCACAACAGTCTGCAACCCAAATGATATTACGTTTAGCGTCACAGAAACTAAAAAATAGATTAATTTAATTGATTGGCATCTAATTGAATAATTGTTGCAGCTCAATGAGAATTGATCAATTATCAAAATTATTGTTGATTTGATGACATAACACATCCAATTAAATCAAATATTTTACACCTTTGCTTCAGCTTACCTGTGGTATGCTGATTCCTTTTCGAATCTGCTCCTGCTCCCATCGGCTCACCTCTTCATCCTGTCCAACTGTATCCAGGGCTTCGTCGTCACTTCCCTCAATACCTGGACATGTGAAGCAGATGTTTGTGTCTTAATAGGAATCAATGGCGAACAACAGTCTATGATTAAAGTTCAACAAGCAAACTATTTTTTGTAGGGTACCTATCTCTTCAGCTATCTTTTGCCTCTGGCTTTTATTCTTGACTCCGCTGAAACGGATCCTCTTCTCCTCCTCGTCTTCATCATCGCTGACATCTTGGTCTTCACGTTGCAGTCGTTTCTTCGGGGCTTCTGCCTCTACCAAAGGGGCTTCGCCCCCCTGCTCTCGAGCCAGTTGTCGCCGCTTTCTGGCAGCATGGATGAATGCTGCATCAGGGATCTCCCCTAGAGTGAGACAGAAACAAGTCCTGATACTCTTGTACACACATACCAAAAAATAAATAAACACACATGCTGATAATCCCTGTTATATAACACTCTGGAACAGAGCTACTAACACAAAGGTTCATATGAGACTGGTTGCATCAGAGATGCAAGTCTACATACAGTAGTATTTAAACATTTGGACCCTTTCTCGTTCCGTGTAATTAGTGTAAATCAGTGCGTCTACACATTTGGCTGGGTCCGTATTGACCAACTATATAATTTTAGGTGTGCATGATACCTGGTCTCAGGCTGCTGAGGGATGAAAGCGTGTTGAATGATGCTCCAGCGTTGTTGCCCTTGGAGACTTGACTCTGGCCCTTTGCCTCGTCGTCCTGCTCGCCAGCACTGTCCACCTCCATTTCTTCCTCCCCCTGTTCACTACCTGCTCTGCTGGTAACTTCCTCTTTGATGGCAACCAAAGTTTGAAGGAGAGCATCTAGGAAAAACAGCAGCACAAAAATTTGCACTCCATGATCCAGGTATTTGGAACAACTACTCCGTTCAGACACCCCGACAGCATTGATGGTTATGGAATCTTGCAGGTGCAGCAGGTTCTGTGATCAAAGCAAGCTTGTGTAAACACTGATAAGATGCACAGACCTCACCACCAAGTCTGTCAATGTATCTGCAGATAATGTTAACACTCTGCCATTGGGGTGTTGTTCTGTTTATCCAACTGGTTAGTACAAAAAGATAAGGATGCCACTGTAAAGTAAATATCTTTAATAAATCCCACAAAAAATATCTGAATTTGAGCAGAAATGTTCTCTAATAATTTTATCTATCATACAATAGTCCCCAATTTAATACAGATTTTTGATGAAAGCAAACAATTACAACTTACACTAATAAAGACGATCCTTATATTTAACCCCATCATGTGGTACAACTATATAATTACAACTTACCTTCATGCATAACCTCATACTCCATTATGACAGCTGATACGACAGGTGATATATAAGTGATATACTGCGGGGGACGGCGGGATAACTCACCTGATCTGATCTCCTGTTTAACGACGCCAGACTTCTCCAAATCATCCTTGTACTCTTTCTTCAGCTGTTTAACAATCTTCTTGCTGTGATTGGATTTCTTCACTCTGAACACCTCGGACTCTTCTGGTTTACGAACAGGTCATGAGAGAAAGTGAAATATAGGACAAGTTAACCACGCACGTCAATATTAATAATAATAATAATAACTGAGCTTATCAAAAACAACTACGCTAGCATTAATCCTAAAACCTGTCAGAACAACACGTTTTCTGAAGATAGCATTAAGCGGCTAACGTTAGCGAGGTTTATTAAGTTACCTTCTTCGTCGTCGAAACTCAGCAAACTCGCTTTCGTGGGACCCGGCGCCACGGCCGCTACGTGATCTTTGCCTTTCTTCTCTTTCTTGACGGCTTTCAGACAAGTGACGCTGGCCTGGAAGCCGTTGCTTTGGTGGCTGTCCGGACAGCTAGGTGCTCCGCTAGCGCCGTAGCTGGACGTCTCCATAAACGGGATTTCCTCCGCGACAGGCCCGAACGATGTCGGCGCCAACAGCGGCTGCAGACCGTCCTGCTGCTGCTCGTCCTCGTCGGACTCATTCCTCCGTCGGAAGTTAGCTCGTTTCGCCTTCTTGAACATGGTGTTGCTCCGCTAAATGCACCGGTGCATGCTCTACATTAGGAAACTGTTCTCAGAACCGTGAGAAATGATCCCCACTCTCCCAGGCAGCCATTTTCTCTCAGATAGTAGCGTGTTTCTTCTTCGTGTTCACGAATTAAAGCGGAGCGCGTGCGTCGCTGGTACATCACCGCCCCCAACTGATCTAAACTGGGAGGGACACGTCGTCTTTTCGTTTACTACCACCTACCGATATTTACACTACACTATAAAGTGAGGGATTAAATAATAATATAAATAATAATTATACTACTACTAATAATAATAATTACCCAAACCAACCTATTTTAACTCATTAGTAGCTACTCTTTTTTTAGGTTTGCAAATATAGTTACTTTTTTTTTTTCTCTATTAAGACAAGACAAGGCAAGTCAATTTTATTTGTATAGCCCAAAATCACAAATCACAGATTCGCCCCATTGGGCTTTAGAGTTTGTACAACACAACATCCCCAGTCCTTAGACATCACCATCATACAAGGAAAACCTCCCTAAAAATCTTGAAAAAAAAAATGGAAGAGTAACAGAGAAGGGATCCCTCTTTCAGGATGGACAGGTGTGTAATAGATGAATTGTGCAAAGGATGGAAACATTACAGTAGAAGAGGAAAAGTTGAGTATGACATTAATAGATAACAGAAATATCTTTTCAGTGCTTGTGTGTAAATATTGAGGTCTGTTCCTGCTAGCTGTGAAATAAAACTACCCGCTCATTCTTTTGTGGTCTGGCCTCCTCTTTGTTGCTGAAATCTGGCTGAACACAAACAGTTAGAAATGTCTCCTGTTGTGATGTCACAACAGGAGTTGAAGTTGATAGGAACCAACTCTGGATCCATATAGCCACCCTCTCCTTTTCCAACCTACCCTAGCTGTCTGAGGCATGTTACAACAGAGTGGGAAAATTACACATCATCCAGATACTCATAGTGCAATACAGTAATTGTCAGTGTGAATGTGCTTATGCACTTAAAATAGGCAAGCAAAGGCAGGTTAATTTGTATAGCACATTTCAACAATGATGTATTTCAAAGTGCTTCACAAAAAACATTAAAGCATCAAGATACAATTTAAAAATAGATAATTAAAAGGGGAACATTTAAAATGAATTAAAATAGTCAGTCATTTTCTATACCTGCTTATTCCTCATTAGGGTCACAGGGGTCTGCTGGAGCCTATCCCAGCGCGTTACGGCAAGAGGCAGGGATACACCCCAGATGGCCGCCAGCCAATCGTGGGGCACACACACCATTCACTCACACCTACGGGCAATTTAGAGTCTCCAATTAACCTCAGCATGTTTTTGGACTGTAGGAGGAAGCCGGAGTACCCGGTGAAAACCCACGCAGACACGGGGAGAACTCCACACAGAAAGGAGAAATTGAAAAACAAAAATTTAAAACAGTTGATTAATAATCAAAAATTTGAATTAAAACAATTATAACAAAGTTATAGTGCAGTAGAAAATAATAAAAAAATGACATCAGCAATAGGTAGCAGCAAACAAAAGTCTTCAGCTCTGATGTAAAAACAGTGAGAGTTGCAGCAGAGCTGCAGTTCTCTGGGAGTTTGTTCCAGATCTGTGTGGATCTGTGAGGCTAAATGCTGCTTCTCCATGTTTAGTCCTGACTCTGGGAACAGAGAGCAGACCTGTTCCAGACTATCTAAGAGGTCTGGATGGGTCATAAGGGATCAGTGCTTTAAAAACCAGTAAAAGTATTTTAAAGTTAATCTTTTAGCAGACAGGAAGCCAGTGCAAGGACTTCAGAACTGGAGTGATATGATCGACTTGTTTAGTCTTAGCGAAGACTCTAGCAGCATTTTGAATTAGCTGCAGTTGTCTGATTGTGTTTTTAGAGAGGCCTGTAAAGATCCTGTTACAGTCTACTGAAAATAAAAGCATGGGCAAGCTTTTCCAAGAAATAACAAGAGTAAGTGCACAAGTACATGAACAAAGGGTACAGCTGCATGCATTGTTATATTGTTTTTAACATTCTGAAGGCAGCATCGTTTGGTTCTCTGGTACATCCATGAAACTGTCATAAAACACACCTGCAATTTCCGTTTATCTCCACAGGTGCCATCAAAGCAAATATGCAACAGAGATCCACCAGAGATTGTTACTTTTAACTTAATTTAATAAATCTAAATTTGCATCCACATTAGGCACATTTGTACTGTTAAAGGTTATCTTTGTCTATTTGTTATCTACGACTTGTCACCAGCAAGATCTGAGCTGATCTTGCAGAGGTATAAAAATTAATTTAGGTAATCGCGTGAACATTGACCCGTGGAGTATGATTAAAATAATTTCCTCTTCTTTCTGCGTGCATGCCAAAAAGAAAATGTAGTTGGTGATAATCACATTATAGGTTTTCTCTGTGTGTGCTATGTTTAATAGAACAAAGGCATGCATAGCTCCGGAGATCAGGTGCATCATCCAATAATCAGAAGGTTGTTGGTTTGATTGCCAGCATCTCCAGTCTGCGAGTCTAAGTGTCCTTGGGCAAGATAGAATGCCAAATTGCTCTAACTTTTTTTTTTTCCCACAAACTCATTTTCCTCAAAAATGGTCTCCTTTCATTTTTAGCTCTCCTTCATTCACCCCTCATTATCTCTGGGCTATTTCTTTCACTTACCTACTTACACATCGACAGCCTTCTGAAAAATAGTCTGGGGGAGATGAAAGAAGCGAATGTATCTCTGAAATAACGCCTGATTGCAGGATGCATGCGGTACGTATGCCGACATGTTGACAAATTTTTTTCAGAATGGGCGAGTTGAGAGGAGCATATGTCTCTTCTGATGGAATCAGATAATATGTATTCAAGGCTGCCACAACGCTCAGCTCCTTTAATAAATGCCAGACATGTGAGCTGCAGTTAGTGAGGGTCATTACAGAGCCATTACTTGACACACTATAGTCTATGCTGGGGTAGTGATAATAACTGCCGCAAATTAAAGTGTCACCACAGATGAAGCTAGAGTGATATGTTGCGATTAATTAACATCAAGATGACCCTTTGCCATTAAAATGATAATTGGAGATAAATATCTCCCCATTAATGGTAGCATTTCGGTTTTATCATCCCAGAGCTCCCACCCCACCCCCCGTAACACACATCCATCACTGAGGAGTAGCAGAGCAGAAATCTTTGTAATCCCAAGAATACTAAATCAATTTCCACTGGCTACATGATGGAGTTGGTAATTTCCTGTTTATGCCATCAAGTAAATATCAGGGGAAGCCAAGTAATGTATCATCTGGATGTGTAATGGAGCATCTTTGCACGTTTATTAAATCTGCATTTACAACGAAACGGATTTAACTTTGTATGAAGTCTGGAGAGGGCGTGTCCTTTGGTATGCATTGATAGGAGACACAAGTAGAAGTAAACACATTTTCCGTAGCAAAAAAAAGCCTGCTGTGTTTCATATAATTCAATATGAGGTCAGGATGCATTGAATGCCAACTGTGCAGTTTCAGAACAATGTTAAATAATAGCTTGTGTAGCATGTGTCCTCCAGAGGATTTAACATGTTCCTCCATTTTCCAAAGTTTAACTGGTCACTATTTCACCATCCCTGGCATTCACAACCCATTAATACTCATTTGATCTGATAGCCTTTAAAGTGCTGGACGATCAGCCGCAGCTATGGTAATCAAATCTGTTGTAACAAGCCAGGAAAGACATCTACCAGTCTCGATCCCTGAGGGAACAAACTCTTTTCATGGCAGATATTTTTGACTTGTTATAACGTTGATGAAGGCTGCAGGATGTTTCGGTGTGCCACTCCCACAGCTCTGGTATTTTGTATGCTCTACAATTAATAGAACTCAACCATTATTAATGTTATCAACAAGTCAAACGTTAGTTTCTTGGCAAATGAGACACACACACTCGTTAAGTGCTTTTAACCAGAGGATGAGCATGAAATGTGACTAAAAGCCACTCGGGGGCACTAAAGCCCCTCACAAGAGAGAGGCTGTCTCCTATTTGTGGCCAAGGTAAGCTCAGAGTTCACTCATGTATAAATGCTAATGAAATACAATGACATTTCCTGATCCAGCGAATGTATCTGAAACAAGCCAGCATGAATATAGATGACATCAATACCGCAATTCAAAAGTTCATGAGGCTCATCAAATTACCCGCTAAGAGGAAGCTTCCACTATGTGACCATTCCAGGTGATTATTTGTATAAGGACGAGCACGGTGATTTGCATGAGACATACATCACTATTTGTTAAGTTGTTGTGGGTGCAGGGGAGCGTGGTAAAGCGGTGCACAGGATGTCTTTCTCCTTTAGTGCAGCAGGTGATGCCACTTTAAATTGCCCCCACAGGATACGGTAACTGTAAAAGCAAAGTTATAGAAGCAGGGGTTTCATTTGAACTGATGGAACAAACATCAGGGTTGAATAACCCGGCTTATTAAATACACCGTGTGCATGTCAAGCAGTAATGAAGATGGAATGAGAACAGAGAAAAAGGCGCTTTAATGGAAGGGCAAGAGGATCTACACCTTCCACCTCTTACTAAGCACTCCCATTAACGCAAGCTTATGTATATTATTTCAGAGAAAATTAAGATGTCCAAACTCATCAGTCAATTTGTAGAACAAACACTGTTAAACTACAGGAAGTCAGATTTACTTTAAATTGCAAATATATCACATATATATCATCATATATCAAATAAAACCCAGAAAAGTCTCTGTGTTTTTGCTTTCCTTAATGAAATTGTGTTTAAATAATAGAGGGAGCTGTTGCCTCACAGCAAGAAGGTCGCAGGTTCAAGACCTCCTTGGTCCTGGGTCTGGGACCTTTCTATGTGGAGTTTGCATGTTCTCCCCGTGTCTGCGTGGGTTTTCACCGGGTACTCCGGCTTCCTCCCACAGTCCAAAAACATGCTGAGGTTAATTGGTGACTCTAAATTGCCCGTAGGTGTGAGTGTGTGAGTGAATGGTGTGTGTGCCCCACGATTGGCTGGTGACCATCTGGGGTGTATCCCTGCCTCTCGCCATAACGCGCTGGGATTGGCTCCAGCAGACCCCTGCGACCCTAATGAGGAATAAGCAGGTATAGAAAATGACTGACTGACTAGAGGGAGTCGATTCTTCCTCTAAAGACAGATATCTAAGTTTGGAATTAGCTCTTCACATGTCCCAGTGCTCTCAGGTAATAGCATCCTTTGAAGACAGAAGATTAACACTGTGATACAAGCACACATGTACAAAGCTGAATTTAAAAGACCGCTGTGGATAACTAATTATACTTATCTCCAACACTGAATCAGGACTCAGAGGTAAATTATGTTTAGACTTTCTGCGTTATTTGTGCCGGCGGAGTGCATTTTATTCCTCCGAGCAGATGTGTAATAACAAGCGCACGTGCCGATTTGTACCGGCCGCTCGCGCTATCAATCACTGAGATGAAATCAACTCTGTTACCAGGGACACAAGCTATTTGAGCACAAATGGACCCAAAAGCACAGGAAAATGCATAGGGACACTTATTAAACCCACAGACAGGGACTGTCTGAAAAGACAGTGGTTTGATCAATGAATTAAACAGCCCCTTTTTCTCATGTTTATGTGTTTTGTATGTATGCGACATTGCATGATACATTTGTGACAATCTGAGCTGTTTATGTCCAGATTATATGTTCATTTTAGGGGTTACTCCCCGCTTGTGTATACTGTAGTGACCTCCAACTGTTTCCTGCATGCGTTATTATGGAATTTGACATTACCGATTTCTTGCATCTTTTCAACTCCCCTTCCCTTTGGCTTCCTTTTAGAAGTTTACCCTCTTCACATTGAAGCCATTTTTTTAGATGGAAAAGTGGCAATATTAACATTATCTACTGTGTCAACAGCATTACCTTTCCTCTCCTCCAACCCTCAGCCTGACTCTGTCTTATCTATCACTCGAAGTAACATCAAACCCTAATCACTGGGCGACTTAGCTGCAGTTACTGTAAACATTCTGTGCAAACAAGGAGCTCTATCTCAACATTTGCTCACGTGCACGTCCACACACACACACACACACACACACACACACACACACACACACACACACACACACCACACACACACACACACACACACACACACACACACACACACACACACACACACACACACACACACACACACACACTCACTCCTCTTTGCATACATGTATCTCCAAAGACTGTACCCTCCTCTGACAGCCTCTCCACTCCTGGCTGTGTTTTTTTGTGGAAAGGAGCCATAATTAGACTTGTATTGTGGATTTAAGAAAATGAGCACACTATGATCTGTAACCCCTGACAAGCGAGAAACAGAAACACGCCATCAGAGACTTGGCGGCGTCTGTGAGAGGCGCCGTACAGCACCTGTGAGCAAAGCAAATGAAGATTAAAAGTTGAGGAAAGGGGGGGTGGCGATGATGTGCCTGATTAAAGAGAACACAGAGAGAAAATGATGATGTTTAAACTCACTTTGAAGCCTCAAACTGGTAAATAAATGATGCGCTCAAGACGACTGGAGAAATGGCTGCCGCCGCTGCTACACCTGCGGCTCAGTACTTAAATATTCATTTCCTGTCATAGTCACATACTCGAGTGCGTGCAGATCTTATAGGGGCGTGACTTTGTGTGTAAAGGATGTGCATGGAATGAGAATGATGTGGGCTACATGAGACACCGCCACAAACCGCTGTTTTCAAGTGTACCTATGCAAATTTTTTACAAGAGAAGAGAATTTGGGATTTATTTTCTTTCACTTTAATGATCAATTCAAACATCTTCAAAAACCCCCTGCTCATCAGTGGACAGCGCAGCACAGAAGAAGTGAAAGCCCTCCCTGCTTTTCATCTGCTCCCTTATACCATTCTTTCATCTCTGCAATGTTCATAATGGTCCAGAGATTAGTAGTGGATGTGTTAACTAAACTTCTCATTTGGTGGAAAGGGAGGGCACAAAGACACTTGTTTGAGAGAATTACTGCAGGAAAAAATGAAAAAAGGGAATTTTCAATGTGGATATTTAGAAGATGAAAGGGGAGTTAATTCAGGGAGGAATTTCGACAACATTTTACTATGAACTAAAGTAATAAGGGTGTCGTGTACACACTCTCAGCAGCAGATGTTCCCAATTGACACTGGTCGAATAGTTCATTGAATAGAATGCCGTGGGTAAGTCTGGATAGACAATAAAGTCAAACTCCATTAACTTGATGTGATGGATAATATTCAGTACCTGGACTAACACTTCCTCACGATGCTCCATGCAATTTGCATGAAGTTTAAAATAAATATTTGATCACAATTTAGTACATTTCTCTTTAGTTTTCCAATCCACTCTTCATTACTATCTGCTGATTAATTATTGTATCTGACAGCTCATTAGGCCATCTCTCTTAAAACTGCTTGACCCTGGATCGACCTCTCATCTCTCCATCTCATGTTTTTTTATTTCCCATTCGCTTCTCTTTTCCGTCTCTTCATTTCCTAGGCAGCGTCTGTTTCAGACAGTCCTTCAGGGGCTTTTCTCTTCTGTCAGCCCGAGTACAGATATTTCAGCACCTTGATTTCAGAGTAATTACATAAGGATAAATGATGACTCTCCCCTGAATGCATTTCTCCCCTTCTTTCTGTCAACCCATCAGGAACAGGACCCGAGGCAGTGCAATCACTCAGAACTACGTGTTCTCTGCAGGAGGGAGTTAGAATCTCCCAAAGGTTTACAAGTAAAGACAAAAAAGACTTTTCTTGATTTCAGAGTAATTACATAAAATAAGCATTCCACCTTTTTTTTTTTTTGTCGAGCCGACAGGAACAAGACCCGAGGCACAGTAATCACTCTCTAGTGCTCTACAGGAGGCCGTTACAATCTTTCAAAAGTTTACACGTTATTTATTTACTTTTCCAGTCTTCATTCATGCAGGGCTTTGGCTGCACATGCATGCAATTTTTTTTAGCACCATACTGTGTCACATTTATACAGTTATATAGATTCCCAGCAGGGAGTTGCCAAGGGCAACCACAGTTTTTCTGTTTGCCACGGAGCAGCTCCACTGGAGCACCTGGGGATTGCTCATAGGTACTTCAATAATAGCGAGAGAGGGACAGCTCATTTACACCTGACCCGAATATCCTCACCTGCTTTTCAGTTTCAATCAAACCCTGAAGTACACTTTTCTAAGCTTTAGGATACTCCTGGTCATCATTTTAAAGTTATGTGGCCTCTATAAAACTGTGAATTTCTTAATAGGATCTGGGCCGTGCATGTAGAATATTGATAAAACTACCACACCAGTCCTTTGACTTGAGATTTTTTGATTCCTGTCACTTCAGACACTTTTGTTCTTGAAGGCCAACTCTCTCTCTAAGCTCTATGAAGTGTTTCTGTGAAGAGCATCACAATCCAACCTGGTCTTATGTTTGATATAAAGCAGGTTTAACAACAGCTTGAAATTCCGAGCATGTATGGGACATTGTTGAGCGATACACTGGGCCCATGGTAGGAATAAAAGAAAGTCCTTTGAGGGAGCTTAGGATGAATAAAAATCAGGCATAACTTCTCCCCTCAGGAGCACATCCAGGCTCAACAGGGGTAGAAACATACGGCTGCCCCCAGCAGAAGGCCTCACACCGGGGTCTTGATTTAATCAGTGCCCAGCAAGGGGAGAGGCCACGCAGGCAACAAAGCTGCCCTCCAGCTTTCCATCCTCCCGCCGTCAATACTCCCTGTAGGTTGACCCCGGAGAGGCCCGTTCCTCACCCTCCGCCCGGGCCGTTTGAAGATGAGAGGAGTTGAGTGTGAGGGGAGGGACGGCCACGAGGAGGAGAGGTAGATGAAACCCTGGTTGTTCCCTTTGAACTGCTAATCACTGTGTTTAAAGCTGACCTCGGTGCCGGTCTTTTTCTGTGTTTGGCTCATTAAAATATGTACCCTCATAAAGGGCCCAGATGGGCCACAATTTTTACTCAGTCAAACACCTCATTTCTACTTCCAATATCGAAATTATAAGTAACAGGTGAAAACATTGCATGAGTCTTTAGGAGATATTTTATTAATTGCAACCAATTTACATTGATTTGCTATTCCTAATCTCTCCATAAAAGCAAGGAGTGTCTGTGTGTTTGTGGCTGGGACTTTTCTGTGTGGTGTTTGAATATTCTCCCTGTGTCTGCATGGGTTATCTCTGTGTTTTCCAGCTTCCTCCCACAGTCCAAAAATATTCAGAGGTTAATTAGAGAATCTAATTTACCCATAGGTATGAGTGTGTCAGTGAATGGTGTGTGTGCCCCACGATAGGCTGGCGTATCGCTGCCTCTCGCGTGTAATGTGCTGGGATTGGCTCCAGCAGATCCCCATGACCCTAATGAGGAATAAGCGGGTATAGAAAATGAATGAATGAATGAATGAAAAGTTAAAATCCTCCAGGCTTGCCTATCACAGCGCTATCCTGCAGCAGCACTTTAGTTACAGTGTAAACCTCCATATCACAGCTCCTCCTCGTTTTGCTTCCCAGCACTTTCGTTACAATTTAAAGATCTACTGTCCCGTTGCTTCCATGCAGTTGACATAAAGGAATACAGGAAAAGATTATCATAAGTCTGTTTTTTCTTGGCCTATCAACACAATCTAAAAACTGATATGTAGATTAAGAACTGCACCTTCAACATAAATTGTAGCCTGGCTCACTCTCTGTGGATGTCCTTCATGTTACAGTAATCTCAGTAAGTATTATCAGCGCTTCTCAAGTTTCATCATGCTGTTCTCATCAGCTTTCAAGTGTCAGCACTTCACTTCTGTATTTGGATTTGTATGGGAAAGCATATTTCCTACAGGCAATGCGCTAGTATTCTATAAATCAAGATGGCGATCCATATGTGGAAGTAGTCAAACCACATCAACTCAATGCTGCCAAAATTTGGACAAAATACCGGTCCAAATTGCATCTTCAGGTTGCTTTTGTAAAAATCTCTATTCACAATCAAATAGTTAAACAATATAAATCTCCTCTACTTCCTGCTCTTTTGGTGTATGTGAGCATATTGTGCATCACAACCAAATTTCCAATAAGAAGTGGGATGGACACTGCTGTGTTACTTATCTCAGCTGCCTCAGCTGGTTAACCTCATTAACTCCACTAGGACACCAGTGATTGCTGTTCAGTCTGTCTCCCATTTAGGAAGACCTTGTGTTTAAAAAAAAAAATGGAGCGTAAATGTAATTTTCAGAAAACCACCTGAACCTTCTTATGAAGAAAAACCCACTGTAGAGATATTAAACTGTGTGTCTTTTCTTCAACTGTGAGGCATTAGTTTACAGCCAGATACTGGCCCTGGTCTTTACAGACAAAGCCACAGGCAGCTATTTACACTGAAAACACATTTTATATTTTTAGGCGGACTAAATTGTTCAATTTTTACCAACTTCAAAGACTGTCGGCTCTGTTTCTGTATCAGCTTGAGTATTTCTGACACTTTCACAAGAAACTTTCAGAGGTTTCCTGACTGGAAACCTTATTTCTGCAGATAGTCACAGTGGTTCAGGTGCTACAGACATTTTAATTTGGATATGTCATTTTAGTTTTTCTTTCAAAATAAAGATAGAATGGAAGAGGTTAAAGGATAGGTCTATCATTTTTCAACACTCTAGGAAAATACCAGTCTGGTGCCTCTATGAACATAGCAGGTTTTGCTTGGTTCAATCATTCCTTCTCTTCATACTGAGCATTATAGATCCTCTCCAAATGTGCTTACAATGTAAGAGGTGAGGAATGAAATGCACGGTCTTCATTTTGAGCAAAAATATATTTTAACTTTTACCTGAAGATAATATGCGGCCTCAGCCATCTGAGAGAGTGAATATCTTCCACAGTCACAGTATTTTTAGCAAAAAAAATTCCACATTCATGTCCCAAAGGACAGTAGTTTCCTATTCAGCTGCAGTGGATGTATTGTAAGAACATGGCTCTAAAAAGACAGAAGCGTTTGATTTGATTCAGGTAAAACCTTAAACGAAAGTGCATCTGTTAATTATCAGTATGAATAGGAGGACCGGGAAAACATGTGTTAGAGATTATTTGGGCACCAGGCTATTGTTTCATGATGGACAGAAAAATTGTGAACCTGTCCTGTCACATCTTGTTCTCTATTGTTTAATAGCTAAGCTCACATTTTTGTAATTCTCATTCATACATATTTTTTTTCTGTTCCCAGACTGTGCTGCTGCACTGACACAATAGAAAAAATAATATAAGTACAGGTTTATACTAGTGCCACACTAGTGCTAATGAATGATCAAACAGTATGTTACAGATAACAGCTTGTGGTTTACGTCATTTCCAAAAGTTTTCCCTGTCCACTTTAAATTGTGAAGTTTGATTGATCCAGTCTGGAGAGTGTTTTTGGATGTGAAAAACACTGGCTTAGTGAGGATAAAAGGCTAGAAGCATTTTCAGATTTGGCTCAGCCTAGTTGTGGACATGGTCTGAAATAATGCCAGGTGTGAATAGCAATCCATGTCGACTCGAGCTTCATCCAATTTGGATACATTTGCACTCAAGATACTAGATCAGAACAAGCCCGCGGAGACTGCAGGAGGAGGCGAGGTGGGGCATTGAAGGAGGGCATGATGAGGCCGAGGAGAGAAGGAGAGTAGGGTAGCAGGGGATAAATCAATCATCTGTTGGGCTGCCACGGTCAATGCGCTCTCAGGCATTTTGCATGGGTCGATGAAGAAGCGTGCCTGGCTTAACACTCACCTTTTATAGGGATACAAGCCTGTGTGTTTGTGTAGCAAATTAGATGGTTTTATGCAGTGGCTATTGACAGGTTTTCATAACTATATGTCATGTGGAAAGTGTGGCCATTAATGTATGGTAAGTGAATATGTGTTTAGAAGTTATGACACAAATCTATAAAGAATCAACATGACAGCCAAGTGAAAGCTGCTGGGAATCAGTTGTCGCCACGTGCTGAGGATCAAGCTCTTTTAAAATTAGTTGACCTTGCCACCAAGCTGCAATGTGCCCAACGGGCAGCCTCCCAAGAACCACCAGCATCAAGGTTGGCTCTGGTCCATCAATGGTGCCTGGCATTCACTCTCTCATATACTGTAAGTGGTTGATGAAAAACTGTCTGCACCGCATGGTACAAATGTCTGCGGAACCTATTAGCCTACGCTCATGTCAATCTAGAAACAATGGTTCTATCCATTTGAACTACAATAACTGCAATGATTACAATTGTAGTTTTATTGTTTCTAGTGACCAGTTTAGTTAATTGGATGTCAGCTGTTCCAATGGCCCAGGCGGATCTCATTCACTGTCCGTACTTATTCATATGAAAAGCGCTCCTAATTCATATACATCCCATGAAATGAGACCAATGACATCTATCAGCATTAAATGTAGTAGTACAGTTGCTATAAATCTAAATCGTATACCGGCTTGGCTGAGTAGTCATTACAGTATTGCCTACGCAGCCCTTTACAGTAACTGAAATGAAGTCGGTTCACTGCATAATAACTAACGACTTCTATTAAAGTAGGTAGAATCCAAATCCAGATAGTCGGTAGTGGTATAATGTTGTTGTGGGAGTATAATGCAATTCTTATTGATGCTGAGAGTGGGCGTGTAGTGGGTTGATTCCGAGGATCCTGCAGGTGTCAACAACATGAATCAATAGAGAATTTGTAGTCTGTTTTTTTTACATTGGGACTCACAGAATGAGTATAACAGATAGTTGCAGTTGTGTTATTGTCAGTGGAATATCATTGCTAAAACATACAGGTAATATCTTTTAATTGATATGAAGTCAGTGCTGCCTGTCAGTCTGATTTGCAGAACAGATGTTTATGCAACTTAACAGACAAGCTCCTTTTGTTTTGGAACGGTACATTTTGCTGCCTCTGACACTATATTGGCTTGTTTTGAATGATCTAACATGCCATGTAATGCTCTCTTTTCATTTTTTATCATAGGGGGTGCAGTAAATTCATTCAGAAAGTGGAAGCAGAAAAAAGAATAGACACTCTAAATCACAGAGGCTATGACGCTTTATTTTAGGAGAGTAATGTGAAGAGGGAGGTGTCTCTTGCTGCGCACAGAGCTCTTCTGATAAAATGAGCAGAGGGTGGGGTTCAAGGAGAGTGGCTTTGTCGACCGTCTCTTTGCTTGGGGAATATTATCTTCTGTTGGGTAATTACATGGAAAAAAATCAGAAGCTAATTCTCCCCAGAATACTCTCTATGTGACATTATTCAATCCTATAGTAAATGATAAGCAGAGCATTTATATACATTTTTCATTAATGATTAATATGCCAGTGAGTAATTGCAGGAGACCCATTTAAAATGGTTAATTTTCAGTATTTATGTACGTATATGCACTAAGGCACAATGAGTAAATATGCAGTATTTGTTAGAATTTTAGAAATAGAGTATATATATATATATATATATATATATATATATATATATATATATATATATATATATATATATATATATATATATATATATATATATATATATATATATATATATATATATATATATATATATATATACATTCATCCCAGATGGTCATCAATCATCTGAATGCTGTGATGCCATGAGCATGCGCTGACAGGCTGTGAGTGATGGATGATTGACAGCTGATGATTACGTGTGCCCAGGGGTGTTTCTGGTTCCGAGGGCAAACCTCTCTGGGGCTTTTAGCATGTTGGTTCAGATTTCAAGATGCCTTGAGGTGGACTGAGAGGAAATCTACTATAAATAAATCAAAAATATACCCTGTTTTACCGATTTCATCTTCTTTAGCTTACCTCCCTATCCAGATATCCAGTCACTTTAGCCTATATATATATATATATATATATATATATATATATATATATATATATATATATATATATATATATATATATATATATATATATATATATATATATATATATCACTTTAGCCTATATATATATATATATATATATATATATATATATATATATAAATGATATGGGGTTGAACTCTAAAAATATATAGGACAATGGTTCACTAAGATATTATAGCTTGGATTGTCTGACCCATTGAGGCACAAATCCCCCATAGGAAAAGCATTTTTTTCTTCTGTCAAGAACTCCGTACATATACAGGCATAGATTTTTCTGTCCCTAGACAATAGTCTATTTGCAAAGTTAAGGTGCAGATTCTCAGGTCTAGACAAAGCATTTTTGAATCGGGAGACAAGGCTGGCAAACTCTTGGTACACTAGACTGGAGTGGAGGCGACTCTGAGAGTAATTCCAGCTATTAAATCTCCATCTGGCCTTGTTTTATCAGAACCCGGAGGGTATTAATGAAACATTTGCCAGATTTCGCTCTGATCTTTATACTTCAGACTCTACTCAAAACACAGATGACAACACACTAGACATAATTACCAGCCCTGAAATTGATAAAACTCTTGCTAGGGACCTAGCTAAGCCTTTATCTACTAAAGACAGAGGAGGTCATGCCACTACCACTGCTGCTGACCTCAGGTCAACCTAGGAGGGTCAAAATATATTTTTCATTACTTAAATACAAGTAGGAACATTTATTTGTACTGATCAGATATGGCACTTTGTCTCTGCCTGGACTTGTAGTCTAAAATAATGTGTATCGCCCTATAACTTGAGCTATGGATGGGAGGTTCTCCATATTCACTGGTATTATTAGGCCTGATCTGATATACATAATAAAACTCAACATGATAGGCCCTGTTCTGTTCATTAATCGATAATATGTATGCCTCTATGTGTAGATTTATGGATTTTGTAATAAAATACACAAATCTACAATTCTCGGTTCATCTCACTCACATGTTTTGGACTTGTCCCAAATTAATCTGGAGCAGGGTTCCAGTCCAATAGGTGCCATTTTCACACATACCTGTGAACAGTTCATGGATCATGGGAATTCATGGAATTTCTTTTGTTTTGAGAATAAAAGAGCACCAGCAATGTGGCTTATACTATTTTCTTTTTAGGCTACGTGTCTGTCCAAGGCCCAGCACACCCAAAAGGGACCTTTACAATCCTAATTTACTGTGGACAGTCCTCTTAGAGCCCAATCAATTTTAAAGTGACAAAACGTCTTCAGGTCCACAAAATCAAAAGTCAACAGTGCGGCAAATGTCAGTAGGAAGCGGCACACTTGAAAGAGGCGGAGTGGAGGTTTGGTTTTACAGGATTATCTTCATACTCTATAATGTGTGGGTTTTCCACTAACCAATTTGCTGAGCATCCCTGACATTGTGACCCTTCTTTTATTAAGAGTCTGAGCAGTGTAAGAGGGGACAATGTTTCTTTGAGCTGGCAGGCCCACTCAATAGAGGCAAGATAATAACATGAGTTTGAGAGAAACGCTGAAAACAAGGAGGGCTGGATTGAACTAGGTTGGGCAGCAGCAGGTGGACTGATCAAGAAGTGAAAAAGCTTTCTATCGGACAGGTTATTGATTGGTTGAAACTTCCCAAAAGGATTCTGGAAAATGTTTAAAATGGAGAAAAATAAGCTAGTTGCTCAAGCAAACAGTCCTCCAGATATTGTCTCTTCTCTGTTTCCTCTCATCATTTGACATTTAATGCTGAACAATAATTGTGAACTAAAATAATTAATAATTCCACTTCTCTTCTTATTTTGCAACTCACTGATCCATGGTCTCTTCTTTCTTTCAGTTCTGTATAGATGTACCCTTATTTTATTTATTTTATTATTCTTATTTTGAGTTACATGTACACAGTCATTTGACTGGAAAGGAAGATACAATATCAAAGCTGTGTCCTGATATAAAGGGTCCTAAAGGGCTACAAGAGTGCAGCCTCTGAAAAGACTGATGAGAATAACTGTTGTTGACCTTTAGGTTTTTGACAGAATCATGAACCTTTATTTCCCAAGAAAAAATAGAGAGGATTCCAAACTGTGACAAGCTGTAATTTGTCTTGGTGGAGATGACTTTATATAGCTGCCACCATTTTTAGCATCAAATGAAATGTTGGAACCTGCATTAGGTTATATTATAATAAAGCTTATATATATATATATATATATGTGTGTGTGTGTGTGTGTGTGTGTGTGTGTGTGTGTGTGTGCTGTGTCCTGCATGCTTCTTTTGGAGTTTACAGGCCTAAAATGAACCAGCAAAGTTTTAATCATTATTTTTCACAGTAGAGTTTTCATTATGTCTTTAACAACCTTCTAAATAGATGTTTGGACTGATTGAGTAGAGCTTGTAATGTAATATCATAATATACAGCATATACCGACATATTGGTAATACAGTTTGTTGTGCATTCCTAATAAAATGCATTGATATATGCATGTACATGGACAAAAATAGACACATACTGTATATGCTGTGAGTCCATTATAATTCTATGATTACCTTTCCCAGAGTCTCAACTCTGTTTCCACAAATCCATTTCCCTCATGACATCTTTCAATTAATCTGCACACAGTATGATTGTTAGTGTGTGTCTGTGTCAGCTTGCACAAATGCATGTTTGTATGTGTTATGAAATAAGGAATAGAAATTGAGTTGTGAAATTGAAAGCAAAATATTTCCAATATTCAAGTCTTTGGAGGCTGCAGACGCCTGCATGTGAGAAGCTTATATCCGTCTTAATGAAATGATGGCCAAATGAAGGCCATGTCTTCTTTTAACCTACGTTGCAACCTTAGTCTTAAAATAGTGCACCCTGTATTATATTGGGTTTAACACATTTTCTTTTTTTTTTTTTTTATATGTAAGTAAGATCACACTAATCATTTTAGTTTGATTGAAGTTGTGTTTACTGTTTTATTATACAATAGTTTTTAACCCTCTGTTGCATAATGTTGTCATATGACAACAGTTACTTTATTTTCATTTTTCTAACAAGCTGTGATAAAAAAATCTATGTACAGTTTACAGTTAGTTGTGAAAAGGGGACTTTTATTTTTGACATACAATTTATGAAGTCACATGACCAGGATATCATGAACATTACTCATGAACTGAATGAATTTGACATGTGAGCATGCCTTTCATTTAGAAATTGGGAACAATTTTTACCAAATAAAAAAAATGTACATGAATTAGATGTTAGAAGTTTTTTTTTTTTTTTCTAATATTCTAAAATATAAATTCGTAGTGCATACAACCCATTGACTCACATAGCATGGAACTATCCTGAGAATATCTTTACAAAATTTTTTTATGTTTCAATTTTTATTAAATATATTTAGGTCATTTTAAGTGATAAAAACATTTAGATATTTTACCGTGTCTAAGTTATATTTCATGCAATAGAGGATTAACCTATTGAAGTCTATGAGCCTTTAAGTCTATGACTGTCATTTTATATTTAAAATCTAAAATCAAAATGATACTCAAATAGCTTTTTGTCTTTTCTAATGACATGATAGTAGACGACTCATACAAAAGGTTTTAAGCAAAAAAAAAAAGAAGTTTCCAAGTTAATTTTATTTAGATTATTATGATTTTCATCCTTGACATGTATATATATATATATATATATATATATATATATATATATATATATATATATATATATATATATATATATATATATATATATATATATATATATATATATATATTCATCATTCAAGTCAATTCAATACAATTCAATTCTATTCATAGAATAGAATTGAATTAACTTCTTTATAGAATTCAATTTAATTCTAGAATAATCCCCCCAAAAAATTTTATATATGGGATAAATATTTTTTTGTTCATGGGCATATTTGTGCATTTGTGTGAAGTACAATAGTGATTAAAATGCCATTTTCTGCAAAGAAAGGACTACAAAATGGAAAAAAAATAGATACACAACATGATTGTTTAGTAGCTCAACTGATATAATAATATGCATGAAGTCTTTGAAAAAAAATCAGGCCTTAAATGAGTTAATATGTAAAACAGTTGCAAAGGCAGAAGGAACACAAAGAGGCAATCGATGCAACACTTTACTTTGACTTATTAATAGAGACATGAATAAAACACAAACAGTAGATTTGATAGCAGCACCATGTGTAGATTTCAAGCTCTGTGCTCTCCCTCAGGTGGCATCAGAAGTGTTAAGAAAGAAGGAGAAGTTAGGAAACAACATCATTGTTACATCATAGCCAGAAAGACGCAAATGCAAGTACTTCTTTGCCTGTTTGACAAACAAAAACCATGTGCCCCCCTGTCTCTTCATGTCTTTAAGTACTCACTGTACTGATCCCTGGAAAACCCTCAGGTGGAGTCCCAGTGGGTTTTTTGAGAAGAAGGCACAGCAGAAGACGCTTGAGTATAGAGTCAAATACAAACGGCTTATCACTGAATGAGTAATATGAAGACCAGAAGCTTCTTTTCGAGATTGAGCAGCCTATTGGTGCAAGTCCCCGGCCACCGAGGTACTTTATTCTTGAGACCACAGACATACAGGCCCGGCTCTTGCTTATTACTGTGCTACAGTATATGACTTGGGGGAAAAAAAGTACAGAAGAAGAGCCTTGAGTATGGAGTAAAATATAAACGGCTTATCATCGAATGAGAAATATGAAGACCAGAAGCTTCTTTTTGAGATTGAGCAGCCTGTTGGCACAAATCCCAGGCTACCGAGGTACTATATTCTTGAGACCTCAGACATACAGTCCCAGTTCTTGCTTATTACCGTGCTACAGTATATGATTAAATGTAGAAATTTCTGCTACAACTCGATTTTTGAACCGCCATGTGGGCTGTTGCAAGTCAAAAAAGGTCTGCCTTCCCTTTAGCCTGTGATTAAAGGTGCGGTTTGTTTTCCTAAACAACTAATGGAATCAACAAGACTGCGGAAAAAGCATTGCACGAACTTTCGTTTAGTAGGTAGAAGCCTAAACGGAGTACAAAGCAATTCTTATTGATGCTGAGGGGTGGGCATGTAGCGGGGTGATTCTGAGAATGCTGCAGTTGTCAATGGTGTTCTTTCCACTTCACAAAACATGTCACAACTCAACTTATCTCAAAACTCATCCATAATCAAAACTGACACCCCCCCCCCACACACAAACTCACCTTTCCCCTGCTTCCCACCTCCTCTCCTCTCTGCTCTCGCATCCAAAAATAACGGGCTGCCGCACACCAGCCTCTCCCCGTACAGTAAGCCCCAGGCCAATTAGTGTGGTGTTGCAGCATTGTTATCTGCCTGTCATGGTGGGTTTCTCCTGCCTGCGCTTTGTTTGTGAAAACACAAACTACTGCTGGAGAGGAGATGGATGAGGAGAAGAGGAAAAGAGTTTCAGGAGTAGAGGGGGGGTGAGAAAAAAACCCCTCCTATTTCACAAGGGGTGACTTTTGATGACTCAAGTTTTTTGACTAATATTGTATGCACAATTGTATCCGATCCCCCTTCCTTTCTCTGTCACCATTCACATAATGAGAGAGAAAACTAAGCTGAAGAAAGAATAAGGTTACTTCCCAGAAGAGGGTCAAGAAACAAACAGCATGCCTTTAAAATGTTATCCTTCTACCTTTCTAATCATCGCGTTATGCAGTAGAGGTAAAAGTCCAGCTGTGGGATTGAAAACAGAGGAAAAAGGGATGTGGTGATGTGTTCAGTGTGACCAGGGTAACCAGTGGTTAAAAGAAGAAAAAAAAAGAAGAAAAAAAGGTTTGGGCAAACATTAACTTTTTTCTCTCCAGCATTTTTGACCTCACTGATCTTTCAACATCCAATAGGGATATATCAACATAATTAAGATATTTTATAGTTTAATATGCGAAAACATTATGTTCTAGATTTGTTTTATGCATATATAATTCAATTATTAAGAAACCGATGCCTTTCTACTTCAAATCAAACCTCTTACATTCCATGACAGCTTTCACCCATTCATACACACAGTCAACCACTGTTAGTGGAGGCTGATATGCAAGGTGCTCCAACGAATCCCAAGGCTTCATCAGATTAAGACCATGGATGTGTTATAAAACCTAGATAGGGTACCGTCTCTCAGCAGCATGCCGATTTTTCCCAGAGGTCACAAAATCCCATACGACCCAAAAAGCATTTTTCCCATAGACAGCAATAGTAAAAGAGAAACCTGTAAAACTGTTGACAGGACGGCGAGCAACTTCCATCGAAATGAATGGCGGACATTTTTCAGTCCGGTATCCAGTTGTATATTACATCCGTGATTCAGACACATTCACATGAGCAGTTCGGTGTTCAGGATCCTGCCCATGCAGACCGGAGGAGCCAGGAATCCAAGCAGTAAACGTGTGATTAGCGGTGGTCAGCTCTCCCTCTGAGTCATAGCTGCCGTGCTATAGTAGCTTATAACAAACTGACTTGAACTATCATCTACAACTACATCACTTTAAAGCAGCAACAAGCTCCATAAACTGGGATGTTAGTAGGGCTGCGTAAAGCAATTACAGAACTTGAGAGGAGGATAAACGGGGGTTTATGTGCCTTTACCCTCCACTACAGCTTTGCGTTCTCCCTGTCACTTATAAACATAAAACAATTATATATTTGACACCTTTGATTCATTGCCTTAATCAAATGTACCTCAGCGTTACCCCGGCACGCAACATCACAGTCCGAGACAGCTTCGAAACTTATAGCTTCAATTTCAATAAAAAGAACTGCAACACACACACACACACACACACACACACACACACACACACACACACACACACACACACACACACACACACACACATACACACACAAAACAATTTTACTGTAGCAGTTGTGCAAAAGTGCTCAGCTGTTCTCTGACTTGAGCAAAAAAAAAAAAAAG
Organism: Lepturacanthus savala; assembly: GCA_030544235.1. Lineage (NCBI taxonomy): Eukaryota > Metazoa > Chordata > Actinopteri > Scombriformes > Trichiuridae > Lepturacanthus > Lepturacanthus savala. The sequence continues at coordinate 23,537,477 of CM060479.1, read as the reverse complement.
GAAGCTGTCAAACAGCAAGAACGGGACAAGAGGTAGCTGCGGTGGCAGAAGTGGTAAAAATTATCTCCCCAACTCTTCAGAAAGTTGCTTTTAGTCAGTCAGGAGGTAATGAAGCCACCACCTGTGCTGACATGCATCAGCAGGAATAATGGTGTGCGCTGCTGTAATAGCTACTATTTCATTCTGAAGCCACCGCCACAAGAATAGTGAGCAGCGGGCATCAAAATGTTGTGTCACATGTGACAGAACAGGAGAAAATTGTCAAATCAGATGTGCAATAGTCAATTTTGTTGAGTCTATACATCTAGACATATCTATACATACATATATTTTCTATACCCGTTGATTCCTCACTAGGGTCACAGGGGGTCTGCTGGAGCCAATCCCAGTGTACTTCGGGTGCAGGGATGCACCCCAGACAGGGCTCTATTGTGGGCAGTGTTGGGAGTGACATGTTATTTTTGCTTTAACACAGTGTTGTAAGGTATTACAGGAAAAAATGGTAATATTTTACTGGGTACAAATTTGAAGTGGTCAGAGTGATCTCTGCAAGATCAGCAGCAGTGAAATGTCCGTGCAAAAAATGTTTTACTTCCTTTTTCTTTTGGCTGGTCAGACAGAAGATGGAGACAAGTGAACCTAAAGAACTGTCCACATTCTGAAATAGCACTGGTAATTAACATTAACATAATAATAACATTTGCAGAGCTGACATAGTGACGTGAAGTTAATATGGGAGCAATCGGAGCATGAGAGTGAAGATAAAACCACAAAACAGACAGACAAAAATGAACGTTCTCCTACTCTGAGATTCTTCAGCCTCAAGAGGTTAGGAGACTTATGTCAAGACATAGAAACCCCTTTCAACAGTGGAATCACCAGCTTTTTGAAAACTTGTCAGCAAGATCCTTGTTGTGACTAACAGAAATAATGACAAAGTTGAGCTATATTTAGACAAATCCATATTTCAGTGAGAGTAACTTAAAGGTAATGCAATAGTAGTTAATGCCTTACATTTTAAATACAGTATTATTTTAATGTAACACATTACTTTATAATGACAGTAACAAGTCATAAATAATGCATTACAGTGTTTAAGTAACTTGCCCAACAAGTAACTGACTCTGGGGCACTCACTCACTCACTCACTCACTCACTCACTCACTCACTCACTCACTCACTCACTCACTCACTCACTCACTCACTCACTCACTCACTCACTCACTCACTCACTCACTCACTCATTAGTGTCTCCAATTACCTAAGCATATCTTTGGACTGTGGGAGGAATCTGGAGAACCCGGAGAAAATCCATGCCAACACAGGGAGGACATGCAAACTCCATATAAAAAAGGTCACTTATATTTATATTTAATTACTTTAAGGTTAAAGGTATGTGACTTGATAACTGCTGTACTCTCCCTACCCTCCTTTTCCTCCTCCTCCTTTTCCTCCTCCTCCTCCTCCTCACCGTGCCCTGTGTCTAGGGTTACATGCTGCTGATTTTCCTAATAACTAACCACACACATAAAACCACCATTATCATACCCACCTGTTGGGAATAGAAAGCGTTTGGCCCTTTAGCAGCAGCATACATACATGTGAACACCGCAATGCAGGAGGAGGAGAAGCCAGATGAAGGATAGTGGGTTGAGAGATGAGGAGGCTGGCTTTTAGCCAAGTTTTACAAACTTTTCTCTCAAATCTGAAAAAAAGTGAAATAGCGAACTTCAATATAACAAATGACCTGCTGCTCACAGTATTGTTTTGTGAGGGTCGTCTGAGTAATGTGTGTATTAGGAGATCGATATTCATTTGCAGTAAAAATTAACATTTAGGTATTAAATATTTGGTTCAAACTGGCTCGACTCTGAGCAGCTGCAATAATACCATGCTGCTTTGCTTTTTCCATGTACAGCAAATGCTGTACTTTGACATACTAAAATAATACCCATGGGAAAGACACTCACAACATGGCACAGGAAGTGTGAGACAAAGATATATATACTCTGGATATATACTTTTAAGCAGGAATGGCGCAGGGGTTAGCGCCTCACAGCAAGAAGGTCACGGTTCAAGACCTCCTTGGTCCTGGGTCTGGGACCTTTCTATGTGGAGTTTGCATGTTCTCCCTGTGTCTGCGTGGGCTTCCTCCCCCACTCCAAAAACATGCTGAGGTTAATTGGAGACTCTAAATTGCCTGTAGGTGTGAGTGTGTGAGTGAATGGTGTGTGTGCCCCACGATTGGCTGGTGACCATCTGGGGTGTATCCCTGCCTCGGTAATGCGCTGGGATAGGCTCCAGCAGACCCCTGTGACCCTAATGCCCTCTGCATTTTCTTTTTCTGAATTCAGCATCTCTACATGTATTCCAGCCATTCTATTCCAGCATCTGTTGAATTCCAACACATGCACACCTCATTCTACTTAAAGAGGAACCAGGAGTGGAATAAAGTCACCCAAGAACAATGGTAAACACTAGTGGAGAGCATGGCAAGACACATGAAAGCTGTGATTAAAAATAAGGGTTATTGCACCAAATATTGATTTCTGAACTGTGTAAATATTAGTGTTATGTTGTTTTAAAATGAATTTGATCTTGTTTCTTTGCATTGTTTGAGGTCTAAAAACATTGTATCTTTTTTGTTATTTTGATAATACTTTTGTCACTTTCTGCAAACAAATGCTCTGAAACGATAATATTTTTATTTGGAATTTGGGGGAAATGTTGTCAGTAGTTTATAGACTCGTGTTCCTTTTAGCTAAACACATACCTATAAGTAGTAAAAATAGAAAAAAAAAACTGATAATTTTGCAGTGGCCTCTTTTTTTCAGTTCAATCTATTATTACTATTATTATGATTAAAAAGCAAAAGAGCAATCTGGAAATTACAGAATAATATAAAATTAGTTTATGATACACAGACAAAGCACATTTAAGAGAAGACAAGTCCTTATCTGTGCAGCACAAAGTCGTACTGTATTTTATCAGCATAACAAAAGATATTCAGCTGACTTCCTTCGGCCCCAGCTACATTAGACTAGATTTTTCTTAACCAGATATTTTTACCCGCTGGTTAAAACAAAATCTCCTTCCACATGTTGGTCTGATCGACACCATGAATACCTCAACATGAATACCATCTGCCTGAAAGCCTGTAATACCATGCCAGGCCAATAGTGGCCAATAAGAAAAATTTCAAATACCAGCGTGAAAGAATGTATTGTACATGCACATTGTTGTATTGTTTATAGTTGTCATAACTGTGTATCATAGCTGGTCAATGTGCTGTTAAAAACCACGAGTGGAGATACAGACTTTAAACAGTGGATGCTATAGACCATCAAGTTGACCAAATCCAGGGTGTAGGCTACACTTTTGCGCAATAATCTCAAATTCAGCTGTAAAGCTGCAAATGATACCAAAAGTATCACAAGCACAGACATAACCTGAAACATGTCTGTGATCTGTGTGACGTCATGAATCTGAAAAAGATCTGGATCAGGGCTGCGATACAAATCTACTTGATCTGATATTTTTAAATCTCTCCACTTGCTTATCTGAGTGCCGTGTTGGTGTGGTTCAGAGGCTGAATTGGATAGAAAACTATGAAGATAAAAAAAATCTAGATGTATGTATGTACAACTTCTGTACTCACAGCATATATCATGGATTTTGCATGTAGTATTATTTGGCTCTATTAGTCATTGGGTTAAAGATAACAATAGACACATGGGAGTAGAGGGCAAGAGACGATATGTTTTACTCTTCTTTCTTAGTTTGAAATGTAGTATTTCCCATGTGTGAGGTTCACAGGGATTATCTCCTTTAAATAAAGGAGATTACAATTTAAACTGAAAAAAAAACTCTCTAGAATATGATGATGAAAAAAAAGAGAACTTTGGGTCCCACAGCTCTCACTTGAACTTTGCTTTGTCGAGAGACATTTATGCTGCTTAAATTTCAGATCTAGGCTTTTTTGCAACATGCACAGAGGTAGAGAAGAAGAATACAGATGACCATTTGCCAGTGCATAGGATTTGATGCTACTATCTGTGATGGTATTTAAAAAAGTGAAACTGCTTGGAGATGAGGGTATGTAAATGTCAATGGTTCTTTCTGTTGTTATTGGTGTCATCAACTGGGCACCTAACCCATAAACCTGTGAAACTTTTGTCATACCCTTTTTACAGTGAGTGTAAATAGCTGGATGTAACTACAGCTCCATAAATTCCGGTTCCTGCCACAAACCACGCGAAATGACTCTTTTCATGATTAGAAATTGATCAATTGCATCTGATAACATTTGGAAAATCTACTAGACCCCATGATTTTATCCCTCAAATTAGCAGAGAATGTCACCACAGACACCAGATTAAAAACTCAAGTATACCGCAAAAAAAAGAGATTCGCGGTGATAGGCTTAATCAGCATTGTGTGAAGTCATTTGGCGATGTAACGGACATTCATTTATATGTAAATGTCCTGCACTCCAGCTATAAGATCCTCTCATTTTCTGTATTTTTTCAATTCTTCTTTAATGTAGTCCACAGAATCTCCAAGAGACTTTGTTATCTGAGCCCCACTTCTTAACATTGACTGCCAACGCTGATCAGACTTGTTATCATCCACAATAGAGGCTGATGTTAAAGCTGAATCCTGCAGGACCCATGTGGTTGCCATGGGGCAGGAATGTTACTGCGTTGTGATATTTGGAAGAGACAAGATCGAGTCTAGAGTAAAGGATCAAAGTTAGAAGAACTTTTGCATGTATTCATATCTACTGTAATGGTTAGTCATAGCACTGACAGTTGTTTTATGCCATAGATGATTCAGCACAGGGTCAAAATATGTAATTATGTGCCACACATCTTCAGAAAACTGTAATACATTAGTCTACTACTGTGAATTGCAGCATGATTATTTTATTTTAAGAAAATGTATAGTCATACTACTATTAGGAATATGTGTATTTCATGCTGTGGGGTTAATCTGCGGATCTGACTTGAGTAAAAAATGCACGAGCGTTCAAATATTTATCATTTTGAGAAAATATACAAAAAGAAGTTCTTCACGAAATATATGGAGGAGGAAAGTGGATAATAGGTCTATATGTGTATGTGTGGAGAACTGATAATGTGTTATTGTAGGATAAATGGTGTGTGGGAAGCATATCATTTTAAGGATAAACACACATGTTGTATGTTTAATGCATTATTTTCTGGGTTTGGGTTAATTGTTGTGAATTAGGATGTAATTTGTTTTTTTTTGTTTTTATTATTATTATATTTTTTATATTTTATTTCTTGATTCATAATTAAAACATAAGGCAGTTTCAGTGACGAAGACGCAATGTGTCACTATTTCCTTTTGTATTTAGAACTAAATATATGATGTTATTCAATGTAATTTTTCATTTAAATTACATTGTTAAATTTCTATTGTTCAGGCAGTATGACTGGCTTTGTTGTTCACTTTAGAGCTCATTTTCTAGTGTCTTCCACAATGCACGAAATTAATACATAATCCTGCTTTGGGGTATTTTTTACTTCTTTAATCACAGATATTGTGATGTATTGTAGATTCATTTTCTTGCCATACACTGATTATCACAGAAACTCAATATTGTGATAGTATCGTTAATCGTAATTAGTGGAAATTCTAGCGGTGAAATGGATGTCCATATTTCTGAATTTGAGAGATTTTTTTTCAGCCAGAGCCAGGACCTTTTCCGGTCATGTCCGCAAAGCCTCAAATATATTTGTCTTACAAATCCACAAAGCATCCTTCATCGGCCAGCCTGTTCATAGCATGAGCTCTGCCATGTATTGGAAAGGTCTGTGATTCAGATTCAGACCTCACACTGCTGCTGACAATCTCTGGTGGGACCACACGTTGCTTTTATTTGTCTACTTGAATCTTCCACTCCTGTTTCTCCCACAGCTGTCTTAAAATGCACCTACTCAATAATACATTTTCTTCTTGACTTCAGTGTAAGCTCACCCCAACCATTGGTTCCTGTTTTCAGTCTCTCCATTATTATAATGGCTACAGAAAGTCATTTGTGCTGATGCATATCGATCTCCTGAACATGTAGACCAGGATGTGGGTTGAGGTTGTTACTGATAGTTTGTGTAATTTTTTTTTTTTCGTATGTAGTTATGTCTTCATATTTCATGTTTTTCAGTTCCTATGGATTATGTTTCTACATCCCATTGTGCACTTGTTTTCTGCGTTCTTGTCTTTTTTTCCCCACTTCAAAATGTGGCAAAGATATAAAAAATAAGCTTTTAGCTGAAGTTCAAGCAGGAAGACAATTATTGTTCTAATTTCCTCCTCACACCTGGCACCTCTTAATTATCACCGAGTCAACTTTGTGGGTTATGTGCATGAGCTTTTCTGTCAACAAGTAGTCTTGCTACCTGAAGGATACAGCACTTACATCAGTTTAAATGTCAGTGTTTCTTTGCTGTCACAGCAGTGTAAGTGCAACGAACCTCTACCTCACCACTTCTACTTATGGCCTTTCAGTTGTTGCTAGTAGTAGTAGGGTTTCCAGAATGGTTTTTGTTCAGTATTATCATTCTAACAGTTAAATAATGTATTTCTGTCTGTTTGCATTCATTTACTGCTGCCCTGGATGTGCATCCCAGCAGGACATTATGTCAGAGGAAGAATTGTTTCTGCTGCAACTTACTATTTTTTTCCCTAACGCTCATCTTAATCATTGCTGCAGTTTGCCTGTTCATGTATTGTGCATGCACGACTTGAGAATACTCTTTTCCACAGCTTGTTGCTTCCCTCGGGTAATGTGTTTTTCCTACTAGCTAATTTCTATAGGAGCTGTTTTCTTCCCACACAGGTGTGCCTGTGTGGCGACCGTGTCGGCTTGTGTTGCTTACCCCCCACAACAACTGTTCACTTTAGAGCTCATTGTGCCTTAGAAGAAGGCTAAATTGCACTTCACTTCACTTTGATTTCGTGCTACAGGAGTTCTTTGACTAAGGTTGAACCAAAGTCAATAAAAAACTTTCCTTTGTTGTGTTTGGGAGAAAATGGAGCAGCATTCTGCTTTTTTTTTTAAAGTAGAGGAGTAAGAGATCCATGAATAGTAGTAAGCCTCATTACTTTGGTAAATGGGTAAATGCCCCATGGCCTGTACCACCTACAGTATGCCAGCTGTAGGAGCAAATTGGTCTCCAGGGATTCATAGACCGAATGTGGATGTGTGTGTCAGAGAGAGCTAGTGTAAGAGTGAGAGAAATAACAATTGGCAGAGAAGCAACTACAAAAAAAAAATAATAAAAAAATAACTTAAGTCACATAAACAATCGTGTATAAACTTTGTTAGTGCTCTGTTGCTGGGGGCTAGTGTCACTTCTTTCTGTCTCTATTTAAAACAAACACCGGCTTTGCAAAAAACAAGTGATCTTCTTCTTTATCTTCAAACTTCTCTGAAAGCCTTCAAACCATCTGCAGCCCTGTCAGGAAGAGTTTCGGGGGAAGTGAAGTGTAACCCCACTGTCATTTAATGGCGCTAAAGTTTTACGCGTTAATGTAGCAATTGGACTGTCAAGCAGATTTTGTTAAAGCACTGATCATGAGCTGACACAAGGTGCACATTGAACCCAAAATATGGAGCCCCTTTCTGCAACCCTGAAAAGACCAGGAGACCAGGGGAGCTCAATATATTAATGTCTAAATCCACTAGCTCCACATCAGACTTTAAACTACCAGTGCTAAGCAGCCTAAACTGTTCTAACATTGCACTCCTAGTTCCACTACTACTACATGCTAACTTAGCTGGTAGCCAGCTTTACTGTAATCAGACAATTCTCCCACTTGTCATCCTACCACTTACTCCCTGTACACTTCTCTTAAAGAAGCTGTGCCACTTTTAAAATGCATGTCTAAAAAAACCCTTAAACACATACAGCAGGTGTATCTCCTTTAGTTTTACAAAGTAATAATCGTTGGGGGTAGATCCGGATTTCTTGTCACTCTAAATGCTAAACATTTTTCAACTCTAAAGTTTGCAGGCTGCGGTCTACTATATCAGCCAAACCAATAGAACGATAAGATACTGCTGGAGGGTCATTAACCAATCAGATATACCTATAATGAGCACAGCTGTTCATCTGAAGAATTAGTTGAGGAAGTAGCACAAACAACAGAGAAAACATATCATAGAGTGACTCAAAGTTTGAGGTTAATTATTTCTGGTTTTGGAAAATGTCTGCAGCTTTTTTGTTCTCTACAAAATATGGTTCAGAGCTAACAGTCATGATATGTGTTAATTTCATAGTAAATGTAGCAATTAAATATATGGATTTTGTTTAGCTGTTAGTATTGGCTAGTATTGGTTAGTATTGTTAGTATTGGCTGATTTTAAGTAGCATTACTGAACTTATTGTAAAGTAATAGTCAGTCAGTCATTTTCTATACCCACTTATTCCTCATTAGGGTCGCAGGGGTCTGCTGGAGCCTATCCCAGCACGTTACGGCGAGAGGCAGGGATACACCCCAGATGGTCGCCAGCCAATCATGGGGCACACACACCATTCACTCACACACTCACACCTATGGGCAATTTAGAGTCACCAATTAACCTCAGCATGTTTTTGGAGTGTGAAAACCCACGCAGAACATGCAAACTCCACACAGAAAGGTCCCAGACCCAGGAATAAGGAGGTCTTGAAGCTGCGACCTTCTTGCTGTGAGGCAACAGCGCTAACCCCTGCACCACCGTGTCAACCTAAAGCAATAGTATTTAGATTATTTGTCCTTGCGGGAGTTCTTACACACAGAGGATTCAATTCAGGTCATGTCCTCATCATCTTAAAATGACCCATTGTCACAGTTAAAGGTGGGGTGGGTGATTCTTTTTTGCAGCATTTTTTAAAATATTGCCTGAAAACCTTTTCACATTCCCACTGCACACACTAAAATAGAATGTTTGCAAAAAACTCGAAACATTTTGGTCCGGTCTAGAGGGTGTATTCAGAGGAAAACTCTGACCAATCAATGTACTGATCATCTTTACATTTATTGGCTGTCTAATACGTCCATCAAATACCTATGCACACACCCCCACCCCTCCCTTCCCAACGGCTCCCCGCTCCACCCCCCTCCCCCTCTCACTCGACCCCTCCCCCCATTTTGCGCGTTCACTGTGTCGTCGTCACTCGACCCCCCATAGCTCTGGCAATCAGGTGAGCAGACACAGCTTCGAAAGCCAACATTCAAGTTAGCTCGCACAGATATATCGTTGCAACAATGGCAGAGAAGAAGACGTCGAATGGCAGCAAAACCAAGGGGAAAACTGTTCTTGAAAAAGCAACAGCCATGCGGAAGCTAACAGAAGAACGAAACAGGACAAGAGTGGTTATCGGTACGGCTTTCCAACGCTGACGCCAGCTAAAAAGTGAGAAGGGGCTCCAGACGGATGCCAAAGTCGCCGACTTTTTACTGGATATGTAAGATGTTGTCTTCTAATTACATAATATTTTGACATACTGGTCAGTTACGGGTATTGTAGGCCTATTCAACCAGTCAGTGAGAAAATGAAAGATGATGACAAACTTATTGCCAATCGAGTGACATAAGCATAATTCCAGCATGTTTCGCTAAGCTACCTACTCTGTCAACTAGAAGGCTAAGCTAAGTCTGAGCTTGAGCTCTCGTCATGAAAACTCGAAATACAAAAATAACACGTGAACAATACTGTGTGAGTTGTTCCGTTTGTTGCCCGTGAAATAAAGCGCCCGCAAGTAAATAAGTCAGTAACATAAATCATTCAAATTCAGGTATGTGGTAGGCTACTACGGGCAAATGCATACTACTTATAAAATAATCCATGTCTGTGACTGTAACCTATGATGGCTGGCTAGGGACACGATACAGCAGGCTACGTACATCGTATCATTACTGCAAAAACAAAGTAATTGACACACGTATCCAATCAACTAGTGGAAATCTAACAGATACTCTAGTTTGAATTTTATGTCAATATTCTTGAAATTACAATAATGAAAGACTGTTTACGTTCATTACGATGTTCACAAATCTTGTGAAGACGACATTGCTTGAAGTTAGCAAAGCGGTCACTGTCTGTCATGCTATTGGCGTGAATGCTCGTGAACTCCTGTGACCCCTCGAGAGTGTGCGCGTTCATGTATCCATGAATCGTGAAGGCGTGGTTTCGAGGGGTGAGCTGAAGAGGAGGAGGCTGAGCCTTTGGGAGGAGGGGAGGGAGTGTATATTTTCAAAATCTCACTTGTGTTGAATAGCTGTAACCGTTTTTTCAAGATCTCCCACTCCACCTTTAATACAAAGAAGCTCATGCTGTTTTCATTGGCATCTATCCATTTTTTTTTAACAGAAGCAATGCAAACACTCCAGCATTGCCTCGGGCTGGCGGAAGTGTCATCTAGTCTACTTCATAGAAATCTCCTGCCATCTTCCAGCCATGATTTATGGCAGGAGGAATGTCTGGCCTACACTCAAGGCTCCGTCTGTGTACTGCAGCCTGATCATTTGCCCGTTGGACATATTCATGCAAGGAGTCTTTGGAGGTAGGTCTCTCTCAGAACACTTTCCTGATTTGAAATGTTTAGCCCTGGCATCCTGGCATTTCTTCTGATCCTATAAATCACATGTGTGGGTGTCCACTGCCTTATAGAGTTCCGGTGATGGGGAGAAACTAGTTCATATTTGTCTGAGCAGAGCTACATATTCAGATAATTTGAAATGTGCATCCAGCAGGGCTCTGAACTCCTCACTTGGAAAGGTCTCTTGCCAATCTGTTGCAACTTTTAAAGCTGTTGCATGGTCCTCCTGTGTAAAGGTATCCAGGTATACCTGCCAGAACAATCTCTGGAGTGCTTCCATCAGGAGCTTGTGTGCCCATATGCTCCTGTTGCAGTGATGGTCCTTGATGACTCCAGGAGACAGATTCTGCATCCACAAGTTCAGATTCAATTAAGATATCCTGAAAGCTTGCATGGGCAAAAAGCTACCCAATACAGAAAAGATATGCCACAGCTCTGTGAAACTCTCCCATCATTATTCCAAGTTTCTCTGAGTAGGAGCTTGTCTGCCATCCGATCTCTCGGGCCTTGGCATATATGACTTGATCCATAACTAACACCATTTATTTTTGTTTCAGGCTGTCAGAGAGAGCAGAGGAGTGGCTCAGGATGGTGTGGACAGTGTTGAGATCTGTTGGGCTGACATCAATGAAGGACTAAAGGTCCTTTCCAAGGGCTCTAGTGGTTAATTAGTAAAATCAGGTGTGTAAGTCCTTGGTTGGAACAAAAGCCTGCATCCACACATGTGCCTTAAAGGTACTGTACTTACTTTCATGGAGATGAATCAAGCAGCATCAATTCTCTTCTTCTGGTGGTTTGAGCATACCTGCATTTGGCCTGCTGGAGATCTATCTTGAACACAAAATTGTGTGGACCAGACCTTGTTCCTTGTGTGTAGGTCAAAAGGTTTAGTGGAGGCAGATGAACAGACTGCTCTCTTGTTCTTTGTTTGGGGAAGGTAAATATGCTGAATCACTGGCCGTAACCTGCTGAATGATTATGCCTTTGGTGATGAGTGTTGCTGTTTTTCCTGAAATTGTCTCCCTCTAAAGTCATTATTATCCCAGGTAAGTGTGTCTGGTAATTCCATGCTGATGTAGGTGAGCAAGGGCTGTATTGTGCTTAAGGACCTGAGAAGTGAATGAGCAGTGGCCGACACCATTTAACAACCTGATGAGCTGTGCATGAGACACCATCCTTTGGTTGTCATGGTAATGACATCCTGACAGGTAGATGCTATTTTTCTATTGTCCTCTAAAGTGACCTCAACATGTTCTGGTCCGACGGTTGTATTGAACTTCCCAATGCCTTGTGACAAAATTAAAAAAAAGTTTGTGACATACTAAATCTAGGGCACTGTCTAGTGTAAGGTCAGTTTCTGATGGAGGCCATGGGAGCTTTGCTAATGTTTTTGCCGTCTTATCAATTATGTTTTTATTATGTATTACAATAGCCGACGACCATCTGTTGTGATGGTGGCATTATCAAGCTGTCCTTCGGCTTGTCACTGGTGTTTATCCTTCACTGTCTTCAGATGATGAGGAGGAGGTGGCACCGTCATGAATGATCCCCTCAGCTGTCAGATTGTCAACATACAAAAAGAAAGTTGTATAGACTTTTTGAAATTTGAGGAAAGAATATGACTTTTGAAGTCCTGCCTTTAGGGACTGAGCCTTGTATATTGCAATGTTAAATCTCTCTCTTTCATGTACAGTGAATTTAAAAAAAAAAAAAAACATTCATTTTTGGCAGTGGAAGCACCTCCTGTTTTTTTTTTTTTTAAGCTTCTCTTCAATAAAGTCAATGTCCATTTTCATATAAATTCCTTCCTGGGTTCTCATTTTTCTTTTTGGAATTTTATTGTGAGCCCTAACCCTAACCTCTATTGATGGTATAAAATAAACCTGAGCCAACATATGGCACCAATTGGTCAATGCATGCATTTTAGTATTCACAAATACAAATTTCAGATCTGTAACTGATATTTTGTTTGTTTGTTTGTGTTGCTTAGATGTGTTTTAACTGGGGAATTCAGGCTAGCAAGTCTTATCAATCAGGATTGTTACAATATCAACTTATATTTACTTATTCTGTAGTGTAATACTTTCTAGGACATCATCATGGGAGCAGTTGTCCTCAAAGTTTCCTTTTGGTAGCATACCTGTATAGTTCTGTATTTATGAAATTTATTTTACACATTAAATGTGTTGAAATGATGTCTTCATGTAGACTACCAATTACATGGGAAATAGAAATACCTTCATATTAATCAGTCTTGTCTTGCTTTCAAGCTGAGATTTAACAAATCAGCAAAATTATCAAACAAATTTGTGTTTTGTGACACGTGTTGTGACAGCATTTAACCAGTTGAAAAGAGGCCAAAAAGAAGTCTCAGACATTCAGTCCTAATTTTACCCAGGATTCACCCAGAAATCTATGTTAAAATTCTGATTTATTGCTCAATTTTGATCTGGGGTACATTGTTTCTAGAGCATGAATGATCTTGACTCCTTGTTTGTGAAGCCCTGTCTCCAAAAAGGCACCACAAGCAGCAAATTTCTCTGTGGGAGAAAGGGTCAAAACCATTTGAATGTCATTCAAAAAAGTGAACAGTGCTGGGAGATAATATTCAAAACTTTCTGGCAAATAAAAAAAAGTCTAATGGTGGCTAGAGGAAAACAGGCATACAGCATTACGCCCATTTGGAATACATCTCAGTTGACTCAGTTGTAAACAAAGTATTCAATTAGTATGTGTCATTCTGTTGTTGATTCTCTTTTGTTGCTTTTATCCCAAAAATAGAGAACTGAAACAGTGCTAGGGCACTACTGAACATTGAGGAAAGCTTTCATCATTGCACAAGCTGTTGTATCTATGACAACATCATACTTTGTTCTGATGAGACACTGTGCCTATAGGCTTAAACCTCATCACTGTACATGTTGCAACAACATCACTTGCAAAGGAAGTTAATCCACACCTTCATATTAGCCCTGGTGTGTTGGAACATTGTTAATTTGTCCGTCAACAAATGGACACAACATAATACTAGTGTGCTGTTGATGTCATGTTACTTATGTTTTCATCTTCAGTGCAACAAAGATGACAAGTAGGAAATTGGCATGCCTGTCATTCACGAGGTTTAACTTTCGCAAACAGTGAACAGTGACATTGTTGTGTAGAGCCCTGGTTTAGATCATAACAGCCTTTTCAAAGTGTCTGTTCCTGCCTCCAAGGAAATCTTTTTTTTATGTTTTATTTGTGCTTTCTGTTCTGTATTAAGTTGGACTATTGCAGATAAATTCCCGCTCAAAAAGATTTTTTTTTTACTTATCCTGGTTAAGCTCAGTATTCATTCTGCTTTTGCTTCATTCTTTTCAACATTTTCAGTTAGCACTGGAGAGTTCACTGTCAAGGTGAGGAAGTACAGTCAGACTAAACCAATATTTACAGACACCAAAAAAAGGGATGAGCAAGAGAGAGTGATTGCACAAGGAGATCCCTTTTTTCCATTGTGTTTGAGAACTATTGTACAGATAGTTTTTTTCTTTCAGTCCTGTAAGCCAGAAAGATCAGACACATAATAAAACATAAAGTAGAGCCACTGAAAAAGATACAGTACATTCAATACGTTTGTAACTGTTGAAAGGTGAAATGAAGTAGTCACACAAAAAAGGACAAAAAAATTGGCAAATGTGTCTGGGCTTCAGACATGACCAGACAGACAAACTCTCACTCACCCATTAAGTTGAGGTAACCTTGCCCTCCTAAAGCGGGTGTGATGAGTTGAATCATCTTTTGAAGCTCAAGGCTCCAATCAATGGCAGAAAGCAGTGAGGCGAGACAGTCTGTGTACATGTCTTCATTCGTTAACTGAAAGGCTTAGCTTTACAAATTATTAGGTGTCATTTTCAAGATTGCACTCTACATTCTGCCTGTCTGTTGCATATCTAGGAGAACCGTTCATTGCCAGATGGTGGCACCATAATAACCAGCCATATTTTGCACTATACCTTTTGAACCTAAGTGTCAGGATCAAAAATATGTTTTTTTTCCTGCTTTCTGTAGGTTCAAAGAGGTCTCTTGGTTTATCACTTATATGAATTTAGTAGAAAACATCCTTGGACCAAGACCTCCTTGGTCCTGGGTCTGGGACCTTTCTGTGTGGAGTTTGCATGTTCTCCTTGTGTCTGCGTGGGTTTTCACCGGGTACTCCGGCTTCCTCCCACAGTTGTGAGGTGTGAGTGTGTGAGTGAATGGTGTGTGTGCCCCACGATTGGCTGGCCACCATCTGGGGTGTATCCCTGCCTCTCGCCGTAACGTGCTGGGATAGGCTCCAGCAGACCATGTGACCCTAATGAGGAATAAGCAGGTATAGGAAATGACTGACTGACTGACTGACATCCTTGGACCAAGCTGGAAACTTACTTTCCACACAGTTTTTTCTTTACCTGGGCCTCAAATACAGAACATATATTACAAAACATGCAATACCTCCTAAAGTCTTTTTGCTTTTGCAACTACATTTGATGGACGCGTAAATATGATGTCTGAGTGACCAGGCCAAATTTGGTGCCATTTGGCCAATAGGTGAATCTGTAGCACCATCATATATAATGGAAGTAAACTACTGTGTGTATGTGCATGTAGGTGTATGTCTGTCCTTTGCATATCTCTAGAATAATCCATCCAGTTAACTCCATGCTAATGTTGTTTGGCTGTCTAACGTCACACACATGGATTTTCTCTCTTGTCTGTCTGCACAATATGCATTTGTATATGCACATGTTCTTTTATTTGTTTTCTCAAGGAAGTGCAGTTTCGAGTGTTGAAGTTCTTCAAGAGGCCAAGGTATCAACCTACCCCAATGGCCTCGTTTTGAATGGGAGCCGCCAGTGCTTCTGCTCATAATCTACCCGTAATATACCACAGTTCATTACAAGTACTGCCAATTAATGTAATGAGGAACTTTATTATCAGGGTTATTATTTCCTTCAGTGGTGATTACGTCTGTCAGCAGTCGAGCGTGACAAATAAATGATGCGTTTATGAGCGGAGAACTTAGAGCAACTGTTGACATCAACGTGTATTTGTTAACAATACAACATAAATAATCTGTTAAAACACCTTTTTGGCATAAAACCTTTTCGTATATCAACTATGGTATTTATTAGGTAAAACACGGAGCTCCATAAACAGTTTTCTTTTGTCTGAGTGTGTGTTCAATGATGCTGGAAGTTGCCTACCTGATGTGTCTTGGTGCAGCAGGTTCTCTCTCTGTCACCCATTGGTCAAAGAATAGACAACATTACTATTTCATGTCGCATAGCTCTGTTATACACCGTCCTTCCGCAATCTATGTACAGGCCAAGGGTGGAAAATGAATCACTGCTGCAGCATTGTCTGACAAAATAGAGCAGTATTTTAGATGAGACGTAACAGTGTATTGCCTCAGGTAAGGGTATACTGTATGAATACTTTACTTTGAATAATAATTAGTGACCGACTGTTTTTTTCCCCAAAAAAGTTAGATTATCTCATTAAAATCCTTTCTTCCTCATTAAAAATCCAGAACCTATGAATATGTTAATATTTTTCATTTAAAAAGTTTGAACTGCTGGACACATCTACTGCTTCAGTGTAAAGGCCACTTTCATTGTATGGAGGTTATGGCTATAAACTATTTGTGATGTCACAAATAAAGCCCACCCCTTAAGATCAGGTTTTCCATGAGTTCAGAGAAACTTTCAGCAGATGAATAAAAAGGAAAAAAAAATGCTGTATGGGAATTTTACGTTTTTTCTTCTGCAGATTCCTCTGCTATTCGCCTTCTACTTCTGTGTTGGTCATCAGTACCAAAATATTTTAGTCATGAAGTATGCCACCCCTGAAGTCACATGATCTACATGATCTGATCATGATCTGATCAGGAATCTAACACAAACAAGTGAAAGATGAGTCTAATAAACATGGAATTGTGTAGGATTGAATGGTGGAATGAGGGGAGACCTGTTATTAGATCATGAAGAAGGTACTGAGGTCCTGCAGTGTTAAAAATGTTCTTGCACACAGAGCAAAAATATATATATAAGAAAAAAGCAAATGAACAGCAAAAGATGAGGAACCAAATATGTTGCCAAAGAAACCAATTGTCTCAACTGCTGTCCAGGGTGCTAATTGTGGATCTGTAGGTGAGGTACTGAATCGTATTCAGAAAACTACCACAACTGATCTGATGACATATTCTGAGTTTTGAAGCATTCATGCAATGTTTTAATTAGAATTGTAATAAAAAAAGTGATATGAGACATTTCGACTAAGATCGAGGTCCAACAGAGCCTTTTCAGTGATGGATCTACAGCTAAATACCATGTCCACAGGGTTCTATATTTTGTTTACACTTTCTCACTCAAAACAAAACAAGAAGATTCCAATACTGGAAATAATCAAGAATGAGAACTTCCTTCTAGCAAGAGACTTGATCTGCAGCACTCCTGCAAACCACACCAACGCTGACAGTTGCCATGGCAATGGTGAAGTGACCCACAGAGCCTTGGGGCAGGAAGAAAGAAACGCTTTCTGCAACATCGGCCCCAAGACGACCCACAGCCCTTGTGCAGCCGGTCTGACAGCAATGCCGCTTCACTGAGAGGATGCAGAAAGCATCACACTCAAACCACTAGAACCGACCTAGTCAGTGCTGACCGAGACCTCTCCAACACAGTGAAGCCAACGAGCAACAAGCAGAGATTCCACTTCAGGTAAGAACACAACTGTGTTTGAATTGAGTTGATTAAATATAGTTATCCTGATTTATAGGTAGAATATGTAAAATGAGCAGAATACCAACATCTAGTGTCTCAAAATCATAATTGCAACACCAAAAAAAAAAATAAATCCATCAGTCGGAATGCCAGGTGTTGTGTTGCCAACTGTATCAGCCTGCACCATGTCAAGTGATGAATCATACAGGGTAATTACAAATTTCAATATCATATAATGAAAACAAGTAACATTGTTTCAGAGGAAATTGATCAACAGGTAAAGTTAACTAAATTAGAAAGTCAGCTTAACTTGCATATCAAGGAGAAAAGTCACCATTGCGTTTTGATGTCATCTTTTCTATTCTACAATTCTATTCTTTAACTTTTAAATAAGATGCAAATCCCCATAGTTTCTCCTTATTTACACTGTAGGAGGTAACAGTAGGAACACACTTCATTTCACTCTTTCATACAGTGTAAAGTCATTTCATTATGAACAATGTTTATTGTTCAGTTAATTGCTAGTTATGTTATTATCATGTACCAATTAGCTACTAATAAACTTCTGCATTTATCATTAAGAAGTTGTGTGTTGTTGGGGAAGACTGTCAAGTCCTTGTAGAGAAAAAATTAAACTTCCAGACATCCGAGTGATCATTTGAGATTGTAACTGAGGTTTAATGCTTCCTCCCAGCATTAAAGTCAAAGCCTAATAGGAGGTGGTGCCCCAACCAGAGTTTTAGAGATACATTGAACTGTAGAGATAAACCAAAGGTAAAACAAAAAAAGAAAGAAAAAAGAAAGTTTCCCTACACTGTTTGAAAGTTTGCATTGGTCTGTACTAGTTTGACATGATCAGCAAGCAGGGAGCATTTGTGTAATGGAAACAATTAAGAAGCAAGATTTACACAAGCAGTAATCTCAAACCAAGTCAATAACTAATGCCCAAAGTACAACTGTCCCATTTCTTTAATCCTAGCAGACAATTAAGTTTATATATGTTGGTCTTTCTGTTTAATGCCATACTGGAGGGACTTATTTGTAAAGTTTAGGATGGTTTGTACTAAGATTTTAAACATACCACAAATAATCTTTCCATTTACTTTGGGAGCCTTTTGAAAGTGCGATTGATTATATCAGTGTGATTATAATATGACTGATAATTTGTATTTGTATTACTTTAGACTGCTGACATCAGATGGTTTGCGTCTGCCAGCCAACGAGCTTTTTGCAATTTGTGATGCCAAGCGAGAGATACCGGAGCCAACAAATATTCCCACACATCCTGCTCGTAATTAGCACTAGGAGGCTGACATGCCCATTTTTCCCCCAGTTGGCTGTTCATATTCATGGTAAATTCGATATGATGTGAATGTGATATTAACATCAGAGTGAAGATGTCAGCAGAGAGGAAAGCCTTAATTCTGGGCACTTCAATTCTATTCCATTCACTTCTTAATGGAGTTTTTAGGCCACTGATACATCTCTGTCAGTTACGGATGCCATGTTAGTCTGCTCATCCTCTCTGCGTCATGGTATGCAAATACAATTTTTTTTAGATAATCTCCATCTAATTCAAAGGAATGTAATAGTGTGATTGTAAAATAATACACACTGTGAGGCAATTTATTGCAATGTAACTTGACTAAGCACAACCAATTGTCCAGTGAAGCTATTTAGAGGACAAATATTTGAAAAATCTACTCAAGTAGCTGGAACGGAGTAATGGCAGCATGTCTCTGCCTACCTCTGCAAATGATGCATTTCAGTGTTTATGAGTATTCAGCTGGGTGATTTAACAGCAGCCTTTGTTACAGGGCAATAGATGGTGGCCTCTCACTCTCTCTCTGTCTCTCTCTCCCTCTCACACAGCCGCTCCCTCACAAGCACACACACATATTCGCAAACAGACTTTTACTAGCTAGTTGTCCTTGATGTGTCTCATAAAGACAGGCTGAGGAGGCCAGGATAGTTTCAGGCAGTAAAAGCAGCCTGCGAAATCACATTGCATGTGAAGTCACAACAGATGGCTACTACTGCTACGTCCTCACTGAATATGACACGGGGAAGGACAACGTGAGCACACAGTCAGCAGTGATACGCTTCCCTGAATGAGGACACAAAATCTAGTTAAAGACAAGGTTGGCTATTGGAAGCTATACCCAACAGCTGCTTATTATGCTCTAAAGTGAAAGTTTTTAATGGCATTAAATAAATGAAACATTAAAAAAGATGAGACGAGTAGGAGAAAGAATTAATGGAGAAAAAAAAAGAAGAAAATTAGTAAAGACAAAGGAATGGCTGGGGAAATAAATGTACCTGGCTACATTGCTCATAAGCAAAGCAGGAATGTCACATACATACTATTATACAGAGATGATTGAGGCTATAGATGCAGCTTGTGGCAGCTTTTATCTCCATGGTACAGCAACCTAATAAGTTTTTCGTCAGACGTTTAAAAAGGCAAGTGAAACATAAAATTCTTCTAATGAAGAGTTGGGGAGGGGAGGAGGAGGAGGCTGTCTGTATTGTTCAATGAATCACCAGTCTAATTGTTCCTCTGGAGGGTTATGTCGAAAAAAAGAAAGAAAATAAATAAATAAAGAAGGCAGGATGGAGAGGACAGGGGATGGCTGAAATCACACAACAAACCCACTTCACTTAATTATCTAAAGTGAATTAGCCCAGTTAATCTGCAGCAGAATATGCATCAGGCAAATAATGGTTGTGGGAATGATGAAAGCACCTTAATGACATTGTCCATTTTCAAGTGTAAGGGCCTTTCAACACCCTTTACATGGCAAAACTGAGAAAAATCTCTGTGTGAAAAAGTGTTTGCGTTCTTCATAATGTCTTGTCTTTTTGCATGTTTGTCACACTTAAATGTTTCAGATCATTAAACAAATTTAAGTATTAGTCAAAGACAGCACAAGTGAACACAAAATGTGATTTTTAAATGAAGGTTTTTATCATTAAGGTCCAAATCTACATGGCCTTGTGTAAAAAAAATACACCCCCCCTGTTAAAACATAACTTAACTGTACACAACTGAATTCAATTTCTCTAGCCACAGGCCTGATTACTGCCAATCCTGTTCTCAATCAAGAAATCACTCATATAGGACCTTCCTGACAGAGTGAGTGCTAGACATCATGCAGAAATCAAAGTTCAGGAACCAAAAATAACTGAGATCTATCAGTGTAGAAAAGGTTACAAATCCATTTCTAAGACTCCAACCAACCACAGTGAGAGCCATTATCTACAAACGGCAAAAACATGGAACAGTGGTGAACCTTCCAATCTCATCCAAGAGGTCACAAAAGACCCCACAATAACATCCAAAGAACTGCAGGCCCCATGTGCCTCAGTTAAAGTCAGTGTTCATGACTCCACCATAAGAAAGAGACTAGGCAGAAATGGCTGCATGGAAGAGTTCCAAGATGAAAACCACTGCTGGACAAAAAGAACATTGAGGCTCTCAATTTAGCCAGAAAACATCTTAATGATACCCATCTCATCTGGTGAAAAAGCCACATTTCAGAAAAAGGACATCATACCAACAGTAAAATATGGTGGTGGTATTGCGATGGTCTGGGGCTGTTTTGCTGCCTCAGGTCCTGGAAGACTTGCTGTGATAAATGGAACCATGAATTCTGCAGTCTACCAAAAAATCCTAAAGGAGAATGTCCAACCATCTGTTAGTGACATCAAGCTGAAACCACTTCTGAATGGCTGAAGAAAAACAAAATGCAGACTTTGGAGTGACCTAGTCAAAGTCAGTCAGTCAGTTTCTATACCTGCTTATTCCTCATTAGGGTCACAGGGGTCTGCTGGAGCCTATCCCAGCGCGTTACGGCGAGAGGCAGGGATACACCCCAGATGGTCACCAGCCAATCATGGGGCACACACACCATTCACTCACACACCTATGGACAATTTAGAGTCTCCAACTAGCCTCAGCATATTTTTGGACTGTGGGAGGAAGCCGGAGTACCCGGTGAAAACCCACACAGACACGGGGAGAACATGCAAACTCCACACAGAAAGGTCCCAGACCCAGGACCAAGGAGGTCTTGAACCTGCGACCTTCTTGCTGTGAATTAAGAATTTTCATTTCAGTTTTTTTTAATGGACTAGAGGTAGAAAAGTTGTGGTCACACATTTTACCAGTGTTCAGTTGGATATTTTACTGGACTTTGTCCTGTCTTGTTTCATATTCAATGTTTCCTTCTGGGCAGTGGGTTGAATGGATGGAATTATATGAGAATGAATAAAATTAGTCAAATTTTCTGTTATTTGAAGTGTGTTAATTGTTTTTTTTGTGTTTTTTTTTTTTGCCAAAGGAGGCCCTTACCGTCTGATTTTGCTAATGCAAGCACATATAATGGTATTCAAAATGCTACCCTTGATGAGCTTACACTGTATTTGCATTTCAATCAAAAATAAATCCCCCCCAAAAATGATAGAAATTTAAAAAATCCTAACTAACAGGGACACAGACAAAGACAGTGCAATCCTTTCTATATCTTTCCAAAATTACAAACATTTCCCCTCCACCTTAGAACTCAGTGAACTCTAAATAATAGAAAATAGAAAGGTCATAGGGGTGATATCAAAATTGGTGAAAGTGCTTGAAAGATGTTCACAAGTGAAAGGAAAAATGTCACCAGATGTTGCCGCAGGAAGAAAAAAAAACAAATAGCTGTAATAGATGAGATTAGGTTTTCCTCCTGAAAGGTTGAAAGGGAGACAAAAAGTCTTCCTCTTCGACAGGTAAGAGTGTTAAGGTTGAATGCGAGAACTTCTGGGGATAAATGAGAAATGTGAGGGTACTTTGCAGACATCTCATGTCTGCTTTAAGACCTCAATTATCCTTTATTACCTGCATTTGATTACCACCTCTTTCACCCTTCTTCTCTTCTACTCCTCTGAGTTCAGTAACTCTCAGAACTGACTCTTAGACCAACAAAAGTATAGACGAAAGAATAAAGAAAAGAAATTGAACAGTAATCCTGCAGGTGGTCACTGCAGTGACTATTTCCTGTGAAATAACTATGGTACATAGAGACTTTGCTGGTGTATGATACAGGTATCAGAATTGGTACCAAGGTAGAAGATAACGTCTTTTGCAGTAAAAGAAGATGAAAAGAAGGCAGGAAACATGACATTGTCAATAGCATTGTTTTGTCTTTCATCTTCATCATCATTGTTTTCAATGTCATTTTATGTCTTTCTACAAATAAACATTATAACTTCCATTCTTTTTATATACAAAACTCAAATACTACCCAATATGATCTCAGATACTCCAAGTTCACATTTACACTCTATTTATACATGTTCTCTCTTAGTTATACTATTATTTCCATTGCATTTGCATTGTAGCTGTGTAATATTTTATTAATTTACCAACTTTTCTATTGAACTGCACAACTAATTGCTATCAAGTGCTAAATACTATCTGTAGCATGACTTGAACACACTAATAGCAGGTTATTTAGAGCTATTTTTATTTAAAGCTATGCTGTTTACTTTAATTCACATAAAACTGATTTGAGCATCATACCAGAAAAATTAAATGTGCAAAACAAACTTAATATTGTTACAATCCACATAATATTCATGACATTCATATTCACCATTTCCTTAATCCCTTGGTGGACGGAAACACAAACCATTCAATTTTCTATCACATAGATAGAAATCAAATTAATTATATCACAAATGTTTTTGTGTTACCAATAAAATTCTCATTCTCACTACTAACCTGGAAAAGGAGATGAAAAGGGTGAGGCAGGAAACGTGGCTAATGTCCACAAAATAGGATCTTCTACAGTCAAGAGGGTCTCTGAGCCCAATAAACAATGAATTAAACAGTCTCCAAGCAGCACAACAATCCCACTATCGGTATTTAAATATGAGGCCTTCTCTTTGCCAAATCCTGAGATGCTACATTTACCCAGTATTCATTCACATGAAATGAAAAATAAATGAAATCTAAACAAATACATTAACTGACACAATGACCCGAATTTGGTGTGGCACATGTACATTATTGAATGGGATAAAAAGTCTCAAAGCCATTATATGGCTATGTGATTTTTGATTTTCACTTATCAAGTAGCTGTGAGCCATTTGGTGAGTGTGTTTACAGCTCCAGAGCTTCAGCATGGAGACTGGGACAAATGACATGGGACAAAGTAAGAGGACGACCTGGAATAGAGTAATCGACTTTATTCCATTTTCTGTTTCTTTACTGATCCCAAGATCCTTTCCACGATGCAGTCACCATTCTCTCTTTTGCTTTCTCCTTCCCTCTCTTTATATGTCTCATAGTTTCGAAGCCCACATGCGTTGAGTAATTAGTGACTCTTTCATCAAAGTTATGTGCTTTGATTAAAGTATTATCACTACCAGTAAACCAATAAACCATGCCCTAATATACCAATAAATACTAATAAACCAATTTGAAAATATATTTGGTCACAAAAAACAGCCCTTCCTTGCTATTGTTACTGAAAATATTTGTGCTATTTAGGGCGATCTATCATTACATGTTGAGATTAAAAATAATTTTAAAAATGTATTGAGACAATGAATATATATATATATATATATATATATATATATATATATATATATATATATATATATATACACATTATTCTCAATTTGGATCATGTTTACCATAGATATCCAAGAGTATAAGAGAATAAAAATAACTGACAATCACAAAAAGCACATGCTATCACA
Source organism: Lepturacanthus savala (assembly GCA_030544235.1). NCBI lineage: Eukaryota > Metazoa > Chordata > Actinopteri > Scombriformes > Trichiuridae > Lepturacanthus > Lepturacanthus savala. Next base: position 23,513,371 of record CM060479.1, on the reverse strand, counting down.
CATATACATTATCGTACAATTATTTTACAGTTGTTGTACTCATTACCAAGCATGTTAAATCAATTTGAGTGATTCTCTCAATTACAGCCCAAATCAACTCTAAAAATCTAGGAGTTGTGGAGTGATATTCATTGCTTCATCTTGTCTTTAATCCATGCATGGCCTAATTACAATTAACAGTTTTACATCACTTGGTTCCGTGTAGATAAAATCAGCAATTTTAAAGTGACACAGTGAGAAGGTAATTTAACAAGAATATGAACTTTAATCAAATCACTATACATGTACGGCTGATCACACTACAGGCTACCATTCCATCTCTGTCACTGTTGAAGCTGTGAACCCCTTTAAAATCCCAACAGACGAGTATACGCGTAAGTGAGGGAGATGATAGTCTAGCTGCCCAGGGGCAAAGCGGCTTCAAGTTCCTCTTGTGTACCAAGCTTTTTTTTGCAAGAGAAGTATCTTTAAAGCAGAGACGGATGTTACAAAGTTACAAGACAAACACTGACATGCATGCCCACAGACACATGCATGCACTCATTTCACTCACACACAAACACACACACACACACACACACACACACACACACACAGACACACACACACACACACACACACACACACACACACACACACACACACACACACACACACACACACCAAAGGCTGGCTTCATAGTCTTGCTTCTGCCTGTTGGGATTCAATTAAAGAAACTTAAATGATACTTGGATGACTGCTTCATAGCCTAATAGGCTGAGCTTTACACATCTCCCCCTCTTCCCTATTATATTTCATTAATAACATATCGCCTTAAGAGGGGGGTTGGGGGGCATACAGGGAGAGACAGACGGAAGCAGAAAGGGAGGAAAGGACAAACGCGCTGAAAATTAATGCTTGAGAGGATGTTTAAATAGCTCATAAACAAAAACACTCGAAAAAAGCACTTGATTGTTGCATCATGAGTGATTCAGGCTTCTTTTGCTGCCATCACAGCAAAAATACATTGAAGAAAATGTAAAATGTGCAAATGCACATTCACAGCTTCCTTATTTCTTTCTTTCTCTCTCTTGCTTATAGATACATATTGTAATTATGAATGAAGATCACTTATATTTAGTTTTAAGAACATACGATCCCTCTCTTCACAGTAGTAGTATATCTTCCTATCTGAAATCCTGGACCAAGAAGGATCACACTAACTAACATTACCTGTCATATTGCTTGAGTGTTGCATAATTTGAAAGCAGTGGAGTGAGATTTCTATTATTGAGGTACCTTGGAGAAGGTGACTGTCTGTTCATTTAATGCCAGACTATCTCTCTATTAGTGAAGGACAAGAACAGAGAGATGAGATGAAGGCATAAAAGGAAGACATCTTTATAACAACACTGCTACTTATCTCTCTTTCCCCCCTCTTTCAAACTCTCTTGATTCCCTTGGTTGCTTTATAATTAAGTTATCCCACTGTAGATTTCTCAGCCCAAGCTGTCTTAAGACAGAGGAGGGCTGGAGGGAGCAACAGATACACAGAGAGGAAGGCATATCAAAGACAACGACTAGAAAAAACGTCTGGGAAGAACTGACGGGGAGTGGGAATAAGGGAGAAGACTGTGATGGAAGAAGACATGTATAAAAGAATTTGAAAGACGCGGTTGAGATGCCTGACTGTAATCAAAGTCATATGTTCAACAATCAATCCCCAGGTATATCTGTATTTATAGGCATTATTATAATATCAACTCATGCCAATCAGGGTATGTTAATCAGTAAGGATGTTGGCGACAGTAGTCAAGGCTACCATGCCTTGGTCTGGTCTGTCTATGATTTGTCATACTAGTGAACATTTAGTAAAGGCCATTAGCTACAGTAATGATTTGGGAGATACAGTCAACATTTATCAATCACATTCAAGATGAATGGAACACCAACATGCTGTGAAATGCTGAGACAATGTGCAGCATGACAATGTGGCATCACAGAAAAGGGATACAGGTTAATCAGATGTCCTCTGTCTATGAAAATGTGGGGGACTTTGCTTCATCTACACCTACAACATGGTGGGAACTCATTTTTTCACATGCTAGGCAGGTCACATGAGCAGCAGAGTGCCATTAGTTCTATACTCAGCGACAAGTCAATCGAAAACTGCAAAGGACCTAAGCACTTTGTCAGATTATGTTGTGACAGCAGTTGGAGAGGTAATCATGAAGTCTGTCAGTCACCGTGAAACAAATAAAATAGTAAAGGAAATGGAAATTGCCATAAGTAAAAACATAGAAGACAGGTACTCAACGCTTCTATATCCTCACACACTATAGAGGTTGTAGGGACACTTGTTTTGAAGGAGACAGATGATGACATATCTTATGATGTTTTTGAGAAGGAATACCTTATCATTTTTCTATGATGCTTGTTGAAACTGCAAGGGTACAGTCTTGCCTCTAAATAACCTAAAAATGAGTTTACTGATATGGAAATGCTTCCTTTCTCAATAGGATTTGATGCTTGGAGGTAAACATGTTGTTTGAGGACATTTGCTGAAACAACTAATGCTGTCATTTTTCTTGGGACGACAGCCTCCAACAGATGCTCTTCTCCACCCTCTACCGAAGCTGGGAGTAGTTAGGTTTGTTCCTTTTGGCAGCTGAGACATTTTGGTGGCTGGGGGCGGACCTTTTCACCAAGCCAACTGGCTTGGTGACTGACTGGTTGGGTGGTGGCAGGGAGCCCAAACTTACAGATGGAGCCGATCTCTTAGGAGGTGTTAGTGGGGCGACAGGCTAATGGGCGCTCGTTGCACATATTTCAGAACTATGCTATAATATGTAGGGACTGATGCTCTTAGTTCTTCTGCCTAAATATTTCCTGAGTGGCTTCAACTAACTGCCCGAATGGACCCACATGGGACGCTGAATGACAAGCAAGTGGCTTGCAGTGGCATGTATTGTACATGTATTGTCGTGCCACCACTGTGCATTCCAATGCAGAGGGGAGAATGTTGCACAGTTATGCATGTTGAGAATGTAATCAGATGCAATATTAACCTTAGTGAGTGGGGTAGCCCACAGACTCTTTCTGGAGTAGCTGCAACTAATGTCATAGCTGATGTATATGCAAGAACTTCGCTTATGTTGAGAAAACTTCTCAACCACTCTTCTAGCCCTCAGTCTTGCTTTTCTCCCGCCTTCAACTGTTCTGTGTGCTACTGGAAGTGCTGCTTGCAGGGTTGTCGCAAACCATGGTATAGCTGCTTGCAGCATTCTTGAGAACCGCTCATCCAATTGACTTGACACTTGACACCTGACACTGCACTCTCTTGGGTATTCAGCAATACACCCACCAAGTGTGAAGCTGATCGGATGAAGGATTCTTGAGATATGTAAATGCATGTCATACATACATACAGAAAGACAGAGGGGCCTTCGTTTATAGATAGATGATACTGCTGAAGTACCACCTATTGGCCAAATGGCACCAAACATGTCAAGGTCACTCAGATACATATCTACAAGTCCGCCAAATGTGGTTGCAATAGCACAAATTGTTGGGGAGATATGACATTTTTTTATAATATAAACTCTGTATGAAGAATTTCAGCAAACTTTGAGGGCCAGATCAGAAATCTGTTACTTTTTTCCTGCATCGCCATCTGGCCAAATTGCACCAAATTTGGCACTGGTCTTACTTTGGTTCCCAGAAATACACCTGCCAAGCGTGAAGTTGACTGGATGAATGATTCTTGAGATATGTGACACACAGTAACACAGACAGAGAGACAGACGCACGCATCCAGACTGAGATTTCTCACTTAAAAAAGGTATAATCTCCATTTATTAAAAACAGTACCATCACCATATAGCTTGGTTCTTGATTCTAGTCCTCCTGGCCCCCTTCTTTTCTCCAAAAGGATGCCGTTAACATTCATTCACCTCAATTAAAATCCGAGCCATGCTTCCAGCTAAATACAAGAACATATGACAAAACGAGATGAACAAGAGAAAGGGCAGGATACAAGCTGGCATGCCGCTTTTCATGAGGTGGATAAAAGCTAACGCACACACACACACACGGTGTGAGCAGTCAGAAGTGATTAAAGTCTCCCTAATTGCAGTCTAAAAATGACGCTTTGCATTGCCACAAAGCCTTTTTTATTGCTGAAGAAGCAAATTCCGCCCCAAGGTGTTTGATTCCCTCTCCCTTCATGCGTGCCTTTAAAACGCAATGAAACAAAACGGTTTCGTTTAAGGCAGCTTTGTGAAACAATGCAATTACTGCTAATGTCGCTTTGTGTCAATAACAACAATTACGACACCTTATTTCAACATGAAACTTTAGAACATAAAAAGCGACTCATGTGCAACTGTCTCAACAAAAAAAAACAAATACACATTCTAAGTCAAGCAGAAATTCAGGAAGGAAAAGGAAAAGTGCCAAGTAGTTCAGCAAAAGCAAACATCCAAGTTATATGTGGGCTTGCTTTGTCTGGTTATCACAAAATGGGGTTTACTCAGATACTGGTATCCGCGCGCACACAGAGATGCAATAATTGCTGTTCAATCCCTTTTTATCTAACAAAACTAACCACACGGAGGGCCAGAAAGACTGAAGTGAGTACAGAGAAATGTTTGACAGACAAAATTATTGCGGTTCCATTCTTTCCCTAAGTCAGTTATTTTGGAAAACCCCAAGGCTAAGAAAGCCTTGAGTTTGCTACAGTGATGCCACAATGGACTGTGATTGATCGAAATGGATGCTCTAAATTGTATAGTGACTGTGAAGGGATGGCACCATGATCGTGGTAAAGAGGCTAGACAGCGCTTGATTTTCCACTCAGCTCATCACTTCAAGTCATATCATCTATTGTACTCACATCAGATCTGCTCACACTGAAGGAAGAAAGGGAGAGACAGACAGGCAGCATCATATCGAATGGTTTGTTTCTTATTTAACACTAAAGTACAGGGGTTTACCAGGATTATCTGTGTGTATAATAAGGGACAATGTGAATGTTGTTTGTAGTACAATGTTACAGTACATTTTGGCTGATGTGTGTATAAAGGTGCAATCACTATCTGTTGGCAAAACAAAGTAGGGGAGCTTGAATGCATCATTATCTTGAAGAAACTTAGCAACCTTGGAATTTCTTGACAATCAATGGCTTGATGATTACAAATTACGCAACAAGCGAATATTGCATGTTGGGTATAATTAAGACCGGTGACACTGACCAAATCTATTCATATCAGTTCACACAAATTAAGGTTTCTTTGAGTATGAACTCCCCTGGTTTTGACCTTTGTTCAATCAGCAAAGCTGCGATGAGGGTTGTATGAGCTCTGAAACTAATTTATCTTTCCACTGGAGCAGTTGAAACACCTACTTATTAGACATGGCAATGATAGTTAGAAAAAATATTAATTTTAAAACTGGCTTGTGTTGAATTTGAAGTTAAAGTTCCCCTACAGACATGTTTTAAATTCTTTAAAAAAATATTCTACTATGATTAATATGTTATTAAATGTAGTTTCCCGCCATAAAAGGGGCTGGCAGCGGGCTGGAAGTATATCTCCTTTTTCTCCCTTTTGCTTCGTCACTAATAAATCCTGGATTCATGAAGCCCCGCCCACCACTGCTGCATGCTTCCTGATTATTGCATAGCCTCGTTAGCCGTTAGCTTCTAGCTCTATCAGCTAACAGCTGATAGCTCCGTTAGCCAAGGATTCTACAGCTGCTCTGTCCCAGTGACCTCGGAGAGGAAAACACTGTGGAGCGGATAATCTCCCGCTGTTTATTTGGATAATCACCGCTGATGGCGCTCTTTTATCTCCACAGCAGGCCAAACACCACTGGCCTGTGGTGCTTGCTCCATCCTGGAGAGGTAGCGCCGCGGACCGGGAAATCTCCAACTGTTTATTCAGCTCTGGGCCTGTGCCTGGCAATTTTCCCTGAAAGAAAATTGCAGATTCTATGGAATACACAGCTGGAGATTGTCTGCTCCGTAGCCCTTCCTCTCCAGGAGACACCGAGCCGAGTGCCACGACCCGGCTCGGTGCGCCGGGTGCGTGCAGTGATAATGATGCTAAACAGGCTAACTGTCGGAGACTGACAGTTCGCTCTGCGCTTGTGCAGGAGGTTGACAGCGATTGCATTTTTGATTCATGATGTCCAAAATCTAGCTTTGCACAGGGTACCTTTGAATCTCAACTTTTAGGGAAGAGGGGCATGAAAACAGCTTGTGAACAACACTTTAGGGGACATAAGCGAAAGAAAAACACATTTTGGACTGGAGGGTAACTTTAAAATGCTACAAAACAAAATAATACTATGTATAGGCCTTGCCCTATATATCTTCCTATTTTGACAAGTATGATTTTGAATTCAATCTGATAGACAGCGAAGGAAACACAAAGCGATGGAGATGGATCCGGGGTAAGTGGACGGAGACAGAGTGAGTGAATAAGAGATTAAAGGGGATCCTGAATGAATGATAGTGATATAAAAATAGACAGAATAATAGAAAACAGCCACGGATAATTACAGAGAGTGAATCAGCGGACAGCAAGAGATCGACGGACTGACGTAGAGGATTATAATGCAAAGACGGGAGGCGAAGGAGGATGCAGGGAGAGCACGAGACAGATGAGACGGAGAACGATAACGACACAGTGCTATGAGCATATGTGAGGAAGCAGAGAGAGGGAGACAAAGAGGGAAGATGGAAACACAGAGACAACAAACACAAGACGTCCTTCCTCCCGTCGGGCGAGGAGACCAGTGTAAATGAGATCGATTCCTTTCCAACACATAGACGCAACCACCCACCCCCATCTGTCTCGGACGAATACAAGCGCGTGACCACATGCTAACGCACACACATGCAAGAGCGCCAGTAACAGCAACCAGAGATGAAAGGAATCAATAGATTATAAGCAGACATCTGAAGAGTCCAGTCTACTCCCAGGAGGAACGACCATAATTGGTCGAGACAAACAACCAAAGGACAACAACAATAACGAAGCCTCAGCGCACACCCAATGCAGCAATTAATAAATCAGGAACAGGAGTAGCAAATTAAATTTATGAACAGATATTGACAGGGCTTTGAACACATCTCCATTATTTGGATCCTGACCATGCCTGCACCAGCATTTGCATATCTAAATGAGTGACCGTCACATCTGCTCGTACACTGGGCTAGGTATTTGGGAATTCATTTGCTTTTTTTGCTGGTTTGTAGCTCATTAGATGTCGGTTGATAAACAATTCCAGGGTCTGGCTTTCATACGAGGCTGGAGGGTGCAGGATTGAATGAAAAACTGAGAGACCAAGAATGCTTAAACATGGGATTTAACTCTCAAGAGCTCTTGTTATTCACATCAGCTGCGCCTGAGCATACTGTGTCTGTATACGTGTGTGTGTGTGTTTGTCATCTGTGGTAAATGAAAAGGACGAAAGGCCTGCTGTGCCCCTCTGGATCCAGGTTCGAAGAAACACGTATCTGGTCCATTTAATTGATTTAGTCCGTTAATAGTGTAGAAGCATGACTGAAGACCACATATAAGTGCAGTAATCCCTATATATTAGGGGTGTGATGAGACACACAGCTCACGAGACGAGACGAGACACGAGATTGGGTTCACGAGATCGAGACGAGATTTTAAGAAAACTAAATTACAAATTATATGAATGCCTGGACAACAGACTTTTATTTTACTGAGTTGCACATGGATTTTATAACTCTGTAAGCGTTAACTTTTAATGAACTTCTTCCTCTACAAATTGAAACTAAAATAAAATGTTAGAAAAGTTAACAGATATAAAAAAATTATACATTTGTCCTTTTTTCAAGTGCAAACAATATGTGCAAAACAAAAAGTTCTTCTCTGTCAGCAGGCGCCGTTGTAGTGCTGTAGTAGTAGTGCTGTAAATGTCTCTGCATTGTGCTCGTATTGACCGCGCTGTACGCCATTGTTTACATACAGTGTCTGCATATTGTCCGTGTCTTATCAGTCACTCTCTTACCATTTATCATTTCTGCCGGGAATCCAAAATGCTGCCAAACAAACGATTTAAAAGTGGCGGGGGCGTCATCAATAGTAATACCTGTGTTTTCCGTCATTCTGGCTGCTTGCTGGATAAATCTCACGAGACAGAATTTTAATGCGACGAGCAATCTCGTCAAATCACATCTCGCGAGATCTCGTCACACGAGATCTCGTCACACCCCTACTATATATATACCACCATGAGTTGTAAAATGAATAGTAAATATAGTCAAGACATTGACAAGGTTAAAAATAATGATTTGTATTTATATAATACAAATAATAACTTATTCCTTGAAACTTTGCTTTCATCAAAGGAATGTCAGTTTTCTAGTTTCTCTCACCAGCTAAACTGTTTCCAGCCGTGTTAATATGATTGCAAAAGGGTTTTCTAATCGTCCATTAGCCTTGTGACGCAATGAGCAAACACATTGTACCATTAGAACACTGGAGTGATAGTTGCTGGAAATGGGCCTCTATACACCTATGTAGATATTGCACCAAAAAAAAAGACATTTGCAGCTAGAATAGTCATTTGCCACAATCAGAAATACATTCTATACATTGCTAATGTATAGGGTGTATATGTATAAAAGTGTATAATGAAATTTCTAAGTGACCTATCATGAGGGATAGCTTATTTTTTCATTGTTTCACTTATTAAATTAAATAACATCTAACATACATAGTAGGAAAGTGCCACCTGTTGGTTGTTTTGAATGAAATTATCTGCCCACTGGAGTGTTTCCTGACTCATCCTGCCCCCATCATCACACCCTCTCTTTTTAGTCTTCCAAGCAAAAAATGAGCCAATGAGAAGAGAGGCTTATGAATATTTATGAGACAGAATAAAAAAAAACAAAAAACAACGAGACACTTGAGAGAGCTAGGCAAAACTGCACCACGTTAAGTTTTTGTACTTTAAATCGCAAATATATCATGTTAGGGGAATCAAAACTTCAAATAAAACCCTAGAAAAGTGCATGATATGGGACCTTTAATACAACTGTTATATACAATACAGGCTTGCCTTAAATCGATTCTGGAATAAATAATTTAGTGTCATTTTCAGCAGCGAGGAGGTGAACGTGAAATTAAAAAAAAGAGAACTAAGGGAACTACAGTGAAAGTAAAAGAATGAAACAAGAAGACATACAGCAAAGTTTAGACAAGCACAGTGTGTGTCCAGAGTCAGTTCCTCATTCATTTTCTATGGAGCTGCTCAAGGCTGTGCTTTGATATGACGTTACAGATTAGACTCTATTTTTGGGCTCCTTTCTGCCTTTGTAAGAGAGCTGTTCACAGTCACAGATAACTTACTGGAATGTCTTAAATTGAGGGAATGGATGTCTCACAATGAGTCTCTCAGTTATTTGGATGCAGACAGTGATTATTTCTATGTGTTATAATGCCTCCGAATCAAACACCATACACAAATGATGAAACAAAAAAATACAAACTGGTAATGATAACTGGCTTTTAAATATAGATTTAGGCCGTTTGAAACATGCCTTTACAAATTACTGCAGATTAAGAGGTCGGTGTTTTAGAGGAACATATATTACCAAAATGTATATAGGCCCTGCACTTCAATGTCCCCAAAACAGCAGTGTAGGAACCTGCAGAACAGGACCACATAACATTGAGATATAGGACACATTAAATGCACAAGCCAAAGAGATGCCTTTGACAAAGGTGGTCATCCAAAATACGACCAGAGGCAAGGAGAAATAAACCAATGGAGACTGTACTGCAGTATAGAACAAGGTATAACACATTTAAAAATTTAGATAAAATATGTACTGTAAATCTTCATCTCTAATTCTATAACAACCTTCTGTAACCGATTATGAGATAGGATTGAAGGGTCCATAGAAAAACACTCCTTATTGTGGTGTTTCGTCAGCTAAACATGTTTAGTGGACAAAATCCTGAATGTGAACCTGTCGTCGTGTTTATACAAAACATGAACATCCCATGACTGTAATCAGCAAATGATTTATTCAACGCGTGACACAATGGTCTTTCGCAGTGGGTTGGAATTTCTTCTGGAGTGTTCACCAATGTCAGTCTGCTTATCTGTCACCATGCACCACAGTGAATTAATTAAACGTGAGAAAGACAAAAGGGCAAACTGGTAGGTGTGTAAATTCTGTGTCACTTATGTAATAGAAAGTGCTAAAAGCATCATAAAACAGAATTTCATTTAGGTGATCTGCAAATGACATTTTCTATGTTAACCCTCATTCTGGCAAAATATTTAACACATAAGGACTAAAGAGTAAAGCTGCTGTATGAAACACCCATCATAATAAATGCTGTCTTAGTTCCTCAAAACATTATTCATTTTCCTATAAAATTAATGTCATAAAAAACACCTTGACAGATTATTATTATTTTAGAAAAAGGACAGTTAATTTACATAATGTACAAAACACAGCCTTTATCTCAAGTGAAATCCACATTAGGATTCAGAGCTTATTTACTCTCCTCTGATTCTGATAACATTTAGTTTTTATTAACTTGAAATAAACATGATAGTGTTATACTGGGGTCTTTTTGACTTTAATGTAATGCTATCATGTCTGAAATAAATCCAGTCATTCAAACTTCAGCATTTTCAAACTGTCTTTCAATATAAAAATAGATAGAGACCTTGGTATCAGCATGATGCACTGACAAAATAAAGGATGAAATAAATGTCATCCAAACATGCTAAATGACTGCCAGTTATTGTTTTCACTTGCTATTATTACACACATTATGTTTGTGTGTATTATTAATACACACAAACATAATTCATTTCATGAAGCCTCTAAATATCATCGCCAAGCTTTTCCTGTTAGATGCAAACAACACACCATATTATTATCATTTACGACTGCATTTTAATTTCCTTGTAATTAATTTATATTTCATTGGCTTGGTATGGTTTTGTTAAATGTGAGTGACTCAAGCAACTTCAAAGATCAAAGATTTTTTTTTTTTTATTTCATCTTTTTTAATGAAATACGATCTGATGTCATGGCCGAGCATTCCGGCGTTTACTGAGAGGAGAAAGCTCCCCCCGTGTGCACGCTTAAACAAATGTTCAAACACAACATGTGACCTTTGTTTTGATTGCTCCAGACCTGATCTGAAGGTCAGAGAGGCTAATCACAGAGACTAACTGGTATCATGCCACTGATGCAGAAATATTACTCTGACACCGTGTGAATATCGGCTTTATAAACCTTGTCATTACAGGTTTGATATTTGCCCTGATTTGTCCGGTCGGCATGATAGTAAATGCAGCCTATGTAATGGAAAGGAGAGGTTAGCCATAAAACCACTGATCCTTTTAACCTTTTCCATCTCTGGCAAATGACATTGATCAAAGGAAAAAGACCATGTGCTTATGCATTTAAAGAGAAACAGGTTGAGAGAAATTAATATAGACAGAGTTATTTACACATTACCCCTCGGTGTTAAGACCCTGCGAGCCATTTTGTGATATAACAGCTCTTAATGCCTCCTTTTTCCCGTCGGCTTCAATCCTCCACCTTCGGTGTTTTACTCGCTCAGTCGCCCACCCCTCCCGCCACTCTGCCCCCTTCTATTCAGCCTTTTCTCTGGGAGCCGTTTAAAGAACTCCTCTGAAATACTAAGCAGCCTACTTGAAGGAAAAATACTTTGCCAGGTTTGTCATTATGTTCCCTATTAGGCCTTAGTCCTCAAGACGCTTCCTAGTTCCCCATTATGGTGTGGATAGGACTCATTTTTTGTCCCTTTGTACCTCTCGAAAAAATAGTGTGAAAAACCACACATATAAGAACACTGGGGTGTAATTTAAGTCAGGGATGGTGGGAATATGTCCTGACCACTTTTCCGATTGCCTAAAATTGTCCCTGCTGCTAATTTCATAATCCGCAGGTGCTTCGCCTTCTGTGATCATAACACTTTGGTGTCAAATTAAACGTGTTGATTGTTCAGTGATAGGAATGACCCAGCTGTTCTGGGCTGTCTAACTCATTACAGACCAGGGAGGGTAATCGTCTCTTTAAGGTTAACACTGTACAAATTAATGTAGTTATTTGCATAGGTGTCCAATCTGTGGCAGTGCGTGAGTGGGTCCATCATATTGGACAGAAGAGCCCTTCCAGTGACATTCTGGCGGGGGGGATGTGGTAATGTGATAATGTGGCGACACATAAACATGTGGGAAGGAGACAGCATATTCAGAGGTGACAGAAGCTGTCAGTATCGCCCACATTGTAGTGATGTGTCGGTCGAGAACGAGCTGGTTCAAAGATGAGCTGGTCGATGAGAGCTGGCTCACATCCGTCAAGGAGCAGTTCTTTTTTTATTTTTTATTTTATTTCAATTTTGAATCTGTGATTTTGATGTTCTAATTTTTATTTTGTTTTGGAATCACTGGTTTTAGTGTTCTTTAATTTGTATTTTAATCTTGAATCAGGTTGTAGTGTTTTAATTTCATTTAGATTTTTAACCAGTCGTGTTAGTATTTTTATTTAAATGTTCATTCAGTGTAAATTTTCAATCAGAGGTTTTAGTGGTTTAATTTTTATTTCAGTTTTTAACCAGACGATTTAGTGTTTTAATACAGCGCTAAATTTCCCTGAATTACAAAAGGTGAAAGTGATAAAATGGAGAGCCGTTTGGGAGCTGAAAGAGCCGACTCTTCTTAGTGAACCGAGCCGAATGACCCAGCTTAATAAAAAGAGACAAAATTCCTGTCACGACTATGTTGGCTTTAATTTCAAGACACGCATCGACCAGCTTGCTGAGGATTTGCACTGTGAGCCGCAATGAGCAATGTTACCTCAAAGGGCACATCCTTCTGATTTGAGCGTTGTTTTAAACCAATTTCTCCCGTCCGAAGTTTGGGTTATTTTGAATTTAACATCGATCCTCTCACCTCAAGCTCCCTGTCTTTTTTTTTTTTTTATTTATTATTTTTTTTTATTTTCCTACCCATTACTATTGTATATTTTCTAAGGGCATTTTTCAGTTTCAGGATTAACTGCAAATGTGTTTACAGTTAGATTAGCTATCCTGTCACATTTGCTCTCTGTGATTTAGTGGCTTACTCTGCCCCCCCTTTCTGTGTGTGTGTGTGTGTGTAATGAACTGTTGTTCTTGGGAGAGGGTTAAGGTGATTTAGTGGCAGTCGAGCAGAAGGCAGACCAGCCAGGGCAAGCAAGGGGCTTAGCCAAATCTGTAGTGCTGACACAAACGATAACCATTTAGTTATTGTCATGTCTCCCGCTATTGCACAGCTTTTCAAAAGAACTACAACAAATTAAACACTGCCTCGGTTTGGGGGAATAAGCGAGGGATGCAGCTCCCTCTTCTCCTGGAGGAAGAGCAGGGGCAGGGGAGGGGCTTCGAAGAGTTGCTGGCGCGATTGAGAGATAACAGCAGTGACCCTTAGTTAATTGGCAATTAGAGAGCTGCCAGCATTATTGTTAAAGGCTGTAATTAGGATTCGCTCACAAGTGAGAGTTTGTGCTTGTGCCAAGACTGTGTCCATGACATTTTCATATACTATATAGAGAACCTCAGTTTCCTCCCAGTCGTCTGTGTTTTCGCTCACACCATCTTTGTCTGTCATGGCAACACAGAAATGTAGGTAAACTGCATTGATTTTTTATAGGCTGCTATGGAAACTATATAGAAAAATATGTTAGATAGATATTCTACTTATTTTCTCACATCTTATGTGGATGATGAGAATGGTTTAACTGTTATGCTTGATAAAAGCCATTACCTGGCTACAGTCGTGGCCTGGATTGAGAGGTCATTATAAAGAATGTGGGAGTATCAGTGGTGTGTGTGTGTGTGTGTGTGTGTGTGTTGTTGACCTTTTTTCCTGATTGTAGCAGGTCTTTTTTTCACCTTGCAGTGCTGGGAGATGGATGAAGAAAGAGGAGGAGATAAGGGAGGGAAAAGGTAGAGAGCAAGGTGCCTCCACTTTGAAATCCATCTTTCCAAAGATGGAGTCCCTATTGAGAGCCTCGGGCTTTGTCCTCCCTTCAGTCCCTTTTTTTTTGTGGTTTCGTGTGTGTGCGGGTGTGTGTGTCTCAGGTAGAGTCAGTGGTTTTAGTCCTGCTATCAGCCCCTGGTGTCAGTATAGTCTGCTATCAACCACCATACCCCCACCACTCCATCCCTCTACTCCCCACATACTGTCAGAGGGGCCCTCAGGATAGTCCCTGACCCTCTCAGAACTGTTTTTTTTTTTTTAAGAACCAAGCAAAATGCCTCAGCTAAGCTTTTGCCAATACAATTACAACTGACAAAGTTGTGACTTTATTTCTTATAAAACTGATGTGCATTTTATAAAGAGTGTTTACAAGTTCATCATCCATGCAAAACAACTGATGTGGGAAGGACTGAGTCCAAAGAAGATATTTGAGCTGTGAAGTAATGTAGTAATATATTAGATAATTTAGATACCAAATGTCTTACTTCATATTTAAAGCACTAAAGAATAGCTGTAGTGTATAATCTAATCTGAAGTGTAATGTAAACAAAAGATAACAACAGATTAAGAGACAAATTATGGGATGCTTTTTCCTTACCTGTTACTAAATGTTCCTTGATAAATTGTTAGGAAAGATGTTTAAAGGATCATTTAAGTGCTGTTTTGAAATTATTTATGTGTACGTTTTAAATTATTTTACAGATATTTATTTTTTTTGATAATAATTGTGGAGTCATTGACTGTGTGTGTGTGTGTGTTAATCATTCTTCTTGTATGTTAATTTAAATTAAAACAACTATATATATATATATATATATATATATATATATATATATATATAGTACAGGCCAAAAGTCTGTGTATATATACATAGTCAGTCAGTCATTTTCTATACCTGCTTATTCCTCATTAGGGTCACAGGGGTCTGCTGGAGCCAATCCCAGCGCGTTACGGCGAGAGGCAGGGATACACCCCAGACGGTCGCCAGCCAATCGTAGGGCACACACACCATTCACTCACACACTCACACCTACAGGCAATTTAGAGGCAAACTCCACACAGAAAGGTCCCAGACCCAGGACCAAGGAGGTCTTGAACCTGCGACCTTCTTGCTGTGAGGCAAAATTTTGTATTTATTTAAAATTGATTTAAATCGTTCCAATGTGCAAACTTTTCATTACTTTTTTCGACCGCAGGTTTAATCTCACACCACAGGACAGACTTTTGTAAAGTGAAGTTGAGGATGAGATTCATTGACGTAAGGGATGTGCTTTTTAGTAAAATGTCTTCCATTTATGTGGAATTTTCTGAGTTGGATGATTATGAAAAAAAATTAAATGTGCTTCATGAAGGGAGCCTGTATTGTAGCAGATGTTATTCGCCGAGCGTGGGAGAGGAGACAGAATATTTAGTTTGAGCTGTATTGATCAAATTTTGTAACAAAATGAGATGAAATTGGATGCGCTTGCTGCAGCTGTATTGAACTGCACCGTACTTTGGGTCCTTATAAACCCATGTGGGTTGGGCACTTCACTGTATGTGCATGACATGAAAATAAAAGAAATCAAATGAAGCAAAGAAAAAAAGAAAATCACCCCCCATAATTCTCCTGAAGCAGAAAAGGAAACACAATGTCTCTTGTTAGCAGACAAGTTGCAGCCTTGGTTATCATGAACTAATATATAAACCTTTGTTCATTCACTTAAAGAGTCTGATTGTATGTCAAGAGGCTCATCATTCTAGAAGGAGATGAACTAAGCTACAACAGCCACATCCAGTTTTTAAGCACCATCTACTAGTTCAGCCTGAGATAAAAATACATGTTATGGAAATTATATCTGTGAATACCCTACTATATCCACCACAGACTATTCCTTCACATAAAACACATACATCCACAGACTTACTCCCCAGCACAGTGATTTTACTTCAACATCGGCACCTCATGCTTTGATAATGTTGGTGTCTTTTTTAACATTTAATGCCTCGGTTCTCTGTTGCACACTTGTCTGCTTTCATATCCTTGACACTTTCAGAAGCCTTTATGGCAGATCCTCTGTAATTGCTAGGAGGACACTCGAGAACACATTGAGCAGGTAGTCACTCTCCTCAGTCCAAATATGGTATGCTGCGTTTCATATTCAGCCCCTTTAAAAAGGACAGTTTACAGATGTTTGACATTATGAACCGTTGTGCTACTTCTTAGCCTATCTCTTTTAAAAGAGTGCTATTTCAAATACATTTTGGAATTGTGCGTACGGGTCATTGACCAAACTGTCATGTGGTGTAATCCTAAAAACTTGGTACCAGATAGTTTAACTCTATTAAAAAGGTTTTAAAAAATTAAAAAAAACACATACTATCAATGAGTTTTATATTCTAGGTAGATTATATATGTATAATTCATCATTCTTTTTCAGTAACACCATTTGACATTTCATGTAAAAAAAAAATCACACAAAATTGTACAAATGGACTTTTTAAATAACAAGAAATCAACATGAGCATATCATGTACATTTAGAGAGGCCTGATGAATCCTTCTTAATTTTTTTTTTTTTTTTTTTTTTTTCTCATCTTGACAAATATTATTTGTCACTGAACCGTAGAGATGTGATTACAAGAAGTGGCTACACTTGGCTGAGGCTAGTTAAAGTTAGTCAGTAAGTCACAGACTATACAGAGATACGCATTGTAAAACCATTACCTTCAAATTTATGGTAACTGGAAGCAATTATCTAGAAAGTTATTGTAATATTTTCTTTACAGTAAAAGTAGTCAACTTCTGTTTACAGTATTGTGTCTTTACTGTAAAATAAATAAATAAATACTGTGATTTCAGTTGAATTTAAAATATTGGGTGATTAATACAGTTTGACTAGTGTGATTTACTACTGTACTGTGATTTCACTTTGACTACTGTGATTTATTGTAAAATATACAGCAATCTACTGTAATAATCATTTACAGGAACATTAGTGTGTTAAATAACAAAATAAAGATTTCACAGCAGAAGCACAACTTTTCCAGTGTGGCTCCACTGTTCTGAAAATATTATTCATAAATCACTTTTTGGCCATGACTGTACATATTTACCTACTTTACAAAGCTCCTGGCTCAGTGTTTGCTTGTTTACTCTTCAGCAGCACGTCTGTGACTTTGTATTTTGGGTTTCGCAGTCACCAGCCTCTAGACTGCATATGTGGATCAGTCAACTTTTGGGCTAAAGCTATTTTGATTATATTGTGAATAATTGTTAGTTGTTTGATTAATCTACAGACTAGTTGTTTGATTCATAAAATGGCTGTAAGTGTTGAGCCTTGTTGAAGATGAAGCTGGAGATGCAAAGTAAAATATTTTATTTGTTCAGACCAACCCAAAGATCGGTTTACAGTTAAAGAAGACTAAAGAAAGCAGAAAATAATAAGATTTGAAAAGCTGGAACAAAAGAATTTGGACATTGGACTTCTTATTAATGACTAAAATTTATTATCAAAATCGATTGATTAATATAATTTATGATATTTATCTAATATAATAGGCAACTAATCGATTAATTGACTAATCGTTGCAGTTGTAGTCCACTGAGCTGGATACAAGTGCCTTACACAGCCTTAAAATTGAGACATTGTGTAAACGTGGAAATGTGTGAAAAAAAAAAAAAGATTAATGTAAGAGCAGTTATTCTTATTCTCTATGAATCTGTTCAAATTCTACCATAGACATTTATTGATGTTAATTAGTGAATTAGATTAGTGATTACTGAGTTGAGACACACAGTAACAACTGGCTGCTACCGTTACCATGCCAACGAGCTGACGTGTCCTTTTTACTTCATAATTTCTGCTACTGTTGTCAATAAACACCTTGAGTTGACACTTCATCCCTACATGTGTTAGATGACTGGTTGTTTGCCTGCCACAACCATTATGAATGATTTTATGTGTATTATGAATGTATTAGTTTCACTCTTTAAATTGAATTACTATTTTTTCCCCTGATATCCCAATTTATTGAGATGTACCTGTAAACCTGCAGCAAATTACTGCACTACAGCTCCGATTACTTGAGTAAAGTAAAAGTTAGTATCTAATCAACATATATTAATTGAAGGATATGTCTTGTGTCTGTGTTGCTTTATAGGCCTGTCTCTACTTAACTTTTCTGTTACATGGTTGAAAAAAAAGGATTTTAATTACATGTTCTGGTGTTAAAGAAGCAAAATAAAAATTGCAAACAAATGAAAAAAAATAGAGAATCGCTAAGAATCGGAACTGAGACATCCAAAGATTACTGCCCCAAATGTGAAAACCAGCCATGTTCCAGAAAGTTTAGAAACCTCTGAAGTGGTGCACAAAAGAGCAGAAAAAGATGTTTGTGCAACTGCTTTGCTTAGCAGAGCACCTGAGCCCCATCCTCCACTTCCATCTCCAGAAAAACTACTCTCTGGTTCCCCTTTTTCCACCAAGTATTTTGTGAGCTAGATTGAAGAAAAGGCTGACGACATCCCAAGCACTCGCACGCTGTGACCCTTCCCCACTCTCTCACAAACTTTTGTAACCTCACTGATTTTACTCCGCTCACTCCTGTCTCTCTAAACGAGGTTTAGAAATTGGCGTCCTCCACCTATACTCACCAGGGACGTGATTGCCCCCCTGGTTCAAATCACTGCAGTGTTTTATGGTCGCTTTGGCTCCTGTAGTCCCTCTGTTCTGCTCCAGCCTACTGGGACCCTGAGAGCCAGCTGCATTCAATACAATGTGAAAATAAGGTGATACTTTATTGATCTTGCAGGCAGCACAAAGAGGCCAGAGCGCAGCAGGACAAGGAGCACAAAGTTGGAGGGGATTTCAAGTCTTTACAAAGGACACTTGAATAAGATGGAAGCAGGGTAGGCTGTATCATTCTTGTGTGCCATGCTGTTGCCGTAAATCATCAGATATGTCCTACATAGAAGGTTATGGGAGAGTATAAAAAAATAGAAATATGAACCCTCAGAGGAAACATTATTACACTGAACAAACTGGAGAGCACTAACAAACTGAATGATTTGTTTCTCAGCAGAGGATATTCCTCGGGGGGGGGGGGGACTCAGTTACCAAGTCGGATGCTTCTGATTGGGTGGAAATTGATCCAGAGCAGGCTTTTTTTTCAAATCCTGCAACAAGTAATCCATAGGACCGGATGGTTCGCCTGGAATCCTGGTTAAACTTTTCTCATCTGAACTAAACCAAACTAAACCAAATGCTACTCGGCAGGTCGTTAGCCAGTCACATGGTTCCAGGTTCTCTGGAAAACATCCATAATAGGTCCTGTAGCTAAAGTTACGCTAATTACTTCAATTAGCAAGTTACTTCAATTTTATTACTTGCTACTGACATTTCAAGGTAATTTGTTACATTACAATATTACTGTATGCATTACTGTGCATTACTTTTAAATTATTCTCAACAAAATAACTGGAAATATGGATTTGACGATCGAAATAGCTCACCATGTCATTGAGAGAATAACTGGCAACCCACCTACTTACTGATCCATGATTGGTTGATATAACACGTGAAGGAGCGTGTCTTCATGTAATGCGGAAGTTCCGTTTTCCGGATTATTAGACATGTGGCTTTTGGAAGAAACACATTAAAATCATCTTTTATTGAACAATGTAAGACAGTCATTATTGCTGCAAGTCACAAAAGGGATCTTGCTGACAAGTTTTCAGAAAGATGGTGATTCCACTATTGAAAGCGTTTTTCTTGTCTTTAGCAACATCCTCCAACGCAAGTCTCCAAACCTCTTGAGGCTGAAGAATCTCAGAGCAGAAGAATGTTAATTTAGTCTGTTTTGTGGTTTTATCTTGACTCCTTGCTAAATTCATGTTACTATGGCACCTCTGTAAATGTAAATGTTTTCTGCAAGTTCACTCATCTCCATCTTCTGTCTGACAAGCCAAAAGGAAAAGGAAGTGAAATATTTTTTACTCAGACATTTCACTGCTGCTGATCTTGCAGTGATTTTAGTGAATTTGTAAGAAACACGAAATAAAATGACCATTTAAATCCAGGTTAAAACACATTGTAATGCATGTTATGACATTTGTACCCAGTAAAATATTACCATTTTTTTCCTGTAATGCCTTACATTAATACTTTACAGCAAAAATCAATGCATTACAGTAATTTATTACTTTTGTAACGTGTTACTCCCAAGTCTGATTACTACAGACCTGTTAACATACATAGAAATTAAATGTTTTGAGATGATCACAGTTGACATATTCAAGGCAGACAGTTTCTTGTGGATGGGAAATGAATCTTTGATTGGTTGAGTTCATGGTAAATCCAAAGCACACCTATGAATAATTCCATTAGCAACACTTTCTAAGCCTGGCACCAGTGTTTTTACTATCAATATCACTTATCCACCAACCCCGCCATGGGTACTTCTTTGGATAGTGCACTACTGCATTGTCTTGTTACGTTACATTGTATGTCTTGTTATGTGATTGCTGTAGGAGCAGCAGCATTTTTTGAACTAGTGCACCACTATGTTGTGTCATCAGTGATGTTTTTTTTTTTTCGGCTGTAGCCCTGCCAGTACTTTTGCCTGAAGAGAAATTTCCTCCAGTACATTAAAGTTTATCTCATCTCATCTCGAGATGTAAAAGCAACTTTGCGGACTTCACAAGTCTGAACATGCTCGTGTCAGTTTGAGTTTGGAGCCTAGCAAAAACCGCGGTCTCATAAGGCCGATTAAATATTTGTGCAATGTGCTGCAATTCTTAATAATCAAGCTCAGCGCAACCTCCCGCTCTTTAATCCTGGGTTTTCTTTAAAAGATGTTTGAGTGTGATCTCGGGATAATAGTAAACCTTGGTTTGCTGGAGGTGGAGCCATCCATCACACTGTGGTGCTGATTACTGCTCACATGCTGCAGCCTTTCCTTCCTTTGTATGTATATGAAAGGCTACAATAAATCAGTTTAATACTTGTATCACATGAGAAAGTGACAGTATGTAAATGCATTTTAGGGGAGGTTTATAAACAGGCTACTGATACTAGAAGAAAGAAAGTAAGTTTATAAGTTTGTTAACAATAAATTAACACAGCTTTGTGGGAATATTCTCTACTTTTTATTAATATTTACTATTTACTATTTTTTTTTTACTTTTATTATTACTACTTATTATTATTACTACTATACAAATGACTGTATGAGCAAATAAATCCAGCAATGCATGATGCATGCAAGTTGCCTCCTTCTAATAGTGACCCACTTGGTTCAATTTAAGGCATGCATAGAGGCATGCATAGTGTCTTTACTCCAATCCTTTAGGATCTCTCACTCTGCGGAGATGTGAATATCTATGGCGTCAGCAGTTTTAGCGCAGTAGTTGCTTGCGCAGCTCTCACTAGGTTTGTTTTTGCAAGATTGAGTTTTCTGTTGGGTATCAGTTTACAAGGGAAATCAATTAAAGAACAGCTTGGGTTAGATCTACTGCCTGTGCCCCCAAAATATAATACTACAGTGACAGGACATGTATTGCCACGGCTGCTATGTTTTTTCCCCCCTTTCTTTTAGTTTCTACATGATAGGATTCATATGAATTGGTATTTTGGTACAAGTTTGCAATATTTATACTCACAGGCTCAAATCAAGAAAGAAATTTCTCCCCGATGTTATGAAAAAATAAGTCTTTTATATAAGGTCTGTGCTCATAGATTTTCAGAGAGAGAATGATTTGGATGATTGTGCTCATGATTTTTAAGAAAGGTGGGGAGAGAAAAGAAAAAAGTAACATTCTTTGAGAGTGGAAGAGCCTATTAAACATTCAGAACTCATGACTCATGCAGAGCTGGAGAGGGTTAGCCACACTAAACCATCTTACGCCTACTAAGCTGAACAACCTGAATATACAAGCACAGGGAACCTTGAGAAACGACGATAACAATGTCTGTGGTTCCGATTGTTTGTATCCCTCAGCCCCCAAAGACATTGTGTTACACACCTGCAGCGATCTTACATCATCCAAACAGCATCATCAGTCAGGCTTGAGTGAAAACAGCAAGACACGGATGTATTATGTAGCCCGAGGAGGCAAAGAATGTAAAGCATGGGTGACGTTAGGTTAGAGTATGGAGCAAAATTAGTCACAAGGGAAAGAGTGAGGTTTGCTGGAGGATAACACAGAAGAGCTTCGGGGAAACAAAGGTTAGAGCAAAAGAGAGGAGACACGAGAGAAGCTGGGAGAGAGAAGGAAGGAAGCACAAGTGGTTCACTGTAGAAAAGGTAAATGCATGTTCAGCCATTACAGCTCTATGGCATTATCACATCTCGAATGAAGCTCAGTACCTACAAATCTGGGACTTCAAGTAGTTTACATTTTTTTTTTGTAATAATTTGTAATAATGTAATAATATAATAATTGTAATAATAATTTGTTATATAAAAAGAACCCCTGAAATAAAAAATAAAATAATATAAAACATTATAATATAAATAATAATATAAATAATATCAAACTCATTAAGATACCTCCTCTGGGCACCATGAATATCTTTACCACATTTCATGATAAGTTGTCGACACATCTCACTCAAAATCTTTAACGTGAACCTCATTTGAAGACTGATCAAAAGTCATTCGGACTAGGGATAATTACAGCCCAGAGTCTCCAGAGGGAAAAAAACTGATGGATTGTTTCTTCAAAGCACTGATATGTTGAATGTCAATACTTAGAGTTGGAAAAGTTGCAGGAAATGCCTGTTTGATGCCACTGTAACTGGACATTTTGTACTCACGTCAAGCTTTTTACTGAATGTTTGTCCCATGTCATTTATAATTTTAACTCAAACCATCATTTCATGAATGTTCCCAAAATTGTTTGCCTGCACTAAAATGGTGCAGATGCCATCTTGAAAATGTTTTTGGACTTTATGAAGTTCTTCAGACACTGTTTGATCTGATTAGGTGACTCATGTCTGTCTGTGCCCACACACTTGTTACCAAGGGAAAGGGAAAGGGAAAGACAGAGATAAATTGTCTGAGAGTGAGTGGCAGAGGAGCAACAACATTACCCACTGGAAAAAAAACAGAAAAAAAAACAAAACATAAGGGCTTTGGAGACACATTTAACATGGGGGAACATAAAGGTCCAACATCTGTCTCCTCTCTGCCACCTGCAACCTCGGCAACAATATACGCTGCATATGCAGCCAAACGCTGGATAGACCAAGAATGGTTGGAACGGGTCTCAGGATGTTGGAGTCTGTTGCCTTGTTAACATTTGGCCCTGGAATAGAAACTGAGCAGCTTTCCCTCCATGTAATCCCAAACATGGAGAGAGACAATGCGGCGGATTCTTTTCCAAAAGATCTTAGACAAAGCATCACGTTTTTCAGTCGGAGGGATTCATCACATATTGGGAATGGCGTTTTAGAGGCAACAGAGCATGCAGCGCTAATCTGCTGTTGGTACTCCATTACATGGAGCCACATGGATAATCACGCGGACTCACCCGCACTCTGGTGGCAGTGACTGTTTGTCCATTCTGATGACAGATGTTACACTTCCAACACTCAACACAGAAACACGGATTCAAAAGAGATCTATAATGTACAACAACTGAAAACACAAACCCACTGAACAGATTGGCAATGTAGTACACATACACACAAAGTTATTTCCTAATTTCCTGTAAATCCTAAGGCTCTTCTTGCATAATTTGTCTGTAAAAATGCATTAAATGTGGATTGTTTTAACCTCCATGTTTATATAATCAACACTGCTGAAAAAAAAACATACAAAAAAAAACACATTAAGTAAAATATGTAAATGAAGAACTTACATTCATCAGGTCAGTAAAGTCCAATTTGTCTCTATTAGTCTCTATTTGTCTGTCTTTGCAGTGCATTCATTAAACCTCATGAGGAGGAGGTTTAATTAATCTAATTAATCTAATCCATCTACTTACTTTACTTGCACATTTTAAACGTTGTTAGTTGCTAATGTGTGCACTGAGTGGGTGCCGAAAGTTTGTGATTATGGGGCTTCAGAAACTGGCTCGCCGAGTTTGTCCTGTATGGAATTTGCTGAAGAATGTTTGCCTGCTTAGGAGGGGAATGATTCATCATTTCTTACCGAAAGCTTCCACAACAAAAGAAATAGCATTTTCCTATTCAGATCATGATTTGAAGTGACAGTCACTATGTTCCCTCCTCAGCATGGTTCTCTGAGTCCCTGGCTGGATAGGAGGTGGCTGCCTGTCTGATTGGCTGGGCAGAGTATCAAGTAGAGCGGGCCAGTGGCAGAGCAGGGAGGCAAAGATAACAGGCTTATCACCAGGTGAGAAACAGTGAGACCAGGAGTCTTTTTTTTATTCAGGCACTGGGCAAATTGGCAGCTTTTTTACTGAAACTGTCCACACCGTTGATCGCTACTTTAAAATATTTTAAAACTGCCTGTTTATCTTTATGCATTTTACTCCAAATGGCTCCAACTACTGTAGAATAAACTGTGGACTGTATTTGAAAATTCTACATATATATAAAAAAGGATTATCCCTCACCAAATTTGGCAGTTATTACAGGCAAGGGAGTTTCAGGTGATGAGCTGTAAACAACAGATAAGCGATTGTCTCACCAGGTTTTATAGAAAAACACTGTAAAAAAAAAAAAAAAAAAAAAGGTTTGTGTGCTGTTTTGTAATCCCAGTGCTGTAAGGCCATTAATGGAAGTGGAGAAACATGGAGTCCTAAAGAAATTGCTTGCATCTAACTAAAATAGAAGAAGTCTTTGTCTGGTCTGCTGGTCTGTCTGTCAGCCAAGAAGCAATAGACCTGTGCCAGACATTTTGAACAGGCACTGCACAAGTGCTTAAAAGTTTTAGAACTCCTTGTTTATGTAAATGATGCTATGACCAAGTGTATTCTAAAAAAGTGTCTATCAAATGTATCTGTATGTAGCATACAGTGGGGGAATAAAGATAGCCCATCCTTCATTGCACATGAATTCACTTCGCTGTCAAATTTAGTCTCATCACCAAGGACCTAATTTCTCCCTCATCTAGGGAGTCAATCACAAGAGGATGAAAAATCACAGAAGGAACTATGTTGATAACTGTGGATCCAGCATGACGGCAGACAGAAATTTACCTTTCAACGCAGCCTCAGAAAGTGTTCTAAGTAACTTATGTAGACAGCAAGTTTATTTTGAAAAATGAAAACTTTTAATCATCATTGGGTATCGGGTAGGCCATCGGGTATATTGATACAATTGGCTATACAGTGGGGGAAATAAGTATTTGATCCCCTGCTGAATTTGTAAGTTTGCCCACTTCCATAGAAATGATCAGACTCGAGTTTTTTATGGTTGTTTACTGGTTATGGGTATAGACAGAATATCAGTCGAAAATGCATAAAAAAACACACAATCTAAAAGTTATAAATTGTTATGTATTTTATTAAGGGAAATAAGTATTTGATCCCCAACAACTCACTTAGAATTCAGGCTCCTACAGATTGGCTGGTGCGCATGTGGCACACAGCGGTGCTCAGTCAACTAATTACCAATACTCCTGATCTTAACTCGTCATGTATATAAAGCACACCTGCTCTAAGAATCAGTTTCTTACATTCCAACTTCTACAGCACCATGGGCAAGACCAAAGAGCTGTCAAAAGATGTCAGGGACAAGATTGTAGACCTGCACAAGGCTGGTATAGGTTACAAAACCATCAGCAAAAGGCTTGGTGAGAAGGTGACAACTATTGGTGCCATTATTTGCAAGTGGAAGACCCATAAAAGGACCATCAACTGTCCTCGGTCTGGAGCTCCCCGCAAAATCTCACCTCATGGAGTGAGGATGATGATGAGAAAGGTGAGGGAGCAGCCTAAAACAACACGGCAGGAGCTTGTTAATGATCTGGAAGCAGTTGGGACCTCCGTCACCAAGAAAAGAGTTGGCAACACACTGCGCCGTTATGGATTGAACTCTTGCAGTGCCCGCAAGGTCCTCCTGCTCAAGAAGGCACATGTACAGGCCGCCTTAAGTTTGCCAGTGAACATCTAAATGACTCAGAGAAGGCTTGGGAGAAAGTGCTGTGGTCTGACGAAACCAAAGTTGAGCTATTTGGCATTAACTCGACCCGCCATGTTTGGAGGATGAAAAAACGTGAGTATGACCCAAAGAACACCATACCCACGGTTAAGCATGGAGGTGGAAACATCATGTTTTGGGGCTGTTTTTCAGCAAAGGGTACAGGGCAACTTCACCGCATTATGGGGCCAATGAATGCAGCCATGTACTGTAACATCTTGGACAAAAACCTTCTTTCCTCAGCAAGAACACTGAAGATGCCTCGTGGGTGGGTTTTCCAACATGACAATGACCCAAAACATACTGCCAGGTCAACAAAGGAGTGGCTCAAGAAGAAGCATATTAAGGTCATGGAGTGGCCTAGTCAGTCTCCAGACCTTAACCCGATCGAAAACCTGTGGAGGGAGCTGAAGCTCAGAGTTTCCAAGAGGCAGCCAAGAAACTTGAAGGATTTAGAGACTGTCTGTAAAGACGAATGGGCCAAAATCCCTCCTGCGCTGTGTGCAAACCTGGTGACCAACTACAAGAAATGTCTCATCGCTGTGCTTGCCAACAAAGGTTTCCCTACAAAGTACTGACTTGTGTTGTGCTTGGGGATCAAATACTTATTTCCCTTAATAAAATACATAACAATTTATAACTTTTAGATTGTGTGTTTTTTTATGCATTTTCGACTGATATTCTGTCTATACCCATAACCAGTAAACAACCATAAAAACCAGAGTCTGATCATTTCTATGGAAGTGGGCAAACTTACAAATTCAGCAGGGGATCAAATACTTATTTCCCCCACTGTATAGCCAATTGTATCAATATACCCGATGGCCTACCCGATACCCAATGATGATTAAAAGTTTTCATTTTTCAAAATAAACTTGCTGTCTACATAAGTTACTTAGAACACTTTCTGAGGCTGCGTTGAAAGGTAAATTTCTGTCTGCCGTCATGCTGGATCCACAGTTATCAACATAGTTCCTTCTGTGATTTTTCATCCTCTTGTGATTGACTCCCTAGATGAGGGAGAAATTAGGTCCTTGGTGATGAGACTAAATTTGACAGCGAAGTGAATTCATGTGCAATGAAGGATGGGCTATCTTTATTCAGAATTCTTCTGTTAAATCTAAAGGGCTGGATAATCCTTTATACCTGTTTTCCAGCTCATCATATAAAATGGGTCTCCAGTTAGAGAGAATATGATGCAAAGGGGTTGGTTTCTGCTCTACTTTCTAAAGTTCAATATTAGGCATAGTGGTAAGCAAAAGTTACAGCTTCCTAATAATGTAGGACTGAATACATTGTGTAACTGTACAGTTATGGTCAGTCAGTCATTTTCTATACCTACTTATTCCTCATTAGGGTCACAGGGTCTGCTGGAGCCTATCCCAGCGTGTTACAGCGAGAGGCAGGGATACACCCCAGATGGTCGCCAGCCAATCGTGAGGCACACACACCATTCACTCACACACTCACACCTACAGGCAATTTAGAGTCTCCAATTAACCTCAGCAAACCAAAGAAATAAAGGTTAAATAAAGGTTAGTCAGTATAACAGTAAAACTGACATCCACATAGTATAGACCGTCAAATTAGCCTGAATTAGCATGTGATATTTTTGTTGCAGCATTAGCATAACTTATGATGATCCTTGTGAAGTGGATAGCATGAGTGTGTTGTGTTCAAGTGCTTTTGTTGTCAGTGAAGTGAAACATGCCGAATCCAATAATGATATTTTCACAATTTTAATGATATTTTAAAATGTTTGCCACAACATTATGTAGGCTACACATTAAGCAACTGAAAGCAGCAGAGAATGATTAAAAGAATGCAATGCTTACCATTCACAAAACTTTCGCTGCTCTCCGCCATGTTGAATGCTAAAAATGTATCTCATCTCAACAGCTCCTGCATCATAAACATCTTCCAGCTTTCCAGTGGAAATTATGTCATGAGTGGGTGTTCATGTACAATTTCGATGTTGTTTTTTGGTATAATTACCATAAGACATGAAGGTACAATTACAGCTGCTTATTCACACATGCTCTGTTCAATCCTTGGCTGTCACAAGTAGAATGGTTAGCTAGTCTCAGTGTCCCGTTTGCAAAGAGCCTGGTCCTTGCATTGGTGTCCTGCCTAATGCCTGTTCATTTCCCTCTTGAAACTCTCTATTATATGGGTTCACAGCAGGTAGAGCTGCTGTCTACCAGCAAAAAGGTTGCAGGTTCAAGGCTTTGGGTTGGGATCTTTCTCGTGGAGTTTACATGTCATCCCTGTGTTTGTATGTGTGTTTGTGTGTGAGTGAATGGTGTGCGTGTGCCCCACGATAGACTGATGACCTGTCTTCAGCCTATCCCTGCCTCTCACCCGAAGTATGCTGGGATTGGCTCCAGTAGACCTCCATGACTCTAGTGAGGAATAAAGGTATAGAAAATGGATGAATGAAACTCTCCATTATTGGGCCCTAGTGGGTAATTCTGCACAGTCTCCCTGTTTAAATAACTAATTCAATTAGGCTGTTCATATGTATTCATCCGAAAAGTTAAACACACTAAATGAGACTAATGATGCCGATCATCATGTCGAACATATTCTCTGTAAAAAGTGTTAACTGTTGCATTGGTGGTGGCAGGCAGGTTGGGTGGATGGTTAGATAACAGGAGCGCACTGTTTGAGACCACAGACTGGATATTTGTTACCCTCATGTAGGGGCATTTTAACTGGACCCTTTTACTGTGAAGTTTGGCATTTTAGTGCTGTTAAATCGGAGACGTCTTACCATCATGTA
Source organism: Lepturacanthus savala (assembly GCA_030544235.1). NCBI lineage: Eukaryota > Metazoa > Chordata > Actinopteri > Scombriformes > Trichiuridae > Lepturacanthus > Lepturacanthus savala. The sequence continues at coordinate 23,484,464 of CM060479.1, read as the reverse complement.
GGGACATTTTAACTGGACAATTTTACTGTGAAGTCAGAAATTTTTAGCGCAGTAAAACCAGACAATTGTTATATAGGGACATTTTATCCAGACATATTTACTATAAAGTCAGACATTTAAGTGCCATTAAACTTGACACTTCAGGACATTTTTATCTGATTTGATCCCAAACCTATTATTGGTCCCTAAATCTAACAGTTTTGGTGTGGTGATTTTTGTTGCCTAAACCTAACCCACAAACAGACAACAGAGGGCACCTTGTGTTGCAAAATCCACAGTGATCACCAGGAGGTCCTTAGCAAGGGCTCTGTTGGTTAATTAGTAGAATCAGGTGTGTAACCGATTGGTTGAAACAAAAACCTGCACCCACACTGGCTCTCCAGGACGAGGGTTTGATACCTCTGGCATACCCAATCGCTCATGTTGCTGGATATTTATAAGATTATACACAAAAAAATGTGCCAAGCTTTTCATTAAAAATATCATACAAACTCTTTAATGAAAATAGGGTTCAAAACCTTGGCCATCAGTATTGCTGCAAGCAGTTTTGTCAAGATCCACTCATGCAAACATCTTCACACCTCACCACTGCACTTCATTTTGTCCTCTGCAACATGCCCACCAAGTGTGAAGTCAATCGGAAGAACACTTGTCAAGAAAAGTGAAGGACAGGGGACAGGTACTACTACAAAACTTATCATTGATGATTACTAGTTTTGAGGCTTCATTGTGACAGTCTATTGTCTATCAATGGATTTACTCTCAGCTACAAGTGTTGCGCTACCATGTCAAGATGGTGCATCAGCCATTATCAAGCATTGATAACACAAAGGCCAGTACATTTAAATCTGAGTGCTGAAATCCCTTCAAAAGATGGGGCACTTCTACACAAGGATAACATACTCAGAAATGCACTTTTCCTTCATGGCAGTAACAGAAACAGCATTACATTCTTCTTTATCTTGAGCTTTATAAACACTTTCCAGGCATTTTTAAAAAGGCAGTGACTCCATAATAAAAGCTGAGAGTGGAGTTGGAATTACACACCTATGGCTCCTGACATTCACAAAGGGCAAAGCTTCAGTCATCAACCTCTCAATACACCGACCCATCAGCAGAGCTGTCCCTACCTGTCTCCTTCTGTCCATCAACCTCAGTGCACCAAAAGTTCACTCCTATGTTACATTTATCTAGATACCCACAGCACCTTACAGTGAAGGGCAGAAGCTCTGAAGCTGAGTTGGGAATTTTATCCAGGAGAGCCTCCTTTGCGACAAGTGTCCTGGGGTCTTTAATGACCACAGTGAGTCAGGATCTTTAACATCTTGTCCAATAGATGGCATCTCCTACTGGGGCATTGGGATCTTACTTATCAGATCCAGAAGGAAGACCACCCCCCCACCCACTAGCACCACTAGTAGTGACTAGTTGCTTATAATATAATATTATTAGAAGCTAATAAAATCATCTTCAAAGCTAATAAGACAATCCTAAATCACCAGTGTTTGTGGTAATAAATTGCCAAATATCTGTAGGCATGATTTTTTCCACCCTCTTAGTGTTTCTTTCAACATCTTATTAGTGTTGAGAAATAAAACCACATGCACACACCAGCAATAAAACTGCACCCTGGAAACAGAAGCCCTGCATTAATAAGTAAAAGTGGTGACAGGAGTCTTAACAGTTTAAATACTGCCTTCTTCTCTGATTGATATGTCTCCACTTTCCCCTCTGCCTGCCTTCTACTTTAGCTAGCTTGTGATTTCTCACATTTTACAGAATTACTTTTGAAAACCTTGATAAGGAGGGCAACCTTTTTGTTACTTTAAATCAAAGCTGAGTGTGCTTTAATCTCTCCAGCTAACTAGTGTGTGAACATCTTTGTTTTTTTTTGTTTATTTTTTTTATTTTTTTTTTTGTGATGGTGCCTCTTACTCAAAGCATAACTTGTCCTGTGGTTACATTTCGTTATGCTTGTGTGAAAAAAAATACTTCTGTCTCCTTATTGGATCTCTCTTGTGATTGTTGCACATCAGTGCAACTTAATGAGTTCACAAAGATGTTCTGCCTCCCATGCTCTGTCTTCAGAATATTACTATTTTTCAGCAGCACACAGCAAAATCTGACTGATGACACAGTACTTTGATATTCATTGTTTATATTATAGATTATAATTAGAATTTCAGGGAGCGTTGGATTCATCTTGATGGTTAGCAATAGATGTTTGACTTGATATCTGATTTTCACAGGAATCAGAAAAAATACACCCACAGACCACATGTAAATGTCAGCCTAAAAATACATGTTTGTAAATATATGCTGAGATTGGATATTTCCCACATAGAAATAAGTACCACAAATGGAAACTGTGACAGTGATTTTGAAGAAGAACATGTTGCGATGTGAGGATCAGATCAGTTCAGACTCACTCGTTTTAGAGTAAAGGTCAACAAGTTTAAATAAAAAGAATCAGAAATATGATCCTTCAAGAAAGAGAATCTGCCTTATCTTTGCGAGGCTGAACATATTGATACAATTTATGGCCGCATATAATCAACAGAAACAAAGTTATTTGATTTTTATTTAAATCAAGGCTTGTAACCCTGAAACTGTCATTGTTTCTTTATTTAAAAAAAATGTTCTGAATCCTCTCCAGAACTGGCTGCTTTGTTGTAAATTATTAATCATCGCAAAGTAGAAATTCAATAATTTCAAAGAGTAAAATTTCAAAGGCCATCAAACTGAACTTTTTTTTTTTTAGATCAAAAGATATGAGTCGTTATACTGTGCATACTTGCACTCACTATATGCACACAGCATATTGGATTGAACAGCTGTTGAAGAGAGGAGTGACCTACACACACACACACACACACATACACACACACACACACACACACACACACACACATGCACATGCACACAATCAAATAATAATTTTACCCATAATAATTAAAAGGGAACATTTGATGCTTTTAACATGGTTATAGTTATTTCAAAGATTGGAAACAAGTGTAGTAGAAATATGCTAAAATATATATATATTTCTTTAAATCGGTGCCTTGTGACTAGAGAAAACTGACAAAAAAAAAGCTGTAGATTCCTCATACTGCTCCTGAGGGGACTACTACATCAACCAGAATGGATTGTGTGTATCTATGTCCAATTAATGTCCAATCCAGTACTGCAAGTGTGTTAACATGACACAGAGCAGTGGCTACAGAAGTGAAGGGTTGAGTCCAATATACAATTCTGTCAGAAAATAAAGTTAGGTTTACCAAAGTACCACACAGGTTGTTGCTGCTGGAGTTTTCTGTATTTCTCTGTTCGTGATGCAGCCTGCTGCAGGGCACCTCCAAAAGATTTTGAAGCACACAGAGAACACTGAAAACAGAATGCCATTGAGTTTTGAATTATCTCTCGTATTTGGACTGATAGAGATATGGTTGTAAATTGGCAATGTTTCCCTTTGAGCACAATTCATGAACTTTAATAAACCTTAAGGAAATAGGGTACTTGATGAAGGTGCAGTTTTACACTTTTGGAGATGGACGGCTTCACATATTGATGGAAGCTTCACCCACTGAGATTCTTGATGCAATCTGGAACAGAGAGGCCGTCAAATGAAGACTGGCTAGGCAGACAAATAGGGTTTCATCCTTCTTTTTACTTTCCCTCTTTTGACGGCTGCGTAAGATAAATCGAAGACTGTAAGCCAAAGTGGAGGGGGTGATGGACAACTACTTGAGTTTTTTCCAAAACATTTTAATTATTTACTTTCTTTCCCACAGACAGGATACCAATAGCTCACCCACAGGCAGTTTGTAAGCTGCTGTTGCTTACTGTGGATGAGGCAACAGGGTGATTTTTGCCCATGGTGAAAGTCCAATGGGAGTAACCCGATGAAGATGATGAACGCATCTTTTTCACTCACTGCTTGAGCATCTGTCTGCCCTCTGCACTCAGACAGACAGACTGAGCACTTTTTGCCTTCTTGCGTTGCAGGGACACTGTTAGACTCATTAAGAAGCCTGTATGAATGTAATTCTTTGGTTTTCACAAATGAATGACTAAATCGATTGTAAGGCAGTCAACTCAAGTCTGCTGTTACACTCAGCAAGCATTTTGTTTTACAGAAAAATATTTTCAGAACCCTATGAACATTGTTATTTGCTATATGTCTCATCTAAAAGCTATTAGTCAAACAAAGACATATTCAACTGAACCCAGATGTATTTATAAAGCACATTCAATCACCAAACACAAACTATTTCAAACACTATTGGGGGATACTAAAAGAATAAAAGTATATCCTCACTCCTGATCACAAGTACCACTTAAAATGTTGAACTGAAAGAAGAGAATGCAATTTCATATGTGTTCATTCTATTTGTAGGCCACCTAGTATATGAAACCACTTTTTCTGAGTTCAGTGTGAAGAGCAGGTTCAGCTAATGTTAAAATGCCCTGTGACCTGACACTTTAAGTGCTGTATGTAACTAGAGAACAGAGGCAACTCGGCAGCTTTTGCAATAGAGCCTTATAAATAAACAATATACAATGCTGCTCCCTTCTGTTTGCTAAGGAGGCTCATCCTAGCTTTTCATATAAGCTGCAGTGGTGAGTGAGAAATGTATCAAATCTAATGTGTCTGTAATGAAGTGATGTGATACACTGAGTCAAGAGGGGGGGTCGAGATGGGGTCAGAACTGTAGGTTGTACAATGATTTTTCAGAAGAGAGGCGTGATTTCTTTGTATACAAAAGTCCAGTTTTGAACTCTGTGTGGGGTTCCACACGAGCCTTAAAAATGAGTCTTGTGAGCTATAGTCCCAAATTTGTATAACATCTAGCAGTAGAGAATGGCATACATTTAGGTTTAGCAGAATTTAAAACAAGCTTAATTTTGATGAGAGATCTGAAATGTATCAAACGCAGATTATCAATTTGTAATGGCCAGATAAAGAGTAAAAAATTGTACATTAGAATTTGGAGTTGAAGGGAATACATTGTTTATATAAATGGTGAATAAAAGAGGATCAAGTATGGATCCCTGTGGACCACCAATACTAATGTCAAGGGGACTTGACTTAAAACCCTTGAAAAATTCTGTCTGAGAGATAGTCAGAAAAAATATTTAATGGACTGTTCAGCTACTCCACTCGCAGCAGAGTTTTTCCAGTGAAATACCATGATCGACTGAAACAAATGTTTAATATAGGTCTAAATGTAGCCTTGAGCTGCCATCCTGGATCCTGGATGTGAAGTGGGCTACAGAGCTCTGGAAAATTATTTTCTTTCTAACTCCATACCTCAAGATTTGTTTCAATTTCAGACATGTTGTCTTTAGCCGCAAAAAAGTCGGTGCAGTTTCCCTTTTACAAATGTCTTCTGGCAACTGATACTGATGCTTTTCTGTTCAACCTGTGAGATGGCCGACTGAAATCAATGGACACTAAGCAGCTTAACTGTCTCGGTTTTGTGGCACATTGTATTGGTCACTGAAGTGGAATAAATGGTACTGAAGTGGAGTAAAAACACAGAGATTATCAAAATGATACACTTTCTTTGTCTGTGTCTGTGATAACCACTTCTTAACAAAATGCAGCATGCCTTGAGGTGAACCGTGGAGTCGCCTTGCAGAGGATGTTAATTCTCTTAGTGTAGAAAGCTGTACACATACACAAACAAGTCTACACATGTTAATAGATAAGCAGAGACCTGATGGATAGATAATTTATTAAACAAATTATGCAATTCACAGCACACCTGGTTGTAGCCTCTTAGAGGATCGGTGGAGGCACAGGATTATTGTATAGGAATATATTTTCTGAATCTAGTCAAGCAAAGATATCTATCCATATTCCATTGTAGTTTCTTTCCTAGAGTTTGGATGCAGTTTTATTCTTTCCAATCACTTTAGCATGGTTCACATTTTTTCCCTGTGCCAATTCTTGAGAACTGTTGTCAGTAAACTGGCAGATTCCAAAGTCAACTGAAAGGTCTGTATATCTTAACTTTTTTTTCTGTGGATTTAAAGGTCCCATATTTTCCATTTTTCTTGGGTTTTGTTTGAAGGTCCAATGTCCTTAATAAGATATTTGTGGTACCAAAAGTAATCTCTATATAGTTTTATATTTCCTATCTCAAGCTTCTCCCTGGAGCTCTGAATGTTGTGTTTCTCATTATTAATAATAATAATTAATGAGCTAGTCCTCTGATTGGCTGATTTTAATGGCTGTAAATGGAGGGTGGGAAGTGATAGTTGTGTTGTGATAGTTGAACAGTTGTGACATCTTAACTTTATGGACATCATGATGGCTCATTTCAAGACACAAGTTCTGGATATGGGATGTGTGCATTTTTCTGTGGATTGAACATTGTGATAACACCTAGACTTTATAGTCAAAAAGCAAATAAAACCTCACCTACAACATGGGACCTTTAAATAAATTAATTTCCTTTTTCCCTTCCCTTTCTTCCATGCATTTTAACTCATCGTATATAAAGTGTTTGTGCTTTTTGCTTTGATTTTGCTGTCAAACCTCTATGTTTGACAGCACACTTTACTGGAGAGGAGACATGTGTGCAGCAGGCAGAAGACAGATGCATAAAAGTTACATAGGTGGGTTCTCTTCACCATGATTTAACAGTTTTTATAAAAGGCTTTAACAAGCTGATCGCTGCAGGAACAATTAGCCAGAGAGTTAAAGAGCTGCAGAGCGAACTGCAAAGAGGATTTCTGTTGTTGTTTCTGCCGGCTCCTTGTTTGCTGAAACTGTGTGAGTCTAGTTTAACAGACTGTGATACTCACAGTGATAGATGCTAACGTTTGATGGTTTCTTTGAACTTCACAGTGTAGAATCATCCCAATGGTCGATGGAGCAGCATCACTCGCACCAATCGCCTTTTCACAACTGATTTTAATGCAGTCATTGTAACCCATAAAATGCAGATTTTGATCAATTTGGTCAAATATCAATATTAACACCCACTTTGATCTGTTTCATTACAGTACAGTCATATAGTTTAGTTTACAGCTAAAAAACAACATGTTAAAGTATTTACTATCATCTATCTTATAAATGATGACCCACCAATCAAGATGGATGGCATAAAACGCATATTAAAACCACACTCTCCTTATGTCTGTTTTCCTTTGAAACCGTTGAGGGTGTCGAAACGAATTTCCCCTTGGGAACGAGACCGGCTCACCCAGCACCCGGAAAAACAACTGGTGAGGATGATATATTTCTGCAGAGAGACGATAGAAAAAAGGAGTTTATATCCATTTCAAGCAGAGGCACAATTCCCCGGCGCTTTAGCGCCTGTGAGCTGACAGTTTCACGTTAGCAGCTGCGTGTAGCCGAGGTCTCCTGGTGCTCACACTCTCCAGTGTGATTCACAAATGCTACCACCTTCGCATACCACTTATTAATTATTCACATGTGAAGCTATTACATTTTAATGTTTACTCAAGTTGCAGGAATAGGAGATCTAATGTAAAAAGTCTTCAAAAATCTGCAGAGATTTGCATATCGGTAAATGCACGTACACATATGCATGTCTGTATGTACATGTTTTAGCCCTTATTTGTGTTTGCACACATGCGTGTTCATTTAATAATCCAAGATATGTGCAGTCACATCCAATTATACCAAGAAAACATCTCGGGCTCAAACACATTGAATGCCTGTCAGGCTTTCAGAGGCGTTTTCTTTTCTTACATTACGCTTTCTCACCGTTTCCTCCCTCCGTGATAAATCCCTCCTCCCTTTGTTCTTTCCCTCTCAGAGCGAACCTTCATCTCTCCACAGCATCCTTTCCTCATCCCCTTCTCTCACTCTCTGGTCACACCTGTGCTCAGCTCACTCCCCTCCTGAGCATTTCTTTCACTCGAGAGCGGTGAACATGATTCGTGCACTCGCTCACACAATGCAACACGGTAATACCTGGGAAATGTACAAAAAAAAAAAAATGGAGGTTGTGAAAAACATATGAGCACCTGAGGCAGACTGCAGAGTGTATAGCGGGCTAAGTTGCAGCAGGTTATCTCACACTTGAACACTGTGCTACCCCGTTTTGGGCGTGTTGGTGTTTCCAGAACAGCCTGGGGCTAAAGGATTCCTATATTGACACAGTCTACTGCTGACTCCTTTTGTGTTATCAAACAGTTCAAATGTCTTCCTTTCATCTAGACATATAAAGAGTTCTTTGCTTGATCACAGAAAGCAATGTGTTCTGCTGTGGTGCTCATAACAGAATGCAGCTAGAGACAAATAAAAAACATACTGGATAAAATGTTGAAAATTAGTAGGTGACACTTTAATAGGTGGTGAGTGTGAATTATCACACTGAAGAAATCCTGATATGAGGCTTCTCGATTAATACTTATGGAAAAAACTTTAAATAATAGCCGTAAACTATAAACACACAATGTGTCACCATTTGATTGAAGTGGTGATTAATAGTATCTGTTCTCAGTGAGAATACACACCCATAAGGTTCTCCTGGGTACTTTTACACGCTTTACCAACAAAAAAAACAAAAAAACAACTAATACCTGAACCTGTTTTTTTTTTATCAAGATGTACAATCTGAAGCCTCTCCACAGAGAATAGATTGGGAAAGCTGCCAGTTTGGTCTCTTTGGAACAGCTTGATTTATTTACTGGCTCAAGTTTTAGTACTATTTGTTCTGGCTTTAGGCAAGAGCTTTTTATACTCAAAACACAGATAAAGCTGTCTTTGAGAAACACATAATAAAAAATGGTCTTAATTATTAATAATTATCATGCTACCATGGATTTCTTTATAGCCTATTTGTACAAATTGTTTTATGTTTTATGTGATACCATTATTTCTGTGGATCTGTCTGACATTCATTTTTCTTCCTGCTATTTTGTGATGTCTCACTTGAAAAAGAGATTTCAGAAGGACTTAATGGAAGCTCTCCGGCAAAATAAATAAAGCTTAAATAAAAAAATTGTCCTTATGTACTTGCCCTTGTGAGTGTATGAAGTGTTTCTGAAAGCTATACCGAGACATATTTCACACCATTCTATATTTTTTGTCACACCGCCCTATCGACACAACCTTTAATCATCTTTAGTCGTTATCCATGAAACCGTGTTTCTACAGCCCTGAAGCAGCTGATAGCCTGCCAGCCTGGACACAGGAGCTGTGTGAAAATCAAAAGAGATTTCTCTCCTTATCCTGTCTGGAGACCAAGGTGTGAGAAACAATGGAGTCTTTTTTTTTCCTGAAGAAATTCAACACAACAGAGTGAATAGAGCTGCATTAAATCCAATCAAAACCAACTGCAGCTGCCGACGAGGGTGGTAAACATTAATATGTGTCAGCGGTGCAAACGCTTGTTTTGAATTGTGCAAATGTAACACAATTTATCTTGGATGAAAAATATGAAAAGTGCCTCTCACTAAGCAAACAGAACCGGTCATAACTTCAATCTTAACACCATTTACAACCGTGGGAAATGGTGCTTTGGATGTACGCCGGGCATAGGCAGAAGAAACGGGATTTCATTGGTGATTGGACGGCCTCGAAAAGCCCCTGCCGCCCGTTCCGTCTCTAACATTAATGCTTTAACCTCATGTTTATGTTGCCATGTTTTATTTGCCTTAACTCATCAAACCTTAAAGATTCCCTCCAGACACATTTGAGGACATAAAAGTGCTCTGCTTGGAATAATAATTTGTGTCTTATATCGTTTTCCACAATGAAAAAAAAAAAAGTTGGAGTACTATGTCGTAAAGTCCTTCAAATCTATGGATGCAGAAACGTTTTACAAAAGTTTCTGGACACAAGATGTGTTCACAGCAAAGTGATAGTGTCACATAAATCATTCTGCACAGTGAAGCTTAAATGAACATGAAGAAAAATACATGTTTGAGTGCACTTTACGGGATTTTAATCATAGGGATTTGTTATGTAGGTTATTTTGAGCACTGGCAAATGTATTATGTCATAAGTGTGACAGCCTATAATTCTCACATGTTCACTAGAATATAATCATAACAGAAGGTTATTCTGTAAATGATTGTGGAATTAATCAAATAAAATTGCCAAGCTATTGTCTCATTATTAACTTATGTGTAACAAGCTTTAAATTGCCTATATTGACAAAGAAAGTAACCATTGAGTGATATATAGAGTATCCTTATTCACTGTGGTAATGCTTTTGCAACTCAGACCAAATGGTGCACTTTATGAAATTAATCTACTGCCCTCATGCTACAGGCTGATTTATACTGTCATAATTATGTGGATGACGCTTTGGAAGGGACTCCTGTCCCCTGGTAACCCGAGCCCTGATTGATCACTAATTACAGTAACTGTGTCAAACTGGACAGTTTTCTGCAACTCAATGATGATAAAACGGATTCTTATTGGTGCTAGGCCTCAGGCAAGCAGCATGTAGTCTGTTTATTAAGACTCTTTATCACTAAGGAGGAGGTACAGGACAGGAACTTAAGTGTGATTCTTGATGCTTCTCAGAATCATGCCAGCAGTCTGGCTAGAACTGCATTGATGATTTAGAAATCCTCCATTTTTATTATGTATGGGATTTTAAAAGAAAAAAGTTTTGTTGGATTGTTTGTTTTGTTTTCATGCACCAAAATATATGTCAGTGTCAAGGTTAGTTTAGTAATCCCAGAAACAAGGAGAATATGGACATGTTTTCGTTTGCAATAATCTGCCAATATTTCAGTTGTCATAAAGCAAAATGGTGTTACGTGTAAAATTACTGATAGTTGCAGGCATCTACAACTATAGTACACCACAGGACAACAACTCATACTCTACAAGTACTAGAACAACCAGTACTATTCTGCAGTTGAAAAAAGAAAATAAAGGAGGGGCTCCTTTATTTTATTTTTTGCCATTTTTCAACTTTAAAATTTAAATTTCTATGATTTATTTTTAAAAAATACATTTACAGATAGGGCGACATGGTGGCGCAGGGGTTAGCGCTGTTGCCTTACAGCAAGAAGGTCACAGGTTCAAGACCGCCTTGCGTCCTGGGTCTTGGACCTTTCTGTGTGCATGTTCTCCCTGTGTCTGCGTGGGTTTTCACCGGGTACTCCGGCTTCCTCCCACAGTCCAAAACCATGCTGAGGTTAATTGGCGACTCTAAATTGCCCATAGTTGTGAGTGTGTGAGTGAATGGTCTGTGTGCCCCATGATTGGCTGGCGACCATCTGGGGTGTATCCCTTCCTCTCGCCGTAACGTGCTGGGATAGGCTCCAGCAGACCCCTGTGACTCTAATGAGGAATAAGCAGGTATAGAAAATGACTGACTGACATTTACAGATACATACAAAAAAAGTACATTTCCATGACATTCAGGAAAAATTAAATTATAATGTTAATTTGACTATGATCTGATTTTTAAAATGCATGTATACACCTTAGTCGGATTGAAATCGGACCTAGTTGGACTTCTCATAGTCAAAGTAACACACCTAGATAACACGATTGGAATTGGATTTTATCTGGCATACGCTTTAGTTGGGGGGTGACACGGTGGGGCAGGGGTTAGCGCTGTTGCCTCACAAGGTCGCAGGTTCAAGACCTCCTTGGTCCGGGGTCTGGGACCTTTCTGTGTGGAGTTTGCATGTTCTCCCTGTGTCTGTGTGGGTTTTCACCAGGTACTCCGGCTTCCTCCCACAGTCCAAAAACATGCTGAGGTTAATTGGAGACTCTAGATTGCCCGTAGTTGTGAGTGTGTGAGTGAATGGTGTGTGTGCCCCACGATTGGCTGGCGACCATCTGGGGTGTATCCCTGCCTCTCGCCGTAACGCGCTGGGATAGGCTCCAGCAGACCCCTGCGACCCTAATGAGGAATAAGCAGGTATAGAAAATGACTGACTGACTGACGCTTTAGTTGGACTGAAGCTGGACAATGCATGATGCAGTAGAGCTAGGACAAGAGATATTTTCCCCAGGAAGTGGAAGGAGATGGTGGAATTTTCATATTATTGTTGCCGGTAATAGCAAACAAACAATGGCCGGTAAAACAAACGTACAATGGTTCAAGAAACCATTGTGTCTTACGTGTGTAATTATTAATAAGTACATCATGTAAGACACAAAGACGCAGCTTTATTGTGTGTCATCTTTTAGTAGTCTTTTGTTGTTGTTACCAGAGATCTACATATGAAAGGCTAGATGTCTTACCGCACAGACTAGAACGTCCACACCCGGTGGCCATCTTGCCACAGACAAAAAAGTCTAACCTGATGTATTGAATGTAAGAGAAGGTGAGTGATCTGAACAAACTCAAATACTCTGATCTCACTGAAAACTTGACAGATTTAAACATGGTTTAGTTTAGCTTTAGTTAGTTAACTTAAAGAAAAATGACACGTCATTTGCAATGCCATAACTACATCTCTGACATTCATGACAAACCAAGTGGTTGAAAATGAAGCAAGTTTTGGTCATTTAAAGAACACACACCATTGAAATACATTGTCATGGGTGAGTGAGCTGCCTGTGACAAGATGGCTGCCAGCGCGGACGTTCAATTCCATTGGCCGGCAGCATGGATGAGACATTTAGCCTTTCTAATGTATAACTATGGATATTGCTGCTGCTGCTATAAAGAGGTCAAATGGCTTCATTGCCACCAGTTTAAATAGGAATAGCGACACCTATTGTACGTATGAGTATGATGTGTTTCGGCCAATTTGAGATTCTCTCTGGCACGTATAGTCGGACATTCGCAGTTGTCCAACTGAAGAGCATATTTGAGCTCTGGCTGTAATCCAACTAAACTGTGCATGTAAACTTGCTGGTTGATCTATTAACTTCAATTCCTGGTGTGACATCACAACCAGAGCCATTTCTAAACAGCTTGTTTTCAGCCAGGTTTTTTTAGCAACACTATGGAGTAGGCCAGACCACAACAGTATGAGCAGGTGGTCTCATTTCACAGTTTGTGTGCGTTTCAGGAACACCAGAGACCCGAATGTCCACACACAAGCACAGTGTTGTTTCCATAACAGGGCCCCTTTAAAGCGCTCCATATGACCAGTGGCTCCCCAGCAGGGATCTAAGCAGGGGGAAAACCACATGATTGAAGGCCAAGGCAGGCTGCCCATTATACATGCTAAGGCTGTGTTTTCTCACAAAGGCTTTGGAGAGGACCTTGAACACACAGCCAGCGGCCAGATGAAGAAACAAAAAAACAAAAGAACAAAAGAGGAAACAAACCTTCAGTAGAATACAGGACGAGTCGAGCCTTGTTTGTTGCAGGACTGGCCGCCCGGCTTTGCACAAGAGTACACGCTGCGAGGGCAGCATGGGCGGTTTTGGTGCTCACCGGCCACAGGTGTTTGCTCCGAGTGTGTGTTTGTGAGCTTACAACAGGGGAGAAGGGACACACTTTGCTGGAGCACAGTGCAACATTAGGGATCTTTTATGTTATTATGAGATGTGTGAAGAGGAAAAAAAGACATCACCTTCAAAAGCCACACGCCGCCAGCCATGCGGGAGCTACAGGGCGCCGACGGCAACTCACTTAACAGCTGCCACCGAGTGTGTCAATAACGAGAAGGGATTTCTGAAAGGTTTGCAACCGTCCCTTTAAAATTCAGTTTACAGTTCGAAACGCGAAACGATTTTTATTGAGACGTTATACAAATTAAAAGGGAGATCAGCACTGGACATGCTGTGTTTTTTGTCACATGCTCAGGTGAGTCTTTTCAGTTTCTTTAAACAAAATAGGCTTTGGGTAGGAGCTGTGTCCAGTTACTGGTTGAGCTTTCGGTGGATTAGTGTTTTATAGGTTGTGTGAAATTACAGAAGAAATCACTAAAAAGAGGTTAGGAGAGGACACATTTGGAGGAGATTAAAATAAATTGGTAAAAGAAGGGGTGGGGGGGGCTGAGGATTAAGATACTCAGTTCCCTTCATAATGTTACATCGGCAGTTCAATCCGTGCTGCCCTGCAGGGGACGGATGTTCCAGTCTGCCTGTATAATAATCTATACAGTAAGAGGAGACAGGGCAGTGTGTTGTGAATAAAGCAATGCAACATAAAAAACATCAAAAAAAGGAAAGGTTAACGCAAGTGAGCTGGTAGTTGACATCTTGTGAAGTGACCGCAAGAAGAAAGCAAAGCAAGCAGAGACTGAGCAATAACAAAGGTGTGTACACAGCAAGACAGAGCACAGAGCAGGAGAAGGTGAGAGAGGAAGAGTGAAAGAAAGACAGGCGAAGAGGTCGATAAGTGAGAGAGGGACAGAGAGTGCTACTAAGAGGTTAAGCACACACACTTACACCTGCAGTTAAAGCCTTCACCCTGCCATATTATCCCCTGGCCTTAACCCCCCACCACCACTGCCGCCGCCACCCCCGCTATACTCATGGATGCCTAGAAATCCGATTTGCCAACTTTGGGAAGCTGTCTGTGACAGCCAATTACTGGGGAGAGGACTCCCAGTGGAGTCACCTCCTCACCTCACAGCCCAAACATCTGCCTGTCAAGACAGCCAGAGGAGGCAGGTAGATAGAGAGGAGCGGAGAGAGGGAGTCAGTCAGGAAAGCCAGAGTAGTAAAAAACTGATCTTTATGGTTTGCGCAGCATTTTTGAGTTCATCTTTTGAGTTGTTAACTGTTTTACAAAGGAGTATGCGAGTTATACATGAAAAGGAAAATACTATATACATGTATATAAAATTCTTTGTAATATTTTGAGAATTGTTTAAAGTAGGCATAGTTGAACCCCTCTCTTAGTATCTCGGGTGTATTGTGTAAAGAAAATAAGGTATGCAGATGCTAGATGTCACCACCAGGTGGCGCCAAACAAGCCTGTTTGAAGGTCCATTAACCGCAGTGTTACCAAACAACAAATTCAAAGTGATCCAAAAACCACAATTTCTTCCACATCATTGCAAAAACATAATCATCTGTCCATGGTACCATTCCCAACAATTGCTGAAAATTTGATGAAAATCCAGCCCATACTCTTTGAGATATTTTACTAACAAACAGACAAACAGGCGGACAGACAAATGCCAGCTAAAACATAACCTACAGAGGTAGTAATAGAATTTTACTCTCATAATATACCAACTGTGCTTTTATATTCTTTTTTATTAATTACTTTATTTCCTTAATATTATGACTTTATTTATAAAATATTACGGCATTGGTCTTATAATATTACAACTTTATTCTCTTAATATTATGACTTCATTCATTTAATATTATAATATTAGACTTATAATATTGTAACTTTATTCTCATATTAAAACTATTTCTACGTGAGACTAATACTCTATTGTATTGTTAAATAACTGACATTTAAACATAACTTTACATTTAACTTTACTAGAAAAGAGTGCATGTAGTGTATGTTAAAAGTTGCTGCATTACATGACAAATTAAGCTGCCAGTGTCACACAATAAAGCCACTTCTCATATATTATTGGTGATTCAGCAAAGTATGTTTTTCTCCCAGTGAAATATTCTCTCCTAAATATTTTCTCTCTGCCAAGGATGTTTACTGTTTATTCTGAATGTTTTGCCAGAAATCAATGTATTTACATTCATGATCACATAGGAAATAACTTCATGGCCTCATTAAACAACAAGCAAACCAACACAAACAGCTTACGTTCATCTTGTTTAAATGCCAGCACTGTTTGGATGAAGGTACACTGCTGCAAGATTGTTTCTCTGCATGGATACAACCTGATGGGCTATTACGATGATAATGAAGTTGTATTAGTGATTTAATGCACAAGGCTGCCAACTGGACTTGAGTACTGCTTAAACTCGCAATAAAAAGTCTCCTCTTATCTGTTTTGGGTAACTATGCAAGTTTAGTCTCAAGCTTCGCTAAAGTTTAAAATATGGAGTCCATAATTCAAGCAGATTAACAGCTGACAAAAGTTTCTGGCCAGATTAACTACGTAATTATGCAATGATTCCCATATAATGTCAATTTGCGTAAATTATTACGTTTGCGAATATTTCATTATAGATTTATTACGGGTGATGAATAAAGTTGCTCTTCGAAAGTGTTGGTGCAACAACAACAACAATTAGTTGTTTTTATGATGCAACTGGATGCAACACTGTGTAGAAGGTCACAATAGTTGCTACAACTACAAATCATGCTGCCAAAATAAACAATCAATAGGTAGTAAATTAATTTGAAGCTGAAGCAAATGCCAGCGTGAGCTAGAGTTTAACTTGGAAAATGAGATTGCTTGACCCTTTACTAACTGGCCCCTGTAGTGCCACATCAGTTTGTCATGAATAATCTCTCACTGTCTCCATGTCACCTACTTTTTTCTCCCTAAAAAATGAGCAATCCATTCAATCTGTGTGCCTCCCTACCTACAACACATTATGCCAGGAAGATAAGAAGAAAGGGGAAAAGAGGAGATGCAGGGAAGAAGAAAGTCCCACATTCCTCGCAGAGCGCTGAAATTGAAGGAGAAATAATATGAGGCATGTCAAAATGCAATATCACCCCGTTTACCCTGATGTTTAGGCCCTATCATGACTGCAGTGCCTTTCCAAGAGAGGCAGAGAGCGATATGTGGTGAAAGAGGAAGACATTTGAAAGCAGACAAATATGGAGAGATGAAAATGAATATGAGGTGGAGGGAGAGGCAGAGAAAGTGAGAGAGCAGCTGGTAATAGGGATATAAAGAGTGTAATCTCTGACACAAGCAATAATGTTTAGTTATGGCGCAAAGTGTGGAGGGCGCATACACACACACACACACACATACACACACACACACACACACACACATACACACATACACATACACATTTACAGCAGTCTAGTAAATAGTTCTGACCGGAGCAATTTCACAGTCTTTACTGCAAGCCATTGGAGAACACACACACACACACATGCACGCACGCACGTACGCACACACACACACACACACACACACACACACACACACACACACACACACACACACACACACACACACACACACACACACATCCATCCTCAAGTCCACTCCTTTTAGTTGTGTTGCAAACTTGTTAGCATGTCATGCAGGTCTTAGAATAGGTTGGAATGTGGCAGCAGCAGTCTTGCTATGAATTGAAACATTCTGATACAGGAGACATCACTTTTTGCTGAAAATGATGCACAAATCTAAGCAAACTCTGAAGTTGGGTGGGAGGAGAAAAAAAAAGCATACAAACACACGCCCAGAGCAAAGACATGGCTATCTCACCACACATTTCTATATTGACAGCCTCCTATCATCTTCTTTTTTCTCCTTCCTTGGATATGCTGTAGCACACAAATAAATTGACGCACACAGTTACCCCTGCTGACATGTGAAAAGATACACACACACAACACACACACACCCACACAGTACCCTGGCTGCATTATAGGACACAGTAAAACTTACATTGGCCTGAGGCACCAGGATTGCTGCTTAATAACTTGCCCAAGGCATCAACCTGACAACACTAAACACAGAGACAAGCACACATGCACCAACACACACACACATACACACACACACACATGGTCACCCATTCTCAATATGTGCAACTGTGTTCAATTCACATGTTTGGAGCATCGAATTACTCTGTCTACTCCAAACTTGGTTTGATTTTGGAGCATTGACCAAAGAACAATACCAATACATCTGTGGATCCCAACTGATTCTCAATGAATCCATTCTCTGAAATGAGCACCTAAAGCCTCCTTCTTGATGCCTGTTCAGACTGACATATCCAGATTGTGTTTTAGAAAGTCTGAATGGCAAAAAACCCCACATCAAATACGAGTTTTGCAACTCAATTCCTAAGCGCATTTGAAGGTGGTTTGAAATCTAATCCATTATGCCTGCAGTCTGAAGAAGGCCTTGGTGTACTCCCCTACTTTTTTTATTTATTTCACTATATTTACTTTGTGTCTGTGTGTGTGTATCTGTTTTTGTATGTGTGTATATTTTTTCTCTTTGTTTCTGAGAGATCAGGATGGGTGGTGGTGTTTTTATTTCTCTGTTTTGGAACCTAGTTTTGTACTTTGTATTTGTCAATAAAACACCACTTTCCAATAAAAATATATGAGAACAAAACAGGAGAACTTTAAGATTGAACATTAGCAACATAGCTACTTACTAATCTGTCTGGCATACGCATACACCCGCACACATAATGCACAATCTAGTTATTACTTAAAAGTTCATTGTGAAATACAATTATTTCCCAGCAAATATGCTCATAATATATATTTATTTCCATGGCAACAATAAATTGCTGATACGTGTCTTACTGAGGCAATAGAAAGTTTAAATGCTGCTGCTGGTGTTGGGGGTGGGAGGGTGGGGGGGTCTGCAGTATGCCAGTTTTTATGTGTGTTTTCATATAGTGAAGTCTCCAGTTAAACAGAGGCATGGTGCACTGAGTATAAAGCTGCCTATAGTGTATACAGAACTAACTCTTTCTCAAACAGGACATTAAAAGAACAACATTCAAACATTAAACGAATGAGTTAAACCTTTCAATACTATATGGAAAAAAATAACAGCTTTAACATTATGTCAAAACCTGTATGTCTTGTATTGTAGAGACATAATTCAGCTAAACATCAACAACCCTGGTTCATCCTATACTGTAATACAACTTCTCTAAAGATGTGATAACCAGTCACTGTATGTCCCAGGGAGGTGGGAGCGGCTTTGAAGTCATTTGACTTGTGGCCAAACCTTGGACTTACAACTTCTGGGTCTGCTTTTGGTCCCAAAAGGTAATTTCCCTGCACACAATCATGTGAAAAGAAGCATCTATAAAACAGTTTGATAGTTGCTACTTCTGCAAAATAACTCATTGCACTACTAGAATTTGATCATTTTTTCTGATAACAAGTCTAGAAGAGCTTTAATAATAAGAAGATAATAATAAGATAACATAATAAGACTTAATAATTACGCAGTAACGACCATTTAAGTTAGCCGAAGGGCTAAATGGCTAAAGTAGCCGCAGAATTCTCATGGTGTACATGCATTCAGAAAGTGGTTTCCTTGGCTTCATGCACCACTGAGGAACCTTCATAACAATGAACACAGCCTTAGTGCAACCATGCTGAGTGAACTCCATTAAGCCAAAGGCGATTTTTGGTTGATCAGTCCGAACAGGATTATAGCTTAAAAAAGAGAACAATACTAGAAAAATAATGGAAATCCAAAGCAAATGAGAAAAAAAAATCCAGTCATACCAAAAAATGTAAACAATTACAAGAAGCCTTAGAGAGCGCATCTTGACCTCAAGAACAGGTATACCATCCTGAAAATCTGTCACTCCTGAGGGGATACATCAGCTCCTAAGAAATACTAAAAAAATGATATTATTATATGCATTTTGAGAACAAATTGTGTTATTCAGAGTATAATAGTCATTAGCTGAGTTTGGGACATAGACAAAATTCCATGAGACCTTGATAAGACCTTGTGCAATTTTGAGTTAACACCAAATTTCATGTTAAGCACTCAACGACAATCCAATGTACCTACACATGAATACACACACACACACTCACACTCAGCTACACACACACATCTACTGTACAACAGTCAAACAAGCCACAGGGGTTTTTTAGATGGGAGAGAGATGGAGATGACGAGGGGTGCTTGAAAATTACAAAAGACTTGCACAGACAATCCCATGATACTTTGAGAAAACTCAAGTCCGCGTTTGCTTTCATTTCAGATACAAAGACAGGCAGAAGAAAAAAGTTGAGCAAACTTTGCTGAAAGCCTAAGGCAAAAGACATTGCAAAACTATCAGCTACAGCAAGTGAACTTTTCACATGAGAATAGAGTGAAAAATATATTTTCTTCTCTGTACTGTGCTAGAACCAAGTAAAATAATTATTTATACAGTGCACGTTTTTTCTTTTTTTTCAAAATCACGCACGTGTTAGAATTCATGGGTCGCTGTATTTGCTTATTGATCATTGTTGAGATGATAGAGTTTAATTCATGCAATAAAATGATGTTGAGGTTCAAAGACATTTCTCTATCTCTCAAAAGGAGCAAAGATCACACTCCCTTGTCTCATTGAATATGTATGTAAAAAAAACAAAAAAAAACAAACAAACAGAATCCAAACTTTATATGGTGGTGTCAACCATCAACAAAATTCGTTATCTCTTTCAGTCTGTGAATAAATAAGTATTATTACTAACAGGGCAGTAAGAATCAATGTTAACCACATATGTGTTGGGGACAATTGAGGTTAAGCATATTTAACCATAGCCTACAGACTCTGCATAGTAAGACACTGGAGGGGAATTCCACATTTGAAATAATTCCAACATGAACACAAATCCTTTTAAAGTTTTTGGATATGTCTTCTCTATCTTGTTCAGTGGCACTTCCTCCTCTGTTTTGTCCTCATTTGTCAGTTGAAATAAATAATAAGATGGAAATACTCACAAGACCCACAAAAGAAGAAATAGAAAATGTATCCACAATCAAATTCACTGTCTCTAAGATATAATGTGCTGGTCAGGAAGTGAGGAGTCATTCTTGATGCTGATCTTAATTCAAATTGATAGCCATGTTACTGACATGACTGTTAATAACATAACATAAGAGTTCTTTCTATCAATGATGGTAGAATAATGAATAGATCCAAAGTTAGAAGTAACATTGTCATGGTTTACACAGATTCTGAAATAACTGGTGTATACATTCATCTCAAGTAGACTGTACTAATGTAATGCTCATTATGCTGGACTGCCAACACAGACAATCTCTGGGCTGCAGCTCATTCAGAATGCAGCAGCCATAGTCCACATGAACACACAAAAAGACATATTACATCAGTTCCTTAATCTCTTCCTGGATATATTAAACTTTGAAACAATTCCATCATGTTCATTAATTTGTATGCTGCTGTTAAGCATCTCGAACTGCTCATTGTGTATGAAAGGTGCCATACAAATAAAACCGAGTCAACCTACTACCAGTGCCTGGAACATCTTTCCTTAAGGAGTGGGACGGTGCTGACAGGTTGTGACGCATGGTGAAGCACAATGCCAACAAGCATAAACCACAATAATTTAGAGCTGATGTTTTTCTTCCAGCTCTAGCCACAATTTTGATTATTGTGACAGTGCATGCACATGCAGGTGCAGCACAGAAGGCTCGGTACATTTTTTTGCTCGAGAACCGTTCATTAAAAAAAGTTTCTTCTTACCGAGCGCTGGCTCTAGCCACAACTGAAAATGCAATAACTGTCAAATTGTTCTGCTGAACCCCACTGTCAGCATTAAATCCATTAGACAGAGCCCCCTTGCTCTGTGCACTGTCAGGCAGCACGTACTCGCAAGCTCACACAGCAGTTACCTCAGAGATGTATGTGCACACACATAAATATGGACCCGATGTGGCACGCTCACACGCATTCACACATGCCCGCATGCACACATGCACACAGTGAACATATTCAGGAGTGTCAGTTTTAAAAACCTATTTTCCCCTTGGTTAAGCAAGCAGCAACAACACTTAACTAATGGAAAACCCTGCACCTAAATGAGGTCAGAGAAATTCTATCTTACACAAGCTGGCTGTGAATTCTGATAAAGTTGTTTTCATCTCCTGTAGGCTGAATTCATACACAGCTGACTTTTGCCAACAAGGCACCCTCGATCATACTACTTTTCCCAACTTTCCTATAAACAACCTAAAAGCCTTGACATCCCAAGCTAATGTCAAAGAAGTAGCGGTGAAGGCCGACTGTTGCATCGCCTCTTATTGTCTGCCATGCCAGACGGTTTCAAATTGAGACTATGTCTGATAAGAAATAGCATTGGTGTTGTCGGCGCTGGTTATTTTTTGCCCTTCTTGTTCAGGGACAGGACTGATTGAAGATGCCAGCTAGTACATAATAACATAACTGCCTGTTAAAAATAGAGCTCTTCCATTTAGATTATTGTGATTTGAGCTGAATAACCAATCAGAGTGATCTCTACCATTGATGGCTGACGCTGATTCAACATGTTGCTTTTCATTATATGAAAAGCAGCCAAAAGAGGCCTGACTAGTGCCAAAGTGCAGCACACACCGGAAAGACTCAACTACTCTTCTACAGCACAAATTTGTCCGACGGCCAACTGTCGGCTTAGTGTTTCTGGGCTCTTTAACATTTGCTTCCATGTTCATTTCTTAAATAGAGTCCCACAGTGGATGCAGATCCATCTACAACACTAGGTATTAATGCAAATCAAATTCTTAGTTTCTAATCTTGCCAGAATTCATGCAAATTTAACCAAAACTCACAACATTTGCAAAAATCATGACATTTTGCATCCATTTTGCTAACTTAAACTGTGAAAAGAACCCTGCTGCCCTTGTAATCTCCATGATGTGGTCTGCCCGAGAGTTTTTCTCCAGCGCTAAATGGGAAGCCAAAGTTAATCTGACAGGAAATACACCAGTAGTTTTTTTTTCTGTTCTCTTTCCAACAGCCTAGGAGAAGTGGCCGGTGAATGTCTTCAAATATCTTGTTTTACAAGAATCCACTTTCTATGTTCACTGATTTTCTCTTGGTCTGCTGAAAAAGTCCAGTCACTAAACAAGTTGTAAAATGGTTGCAAGCTGTTGTCACATAAAAAAAAAGAATGCAAGCAAAGTAAAAAAAAAAAAAAAAGAATAGATCGTATCGATTGGAACTCTCCACTCTGTAAGTGATGGTGTAACTGATCTTTAGATCTTCATGAGGACCACATCTTCCTTCCCCAGTAGAGGAATGTACTTTACTTTGCTGCACATTTCTGAAATACTGAGACTCCTGTTTTGGTTATATTTTCCGATCCTTTATCTGACAAGTATGCAGCTGGAGATTGGAGATTTGCAAAATATGTGTCTTCCCCATGCCTGCACCCTTTCACGTAATTGGGCTCAATATAAATTCCCACCTGTCATACTGGCTCCAGGTGCTGCTGGTATTATTGTTCAATTTCTCCCGTCAGCTTCTGTTTAGTTGCAGTGGTGGGGCTCTGGGAAACACCACGTCTGTCTTGCTGCCACTGAAGGTGTCTGTTGCGTCTTATCGCTGGTAGCTAAAGGTATGTCTTTGTCACACCTGTCAAGATCAAACGGCTGCTATGTTGACCCGACATTGACCCAACAATGGTCATCTTTTCAAAGAAAAGTGCCAATTGAAGGTTCTGTTTTCAAAACTCATTCTTTAAAATGTTTTTTTTCATCTTTTTGCCTTGACCCTTTCCTTATTATATTCTACTTAGGAGTATGACTGGAATCCAAAAGTCATAAATAGACAGACACACTGACTTTGATAATCTTTCAGGTCACACAATGAGTTACGCTCAACAAAATTTGGCATTTCTCTGTTTAACAGAACTTTTAGACGGCAACCATGTTGACATTAAACAGTAGGTAATCAGTAGGAATCAGGGAAAACTAAATATATGCAATTTGGGAAAAAAAGGATGTAAAAAAAGTATAAACATCCAAATCAATGGAGCTAACATAGAGAGAGTCAAGGAACACACGAGTGCTAGGGCGTGATCCTTGATGACAGGTTGAACTGGAAAAGGCACATAAAATACTTAAATAGTAAGCTGGCTAGAGGTGTCCCCATCCTATGGAAAACACAACAACATCTAAATAAGAAAGCACTTTATTTACTATACTGTACGTTAATCTCCACACACATGCAGTATTGCATAGAGATGTGGAGACATACGTACAAAATCAACATGCTCCCCTTATTCACAATGCAAAAAAAGCATTATGCATCATTAACTATGCCAACTACAGAGAACACACAAACCCCTTATTCATCCAGACTGGTGTACTTAAATTATATGACTTTGTAACCTTAAACACAGTTCACATGATGTATAAGGCTGCTAATAAATGCCTTCCACATAACCTACAGGTGCTCTGCCAAACAAGAGACTCAATGTCTCTTTTTTGGCAGAAGATCTATGCTATTCAGGCAAAAAACTGCAATAACCACATTAAAATCTCTCTCAGTCTCTGGTTACTGGTGTCAAACTATGGAATTCTTTGGAGGAAGAGGTCAGGGCATCAGCAACACTACAAGTACCTCCAAGTACCCAAACATTGACTAGGGAAAGGGAAAATAAATAACAAAAAAGGGTATATCTGAGGGTTGAACTATAATTGCGACTGAAACTACTACAAAAACTACACAATGGATCAAAACGGAACTCTGTCTATTGGACCACGGCACCAAGGACTAAAACATTCCAGGACTACCACGATGCTTCTCACTACTGTGTGGACACAAAAAAGATCTATTAACTGCCTGTAAAAAAACAAAAGTAAGTAAAAGAAAGTAAAATGTAATTTGTAACATGGATATGACAAGGGGTAGGGCTTGATAAGCTTCAGCTTCTCCTGCCACCCTTTCAACTATAATGATGTGTGATGTGAACTGATGAATTGACATGCCCAAAACAAACAAATAAAATGATACTAATTATGATTCTGTTCCATTCAGATCATTGATAATTAGTATTGCCTACTATTTCATGTCAATGAAAAGGGTCTATTGATTGCTAGAAAGCAGCAGTAAAAGTGAACAGACATTGTATGAACAGACATGTATACTGTATGGCAAAACACACTCTGCAAATGGATATTATTATACTTTGAACATTGATGGACAATATAGTATTGTCAGAAATTGGCAATACTACACAACATGGTTATTTGCTGGCACCACCATCCCTAAAACACCCCAGGGCAGTAAGGGCAGCAGAAGAGTTATAACTGACAGTTTAATTTATAATGCGGAAGGGCAACAGTCATGCATAAACATCATTTCAAATAATATCAACATATATATTGTTTCCATGTTGTTTCAGTTTAGATTCAAAATAAATTAACCTGAAAGTGAAGGAGGGAAATTAATTAGCAAACTAATTATTCACCAGCTCATCTGCAATCTTAAGGAATAAAAATCAATTAGAACTGTAAACCTCCACAAGGATGCATAACTCAATGAAACACGGTGCGTTCAAGAATGACCTCATTGAAGTGCAAAGACCTTCAAATCCACTGTGTGATGTTTTGAGTATAGAGGCCAAGTCCAGATATTCCTTGACATAGTGGGTTTCCTCACTTTCCAGCAACCCTGATTTTTTTTTACTGTTGGACAGTACCACAGTTCTACTTGTCCCACCGCAGCCATGCCAACACAAATGCAAAACAGTTGGATGCATTTTCTTTCAACTGTGTGAAGTTATATATATATGACCTAAATACAAGTTTTTACTGGATATCTTTGTACCTGATGAGGATGAGGGAAGATAATCTCAGGAGTATGTTCATTTTAATTACTTCTGCTGCTTCTATCTCTTCAGATCTTGCTTTATAGTTTTCAAAAGCTTAGGTCCATTCAACTCATAGATCTTTTCAACTGGAGATCTAATTATGATACTAAGATATTTCATCCCCTGTGTTTTCTATTCAATGGGAGTAGAACCTAAATATGCTGGGGATGTAAGATGGCTAAGCAGAACAGTCTGACTTGTACACCAGTTAACCTTGTACTGGCTGAAATCATTGAGCTTTAAAAGATGTGGGACACCTGGGTGGGATAATGTTTTAGAAAAGCTGTCAGCATGAAGATTAGCCTTTAAATTATACCCCAAAAGGCTGGTACAGGTTGTGTTTGGAATGGCTCTGATTACAAAGGACTGAAGATTTGACTTCTACTGTGAAAATAACTGGAGATGCTCTCTGGTAGACCTGAAAAACTGAAAGGGGGATGATATCAAACCATTGGTTCTCACACATACAATTAGTTTATAATAAAGAGCCTTATCAAATTTGGACCATTGCCAAAATTAGATCCTTTCTCTCATTCAGCGATGCCCAAACCCTTATTCATGCTTTTGTCTCTAGCTATCTCAATTATTGCAATTCATTATTTGCGGGAATGCCACAGATAGTATCTATGAATCCCTTTCAACTGGTATAAAACACTGTAGCCAGAGTCCTTACTTGAACCTGTAAATATGAGAATTTTCTTCATTCACTGCACGGATTACCTGTATTGTTCATCATTGACTTTTATTTTGCTTTTTTGAACAATCTTGCCACATCCTACATAACAGAACTTCTCAGTCCTTGAACCCTTCCTCATACTCTCCGATCTGCACAGTAGTTGTTGCTCTTGGTTCCCAGAACAAAGCCAGAGGCCGAAGGTGGAAGGGCTCCATAACTGTGCAATGCACTTCTATTGGAAAGTAGACAAGCTTCTCCAGTGTCCTTGTTTAAAACTCAAAATAAAAAGTAATTCCTACAGGTTGGTTGTCAAATAATAATAAGTACTTTTGCTATCTTTTATTTTTATATCCACCAAGGAGGTTATGTGATCACCTGTCCGTCTGTTAGCAAGATAACTCAAAAAGTTCAGGCCGGATTTTTGTCAAACTTTCAGCGAATGTTGGGAATGGTACTATGAACAGATGGTACACCATGAATTTTGGTAACGATCCAGAAGAAAATCCTGGCTTCTAGAACGCTTTGAATTTTCTGTTTGCTACAACCTGCATAGCTTAGCCATATGCTTGGTGGACATCTTCGCTCTCAGAGTACTTGTCTATTTTACAATATTTTATTGTGTTCTTGTTGATTGTTACCGACGGGTTATATTTTCCCTTTTGGCCTGATTTTTAGCAAAATACCTCAAAATCTTTTGGTCTGATTTTCATCAAACTTTCAATGAATGTTGCAAATGGTACCATGAACAGGTGACTGAATTCTGGTAATGATGTATAGAATAGATGAAGAAATCCTGGTTTCTGGATCACTTTTTTGTCATTTGGTTTTCATTTGGTTTCATTGTGGTAAATGGACCATCAAACAGGCACCATTGTTTGAGGCCACCTGATGGTGATAGCTTCAACTGCATAGCTTGTTTTCTTTGCACACTACCACTACCAGAGACAGTAAGAGAGGACTAAAAGACTTTCCATACTTGGGATAGGTATGAACTACTGAGGCTGTAACTTGCATATATATTTTGATATTTATTTACATATGCCCATTATCACTGAGCAACTTTATTATATAATACGATAATACGATTTATAATACGATAGTGTGTGTTAATAAGTGTAGGATAACAATGTTGGGTAAGAGTCAGAATATCCTTGGCGAAGGTCTGTGCTCTCAGAGTGACTTTATAGTTTTATTTTCTTTTGGTTTTATGTTTTTAAAGCACTTTGTAAGCTCATTTTTTGAAAAGTGCTTTATAAATAAAGCTTTTTTATTATTATGATTATTGTTAATCCAAAGTAGTAATGGGAATTGTCGTTCACTTTGAAGAACTAGTTCAGTTCACATCGTTCAGTAAAAAAAAAACGTTCATTTTGTTCACTTTGTGCCCTTCGTGCATTCCGCTCTCCGCTACCCCCAGTGCGCACGGGGGGTGGGGGTGCGGAGAGCGTGTGTGTGCGCACATGTGTGCTGGTGTGTGTTTCCTATTCAACAATAAAATTAAACAAAATGATTTCTGATTTATTGGTTATTTTAATAAGGGTAATAATTATAACAATAGTTATTATTAATAATAATATCAGTACTATTGTTGTTCTTATTTCTTGTTTTTAACTCGCTTTTAATGTAAAGTGACTTTGAGTTGTTATTTCTTGTTTTTAACCAAGCTTTACTGTAAAATGCTTTAAAAAGTATTTATTTTTTTAAAAAAAAAAACACATACACCGACAGTACAAGAACGAACCGTACACTGAACAGCTTCCCCTTAAAGTCATTCAGTGGATTCGTTCAGAACTATTTCACGAGAAGCCGTTCACTAAATGGCCCAGACCTATGGGCAAGTGGTTCAGTGAACGCTCAGACCTGTTCCTACGGCTCACACCCACTAACAAGAAAGTAGTTCACTGAACGGCTCGCACCCACTAACAGGAAAGTAGTTCAGTGAACAGCTCACACCCACTAACAGGCGAGTGGTTCACTGAATGATCAGACCTGATCCAACAGCTCACGATCAGCCAGTGGGTCACTCGTTCCTCCGTAACTCAGCTGATGGAGCGGAGCACCACACATGCCCCCCCAACACTAATCAAAAGGAGACAAGTTGGACCAAAACCAAATTTTGTCAAGTCAATAAGACCATTCCCTGCTGTCAAATCTTTTTTTTCTGCATCCAGCACTATTGCTACAGCTGGATGCTGAATTGATGTAGCTCTTGGAGGCAAGACAGCCAGCAATAAAAACCACTTGATCTATGTGAGTTAAAGAAGGAACTACGTTTATTGATGCACATTGCAAACATAGTTTAAAAAACATATTATTTAGCTTACTGAGTGGATGAAAGTTCTTCATCTGAAAGTGATTTTAACCTGGTTTCGGTATCACAGAAATCACAGCTGATGGGCATTAATTGACTAGCAATAATATCATAACACATTAAATTTAGAAAAGTGAGTGATAACATTCATGAAATTCAATAGTTAACCTATCCTCCCCTGGATCTTTACCAACAGTGAGTGCTTTCATTTCAGACTTTATCTCTGCCTCCAAGGCTAGTCTTCCCAAATATTCTAGTTAAATATTACAGTTTTGGAAAAGTCATTGGTTTCCTTTAAATTAAACTTACATTACAACTCATTTACACTGTATGATTTTATTTTCTGTGAAAATGCAGGATGGAGTCCAGAGCACATTTCCTTCCTCTCACAGTATGAGTGCTGTGTTGTCAAACTGCAATGGACAAATCCTGACAAATCTTCGTTGTCAGCAAATAAATACAACTTTTTAGTAGTCAAAATGCATACGTCCCCTGAGGCATTGCTGCCTGGGGGCCGACCCATCACCCATCACATGCCAAGGGGTTCTTGTCTTATACAGTTTATACAGTCCATGGTTTAAGTACCTTAGTTCACAAACCTTTAGTCTCAAACATTAACAAAATAACTTTTTTTCTAGAAATGTTTGCAAATATACTGATAGATCAGCTATTTTACAGTGGTGAATTTCAAAATTACTTTATCAGAAGGGCCCCTCCAGAATACTTAAATTCTAGCTCTGTCTCATGTCTAGTTTTTAGAAATATTAATTCGAAACATCACATATTGGGCAAGAATTTAAGGAAGCTTATTTCAATAAAAAGCTGGAACTATGTACCTTTTATTATTCTCAGTTGGAGATTGGCATGAACAGAGAGTGAAAAGTGAAAAGAGGTGAAAAGAGAACACGTGTGAATGAGAATGCGGCATATCCACATTATCCTGCACTACAATGTCAAAGTCAGTTTGCCAAATGAATGCAGCAATATTATTTCACATGTTACATCACAGCAGTGAGGGAAAAAAAGAAAGTTTGCTTTGGTTGAATATGTTATGAGAACTCTGGATATTATGATCCAACTTTCACTTCAGTAAAAGTTTCTTTCTCGACTCAGTCACAAAAAGAAATATATATATATATATATATATATATATATATATATATATATATATATATATATATATATATATATATATATATATATATATATATATATATATATACCAGCTCCCTCAGGCAGTTTTGGGTCCTTCTCTGGCTGTGCTGTGGGACTTCCTGCTGATTGCTCACATGCATGAATGACATGGAAAATAATTTACAGACAGGGAAACAGGATTAAAAAGAGGCGCTTGTATCGTATTATTCCAGGGGAGATATTTGCTGTGTGCTCACTGTTAATGAGAAACTGCTAAAATACACAGACTGTGTCCATATTTGTCATAATAAAAGTACCTGCTATGATAAGAAAACTCATTTCAGAATAGAGAAATGAGAGAAAGCATCGTGTTATAATTATAGTAATGGAATTAATAAATTGCTTTTGTGATTTGAGACTAGATATCATCTTAGATTGCTGATGTCACAATATCATAGTACGACAAGTGTTGTGTTTTCCTGGTTTTGAAGGCTGCATAACAACAAAATGATGGAATATTCTGAACTTACTAAAATGTTCTGTTTTATTATTTGCCTTTAACCACATTACTGGTGATTATCAAAAATCTCAATGTGTAAATATTTTTTGCAATTATAATTCCAGTAAAATGAGTAACTGCCCATAAACTGTATTCTGATATGACTGCAGTGTCAACAGGCACAGAGGCAATTTGCATAGTACATAAACCAATGTTGCCAAGTACTTTAAATAGAAAGATGCTAAAGCCATAGTTGAAGATCATGTCATGCCTGAATAAGCACATACCAGTGACAATGTAGTTGCTTCTCCAGTCTGTGCTGAAATATATTGTCTTTTAATACAACCAGATTCCCAAAAAAGAAGTTCTCATTTAGATACTTTTCAGTTTCTTTTGTCACACAACAGGACAAGTGTGAAAAGATGACTTGAATGTGGCCTACTACCTGAGTGAGCGAGTTCAATGGGGCGAGAACTGTCTTAGATGCCTTTTTGAAAGCAAGTATCAGTCTACACTGCACTGCAAGAAGGTAGGTTACTTACTCAAAGACAGTTTCAAAGCCATTTACTAACCAATGCTATCTCCTTGAATTATAGTCTCGAGCTCATTTCTGAATTTGAACAAAGTTCAAGCTCTCCCTTAAATAGTATTTTTGTGAAAATCCCACCGCTTTGGATTTTCTCAACTGGCAATCAATAGTGGGATTGACCCTCGTCAACTGCCTCACCTATTGTGCCCAGAGGAGAGTGAAACCAAAGTGCTCAAAAACAACAATAAAGCCCGATAACGGCTGGATCCCGATCCAACTCAAAGACATTTTCAAAGCCACTTACGGACAAATGCTATCTCCTTAAAGTCTAGTCCAGAGCTTTTGTAAAAGCACAGGTAGTCATCCCTACAATACACAATATCAACACCAAGGTGTTTGGTCAGAGATAGTGTGATATTTGATATTGTCCATATTGCCCAGCTCTAATGGTCTTTATAGCCTACAGTCTATTTAATACAATATTAATCAAAAGTTACCCAACTCTCAAATTATTAAGCAGCTGGGCAAATTGAGGAATAGGGAAGAGAAGAAAAAAAGAAATCTTTTGACAGCTAACTCATTATCTATGTGGTTATCCTCCAGTAGCCAGCTCTTTTCCCCCTCTCCCTCTTTCCGTCTCTCTCTATCTGTCAGTGGAGGGATACAATCCCTCTCTCCCGAAGGCTTAGCAGAGATTATCCTGGTGTCCCAGGGGAGGGTGGAATGGGTGCTGAGATGCCACATTACAGATGTAGCAAACGTTAAAGTGAATTTAATGGGCCTGAGGTAGAGCAGGAGGGATGAGGAGAAGCAGCGATAGGTACTATATGACCTACCTGCCTCCCCCCCCCCGCCTTCATCTCTACCTCTATCCCTCCCTGTGCTACTACGCTCTCAATTGCTCTCCTTAACCCGCAAAAATGTCATTTCCTATTCTTCCTGAGCTTGCTCATTTTTAAATAAACCGGAGATGTAATCAGTTATTTAGTTTTGCCCTCATTTTATTTCATTACGCGCCAAGTAGAATGTACCGCCGCTGTGCCCTACTCTCCCTGTTGAATATATTACAGCTGAAAATCCATCCACACCTCTGTCTCTCACCTGCTGTTGCTTTGGTGACATCGTCTCATGTCCTGTTTGACATTAATAAGCTGATTCTTTGAAGATTTTATGGCTGAAGTAGCAGGAGGGAAACACAAGACATGCCTTAACCCTTTAACCTCTTGATACACTGTACTGTGAGTGGTATTGGGGAGTAGCGGGGGATCATTCAGGGCAATACAATGCTTCGGTCGTTGATTTCTATGTACAAATAACACAACAAATATGGTCTCAAAGTTGTTTGGCATCTATCGACACCATGCACTAGCCAAATGATGGTTGGGAGATAGCCAGCTTGAAACCCAATGAGGAACAAATACGAAGGTTCAACCACCCTCGGACAGCAGTGCAACCCATTGGAAATTTCCCATGACCAGATCATCCAAATCTGATAGCCAACAGCCAGGGCTTTTGAATGACATGTGACATGTGGGAACTGTGCTACTTACAACTTTGGCATACCATTTTCAAAGACAGAAAAATGGGGTGCGTCTTAAGATGTTAAAGGGCAAATAACCATATTCTGTCATTTCCATACACACCCAGTGCACTTCCCCCAAACTTCTCAGAACCATGTGATTTCTTCCAGCCATCAGCAGATATCACACTATGTCACAGACAGTCATCATAGCAACAGACCAATCAGCAGCAGTGGCCTGGAGCAATGTCATACTCTGTTGTTTTTCAGGAAGTGGAAAATTGACATTTTTGCTTACACCTTCTCCCACACAAAGGTTCATAACTTTGAAACCAACCATGATAAGTTGACAAAACTCACAGATTATATCATTGATCCCAATCAATACTCTTATTCACTCTGTGGGGTAAAAATAGTGCAAGTGAATGAGTGTCCTTGATATATCTAGTAAGTCATAATAAGGGTATTTTCTTGTAAAAAATAGTGCATTATAAGGTAGGACAATAGTACTCAATAGGGCATTGGATATTTCCGCAGGTTTGTATAGTGTTATACAATGTCAGTGAAATATGTGTTTTGTTAGTTTTATGATCGTGGTGGAATAATGCTTTGACTAATCAGTCAAACACAGAGCAGCTACACAAATCTCACGTTAAATGGTGTTTATTCGCACCACTCACAGGATCCTATACGTGACCCCTCGTACATTTCACACTCTCATGTTGTGTCTTGTAAGTGGCTCCAATCAGGCTGCAGGCTACACTGTCACAAAGGAGCAGGGTCACCTTTGTCCCAGCAGTGGTCCAGCTCCTGACGGCTGACCCCTCCATGCTCCAGCATCTTATTGTCGCTCAGTCACTTAACAGACTGTTGCTATAACTGCACACAGCAGCTTTATCTCCTGCTCCTTTGCACATGGCCTTTTGGTGCGCTTGATGTCCTTGTTTGTCCTTCCGTGCTGCTGCTCTCTGGGCCTTTTAATTGCGAATAGGACAAAGTGTTTTGAATTTAATTGAATTTAATTATCTTTCACTGTGAGCCTCATTGCTGCTGAAATTGATTTACTAATTCAATATTTGTGAATTATTTATTTTTTTTCTGATTGAATTATTCAAAGAAACAAAACAAAATTGTATCACCATTAATTATAATTATATTCTATTGTATATCACTTAATATACATATATATATATATATATATATATATATATATATATATATATATATATATATATATATATGTATATGAACAATTTATATTTAAACATTATATAAATCATTTACAATCTTCAAAAATCGCTCCAACTACAGGAACTAATCTCCTTTACTAATTTTAAAGCTCAACTCACAGGCTTTTACTGTCATAATTTGGAACCTGTAATTGTTTCACTGTGTGATACTTTTTTATCATCAGTTAAGTAATGTTTTTGGTGTGTATTATGGTGCACTGTTTTTTCACTGTTTTTGTATATATATGAGGATCATTCCTCCCCCGGATAGACCTTCACTTACAACTTTCTCTGCCCCTTTTCAGCCCTCTTTTCTTTTTTTTAGGATTCTGACTCTTATCCACTGTTCTCATGTGTGTCTTTCTGTGCTTGCATGTTTTTGTTTGCCTGCCTGATTGGTCAGGCCTTTGCTCAAAAAAGAGATCATTTGATCTCAAGCAACATGCCTGGTTAAATAAGGGTGGGATAATATATAAATCATATTATATATACTACCGTTCAAAAGTTTAGGGGTCACTTAGAAATTTCCTTATTTTTGAAAGAAAACTGATTTTTCAATGAAGATAACTTTAAACTAATCAGAAATACACTCCATACAATACTAATGTGGTAAATCACTATTCTAGCTGCAAAGTTTTTGGTGCAATATCTACATACAGCCCGTTTCCAGCAACTATCACTGTAGTGTTCTGATGGTACAGTGTGTTTGCTTAATGCATCAGAAGGCTAATGTAAAAACTATTTTACAACTCATGGTGGTAAATACAAGTGTGACTTTTCATGGAAAACACAAAATTGTCTGGGTGACCCCAAACTTTTGAATGGTAGTGTATTTACAATTCATTCATCATTATTATGTTTGTGTGATATAGCTTGTACATGGCATGATGGTGTGTATCCTTTTTAGGAAATTATTTGATAGATATTCAAAACCTCATTATTATCATTAAAAATTAAACCCCTATAGGTGTGCTGCGGTAGTGTAGGAGTGTAGCAGACCCCCAGTCCAAGTCCTGGCTGAAGCATTCCTTTGCTGCATGTCTCCTCCTCTCTCTCATTACCTCCTGTCTGGCTAGTATAATAAAAGTGTCTGAGACAAAAAATATTTCACAAAAAAAAAATAAAAAAATTCTTTAAATCCCACAGACATAGACTGCTTCAGTCCGGGGGGCAGGCACCCTTCTTATATTTAAGAACAGTTCAAAAACTTTCCTTTTTGAAGAACCTTATAGTCAGAGCTGGCCCTGGCTGGCCTAGAACATTGTTATGCTGCTCTAGGTTTAGACTGCCTGCACCTCATGAGATACTCTGAACTTCTCTTTCTTACTTACTTCCATCTGTAACACTCATGACCCACTGATGTACCATTTTCAAATCAGTTTTGTTCCTGGAGTCCTGCCCTGTGTTTTCTCATTCACAGAACATCCTGCAGTGCAGCCACTGCAAGGAGCCTTCTGTTGTTGGATGATCTGATGCTATCCTGGTGGAACCTGGAAGCTGCAATGGATCCTGTCACCTCATCCTCCACATACACCATGAATCTATTTCTCTTATTCTATTGAATGTCATACTCCACTTTTCCTGTTCTAAATGTATTTTTTCCATCCTGTGCATACATCATCCATTGCATGCCTGTCTGTCCTGGAAGAGGGATCCTCCTCTGTTACTCTTCCTGAATTTTCCACGTTAAATGTTTTTTTTCATTGTACAATGTAAGCATCTCGGGACAGGGGATGTTGTCTTGCTGTTGTCTCGTCTCGTCTTCTTCCACTTATCCGTAATCGGGTTGCGGGGGCAGCAGCTTCAGCAGGGAAGCCCAGACTTCCCTCTCCCCGGCTACTTCCTCCAGCTCTTCCGGGGGGACCCCAAGGCGTTCCCAGACCACCCGAGAGACATAGTCTCTCCAGCGTGTCCTGGGTCTTCCCCGGGGCCGCCGCCCGGAGGGACGTGCCCGGAACACCTCACCAGGGAGGCGTCCAGGAGGCATCCTCACTAGATGCCCGAGCCACCTCAACTGGCTCCTCTCGATGTGGAGGAGCAGCGGTTCTACTCTGAGCTCCTCGCGGATGACCGAGCTTCTCACCCTATCTCTAAGGGAGAGCCCAGCCACCCGGCGAAGGAAACCCATTTCGGCCGCTTGTATTCGCGATCTCGTTCTTTCGGTCACTACCCAAAGCTCGTGACCATAGGTGAGGGTAGGAACGTAGCTTGACTGGTAAATCAGGAGCTTCGCCTTTCGGCTCAGCTCCTTCTTCACCACGACGGACCGATGCAGGGCCCGCATCACTGCAGATGCTGCACCGATCCGCCGGTCAATCTCCCGCTCCATCCTCCCCCCACTCGTGAACAAGACCCCGAGATACTTGAACTCCTCCACTTGAGGCAGGATCTCATCCCCGACCTGGAGTCGACACTCCACCCTTTTCCGGTCCAGAACCATGGCCTCGGATTTGGAGGTGCTGATTTTCATCCCAGCCGCTTCACACTCGGCTGCGAACTGCTCTAGTGAGAGCTGAAGGTCACGGCTCGATGAAGCCAACAGGACCAGATCGTCCGCAAATAGCAACGACCCAATCCTAAGGTCACCAAACCGCAGCCCCTCGACGCCCTGGCTGCGCCTAGAAATTCTGTCCATAAAAGTTATGAACAGAATCGGTGACAAAGGGCAGCCCTGACGGAGTCCAACCCCCACTGGAAACAAGTTTGTCTTATTACCGGCAATGCGGACCAAGCTCTGGCACCGAGAGTACAGGGACCGGACAGCCCGTGTCAACGGGTCCGGGACCCCATACTCCCGGAGCACCCCCCACAGGACTGCCCGAGGAACACGGTCGAACGCCTTCTCCAGATCCACAAAACACATGTAGACTGGGTGGGCGAACTCCCACGCACCCTCAAGCACCCTGCTAAGGGTATAGAGCTGGTCCACAGTTCCACGACCAGGACGAAAACCACACTGCTCCTCCTGAATCCGAGGTTCGACTATCTTACGGACCCTCCTCTCCAGTACCCCCGAATAGACTTTCCCAGGGAGGCTGAGGAGTGTGATCCCTCTATAGTTGGAACACACCCTCTGGTCCCCCCTTTTATAAAGGGGAACCACCACCCCGGTTTGCCAGTCCAGAGGCACTGCCCCTGATGTCCACGCAATGTTGCAGAGACGTGTCAACCAAGACAGCCCTACAACATCCAGAGCCTTGAGGAACTCAGGGCGAATCTCATCCACCCCCGGGGCCTTTTTGACTACCTCGGCG
Organism: Lepturacanthus savala; assembly: GCA_030544235.1. Lineage (NCBI taxonomy): Eukaryota > Metazoa > Chordata > Actinopteri > Scombriformes > Trichiuridae > Lepturacanthus > Lepturacanthus savala. The sequence continues at coordinate 23,447,961 of CM060479.1, read as the reverse complement.
ATCTCAGCCGCAGAGATAGTCGAGTCCACCACTGATCCCCCAGACTCTGCTTCTTCAACAGAAGACGTGCTGGTGGGATTGAGGAGGTCTTCGAAGTATTCCCCCCACTGATCCAGGACATCCTGAGTCGAGGTCAGCAGCACCCTGTCTCCACTGAACACAGTGTCAACGGTGCACCGCTTTCCCCTCCGGAGACGCCGAATGGTGGTCCAGAACTTCCTCGAAGCCGTTCGAAAGTCTTTCTCCATGGCTTCACCGAACTCCTCCCACGCCCGAGTTTTTGCCTCGGCAACCACCGAGGCTGCGATCCGCTTAGCACGCCGATACCCGTCAGCTGCTTCCGGAGACCCACAGGCCAAGAATGTTCTGTAGGACTCCTTCTTCAGCTTGACGGCATCCCTTACCGCCGGTGTCCACCAGCGGGTTCGGGGATTGCCTCCACGACAGGCACCGACGACCTTACGGCCACAGCTCCGATCAGCCGCCTCAACAATAGAGGCGCGGAACAAGATCCACTCGGACTCAATGTCCCCCGCCTCTCCCGGGACGTGGGTGAAGCTGGTTCCGGAGCCCAAACTGTGCGTCGAGGCGAGCCCGACTATATCTAGTCGGTACCTCTCAACCTCGCGCACCAGCTCAGGCTCCTTCCCCGCCAGAGAGGTGACGTTCCACGTCCCCTGTTACGACTTGTGCGGAAACACGGAGGCCCAAATGCAGATCAGTTCCAGGAGGGTTTATTTAAAGCCACAAAAAATACTTTTCAAAGTAACAACAAAAGTAGTCCACTAGGGCAGTAAGCAAAAATACTTTTCAAAGTAACAACAAAAGGAGTCCACTGGGGCGATAAGCAAAAATACTTTTCAAAGTAACAACAAAAGGAGTCCACTGGGGCAATAAGCAAAAATACTTTTCAAAGTAACAACAAAAGGAGTCCACTGGGGCAATAAGCAAAAATACTTTTCAAAGTAACAACAAAAGGTGTCCACTAAGGAGTAGGGAAAAAAACACTTGTCAAAGTACAACAAAAAGAGTTTACAAAGTAGCAAACAAAATCTTTAAACAATCCAACAAAAGGTGACCGCAACGGGTACAAACGGCAGGAAACAAAATCAGGCAGGACAACAATAAATACCATGAACAGGGGAAGGAGCCAGAACCTCATACACGGGGAGACACATGCAGACGATCAGACACAGAGGGAAGAACTAACAGGGCTTAAATACAGACAGGAACACAGAGGTAACAAGACACAGCTGGACATAATCACCATCAGGGAAGACACAGGAAGGGAGGGGTAGACCATACAGAGTAATCTGTTATTGCCGCTGCTGACCAGCAGGGCGGCCAGAGTCTCAGTCCCAGATACTAACAGTACCCCCCTCCTAACGGACGCCTCCTGGCGTCCCTTTGGGTGGTGTGGGATGCCGACGACGAAAGTCCCTCACAAGACCAGGGTCCAAGATGTGCCGAGCCGGGACCCAGCATCTCTCTTCAGGGCCGTAGCCCTCCCAGTCCACGAGATACTGGAGTCCCCGGCCTCGGCGTCGGCCATCTAGTAGACGTCGGACAGTGTATGCTTCAGAGCCATCAATGAGACGGGGGGAGGAGGGGGTTTGGGGGCGGGATGCATAGGGCTGCAGACAACAGGCTTAATTCTGGACACGTGAAAGGTGGGGTGAATGCGACGTAGGGGCGTTGGGAGCTTGAGGCGGACGGCAGTGGGGCTGATGACTCTAGTGATGGGGAAGGGGCCGATGAAGCGTGGGGAGAGTTTGCGAGACTCAGTCTTAAGGGGCAAATCCCGCGTAGAAAGCCACACACGTTGACCCAGGCAGTACCGTGGGGCCCGGGAACGACGCTTGTCAGCTTGAGCCTTCATTCTAGCAGCCGAGCGACGAAGAGTCAGGCGGGTTTGCCTCCACGTACGGCGACACCGGCGGATGAAGGCCTCGGCAGAGGGGACCCCAACCTCCTTCTCTTGGTCCGGAAACAAGGGTGGTTGGTAGCCCAGGCAACACTCGAAGGGTGATCGTCCTGTTGCGGAGGAGACGTGGGAATTGATCGCGTATTCAGCCCAGGGAAGTTGTTGACTCCACGAGGAGGGATTTTGGGACACCATAGAGCGCAGCACTGTCTCCATCATCTGGTTCGCCCTCTCCGTCTGGCCATTGCTCTGTGGATGAAAACCTGAAGACAGACAGACAGAGGCACCTAGCAATTTACAGAAGGCTTTCCAGAAGGCAGATGTGAATTGGGGCCCTCTATCAGACACTACCTCTACCGGTAATCCGTGTATGCAGAACACATGTTTAATCATAAGGCTAGCAGTGTCTTTGGCAGAAGGGAGACTCGGCAGGGGAATGAAGTGGACCGATTTGGAGAAACGATCCACTATGGTGAGTATGGTGGTGTTACCGGCTGATGGGGGTAACCCCGTAACAAAGTCCAGGGAAATGTGAGACCATGGCCTCTGGGGCACAGGCAGGGGCTGTAGCAGACCAGCAGGGGGTTGGGTGGAAGTTTTATTTTGGGCACAGACCTGGCAGGCCCGAACAAAGTTGAGGCTGTCCTCTTTTATGGACGGCCACCAGAATCTCCTTTCAATGAAAGCTAGAGTTCGTCGCGGACCAGGGTGGCACGATAACTGGGTGGAATGACCCCACTGCAGGACTTGAGAACGGACAGAACTAGGGACATACAACCGGTTGGCGGGGCATTGACTGGGCCCTGCCTCTCCTGCTTGGGCTGATAATACAGCTGTTTCAATATCAAACTGGGCTGCCCCTATAAGGCAGCGGGGAGGGAGAATGGTGTCAGATTCAGAGGCCGTCTTAGATGCAGAAAACTGTCGGGATAGAGAGTCAGGCTTAACGTTCTTGTGGCCCGGACGGTAAGACAGGGTAAAATTGAACCTAGCGAAGAATAGAGACCAGCGCGCTTGTCTGGGATTAAGTCTCTTGGCCTTACTGATATATTCTAAGTTCTTGTGGTCTGTCCAGACTAAAAATGGGTGCAAGGCACCCTCCAGCCAATGCCTCCACTCCTCTAGAGCCAACTTGACTGCTAGCAGTTCCCGGTCACCCACACTGTAGTTCTGTTCAGCTGGAGACAGGCGATGGGAAAAAAAGGCACAGGGGTGAATACGGTTATCTTTCGCGGAACGCTGTGATAGTACGGCACCGGCACCAACCTCAGAAGCATCGACCTCCACAATGAACTGGCGATTGGGGTCGGGCAGGATCAGAATTGGGGCAGAGGTGAACCGTTGTTTCAAGTTTTGGAAGGCTTCGTCTGCTACTGGGGACCAGACAAACCTTACAGCAGAAGAGGTTAGGGCGGTGAGGGGGGCGGCCACAGTACTAAAGTTTCGGATAAATCGTCTGTAGAAATTTGCAAACCCCAGGAAGCTCTGTAGGTCCCGACGATTAGCAGGTGTGGGCCAATCCAAAACCGCTTTGGTTTTACCATGGTCCATTTTTACAGCGCCGGGGGTAATCACATGGCCGAGAAAAGTGACAGTTCCCTGGTGGAACTCGCACTTCTCGGCCTTCACGAAAAGCTGGTTCTCCAGGAGGCGCTGCAGGACCTTGCGGACATGGATGATATGCTCAGACAAAGTCTTGGAAAAAATTAAGATATCATCAAGATAGGCAAAGACAAAAATGTTCAGGAATTCTCGTAAGACATCGTTAATCAGGGCTTGAAAGACTGCGGGGGCATTAGTTAAGCCAAATGGAACTACAAGATACTCATAGTGTCCGGAGCTGGTATTGAAGGCGGTCTTCCACTCGTCCCCCTCACGTATGCGGACAAGATGGTAGGCATTCCTAAGGTCAAGCTTCGTAAAAATGGTGGCCCCCTGGAGGAACTCAAAGGCAGAGGACATAAGGGGAAGAGGGTACCGGTTCTTAACAGTAATATTATTGAGACCCCGGTAGTCAATACATGGCCGTAACGAACCATCTTTTTTTCCAACAAAGAAAAAACCAGCTCCAGCAGGAGATGAGGACGGTCGGATAATACCTGCAGCGAGGGACTCCTGGATGTACTTGTCCATAGCCTCAACCTCTGGTCGGGACAGGGAATACAAACGACCCCTAGGGGGAGATGTGCCTGGGAGAAGGTTAATGGCACAATCATATGGCCGATGAGGAGGTAGAGAAGAGGCTTTGGACTTACTAAAAACGGCTTTTAGGTCCATGTAGTCCTGAGGAACCCCTGATAAGTCTGGGAACTCCTCCTGGGAGTCGGGGCCCGAGCTCACTGGAGTCTGGATCTGGGGAAGACAATTTGAGTGGCAGAAAAAACTCCAAGTCCTAATACACCTTCCTAGCCAGTCTATGTGTGGGTTGTGTTTAACAAGCCAGGGGTGGCCAAGAACCACCGGAACTTGAGGAGCATTGATGACATGAAAACTTATTTTTTCGTGATGATCACCAGACAGAGTCAGACTCACCGGAACCGTGGTGTGAGTGATTCTTGCCAACTTTACTCCAGTCAGTGCATTGGCCACCAGGGGTTTCGCTAGACTAGTGACAGGTAGCTGCCACTGACTTACCAGGCCGGCGTCAATGAAATTCTCCTCGGCCCCGGAGTCTACGAGCACTGCCACCTCCATTTGTTGGCCTTTCCAACCCAGGGTGGCTGAAAGAAGGGTGCGCTGAGCAGATGGGGAATGTGTGGGTGTCACGCTCGCCAGTACTCCCCTTACTGGTGAGCGTTGGATTTTACTGGACAGGAGGCAATGTAGTGGCCTGGTTGGCCACAGTACAAACAGGAGCGGGAATAGATCCTCCTTTGCCTCTCATCCGGAGTCAGGCGGGTGCGGTTAACTTGCATCGGCTCCGGTCCCACTGCGGTGATGGGCGCAGGAGGTGGTTGCAGGCCTGGGATAGCTGGAGACTCAGTAGGAAACCTGGACCCTCTTGTACGGCGGCGTTGCTGTAGTCTTGTGTCGATGCGGATGGCCAGGTCAACGAGGGCCTCACAGGATGGGGGCAGGTCATGGGATGCTAGTTCATCCTTGATGTCCTCGGATAAACCATTTAAAAAAGTGTCATACAGTGCCTCAGAGTCCCATTTGGTGGTGGCAGCAAGGGTTCTAAAATCAATTGCAAAGTCTGACACTGACCTCCGCCCCTGACGCATGTGCAGTAGCTCCCGAGCCGCTTCTCGTCCATGTTTGGAGCGATCAAACACCCTCTTCATTTCTGAGGAAAACCCCTGGAAGGTCTCACAAACCGCTGATTCGGCGTCCCACATAGCAGTTCCCCACTCTCTGGCACGCCCCGACAGTTGAGTTATCACGTAGGCCACCTTAGATCTATCAGTGGGAAAGGTGGTTGGTTGGAGTTCAAAAATGAGGGCGCATTGGGATAGAAAGGAACGGCAGATGCCAGGCTCGCCGGAGTACTTCTCCGGTGGGGGCAGCCGTGGCTCGTGGGCGGACCGAGAAGACGAGACTGGAGGTGGCTGATGGAACTGGAGTCCCTGAATCTGGGCGGTCAAGTCCTTGACGCTGGCGACCACTGCGTCGAGCTGAGTCTGCTGGCGGCCAAGGAGCGCCCCCTGCTGTTCGAGGCAGGTCCTCACCAGATTATGATCCGCTGGGTCCATCTTGGTCTGATCGTACTGTTACGACTTGTGCGGAAACACGGAGGCCCAAATGCAGATCAGTTCCAGGAGGGTTTATTTAAAGCCACAAAAAATACTTTTCAAAGTAACAACAAAAGTAGTCCACTAGGGCAGTAAGCAAAAATGCTTTTCAAAGTAACAACAAAAGGAGTCCACTGGGGCGATAAGCAAAAATACTTTTCAAAGTAACAACAAAAGGAGTCCACTGGGGCAATAAGCAAAAATACTTTTCAAAGTAACAACAAAAGGAGTCCACTGGGGCAATAAGCAAAAATACTTTTCAAAGTAACAACAAAAGGTGTCCACTAAGGAGTAGGGAAAAAAACACTTGTCAAAGTACAACAAAAAGAGTTTACAAAGTAGCAAACAAAATCTTTAAACAATCCAACAAAAGGTGACCGCAACGGGTACAAACGGCAGGAAACAAAATCAGGCAGGACAACAATAAATACCATGAACAGGGGAAGGAGCCAGAACCTCATACACGGGGAGACACATGCAGACGATCAGACACAGAGGGAAGAACTAACAGGGCTTAAATACAGACAGGAACACAGAGGTAACAAGACACAGCTGGACATAATCACCATCAGGGAAGACACAGGAAGGGAGGGGTAGACCATACAGAGTAATCTGTTATTGCCGCTGCTGACCAGCAGGGCGGCCAGAGTCTCAGTCCCAGATACTAACATCCCCAGAGCCAGTTTCTGCAGCCGGGGGTCGGACCGCCAGGGTCCCCGCCTCCGACTGCCGCCCAACTCTCTCCGCATCGTCCCCCTGTGGCCCCCCCCACGGGTGGTGAGTCCATGGGGAGGGGGGCCCACGTCGCCGCTTCGGGCTAAGCCCGGCCGGGCCCCGTGGGCAAAGGCCCGGCCACCAGGCGCTCGCACCCGAGCCCCTCCCCCAGGCCTGGCTCCAGAGGGGGGCCCCGGTAACCCACACCCGGGCAGGGTTAACGCTGGCCCAATGTTCTTTTTCATCATCAGAGGGTTTTGAGCCGCTCTTCGTTTGGTCCCTCCCCCAGGACCTGATTGCCATGGGTGACCCTACCAGGGGCATAAGCCCCCGACAACATAGCTCCTGGGATCATTGGAACACGCAAACCCCTCCACCACGATAAGGTGGCAGCTCCAGGAGAGGACTCGCTTCCTGATGTCTTGCTGTTGTACAAATTGTAAAGCACACTAGGGTGAATCTGTGATTTGTGATTTTTAGCTTTACAAATAAAGTTGACTTGATTTGACTTGACTTATCTTATGTATCACATTGTATAAAAAAAAAAATAAAACACCCCCTGGAATAGTATTTAATCTGGGATATTTTATCTGACTCGCAGACATCAGGCAGCCACTATCAATATCAAGAAGATTCCTGGGACATCCGGGAGACTTGGGATGTCTGTATTTATATGAAAACTCTGCCCAATGTTAGCATTGTTTGCCATCATGATGCTAGCTGGTCACTCGGACCTAGCCGAGTATGATTGCACTATCGAACAAAAGGTGATTAAAACTAGAACAACAACAATAACAAGAACAAGAAAACATTATTATTTGTGATGAGTGTTGAGTGTGATTTATTTACAGTGTAAACATGAAGTATTTCATTCTGGAAAGGCCAATAATAGTGTTTGCTTGTCATTCGACTTCACATGCAAAATCCGCGATGGGACTGAAATCATTCGGCTGAGGTGATGTTATATTTTTTTTTAAACCTGTCAGTCAGAAAAACATTCTGATTTTCCTCCAATCACCATGCAGACTCCCAGCCCACACTCCATTCACTCCCAGAGACGCTCAGCGTCAGGGCGGCTCACATTCTCAGCATTTATCCAATGGCCACCGAGTTTTGAGGCGATGAAAAGAAAAGCCCCATGCAGTCCCATAGACACTCAGCGTCTATGGGGAAATGCATTGACCAGAGACCAGGAAGCGGTATGGGAATGTACGGACAAGTAATTTATTTATTTATGATAAGTAGCTGATTCTGAAAGAACTCGTCTTCAAGATGAACATATTCTAACAGATTTATAGTCAATGAAATGTTAACACAGTTGCAGAAATTTGGCCATTTATTTTTTGGGCAGCAATATGACAGCTGCAGCGAGAAGACTGGCCTACGAGCACATGCCCTGCATAGCTCACATTCTTCAAAGGAGCATCATGGTGAGCATCTCTGACAGTGGATCTGTGAATGTATTAGCCAAGTGTTGCAAAATTGGTGGCCACTTTAAACACAGCCCGGTAAATGCCATGGAGCTTCAAGTACATCAAGCAGCTCTTGGACTGCAGCAGGAGCCACTAACTCAAGACGTCTCAACACACTGGAATTCTACACTAGAAATGGTCAAGCGTCTGATCTGTAATCAAGCAGCAATGAAAGCAACCCTGGAACGACAACAAGACAAACTCGTTCTGCTGACACCACCCGAATGGGACAAACTGCAGAGACTGAGTGATATTTTAGAACTGTGCAGGTAAGAAATCCACATTATTATGATTATTATTATTTACTACTACTTACATAAAACTCCTTCAAAATAAATGTTTTCAATGTAAATGTAACAACTAATCTAATGAGTGTGTGTGTGTGTGTGTGTGTGTGTATGTGTCATCAGTCATGAGGACCCTGCATATGTGATGAAATTTAACACAACATTCAAGGAGGATCTAGCCTCCCACCAAGAAAAAAACAACAATGGATGGCTGAAGCTTGCAACTGCACTGGATCTACGTTTCAAAAACTTGAAGAGCCTGCCCAAGAGTGAAAGAGAAGAGGTGTGGACCAGAATTGCAGGCATACTGCATGAACAGAATACAAGGTCTCCCCAGATGTCTCAAGCTGAGCCCCCCAGGAAGAAGATGAACCTTCTACAGATGGGCTCAGATTCAGAATCTAATGAAGAGGTGCAGCCTGACAGAGACATGCACAGGTACAGAGCAGAGCCAAGTACCAACATGGAGGACTGTCCTTGCAGTGGTGGGCTGCTCATTCAGGATGACAAGCTGCTCTGCTTGCCCGCAAATATCTGGCTACTCCAGCATCCACTGCTCCATGATGAAGACTGTTTTCAGTTGTGGGTAAATACTATTCAGTCAAGTTGGAGTTAGGTAAAGGAGCCACATTCTATTATTTAAGTGCAATTTGTTTTTTTTATCCATCTATTCTATGTTTGTTTCTTTTACCTGAATATCATATCTGCTGTTTACAAGGAGACATAGATGGTATGCCTCATATGGATGTGTCATAAATAAAAAATGTACAAACAATATACAGAGACAAATTGAATTTTTTGGTCATATGTAGGAATGTTCTCACCTACGGTGATTAATTCAGATTATAGATTTTAACATTATATCTGAATGTTAAAACATAAATTGCAGCCTTTTTATTACAATAACTATATTTGCATATCTCTCCTCATCTCAATGTACAATTTATCTATTAAGACTATGTACAGCCTCATTTAGCCAAACATCAAAAATTGACTTAAACTTTCACTTTTCTAGAGGAATACATACTTCCTACAGGCACTGCACTAGTAATGATAATTAAAAGTGGGCTTGATATTGACTCAAAAGCTTCCTCTCTTTCTATTCTGACCTTTTACAGAAAGAAACAGGGTTGTTGTGCAATCCCAACCCACCATCACTGACACTGAGGACTCTGAGGTGGAAGACGATGATGTGGCAAACCTGGAACAACAACTATGAGGATGAGGATAAAGACCAGCCAGCACCACTAGAAAGGGCAGGCATCCACTGAAATCCATCAACAAATTGGGAAAAAAAAGATGTCCCTGATAGTCCAGACAAACAATGGTGTACAACATTCAAGAAAACATTTCTAAATAAATTTTATGTTTATAACATTTCAGTTTCTATGTGTTTTTCTTCTTCTTCTTCTTATTTTCTTATTTTGAACTCTGATAAAGTCTGGTTACAGCCTCCAATAAATCTCTAGTGGAATTTTAAAATTTACAAGTATTTCATTCAGTGTCATATAAAAGACTCTTCCACAACCAATTACTTTCTCAAACACTCAATTTCACTCACACACAAACTACATGAGGTAAAAAAATATATAAAAAAAAAACAAAAAAAAAAAAACATGTAATGTGGTGGTAACATGGCAGAGCTAAGATTAAAAAAGGCAGACAGGGAAGACTGTGGGCCTAAGAGACAGTCAATAGGTTTATATGCAGAATTTAATTGCGCTATCCTCAAAATTAAATTTTTGCATCTAGTTGTCTTCATCTCAGTTTACATGCAACTGAGAAAATCTAATAAGTGGGTCCGCGACATCACCTGTTGTTTCAGTGGGTTAATACGACCATAGATATATACACATGGATATCTGGTGAATTTAGTATCACCTTGTAAAAAACTGAATATGAACAACTTTATAAGCTTAATAAATTCCAACCACAGTTCCTGAACAGACGTGCCATTGCTGTCTGCTCTGAGAATAGGATACAGGTTTGATTTAGTCTCACTCTCTTTTTAATTAATCATACTTGCTGGACATACTGTGTGAAAATATGTTAAATCTGCACTAACATCATTTTGTTTCTCTTTACTTGGCCGGTTCTGGTGGCTTCTCTGCTCCACTTTGTCCCGTTTCTACTGTTGTGGAGCATGTGCTCAAAAAATCCAAATGCCATCATATTATCTAGGTGTGTTAATTTGACTATGAGAGGTCCAATTCATCCAACTCAGCCCAATTTCAATCCGATTAAAGTGTATACATGCATTTTATGGCATGATCGCAATATAATATATAACATACTGTATAACCCTAACCCTAAAAACATTTTTTAGTTTTTTTTTATTTTTTAAGGCCATTTTGCAAGTTTTTCAACAGTACAACTAAACTTATTTGCTCATAAAGAGTAAACAAGCTACTGAGGTCAATACTTATTTGAACAGATTTCATTCTGTGCAATTTTTGCCAACTTTTACCAAGTTGTATGGCAGCTGAATCTGCTCCTGCAGGAGCCAGCGGGGGCAGACAGCTGCCGCCGCTGTCTATCCCTTCCTCTTCCTCCTCCTCCTCACCCCTCCACATGTGTTTCATCTGTTTGTCTCCTCAGTTTGGGAAACCCAACCACTTCCATACTAGCGATTCTGACTGCTTTTTGGGACTAATTCTTTAGCTGCGCTGTTTTCATTTTCATCCGTGGATTCCCGCTTGTTTAATAGAAGGGGAGGGCAAAAAATCCAAGGTACGGCGGTTTGCTATAATTGGTTTATCTGTGGGTCACCAGGGAAGGCATGAAACACACTGGCAAATCAAGTGATTTGGCTGAGAGAAAAAAAAAAAAAAAAAAAAAAAACTTTAGATGTGGGTTTGAACCAAAAAGTGAAACAGATGAAATGTGCACTGCAGCATCTGTACCGGTAGATCCTGAATATGATCTAATCCTTCACAATATAATATGCACAATCTCAAATTGCACAACCCTAAATAGAAAAGCAGACGTTACAGCATATAATTATCAGCCGAAATAAATAGTAATTATGTTATGTATCTAATCTATTTTCCCCCCATTTTGTTCTGTGCTTTGAAAAAAATATATACATAAGTTCATTATTGGTAACTATAGTTAAAAATGTGGCCATATATATATATATATATATATATATATATATATATATAATATATATATATATATATATATATATATATATATATATATATATATATATATATATATATATATATATATATATGGGTGAAAATCATAATTTAAATAGAATGAAGCTTTCTGGGAGGGTTTGTCTTTGTTCTCGACAGGAAGGGGCTGACAGGAAGCTGTTGGAAACTTTTTTTTAGAAAATGACAGTCATTGACTTTGGTAACTATAGTTTCCAAAAAATACAAATGTGATAAGTAGTAGATATTAAAATAGGTTCTAAAAGAAATTAGTAACGTGGGAACGATACAACAGGGGTGATATGAGAGGTTTGTAAAACAGACTGACTTAAAGTATAATTCCTGCTTATTAAGCCATGGAACTTATATTCATTATTTATTGTGTTCATAACTTATATTGTGATTATTTTTGGTTATCAAAACACTGTAGTCATCAATGTACTTTGCAGAGATTGATATTACTAGACCAAAAATATGAAAATGAGACTCAAGTTATAGAAATCTATAATTATCATTTAAGCTCAACACTAAAAAATATATGCTCTAAATATACATGTGTAAATTTTAAATGACAAATCTCACATTTTAAATATGTAATCAATGATTGCAGGAGCCAGAGTTAATATGCGTCCAGTTAAAATGAAGACAACAGGCCTTCACATCCTTATCTGCTGCTCAGCCACAGCTGACTGACAGCGCAACACATGGCTGCGTATTATAACTTTTAAATGAAAACTAAACAAGAGAAAGTTACAATGTTTTTTTTTTTTTTCCTTTCTCTAATTTCCTTTTTCCATTCAGTCAGAGACACTTATGCATGCCCACTGAGACACACCACATATTTAATTGGCTTGTTCCATCTTATTCAAATTCATATTCTAAATATCATTACGTTGTTTTTGTTCCCTCCAATCCATTAAAGTTGTGTGTTGAAACAAGCCCCTGAGACAGGACCCCTGAATGGCAATGTACCTTATCAAAACTCAGTCTGAGGAGGGGAATACTAAAGAGGGCCTGTGAGATGAAGCCAGTCTGTTGCTCCATCGCTGATGTTTACTGCATTTTGCACATTTTGGGGAGTTATTTGTCAGTGATGTACTGTATATTTTATTCATAAAATTGATTTTTATATATGTAGTCTTTACAGACAACTTGGTAAAGTGGAAGACTAAAATGAAAACGGACTGCGCAGACTTGAATGAAATATGAAAAAGAGCTTTCACAAAAGGTCACTATGATAAAGAATCGTGGGTTTGATTCCTGTCTGAAATAAACAAATGAAAGGAATTTATTGCAGAGCTTGTTGTTAACTTCTTAAGCTCCAGGCTTATTTTTCAGGTTTCCTGCTCAAAATGACAGACCCACAATAAATATGGGAAAAAAAAACAAAACACAAGGGCCTTGTATATAAATCTGGTAAAGAAAAAAAAAACAAATCTGTGGGTGACTACAAAACAGTGCTAATTTTGTTGGTTTGTTGTAGTTTAAAACTTAATCTTGTGTCAAATCAGTCATATTGAGTCAACTTATATTCGTTTTGTTTAGTCACATTTTAGTCAACAAAAAGTCCTGGCATTTTGGTCTAGTAGACTCAAAATATTTTAGCCAATAGTATTTTTTTTAATGTTTGACAGCAGGTTGATAGTAATTTTAATCAAAATGAATCTAGTCAGACATCTGTAACAATAGGATTTTTTGTTAAGAACCTTTGTTTAGGGACGACGCGGTGGTGCAGGGGTTAGTACTGTGGCTTCACAGCAAGAAGGTCGCAGGTTCAAGACCTCCTTGGTCCTGGGTCTGGGACCTTTCTGTGTGGAGTTTGCATGTTCTCCCTGTGTCTGTGTGGGTTTTCACCAGGTACTCCGGCTTCCTCCCACAGTCCAAAAACATGCTGAGGTTAATTGGAGACTCTAAATTGCCCGTAGGTGTGAATGGTGTGTGTGCCCCACGATTGGCTGGCGACCATCTGGGGTGTATCCCTGCCTCTCGCTGTAACGCGCTGGGATTGGCTCCAGCAGACCCCTGTGACCCTAATGAGGAATAAGCGGGTATAGAAGATGACTGACTGACCTTTGTTTAGTTCAGTGTGACACACAGACATGGTTTAAAGTGACACCACCCAGGCTTCCCTACATACTAAAAGTTTAATAAATTATGAAATTGTAAGCTTCTTGTGATGAAGTAACAGGCATCACTGCATTTAGCATTTAGCCACACTGGTGGATGCTCGACATCGCTGATATATATTTCATCTAGTCTTGTCTGATGAAATAAACACTGCTACAAAAGTGTCAGAATAAGTTCATAAGTTATTGTGACAGAGCAAATGAAGAAAGAATATAGCACAAAAAAATGTAAAATTCAATCTCTGCCGAAGAAAAATAATGTTTCACAGAGAATATGATGAAAATGAGTTAGTAGCCCAAATAATGCAGGGATCAGTCGTCCAATGTATGATCATTATTTATGTTAAGACAGATGTATGTAAGTTGAACCAGTGCAATTTTAGAGGGTTTTGTAGAACTGTTGTAAATAGGCAGACCTCTATTTTTGTGTTCCATTTGACCTTTCTCATGTTCCAGATTGGATTGTGCTTACAGATAAATATACTTTATTCAGTGCCGTAGCTATGGCTTTTCTCATGCAATTTATGTGTTGGATGTAATGATTTAATACAGGCGTGCATGTGCTTCACCCTGTTTAATGCAAAAAACGTATGCTGCCCCCAGATTTGGGGTCTTTGGATTTTATCAGGTCAAACACAAGTTTCTCAAATTACTTTTGTAAAACGCTGAGCTCAAAAATAATCAAAGACTGCTAAAAACACGAGCAAACTAACTGGAAATAGCTGTGTAAACTCACATTTGTGTTGATCATGTCGGGTTTGGACAGCGCTGCATTTTTTTCTGCTTCCAGCTCACATGCTGGAAAGACAAATTGCAGTATCTGTAAAAGTAAGCCGTCGTGGCAACATGTGCACTCCGGTGCCAGTCTACTTTATTTACTGCCAATATGTGCTGTCTGACAGTGGCCACAGATGGCTTGAAACATTGAAAAGCAGTAGTGAATATAAATCACTGACATTAGCAGAACCAACTCCCAAAAAAAACATACAAATTATGAAATTCACACATAAACACACACAGGCATGTCTGTACACCGGGAACCATCAGGTGCCCGAAATGATTAAAAAAAGCTGTAGGATGGTGCCCGGTTGATGGCGCCTTCCTATTAAGCTGGAGGATCCGATGGTTTCATAGCACCCGCCAGAGATGGTAACAGGAACTGCTTGGTCTTGCAACCACAGGGTGTGCGGGAAGATGAATAGACTAAAACTGATAATGGATTCAGGAAATAGGCAGAGGCAGAATTTAATGTAAGACCGCTGAAGGGTAGGCGTGAAGAGTGATCACAGCGTTAGGGAGTGGCTGCTTCTGCATTCAATCGGCACCGTCACACACGCTGCAAGCGGAGGGAAAAAACACGGCCTTACCGCGTTCTCCCATTTACCCGAGTATTCCCTTCTGCTTGGAATTCTACTGCACAGATCTTTTGGGATGAGGAGAACCTTCACACTTCATGTAGCCTACAGCCTCACGAGGAATTCCACCCCTTCCTACAAAGAGTGGAAGCTATATTTAAATTTAAAGCCACTAGCTAAAAGCCATTTAGGAAACCTGACAATCAGCTCAGCCCACAGTCTGTTTGATGCTCAATCTCCGCCTACAAATTACCTGCCGTTCGTAATAGAGATTGGCACGTTGCTAAAACCCCTTGACAGAGTTGTTAAGGCAGGGGACAGGAGAACACTGAGCAGACATGATTCCTGCCACAAATGAGGTGCCGTGGCGAAAGACGGTATCAGGGGGAGAAATGTCACGCTCCCAGTAATGTCTCCATCAATAACAATAAATCACGAGGTGTTAATACAGCTGCATTTTTGATAAACCGAGAAAACAGATTGGGCAGTTTTTCCTCTTCACCTGCTTCATGAGGGGCTGTCAATAGATCTAAAAATTTTATTAATAAATTAATTAAATTTTTTGTAATTAATTACAGGACTGTCCGCAGTAAATCACAAATTAATCTCGTTTTTTTAATGTGGTCTGAAGAGGTGAAGAGGGGCATTTTTCTAAGTGTTAACGCTCTTATAATCTCATGGGAGTGGACAGGATGCTTTCTTTATGCAAATGTAGCATTTATGATTGGAAATCAGTCCATCATTCTTTCATCTCATTATTCATTTCTTCTTCTTGAAGGAGAAAGAGTGGCGTTGAAAATAATTTGTAAAAAAAAAAAGAAAGAAAGATGAGCAGTATCTTTGTATTGTGTGTGTGTGTGTGTGTGTGTGTGTGTGTGTGTGTGTGTGTGTGTGTGTGTGTGTGTGTGTGTGTGTGTGTGTGTGTGTGCTTGCCTGCATGGGATAATGTGAAATAGAGGAAACATTAGGATGAAAAATAAATGAAAGGCAGCACAATGAATGGATTGTTTTTTAAAGGCATAATATTGTACTCCCCTCTATTTCTAAATAGTTTATGTGATGTATGAATGTCACTGTGCGAGGTTGCAGGACGGAAGACGCTGTTGTAAAAACCTTGACCAATGTAAAACACATCCAGAATGCCAGAGCACCTTTTCTGGACTTCTCATCAGCATTTAATGTGATTCATCCTGATTTACTCACATCCTTAATGATTCAATTACAGTGCAATCCGAACCTCTTTCAATGCTACGACTTTTTTGTTTTCACTTCTTCTCTCAGACAGAACAGCAGTTGACACAGCTTATTGAATGGTGTGACAAAAATAATCAACGCGGAGGAAATTATTCTTGGCTTTCGTCCTGAGCTACATACAGTGACAATTCACAATGTAGCAATTAAAGATATGGCAGTGCATTAACTTTCTCCGTAGACTCAGATCTTTCGGTTTCTTAAATCAGTTATTCAGAGGTGTCATGACATGCTGCGGTTGGACCTGGCTCAGCAGCCTATTTGTGACATTTAAACTACATAATCGAATCCAAATTTGTGAGGAGATTATTGTCGAAAGCAGTGGCACACTCCTTTGAAGTAACTCACAACAAGAGCATGCTCAGGCTTGCTAACAGCATCTCGCCTGACTCCTTGCATGTTTTAATTGGAGAGTACCAATTTCTGCCCTCTAATAGGCGTTCGGAGCCTTTCAATTTCAGTGCAACAGGGCTAATAATTCTTTTATGCATCAGTCTCTCTCTCTTTGATGTGTGGCGTCATATGTGTAATCATGTGTGATCAATCCGTGTTTCATCTGTGTGTAAATCTCTCGAACGGCAAAAAGAATTTCGCCGTAAACCGACTCTAAAGGTTGTAGCGTAAATACATAAATTTTGCATTCATGAGGGACCGAGTCGCGGTAATGTTGAAGAAAAGCATAGCATCAGCTCCCCGATGGCAGGTAGTGCTGACAATGCATGAGAGCACACACACACACACACACACACACACACACACACACACACACACACACTGTCACACTATTGTGTATTAGGTAAGAGATGCTGAATTTCAACAAGCTTGAAATAAACATGTGTGTTCACATACTCTTAGAACTCGTAAGATCCCATCCATGACTGTTCTAATGAGGGACACTATAAGAGGATGTTTTGTCATACGTAATTTTTTGTGTATATTCATGGATAAGTCATAATTCATTCTCATTATGTCAAGAGATATTAAATAAATAAATAAACCAGTACCTGCACATAAATCCAAACTTCTAAAAGTAAAGTCCATTTTTGCTGTGTATGTAATATATATGTACAGCCACGAAGCCTCATTTTACTTGCACAACAATGGGGAGGAATATTATTAAAAGAATCTGTATCAAAGCAGTGAAATAGAATCTCGTGATATGTGACCTGGTTTAAATTACCTCTACCTATTAATAATCAGCCATGACATTAAGATATTAGGTCTGTGACAAGATCATTTATGTCAAAACCTTTGTCTAACCCCAATTACAAGGCACATTTCCATCCCTTTATTTCAATCAGTGTCTTCCCACATCAGAAGTTCATTTCTTTTAGATAAATAGCCATCTTTTCAGAATCTATTTCTGTACCATGTCCATTTTCCTAAAAAAAAAAAAAGATCTGAATACAGCCTCCTTCCTTTGGATTCAAATGGATTTAAAGCCTCTGTGTTAATTATTTCTCTATTTCTCTCTATTGTACACTAGGGACTAGTGGACTAGTGTCCCTAACACTTGTCGCTTGAGGCCATTACCGTTTTGCAAGAGATTGAAAAGCTCTCCCTGATTGGACAGATTACATGGTAAACTATGACGCAGTCCCCTGAATGGCCTGGGTAATTTCCAAGGCCCTTATACAACACTTTGACATCAGAGCCCTCAGGAGGATCTCGGGAGTGGAACCAGTCCATCATGCTACCAACATGGGAATCCGTGAGCAGATCCAACAAAGAAGAGACTTTCCAAGTTCCAAGTTGAAATCATTTACAAAAAGAAGAAGGCCAAGTTAAGATGTAAAGCCAACTGAAATGTGATCTCACATGATCAAGATGGTTTTAACCAGGCTGTGATAAGGTTGCCCTTAGGAAAAAAACACATACAAGAGCAAAAGCACAACATTAAAAGAATACTCCAGTTATTTACCATTGCCTTCTGATACCATTATCAGGCTCATGTTAAATTGTTTAACTGGGTCATTTTTGACCAGCCTTATATATCTCTTCATAATTTCTCTATATCAAATTTTAAATAATAAATACATATCTTGAGAATTCATGAATACCTAATCAGTCATTAATACATGGTTTTAATACTTAATTCATGTTTCACAGAGCAGCATATGCTTTAGAGTAATCTGTGGGTTTTAGACCATTTTAAACACTATAGCTGGAATATCTAAACAGGCATGATTTCATAGCATTTCATTTTGAGGAATACAACAATTTTGAATCAGGGGTTTCATTGTAAAAAATAAAGTCAATCATCATTTTTCACAATGCTAGTACATTTTGGTAATGTAGAGTGTCATTCCTTTCTTGTTTATCCACTCCAGTTGGGGTTCACATTGCTCCATGTATTCTATAATTACACAGGCTTTGTGGTGCATAGGAAGTAGCCAGTCTTTCTACGTCTTGGAATCATGTGAATGACATTTCCGCTACCACCCTTCCTGCAGACTGACATGCTACTGAAAACCAACAGATTGTGTTGGAACTTGGATACCTCTTCTTCAATTCCCCTATGCCGGAGCATTTTTGTTTGCTACTTACATAATAATGAAAAAGAAAACGGCAATTGGTTATAAAAACTAACCACCAGGCACGTAGTCGCGCATTAAGAGGAAAATGAGAGCTATGGGGGAGAGAGAGAGAGAGAGAGAGAGAGAGAGAGAGAGAGAGAGAGAGAGAGACAAGGGAGCAACACGAAGGTTACAGAAGATTACATCACATTATAAAAAAATCCTTTAGTTGTACGATATAATGTTGTTTGATGTGCTGATTTACTTTTTTTCAAGTTCATAACTTGGTCAATTCATCGCAGTCCAAAGGAATCAGGATCACAAAAATAGGAGTGTGTAATCCTTGTAGGCCAAAGTTGGTTTTAGTTTGTTGGTTATTTTCCATTCATATAAAGAGAAAATAACATTTCTAGTATTCACCCCAAATAATCTAATGCGCATAATATAACTGCAACTTGCAATAGCACTAAATCAGAGACTAATGTACAATATAATCTCTGATAACACCAAATATCAGAGCTACTCCAAACGAGAGGTACTTCAGCTGCTAAATTTCACACAATTTCTCCTAATGAGCATGTTTGCTGCTAGGTGCTTGAACACCTAATATATTCTGTATTTGCTGTGTAATTTCTGTACTGTGTATTGTTGTTGAATTGTGCCATTTGCATGAAGGAAATTTCATACAGTAAGACCTGATCACAAGACATAGAAAATGAAGCAAATATGTTTATATAAATAGATAATATAACACTGGTATTAAAACTGATACATACAGTAATAACCCATACAAAATTTATTAAGCATGGGCCTCGTTATTATATTAGGTTATATTCTAAGATTCTATGAAAATATTTCAAGTAATAGAATAAGCTATTACAGTAAGACTACAAGGTTATTAATCATGAACAACAAAAGGGAAATTGGTAAATAGGCCACTTATAAAAATATACAGCAATGAGCCAATTTGATAGTGCAGTCCTTTTATATTAATGTCATTGCTGTAGCTTACATCTGATCAGAGGTGTCAAGTAACGAAGTACAAATACTTTGTTACTGTAGTTAAGTACACTTTCTAGGTATCTATACTTTACTCCATTACTATTTTTTCTGCCTACTTCTGACTTCTACTCATTACATTTTCACACAAGTATCTGCACTTTCTATTGCTTACATTTTTAAAACCAACGGTCTCGTTACTCTCTGTGGGTTACAAATGCGCCTTAAAAAAATATTATACAAACATAAAAAAAACTTTTTTATGTGTCCATGGGCGCAGATAGCGCGGGGAACATATTTACAGTGACACCGATCTGTCCCCCTCTCCCACACTGTACCTACGTAAGTCGACAAACAGGTTAAATAAAGGAGAAAGTGATCACTGCAGTGTTTCTGCAACGAGGTGCATTCAGTTGTACCCCTAAATCTGAAAATCTCGTAAATCTCTGACATCTAACCCATTTGAAGTCAGAGAAGCACTGAAATTTAGCATTTATACAAGTACAAACGTTGAGGTTTTCCTTTCAGTCCATTAATATCCTTTCTCTTTTATTCTGTATTCAATGATATCCCAGTTTTTAAGCTGGGAAGTTCTCACTTCCGATGTTAGGTTTTTCAGAGCACCGAGTTCCTATAATGCATCATCTCGATCCATGTGTGGTCCTAGAGGAGCAGGTTCTTTTGCCTGTGCCTGCCGCAGGAACCTGATTCAAATGGTTGATTAACTCAAAGAGTAAGTGATGATTTATCTATTGAGCCAGAGAAGGAAACAAAAAATCTGCATTTTTTTTTCTTTCAAGAACCAAAAGGTATAAATATCCAATGCCTGTTGCCTTTCCAAATAGACCCCCTATGGAAATGTTACCATCATCACCGCCATGTACTCCTAGTGTCTCTATGTCTGGCAGTTCTCCAGGTCTAAATACCTACCTCTTGATGCTACCTCGGTTTGGATGTTGAATTCCAATAAAGTTTGAGAAAGAACATGCTCCTTGATTTGCTTTGTCTTTGACAGTAATGGGATTATGATGATGCTTGGGCCACGTGTATAATCAGTTTCAAATTAAGCTTCCAATCTATATATTGGCACCAACTAATTTATTTAATGTATTTTTTTTTAATGTTACTTTATACTTTTACACTTTAAGTAGGTTTATGATCACATACTTTTTCCACTTTTACTTGAGTAAAGACGTCAAGTTGATACTTCAGCTTTTACCAGACTGTTTTTAAACTGCAGTATCTATACTTTTACTTAAGTAACAAATGTGTGTACTTTTGACACCACTGCATCTGGTACAGTCCATGGAACACCCACACAGCTAATTATTATACTAGCCACATCATTTGGTCCATTAGTGCCGGTTGTACCAATTCCACTGCTGTTCTCAAAACCTGCAAAGCAATCACCTGCACTACCACCCCTTTCACTTGAAGCATTTCTCTGCACAAATGAGAAGTAAACAAATATTCGCCACTATACACACATGATTACACACACAAACACAAACTCAAACATTCTACTAGCCTACACGTTGTGCATAAAGAGCGGGTCAGTAAGTTATTTAGGCCTTATTAAGTTGGAGTTCAAACTACTGACCTCCTGCTGTGATGGAGTGGGTGTGCAGCCTCTACAGACATCTCCAGCTATCTGTTCTCCTTTTCATCTCGCTGTGTGCACACACACACACACTCAAATTAAGTGCACACAAATGCATGCACGGCTACACACACATACACATAACATAACCTCCCCCACTTACCCACAAACATTAGGGGTATGTGTATATGTAGGTTAGTATGTATGCTAATAACTACATCTACAGTTTGTGACTCATAGTGGTGTGTGTGTAGCTGAAATGTAGAGTGGTGTGTGTGTGTGTGTGTGTGTGTGTGTGTGTGTGTGTGTGTGTGTGTGTGTGTGTGTGTGTGTGTGTGTGTGTGTGTGTGTGTGTTTAAGAGAGGCACACTCCATTTGAGAGAGTAAAGAGCACATGCGAGATGGAATACTGGGTCCTCATGAAGGAAAAAGCGGAGAGTGGGCTCTTTCAATAAAGGTGTGCTTACTGTAATACCTGCAGATTGGTATGATTTTGTATCGGTGACAGAAAAGGCATGAGGTAGTGAGTAAGATGGCATGTCACCTCAATGGCAGAGATACGTCATTTCAGGCCCTAACAGCTTACTTTGGGCCATGAACAATACATATCTCAAATATCTGGCATGCTGCTGACTAGGTCTGACCTCCCTGAATATTTCATAGTCCATCCACTTGGCCTATGGCTGTCAGATAGGTAAAAACCTGTTTAAACAGTGGATAACGTTGAGAAAGCTGGGAGTTCCAGGAAGTCTTGAATTGCCCTTTTTTGCTCTCACTTGAGCTGCCAGCATTTGTGTTTTCTCCCCTTTGTTCAAAAGCACATAGTGAGTTTATAACAAAACTATATTAATTGGCACTGAAAAAGTGGCCGGCACTAGCCGACAGCAAAAAATACAGCACTGCCACTAAACAGTGGAGCTCAGGTTACATATCCATACTATGGATATTAGATAACCATGTTGTTCTTGCCCTGATAGGCAAGTTTAAGCCATTTTTCCTTTAATTCAATAGTTATGACTACAATAAGGCTTTTTAATCACTTCTTGAGGGCCTCAGATTTTGCTTTACATAACTAAAACTATTCAACTTTGAAATCTACAAAGGTTATATGATTTCTCCTAAAAAAAAAAAAAGGTTGGTATCTAAGCAATAAATGTAATGTACCGCAGCCACCCCAACTTCCACTTTGACGGATGCATCCTATTTTTCTAAAGTCGGTGGATATGACCATTTTCCAGATGTGCCGGTTCAAAGTATACTGTCATGTGTACCATGCGTGTCAAGCAGCAAATAGAACTAGACGGAAAGGTCCCCATCCACTGGAGTGTTGAGGACTTCAAGTCAGAAGAAAAGGATATCAACAGCAGGTCAGCAGGCCAAGGAAAAAGAAAGTGACAAACTCAAGTAAGACAAGTGTAACCTTTGGTCCTTCAATGAATGGGACAATGGAAAGAAGCAAAGCAACAGCTAGCAAAGGTTTCTAAAGAGACTCATGTCTTCTTGACTCAAACAGTAACATTAATTTTAATATTGGTTTCTGCTATGTATCAATTATTAGGTTGAAGTGGTAGGATATGTGTGGATTCATAAGAAAGGAGCAGGGCCGGCCCATTGCATAGGCAGTAGAGGTAAATGCTAAGGGTGCCATCCATTCAGGGAGTGCCAGAAATGGGGGAAGACAAAAAAATCTACTAAATCTATCAACTACTAACTACTTTCTACTATTCTTAAAACTTGTTGGTATTATTATGTCTTTATTTAATTGCATAGCAAAGCGTATTGTAGAAATAATAATACTGACATGTTACTTTCCTAAGCCGCCTAAGAGACTTACTATTTATTCATTTTTTTGAGCCGTCAACAAGCCTAAAAGCCAAATTGTCCCAAACTGAAAGGACGATGTCCTGATATTATTTTTCTCTTGCAGAACAAAGATTGATAACGCCATTAACCATTAGCATGTCATAGTTAGCTAATCAATATATAGCCAGCCCTAACTGTTTTAATGTCAGTTTGTGTTATGGAAGGACCTAAGCTGTTATGGAAAATAGTAACATAACTACTTCCAGCTTACCTTCCTCAGAGAAATGTGAAAATATTAGATTATTCAGCAGGTGTTATAATGTTAAATTTGTTTACCTAATGTTTCCCAGCTTGCAATAGTTAATAAAATTATAATGCTATTAACCTTCTTCTCTTTTATATATTAAAGTGTCTTTATATGAATACATATCATTTTATATATATTCATTCATTCATCTTCTATACCCGCTTATTCCTCAATAGGGTCGCAGGGGTCTGATGGAGCCTATCCCAGCAGCGTAGAGCCTCAACTAGTGGAGGGCGGCCTCCAAAATTAAGATTGGGAAAAAAGATAATAAATATTACACTAATAAATATCAAAAAATATGTAATTAGTTCTACAGGAGTTTTGTATACCATCACTGAAATCGGGAAAATTAAATGTGTAATGCATAATAAAAAGACTCAGACCCCAGCGATACAGCGAGTGATGGGAATTCCGGCTCTATTTGGAGAGTCGGATCTTTTGGCTCAGCTCACTAATACGAGTCGGCTCGTTCGGCTCCTCTGTTGCTTCCAACGAGGAGCCGGCTCCTATCTGTCACTTCAAAGAGTCGAGTCGGATCGTTCAACTTCAAAGACTCGGATCGTTCACGACAGCACAAAGCTTCGGAGCCACTTTTCTTACTACGCTCTGAAACGGCTTTAATGAGCAATTTTCTTCAGTTAAAAACTTCAGCAATTGAAATGAGAGAATATCATCCAAGAAACACCATGAATCGAGCTGAAAATTCGCATCCCTTTCTGGTAAGTCCGTGTTATACCGTGTTTGTTTTGCTAACACAGCATTACGTGATAAACTCGACCTAGCTAGGCTAGGTTAGCCCAACAGTAAACAGGATTGGACAGAGAATAAAATTCAGCTCTAGCATCTTTTCTCTGCTCCGGGGGTCGTTGGGGATAACTCCCTGTCTGTCCTGGTAGTGAGGAGGAGGAGGGGAGGGGGTGGTGGTTGGGGGATGATTTTACATCTGGCCACAGTGTTGTAGAAGGTGTGTTAAAGTCGTGTGTAGTGCAAAATAAATGTTTGGCCACCTTTATCATTCACAAAATGCCACTATTGTTTTGTTTAATGTGTAGGATTAGAATATGTTAATTTTTAAGGTATTTGATTTTGTCCTACCATATTAATATCATATAAATACAAATGCTACTAGATAGCATAATATAATGAAGTGATATTTTTGGTTTGAGTTTTTTTATTCAGGTTTTACTAATGAGATATTTTTCATTTAAATCATATTCATAGGGTCAATGCTCAAATATATAGACGGACCACCACATCAGCAAGAAGATGAACCAGATGATGAACCATCAACAAGCAGTGCAGTAAGCAGCCAGCAACCATCCAACATGTCTGAAGGTTCAAGTAAACAGCCACAAACAACAACAGTCACCTTAGAAGAGACATCCACACCCACAACTGAAAGCCTTCCCTTGGGGGCAGTTTGTTTATTTGTTATTGTGTTGTTGCTCTCTCTGATTTATTATTTAACATACAGTATATTATTGTATAATAAACAGTTAATTTTAGCAGCTGCCCTGGGGCAGACACACCATTCACTCACACACTCACACCTATAGGCAATTTAGATTCTCCAATTAACCTCAGCATGATTTATATATATATATATATATATATATATATATATATATATATATATATATATATATATATATACACATCAATCGATAGACAGATCGATCGATCGATAGTCTAAAGCCTTGAGTGAACTGGACGTCTGTGTGCCATTACCTGGCTTTGCTCTATCTTCCCATTACATCCTGCCCCATCTTGAGATCCCATGATAAACTCTTTAATAACTAAGAATAATTAATGGAAACAAAAAGCACACAAATGTTTACTTTACCTGTCCAACGTTCAATATATGTTGATTTGGTCATGTTTTCCTGTTTTTTTGTGCTTTTAGCATTGGTAAGTAGGTGGAAGTGTGCACATAGGGTTTAATTTTGAAAATTGACCAGTTCATTTATGCCTTTCATGTCTCTGATTCTGGCTTTCTCTGGTCTGTGCAACGTTGCTACAACTTCAACACAGCTACATCAAGAATAGACTCAACCTGTATCTTTAGCGGAGCAATGTATCACAGAATATGTATTACAGATTGTCATTTCCACGTCTTACAGAATAAAGGCATGACACACCCCAGTTCCTTTTATTTAAGAACATTCTACCAGCCATCAGACTGTATGGCTCCCCTAGGGCCTGCAGCGTGTTGTCTGCTAGGCTCAGTTCCCTTCCATGTACACAAATTTCACAAAACCATCGGGTGACATCTATTATTTATACAGTCTATGGTCTCAGTGAACTTGGTGAGCAAAGGTACCTGTCAGCAGCTATAGAGGCAGCTGTGGCTGAGGAGGTAGAGCAGGTTATCCACCAATCACTGGGCTCCCAGGGATCAATCCTCAGCTGTCGACATGTTGAAGTGTCCTTGGGTAAGATGAGCTGAAATCAATCCAAAAAAGATGATCTTTCACCAGAAAAACACAAAAAAACACAAGAGCACTAAACATGAAGAGAAAGAAAGAACAGTGGACATGTCAATCAGTGTCAGATCCACTATGAACACAGACCTGCTACTTATACCCTACTGTACCATGTGTCAAAGTCTGTTCCATTCAAATAGCATTTCCCTCTCGTTACAATAGTGTGGATCCTTTGTCATTGAAATATTACAGAATTAAATGCACCAGCAACCTATAATTACCACCAAAGGTTACACAGTCTTGCTCTAAAATCTTCTTGCTGTGCAAATGGTAAACAAATTATAAGCATAAGTGAACAGCAACTAAGGATTCTAAAAAAAATGAATCCGATAAGATCTGTGATTCTTTTGGATAAGATCTGCGATTCTTTGGGTGGTATGTGATATGTAATAAAATATACACAACAGTCATTGTTCAGTTATTGTCAAGGCATAAAAAGTTTTAGTGACAAGTGGCATGACTGAAACTGGAATTTGCCAAAACCCCTTGGATATGGTAGACAGCAACAACTAACAATGACTACTATGCTTATATTTCATATCACATACTATAAGAACTCCTGTAAATTTCACTATGCCATACCCCTATGTACTGAATCAAGAAGAGTTTTGAATCAAGAATAATTTTGATTCAAGACTAAAATCATGACCGCAAGAATCTAAATTGTATTGGAAAAAAAAAGGTTGTATCTCTAATAGCGCCTTTTTTCCCCATATCATCTCCCTTTTTCATAGTTATTCTGCATCAGATGAAAGATTGGCTGAGTGTGTATGAAAGGCTCCCAAACAGACCACTTTGAATTACTGTACAAGGTAAAAGGGGACTATGTTTAGCTTCTTAAATGCTTCACACTCCATCAGCCCCTTCTGGCCCCAGAAAATTGTAAGGACTTAGCTTTCTTCCTTGTCAATGGCTTCCTTAAAGCCGGGCCATGATTTAGTTCAACTGTCACTGCAGATTTAATGGAATATTATTCATGCAGCAAGACGGGGTCAAGGGCAATACAAATCGCGAAAGCTTTGAAAGCCTCTGTGCGGAAAAGCAGTGACATGTTTGAAGCAGACATGAGCAAAAGGAAGGAAAATGAGAATCATCATGAGAAAAATAATGGAAATCCACTCACACGTACATACGTATAGGTCAGTGAAGTGTGTTGATTTCAATGAACAATTGAACCGACAGGCATGCCTGTTCCACCTGCTGAGCAAGCAGCAGCTGCTGAGAGAGGACTCCACCTTTGGAGTCGTTCAGCTCGTGTAGCGTTATTACATTCATTTCAACTGGATGGAACATTTCACTCACCACGTTCAACAATAGCGTAGCTTCAGCACCCAGACCTTTGTGTTACACCCCCCTCAGAAAAAGCCACCGCTCCGAGCTATCGTTTTCAGCTCTGCATTCTTTGAACGTGCAATGAAACCCATTTTCTTCGAGGTGACCTTTGATCTGTCATCTTCCGCCTGAACCGGGATATGGGGTGGCTGTCCCGCTTTTTTTTTTTTTTTATCTCAGCAGCGCTCAAGAAATGGCGCTCTAATTAATTGCCCTGCAAGACAGACTATGCAGTCTTTGGTGAAATTGAAAGGTCAGAGGCCGCCTACAAAACTGCACAGTTGACATACATATCGGTCAAGATTCTATTCTTGCACAGCAGTCAAACCATGAGCAGTACTACTCAGAGTTACTCCATACCAATGCGCCCGTGGTACTATGTGTATAGCAGAGTATATATAAAAGTCATCTTTCCCTGTGGAATTTGGATGGAGAACATGATGCTGAAGCTTTGTTTGGTTGAGCCTTCTGCCATCACCAAAATAATAATGTTGCTAAATAGATTTCCATGTGTACTACAAAAAATAAAGACTGTTCAGAGTGATGGGATGGTTTTGTACCCAAAAAGACAAGTACATTTTTAATCTATCCCCATTGTCTCAGCAGATTCTAGTAAACTGACCCTTTAAAATAAAACTAAAGCATCTTTTTTCAGTTGTTTCTAATGAGGAACAATAGCTAGGCTTGGGACAAATTCAATATATTGAAATATATTTCCGCCATATGTGATATTTTCATAATATTTAAATATATTTTTGCACTATCTGCTCTCCTGCGAGTCTGAGTTTCATTTCACCGCTCTGCTTACTTTATAATATACCCTGGTGTGTGGTAATATAAAACTGTAGTGATCAGTTTTTATGCTCCACATATCTGGAGCAAACTCCTAGAAAACAGCAGGTCTGCAGCAGCTCTAAGTTACGCTAGGTCAAGGCTGTAGAGAAAATAACTGAAACATAATGTACAATACCATTTTTGTATTGTTACTGGGTTAAACTTTTTTAAAATCTAATATTCATATATTGTGATCTTGAATTTGGATATAACCCCAAGACTATCAGTCGCTTCTATTCCACTTGTCTATTCTGATATGTCAGACAGAAACGATCATAACAATGACAGAGACAGAAAAGCCCATTTGTGGGAGCACCACAAAAGAAATGATCAAGATATCGTTGTCATAGCAACAAAAAACCTATGTTTGTCTTTTTTATTCCATCTTACTCTCGCCGCACGGTTCATCCCAGCGCTCCCCAGCGCCCGGCCATCGCTTTTTTTTCCCTGCCAGAGAGAAACACTATGTGGGCACATGCCCTTAGGCTATATCTGTGGTGTTGCTGCAGATAATATAATTGCCAAAATAATATTGAATATTAATTAATATTTATAACTAAACACTCAATATACTTCTGAGAAAATGAATATTTCATGAAGCTACTCAGTATTTATTCATTGTTACACAGTGCCACATCCAAGACCTTGGAAAGGTCAACAGTAAGCTGCTTCTATGGGTCAATAGCCAATATCCTCTGCTGGCTGATGAAGCATTATGTACACTGGTGAGTATTTCCCTGTCCTAGTGTTTCAAACGGCTTCTGCCACAGTAGACATCAGTTGGCTACCCCATGTTTAAACTATCCAGTAGATTTCCTCTTTGAATATAAAACTGCCAGAGGTAAAATTTGAGAACATTTGTATCTCGGGATGCTTAATTTTTGTGTCTACTTCACCTCAAAAATCATGTCCACCTACATTTATTGAATGTTCTGGACATTTTGAACAGTTTCTCCATTTCCGAGCTGATGCACTTCGTATCACTTTCAGATATTTGTTTGATGCACTCTTGACTCCTCATACTGTATAGTTAAAAGTAAAAGCTGGTCCGTTCTGTATATCAAGTGTTTGTTAAAGAAAACTGAGTTTCTGATCTTGGCTTCTGGTTCACCTCTGGAGTCCCTTTAGCCAAAATCACATGCATCCATGGTGACCCCCTGAATTTTTCTCCAGCAGCACTAGTTGGTTGCCATTTTGAGGTTTTTATGAAAAGTTTTCTGCATTCGGAACACACACACACACACACACACACACACACACACACACACACACACACACACACACCAAGGTACCAAACAGTACAAGCTTCATGCAAGTCAAATATCACACAACTCTTCCCCAATACACAGTGCTTTACCCACCAATCATGTTTGTCTTTCTCTGCTGATATAATAATTTGTATTGGTCAAAATACACTACCATTCAAAAGTTTGGGGTCACCCAGACAATTTAGTGTTTTCCATGAAAAGTCACACTTTTATTTACCACCATGAGTTGTCAAATGGATAGAAAATTGTATTATATTAGCCTTCTGATGCAATGAGCACACACATTGTACAATTAGAACACTGGAGTTGCTGGAAATGGGCCTCCATACACCTATGTAGATATTACACCAAACACAAGACATTGGCAGCTAGAATAGTCATTTACCACATTAGCTATATATAGAGTGTATTTGTCATTAGTTTAAAGTTATATTAATTGAAAAAAACAGTGCTTTTCTTTCAACAATAAGGAAATTTCTAAGTGACCCCAAACTTTTGAACGGTAGGATATGTATATAGTGAAGTCTCCCAATAGCAAATCAATCTTAAAACATGACATACTTTACATACATGGTCCTCAATACTAAGTTTACTGATGTTTGTTTTAATGTTATTAACATAGAATTTGTTCAGCATTTTGTTCAACTTTACATTCAGATAATAAGTAAGGTGTAATATTTAACAATCATTTGTTTAACATGGAATTATTTTGCATGTGAAGTTTTTATATGCCATCTTTACATTCAAATACAAAGTAAAGTGCATTAAGAAGCTGCTTTTTGTCTTATAATCACAGCATTAAAAAATGATTTTACAACAAAATTATAGTAACAAGTATGTAGCATATAGCAAAAATATAAAATATTAAGTATAAATATATAAAATATAACTTACTGTAAGATGAATATATATAACATTTACTGTTATACAAAAATACTACTCTAAGAAAACACAACATACTTGTCAATTGCTGGCAGTTAATTACTGTGAATTTCAGAGTTGGTTTGTACTATCTTAGCGATTATCTGCCCACAAAACAAAATACACACACAGTATGACACATAATGGTGGAACAATAGGGACAGATTTCACCTGATTTTCACAATCTCACTGACAGACTGGGAGGGGTTGTGGCTCAGTGTGGAACAGTTATGTTTCATCAAGAACTGAGCATGAAATGGAAGCGCAATATAATGTGATAAACATGAGGCAATTATGTTATTTATTCTATATAAAATCTGGTAGCTGCATGCCCTTCGGCCAGGCTATCGTCTCCTTGTGGCTGTTCTCATGGGAACTGATGCTAAAGTAAACAATCTGATAAAAAGGTCTCTGTAATATTGAAACTCAAACCAAAACACATTCTTGTTTGGACTTTAGGTAGCTGTTGCTCACATCTCTGCCTTCAGACTTTACAATCCTGAATCACTCCAAAAAAAGCTAATCGTTTTGTATGATTTCCAAAATTGAATAAATACCACACATATTAATGAAAAACTGCCTTGTTAGCTCAATCTTGGATAACTAGGATACTACTAGGATATCTGCTGAAAAAAATCATTTTTCCAAGGACAGAATTAGCTACTATGTTCACATGCAAAATTCACATGCATCGGTGCTGTTAGACTGAGCAGACTGACGCAAACACACTAACCCTGAAGCCTGATGGAATACTCTCAGGTCCTGGCAGGTAAAAAAAATGTCTGGACAGGCAGTCACATCCTTACAAATTTAAGCTTTTTTCTTTGCAAATATGAATTGTTAAAGATATATATTCCTTTTATGAAGTGACAAGTGGAACTTTACTGGTAGCTGTTACCTGTAAATGTGGAACCCAGTTTTGGATTCCAGCCCTAATGGATTCTTCATGATAAACAACATAAGAGCCAAGATATTGAGAAATTACTGTTTTGAAGGTTACCATTTAATAAAATCCAAAATGGCTACCAGAGTAATATCTGCGAAATTTCATTAATTAATTAATTCATTCATCTTTTATATCCGCTTATTCTCATTAGGGTCATGGGGGTCTGCTGCAGCCAGCAAGCGAGAGGCAGGGATACACCCCAGATGGTCGCCAGCCTATCATGGAGAACACACACTGCAATTAACCTCAGCATGTTTTTGGACTGTGGGAGGAAGCCGGAGTACCTGGTAAAAAACCCACACAGACACAAGGAGAACATGCAAACTCCACACAGAAAGGTCCCAGACCCAGTTAAGGAACCTGCGACCCTCTTGGTTTTCAAAGAATATCGCTTCCGTAATCTCTCCTAAAACAACAAATGAAATTCCACAAGACAGATGGATAGATACATTTTATCAGTGTTGGGAAAGTTCACTTTCTACATGAACCGGTTCAAAGTTCAGTTCACAAATTTTAAAATGAACTAGCTTTCATCCCTACAATAAATTCTCAAAAACATGAAGAAAAACCTTGTTTTAGAATGGTCTTTATGAGGTTTATTTATTTTTTTAAGTTTTAAGTTTGCAGTTGATATGACTAAAGTGTGGATTTTCTTCTTGAAAAAAGTTCAAGAAGCAAAGTTTGCACAAAAATGTGAGGTTATTCCCACCCTTACTAACTTTGTTATAAAGCACTTTTAAATTTTCATAAGACGAGTCCATGTTGTGCCGACCTACTACAGTCGCCTGCATTCTGCTTTCTTTGTATTTTTTCATTTCGATGATGCATGCTGTGATGCTGGTGGCTAGTGTTGTTGTGAGATTGAATGTTTTTCTGCTAAATCTTAAGGGCTCGTTACTTCATGTTTAGCTGGGTTTCACACATAGAACACTAAAGAAATTCTGGCGCCCTATTGAGCAAAGTTGAACGTGTTCACAGTCTGTTCATCAGGCAGTAATACAGTATGTTTGGTTTAAGCTTGCCCAAAATATGAACGTGTTTAGGTACAGCACTACCTCTTATGCATTTGCCTTTTTGTCACTTATTTCTCTTGTCCTGGGAGTGGGGAAGGTGACTGTAATATTCCAGCCTCTAGCGACAGCCAGGGAATGATAATGCGTTTGGGTTAAACCCCTGCATAGTTATATATCCTTCATTCAGGACTGTATTACAAAAGCTCTCACACACACAATGAGGGCCTGTGGAAATGGCAGAGGTGAAGGAGAGACATGATGATAATATTCATATGTTATAGCCCGCATACACAGGAGAGCCAAAGTCTTGAATAACAGCTCCAGTTAAGATGGCCGTTGCCTCTCGAGTGTTGTTCAGGACGAGTGCCAAGATAGAAATCGAAGATCATGCATGCCTCTTATGGTCAATGTAGAGAGCTGCATTTTCACATAATTAGCACTCAAGTAAGGCAGCACCGAATACACATGAGTGATGACACATGGAATCACACATGCGACCACACATCTCCATGATTTACTCCTATTTATACATGGAGCAATACTGACAAAGGGGCCGAGTGCACAAAGAAAGTGAGCCACCCTACCTTTTAAAAGGACCTAAACCAACCCAATCTAATATTTATTAACCACTTCTGACACACCATTTTATAACACATTCAAATAAGATGATACTTCCCTTTGCTCTCTCGTAATACAGTTTATAGAAGCAGGAAATGAGCACATTTGTGTATGCATGTTTGTTGCAATGGAAAAAGCATAGTCTTGAAGGGTTATCTGCAGTTTACTGTAGAGTCTCTAAACATTCAGGGTTTGAAATTTACAAAATGACGGTAAAATAGTAGCCCTGTATAAAATGTGCTTTGCAGAATGTAATGGCAACACTTCTTTCAAGACAAACTCCATTTATTTGTATATGGCCACGTTATGATTTAATAGCGCGACTAAGACAGTGAAACACATGGTTGGTCAAGCTATAGGACTTTCATGAATTAGAAAATAGAGGCCAAATAGAGTAATACTGTTGGTGCATGTGGCTAATTTTGTGCTCCCAAACCTTGAAATGAGGACATAATGAAAATAGCTCTGGCCATGGTCTGATCCCCCTTTATCTAGCCAGAGTCTCTCATGAATAACTATGAATGTTATGGTGTCTGTGCAGTGGAGGTTTACACAGTGTTATTCTGAGTTACAGTAATAATTACTTATGTGCTCAATTGTAGCATCTAGGTCAGGGGGTGGTGATGTGTGTATGTGTGTGGGGACTATAAATCTAAATGTAGACTCATGTAAACACAAGTTTTTTCATGTATTTTTTTCCTGAAAGTGTTTAAAGAAAAGCGAAATTTTCTGAGTATTCCACATTATTTAAAATCATGGGAATATTTAAAGAATTATGAAATAATCATTATTATGTTCTTATATATTAGGTGGCCAAATATATAGTAATATTACTAATAATAGTCAAGTTAATTTGTTTTATTTTGTACCTTTAATGAAAGCATCTTTTACTTCTCAAAAATATCTGAAAGTGGTACAAAATCAACAGTATAATTTCTTAATATTGTATTATTATCTTTTCTTTGTATGGTTAACCAAACACATAAATATAACTTGCACAAGTAGAAAGGCTGTATAATTCTTAAATATTAGGGATGTATCGATTCTTCGCAAGGCAGTCACCTATTGATTCAGATGTGACAATTCAAATCATACGAATGAAAAAATAACATCTTTCTCCACTTCAGTCATATCAGCGTGTTGTATATGCGAGGCAACTATACTGAAGTATTTACAGCTGGGCATAACATACCTTGGATCAAGCACTTTGTCAAGGTTTCGAAAGCTGTCCTTCTCCACTACATACACAAGACGGCACCTGTGATTTGCTTGTGGCTTATAGCCTCCTTTTGCTCTGTGTCAGAGGGCTTAAATCCAAATTGCAGCCAAATCACAGAGGTGCCCACTCTTTTCAAAACAAGTTGTTCTTGCACCTGTAGCTGGGTAGCTTTCTCCATCTGTTAAGATAATTTCATAAACATAGGCCCTTCTTCAGCAATCATGTTGCAAACGTATGCTGCAAAACACATGTGACGTATGCAGTGAGTGTCGTGTCGCAAAACCATGTTTCTTTTATAATGAATCTTTTTATTCTTCTATTTTTCAGTTATATAAACTTAGAGTGTGCATAGTGACAAATTATATTAAATTATATATTAGCTGTAATAATGGATAAAATTAGTTTATCACAATAGAAACGATAGAGAAAAAAATTGGTAAATATATATACCAATATACCAATTATACATTTTTTTACCACAAATCTTCATTTTTTCAGATTTCACAGTCCAAAATATGTCACATGGTTCCATAAAAAGTGCCAAAAGTAATACTGACAATTAGCATCCTTGTCTAGTACTTCTTTTTAGACTGAATGATTTAGATTTGTCATTTTGTCACATTTGTTGCAGATCCTAATCCAGTTGATAAAGTAGGAGCTAAAGCCCAAAGCTCAAAGCGAGACGGGAGAAAAGGCCAATCAAACCCTTTCAAACACCTTTTCTCCATCCTGAGTCAAAGTTATCATAGAGTGTTTGATATTAGAGTCAGTTTTATAGAATTATGTTAAATAGTCTATGCCTATTTTTCTGAGAAATGTCTCCATTTCGTGAAACCAGACTGATCTGGGTTCACAAATGAAGAAATTACAGATTCAATTCTAAATGACAAAGCCTCGCTTATGATTTTGACATCAGTTTTTAAAGACAGTGGGTGGCAGCTGGAGCGTTGTGTGATATTTGTTTGGTTTCAGGATAAGTGTGATTAGGGCAGTGTTCATGCGGTGGTACATTTTAAAACTGTTTGTCGCAGCCCCGCCTGCGACTCCCTGAGTTTCCTGCACCCTGCCTGTGTGTGTCTCCTCCCTCTGTGCTCCATCCCCTGTGTGTGCGTTTGTGTGTGTGTGTGTGCTCCTTCCTCAGGCAGAGGCGGGGTGCAGCAGCGGTGTCTGGCACACCTGCCTTCAATCAGCTCACCTGCAGTATATCACTCCGGCTCTCCCACCACTGATCGCCAGATTTTTGTTTGCCACCTCCTTGGCAAATCACAAGTCGGTTCTCAGTACTCCCCTCATTCTTGCTGCCTTGCTTCTTGTATGTTCCTGTGATCTTGGGTAACGCTGTTTTTTTTCCATGTCTCCACTCCAGTTGCTGCCAGCTGCTGTTGTCATTCCTCTGCCTTCTCCCCACGGCTCGCCACAGAATCCTGCTTCAGATCCAGCCTTGCCGCTTCACTTCCTGCCACTCTCCGCTCCCGAACCACCCTCCTGACCCAGCCTCACCACTCTTCTCTCCACTGCATCCCTGCTTCCAGACCCCATGCTGGTTCCCGCTTTCACCATAAATGTTGGGCAAGTCACTTACAAGCTGTAATGTGTTATTACTTGTTACTGTCATTTCAAATTAATTTATTACATTACAATATTACTGTATTTAAAATGTAAATATAGATCAATTTTGTCATTATTGCTGACAGGTTTTCAAAAAGCTGGTGATTCCACTGTTGAAAGTGGTTTTCATGTCTTCAGCAACATCCTCTGACACAAATCTCCTAACTTCTTGAGGCTGTAGAGTCTCAGAGTAGGAGAATGTTAATTTTGTGGTTTTATCTCCACTCTCATGCTCTGCTTGCTTTCTTGCTAAGTTCATGTTACTATGGCACCTCTGTAAATGTTAAATTACTGCTGCTATTTCAGGAAGTGGACAGTTCTTTAGGTGTAGCACACAAAGTGCATTTGACTATGATGTTCTTTGAATCCTTATGTTAAACATAAAGTAATGAACGTGTGCCCATCTCGAGAATGTGCTTACGTTTCTGCAGGTTCTCTCATCTCGATCTTCTGTCAGATGAACCAAAAGGAAGTCAAAATGAAGAAAAAAAGGCCATTTCAATCCAGGTTAAAATTTGTACCAAGTAAAACATTACCTTTTTTTCTGTAATGCCTTGCATTACTGGGTACAGCAAAAAGCAATGCATTACATTAATGCATTACTTTTGTAATTTATTGCATTACTAATGCATTACTTTTGTAATGCATTACTCCTGAACCTATTCACCACCCTGCTACTCCTCCTTCTCTACCACAAACAGATCCAACTTCACTTTGAACTGCTATTGTGTCAGTATCTGTTTGTCTGCTCTGGGGTCCAGCTTAGTCTGTTCCGTAACACTGTGGCGGATTTCAGAAATCATTTGGAGGAATAAAGGGGAGAGAAATGACCAGAGATAGTTGTACAACTCTGCTGTGTGTGTCCATCTAAACCTGGAGATTTGTTGTTGAGCATGAGTACTACTGCTTTCTGTAGTTCATCTAGTCAGTGGTATATCTAAATTCCCTGCTAGAGTTATTGAAAGAAAAAGAGATTTGTTTTGACCCAGTTTAAATCTTTTTAAATTTTACTGTTGTGTTATATACACAAACTGCTTATTATAATCCACTATATATATGTAATTTACATATTTGTTATTGATTGCAAGTTCATATCTTTTGAAAGTCATATGCAAATTGCTACTGTCATCCCAGTGTTGCATCGATGATGTATTGACCCAAACTGGGTACAAGCTATATATATATATTTTTTTTAATGTGAGGTCATCTGAGTCAGCACCTGAACATGTTGCACGTTTAAATATGCTTGATTATATATACTTCCTTTCAGATTTAACTATGGAAATCCTTTGACACAGCCCTTCCTTCAGCCTTTCCTTATCACTTCTCATTGTGCAGTCTACCATCGCAGCCTGTCATTTGCTGTTTGAAGGATGTATTCAGTCATAAACCTCTAGCCAGTAAACATTTTGTGTCAGGGAGGGTGGCTGTCTGTTGGTGAGGCCATTTAGCTTCTTTCAAAACCAAATAATTGATTTACATAAATTCAAGATCTTTTTCAACAATAATTATACTCATTATTGCTACACAAATAACTACCATCCGGGTGAATAGGCTCATAAATTATTGTATTTAAGGCTCTTTCTGTGCCTGCAATTGCAAATGATTTTGTTGTCATTTTTGCTCATATGAAATCATGACTTGCATAAGTATGTCTACAATCATAATGGCATACAATTATATGAGGCCATCCTAACATTAGCAATTGGTATGATTCCAACAGCCTTGCTCTAGTGTTAATTCAGGATATAAGGAACATTTGAGTTGACACAGAGTGGGCGATCAAAAAATAAACTGCAGGTCCCCAGGATTAAGCCAGACAAGGGTGGTGTATCTCTGGTTCAGTGCCTATGCTATCAACTGTATCCTCAGGGAGGAAATATAGCCCATCATCAGTCCAATTCTTGTCTATGGTCACACATACATAGACATACAAGGATTCTGGTTTGGACTTTCAAAATGAAATCAGCTACGTACTTTGTGTCATACAAATTGTTTGCTGGGAGGATTGTGGGAGGGAGTGGACAAACAATTTGCAGCAGGCAAGTACTCTTCATAATTATTATAGATTAAGAGAAAAGCTCTAGACTCCAGAGAATAATGAGAAGATTAAATTAGGTCAAACTCCTTGGATGTCTCTAGAAACTATCTCTACCATTGACTTTTCATAGCTTGAAGTAAATTTGATTGTCACGATTGGCATTGCTTGGTATTGGTTAATGCATCCCATAGCGAGTAATAGTTTAGTTACCAAAACAAATCAACATTGCTGTAGTTAAATAGCCTTTTAATACACCTGATCTATTATCTGTTATCCCAGCCAGTGCCAGTGGCGAGTGATGGAAATGTAACTGTTTACTCTTTCCAGGCCTGGTGGGTTGGTCTAGTGATTGGCTCGATGGCAATCAATGGAATTTGACATTTAGGATTTCTTTTATGAGGAACCCAGTTTCCTGTCATCATGACTAGCCCCGTTCCGTCTCAGTATGTTGGTGCACCGAAGCATGGGCAAAACAGTTTAATACCTGAGGAAAAAATGGGGGGGGTGCAATCATGATTCTATAAAACACCTACGGCTGCCCCTGGTTCTCATTCTCCAACACTTACAACCCTACAGCCTTCCATTCTGGAGCCACAGGAAAATCAAAGCGAATAAAATCTCTCCCTGTGAAGCGGTGCCATCTTGCTGAGTGGCAAAATGACAGACATGGGCATTAGGACGTGTGAGTGCATGTGTCTTTGTGTTTGACTACTCACAGTTTGTTTTAGCACATGTGCATGTGTGCAGGTCGGTATAGGAAGAAGCCACGAGAGTTTCCGTCTGTTTTCTGCCATCACACTGTGAATGTCTGAACCTCAATTGCACAGGTCATCTCCTACAGATGGCTCCCCACTCAACAAGCCCTCTGTCTGGGGGAAGGACCCCAATGTTCCCCCCCTGGTGACCCGGTGCTCAGGCTTGGAGCTGCTTGCCGCCCAGATGGTAGACAGAGTGTGCTATCGCTGCTCATATGCATCCATCCATACACACATAAACGCGCACAGACGTCCCCCGAGTTTGCTCTTCTCTGCCGTACTGCGAGGATGTTAGGACCCCGTTTTGTCCTCACTTCCACCTATCCACCTTCTGTTCTCTCTCTTGTCTAGCACAGGTCTGCACAGTGGGACTTCTCTCCATCCAGGGCGTGCATTTGGACAGGACAATCTGCTGCTCAGTGCAGTGTCAGATGTCCCTTCGTGCTTCATTTACCTGCCAAGATGGAGACTGACTTGAAGACTTGAATAACTGTCATATAATGACAGTTGTACCGTTTTAAAACATCATTACATTCACCGACAACCTTACTCCCTATTCTATATTCAGTGGTGGTCTAAACACACTTCTTCCTGTCATCTTCACTCTTTCAGCACATGGACAGCTATGCATTGAGCTGACTTCCAAGGATTACTCTTCTATTATTCAACTCACCAGTGAACCTCTATGTGAACACATGTGAACCTCTAAGCACCGACCTTCTCTTCAAGGAGATGTTCATCTCTGTTTTAAAATCCATAATATTATAAAATATAACACCACAAAGTTCAGGGCTGGTTAGGTGAGAATAAAAAGAATGAAAAAAAAAAATAATAATACACACCTCTGCCCTCACATAGAGCACCAAAATAATGTAGGCCTCTCATGTGGATAACTCAGATGAACTGGAGGATTAATCATGTAGGTATGAAACCACATGTGTGTGCCTATGTAGAAAGCTGATGTAATGGTTGCTCCTTTGTTTCTGAGGTACAAGAAATCGTGCCTGACCACACCAGCTAAAGGTTGAGGGCACATGTAAAGGTCAATTTTGTGTGTGTTTGTTTGTGTTCAATGGTGCCACATTAAAAGAGAGTTTGGTAACAATGCAAGGTGTGGAAGATGCTAACATACAAAGCCCATAACTGTGAAAGGACCTAACACAGTGAACACAGTGGCCTAAATCAATACCCATCGACAGAAGTTAAACAGTCTTTCTTTGCTGTGTGCTCCTAATGGTATTAGGCCCAGTTATATTATCAGTCCATGGAAAAGAAAGAGTTGTTTTGGAGTTCTGCTTCCTTGAGTAGTAGAAGAAAGGGCTGCAGTGCAGCCTGGAGTTGCTTTCAGCTGTTGAGTTGCAGAGGAGTTAGTGGTGCAGGCTGTAGCTCCCGTTGCCGGTTTGAAGAACCAGGCTTGAGTTGCTTGATCTCAGAGGCACTTGTGGGAAGTCCTTGAACCTTACTCTACACACTTTGAGAGCAGAGACAGCTAAATTTCAGGCCTGCAGCTTCTGCTGCTCGCAGAGCAGAGGAGAGGGAGCTGTTCCCCTGCTGATGAGCCGTTGAGTATGAGTTTGAAACAAAGGAAAATGAGCCAGTTCTGTGGCCCTGGTAGCTTCACAGTTCAAAGGTGATCAGAGAAGATCCTCAGGGGGATGGACAACTGAAACCTTCTGAAGTCACAAATGTCACATTTTCATCTGTGAGCCTTACAACACACAAAAACCTAGTTAGTAAGGAGTGTTCTGTGCTTGATCAGTAGAAAGTGCTAGAGCATTAGATTTAACACATAATACATTCCACAGATGCACGACACACACACACACACACACACACACACACACACACAAATACACTTCTTCTTGCCCTTTTAGACAGACACTACAAAGGTGACTTCCGATACAAATCAATTAAATGGCTCTCGTGAGAGAGCTGTGACATTTGCAGTTAATGGCTCTCTCCACCAAGCAGAGAGAAGCAAAGACAGCGCACACTGTCAGCTCTGCCAGGTTTCTAATTCTGTGAAAAGGAAGTCTTTCCAAACACATCTGAAAAGTTACGTAAGGAGAATGCAGGTGCAGGTGTAAACTGCATCTGAAATTGCATGAATTAATCCATTTCACACAAATTACACAAAATGTTGCCTTCTGTTTTTTCCAGTTGGTATTATCTGATAAATACTGTATCTGAACAAAGAAGGGCTGCAGTTATCTCTTGATTTAGTAATTATGTATTCTACTGATTATTCCATCAATTAATCGAGTAAATGAATGCTATGCTAATATTAACATTAATGTTACCTTGTGTCTCTGCTCTTGGACTTGATGCTTTTTGCTGAAATGCTGAAAGATTGATGTTCCGTAATTGCTCTTGCCTCATTTAGTAAGTAGTGATGAAAAATAAAGTACATTTACTCCACTACAGTTTTGAGGTACTTGGTACAGTTGAGTAGTAATGATTATTTACAAAATATAAACCAGGTACTTGAGTCAATAAGGCTATTAGTCAGTAAGGCCATTGGCCACTCAGGTTTGTCGGCCATTTTTTTTGCACAGTTTTTTGCACTTTTTTTTTTGCACTGTGCAAATATGAATTGAACAAATATGCATTGAGGTTTTTTAGGGATCTGTTGCTTCAAGGATGCTTTCAGCCTTGGACAACAGTAGACTTTCTTACTTTAAATTCAACTGGAAAGCTGCCGCTTTCTTGGGCGTCTTGAATGAATCCTCACCAAACAAACAATAAGTGTCTATTCTTAGACAACTCAGCATTTCACTGTGTTAACGCAGTCTCACAGGGGAAACAATGAATACAATCAGCTTTTCAGTTTAATGCGAATCACTAATACCCAATATAGAGCTGGGCAATTACCCGAAAATTTATCAAAAACTGACATTTAGGAATCTAAATGACTCAATCTTGCTCAAGTGGGTTAAATCGGTTAATACTTTCCCTAGTGAGCAGTGTGAGGTCTCAAATTGTCCCACTGGTGGTCGGTCCGTGTGCTATATGCCAGAGCAAGGAGACTCTCTGGTGGGTTTTACCTGCTTTCAGATGGAGATAAGGTGTTGGTTATTTTCTTGATAATGTTAGTTTCTCTTCCTGACAGTCAGTTCCCAAACAGGTCTGTTTGTTGGAGTGTGTTTTACTTGTTCGGGATACTTGGTGTCATCATGGAGGGATTTCTTTCACTTGGAGCAGTGACAGCGGGGGGCTTAACTGGTGCAAAAATCAATAAAAACCTGTCCTATGTGAAGAGTTTATGTAGCTTACACAGAAGTAGGCTCACCCCAACCAGACCCTGCCATGGCTGTCAGAAAAAAAGCTGTAGGTTGGGTCCGCGTGCCTCAGCACCTCCCCGAGGCGTCTTCGCTGTGCTGTTTTGATTCAGTTTGGAGACGGGGATAAATTGCGTTTAGAGGGAATAATTTCCACGGACATTATGACCGAAGAGATTTAAATATATGGGACTTCAACAGATTTTGACAGACCTTGTCAGAGAACTATATGAGCAGTGTGTGGGGAAAACACACACACACACACACACATGAAATAATCGTTTATTAATCATGCTTGACGTAAAAGTTTGCAATATTGATTTGAAGTCATATTACTCAGCCCTAAACCAATATAAATGAAAATCCTTCTCGTTCTCATATTAGCCAACGCTTCCATTTTCCACCTCCCTGTGTTATGTGTGTGCGCCCACTTTGACACATGTATCCAAGCCAATAACTTTTGTCAGTAGTCATAATTAATTAGTAGATAAAGAGTTCTACTCACAAGGGTTTTAAACTCTAACCTGGCTCTGCAGGCAGAGCTGCTTGATATCTTTGGAAATTAGTGTACTGACATTTTGCATGCCCTTGTGTACACAATCAGAGTGCACCTGCTCGACCCTATGGGGCCAGGCTCTATCCGATGTTCAGTGATCACCTCAAATTATGCGTGATAAGATTGGATTGATTTGTTGATTTGAACATAAGAATTTGGGGGAAATTAGGGTTATTTTCATTATCTGTGGTGAGATTATTTTCTCATTCTTCTCATGAAATTTTCTGGTTCTGGTGAGGAGATGTCACATACATCAGCATCCACCTATTACCTCATGGCCTAACACTCTAGACTGATTGTTTGGATTTTTGAAAATCGGCCCTTCAAAAAAAAAGGCAGAACAACAAGCACGCTGAAGCTATGGTATTTCTCCTTGGTGTTTTTTTTTTATTTCAACATCGCCAAAGGTAGCCACAGTTCATAAAGGGGGATTTAGACAAACCCACACAGGAAACACTGATATATAAAAACATAAGCATTATTTATTAAACAATAAATTAGGTTATTGGTTCCCTTAAAATCAGGGATGGAGAACACACTCAGCTCAGTCCACCATAAAGGCTAGATAGTAATCTGACTTGCATACACAATGAACGGGTATTTATAAATTAATCACTGCATGACTAATAACGCAGTAAAACACCTCAACACTGCAATCATAAGACACCACACAGTGAACTACGCCCTATACCCCCTCCCTCTCCCAGACTGTCAATTCCCCCTCCCAGCAAGCCCTATAGCTCCCCATGCAATCTAAAATTAGACCTATTTAAAAACACACAAGGGAAGCACTGGTAACCGGTACCAAAAAAATTGTAATAGCAAAAGGAATTAAATAACTCAACTTGCCCAATGGCGACGAAACCCCCTGGGGGTCTCCATTTGATGCACCATTCCACTTCCTGGGGGAAAAGTGCTTCATTGGGCGGCGCGTCCACAGGTTCAGACTTCAGGCGTGCAGGCTACGAGCCTCCCCTCCTCACTCAGGCACAGCTTCCCTACCTTTCTTTCTTCACGCCGGCAGCCATAACCAGCTGTGAGTGTTCTCCCCAACTCAAAGGGAACTAGCTGTCGAATAGTCTCTCAGGTCTATACAATTGTCCGTGATTAGACCCTCTGCAGAGAAAGCTCCGCCCCACTCCGCCCCCTCTCACTACAATATATATTATGAATAAATGTAATCAATTTTATCAAACTCGAAAAACCCATATGACCAAACACTAGTGTGTTTACCAGCTAACATATGCGCTAACATTAACAGCTATATGTTTATGGAAGCTAGCTAAGCACTAGCCTGAAATTCTGGAAAATGCTAGCCTAGCATAAAATACTTATACTTTTAAAAGGCTTTTTCTCAACACGCTTAAAGACAGTGGACAGTGTTCTTCTGTCTAAACCTTAGATGCAACTGTCATGATCACAATAAAGCCACCAAGACTTTTCACAATAAGATGAAGATGATTTTAGAAAACAAACAAAGAGCTAAATCCTTAAATAAGTTATTCAGCCCTTCAAATAATGATAAAATAAAGTAAAAAAAAAAAAAAAAAACCAGAAGTCTTGAAACTGGTCATCTTCTAGATGGAGCCCAGTGGCGTATTGTCACAGCAGTGACATTTATCAT
Source organism: Lepturacanthus savala (assembly GCA_030544235.1). NCBI lineage: Eukaryota > Metazoa > Chordata > Actinopteri > Scombriformes > Trichiuridae > Lepturacanthus > Lepturacanthus savala. The sequence continues at coordinate 23,404,219 of CM060479.1, read as the reverse complement.
CATAGACTTGAAATATTGTAGCAGATAGAGAGAACCATGAACCTTAAGAACCTTAAACCATAGCACCTCCCCTACCCACATGTTGAGAGGCAACTTTGTCCTCATTAGCAACAAAGAAAATGGACAAGACGATGAATGAAATATTCTATCAACATTCTTAGTAAAACATTAAAATAGTTGTGGCTTATTTTTCAAAAATTACCATGGTTTTATCGACCAAAAGCACCTACAGTGCCTGACAAAAGTCTTGTCGCTTATCTATTTTGTAGAAACAACTGCTAATAACCTGACTTTTAATTATTCAATTGGTTTCAGAAATGGCTAATATGAAAGCTAAAACCCTCCCAAATGATGCTGAATGTACGAAAATAAATTTGTTTCACTGAAAAAAAGATTTATCATTTAATGAAGAGATAAAGGTCAAATTTTGGCAAGACAAAAGTTTTGTCGCCTACATAAAGTAGTGTGAAAATTAAACAAAAAATGTACTTCAAATACAAAAATCTGTTACATAACATAAGTGAATTAAGTAGTGGTGCTCTGAGATACAAATTTAATATTTTGTATGACTTCCATGGGCTTGAAGGACTGCATCCATGCGGTTCGGCAAGGATTCATACAATTTATTGATGAAGTCATCAGGAACAGCAAAGAAAGTCTTGCATGCCTCCCAGAGTTCATCAACATTCTTGGGTTTCGTCTTCCATGCTTCCTCTTTCATCCTACCATGCTACATGCTCAATGATGTTCATGTCTGATGACTGGGCTGGTCAGTCCTGGAGGATCTTGATCTTCTTTGCCTTGAGGAACTTTGAGGTAGAGATTGAAGTATGCAATGGAGCACCAGCTAAGATTTGTTGATATTTCAGACTATTTATGTTGCCTTCCACCCTGCAGATTTCTTGCACACCCCCATACTGGATGTAACCCCAGACCATGATTTTACCACCAACAAACTTCACTGTTTTCTGAGTCAATGCGGGCTCCATTAGGTCTCCTGCAACATTTGTGGCAACTGTGGTGTAATTCAATAGAAGATTCATCTGAAAAATCCACCTTTTGCCACTTTTCCAGTGTCCATCCTTTTGACAGGCTGTGGGTCTTTCGTTTAATGCTGGTTTCTGGGCACTGATTCAACCATGGAGGCCATTTCTAGAAAGAATTTGACAGACTTTTCTGGTTGACACAGGGACTTCAGGTGACCAGGTCTCGTGGAGCTCTGCTGCAGTGGAAAAGGGGCTGGCTTTGGATTTCCGAGCCAACAACCGGTCTTCCCGAGCAGTTGTCTTATGGGGTCTGCCTGACCTGGGCTTGTCAAAAACGTCTCCAGTCTGTTCATATCTTTTTTTATCCTCTGTACCTGATGCTGAGACACATTGACGGTGTCTGACACATCAGCAGTGGATCTGGTCTTCAGGCTCTTGATAATTAACACTTTGGTCTCAGGAGAAATCTTAGGCATCTTGTCAGAGGTCAGGTTGCAGTTGATGTGGCAGTCTAGTGCACTGGGATTCTTTTTATACACACCTGAGAGCTAATTGATCCATTATTGGTAACAGGTGAAGCTCTAATATGGGATTGTGTGCATCATTTGACAAGGCAACAAGACGTATGTCTTTGCAAAAACTGACTCAATGGGCTTTACCAAGCTGTAAACATCAGAACACTTTGACAGTTTTGTTTGGCATTGAAATGTTATTCCAAAAGCTGTGGGGATTAAAATTACCCATTTCTTGTAAGAAAATATTGATTACAAATATATTTGAGGGACACTTCAGGTACGTGTATCCAAGCAACAAGACTTTTGTCAGGGACTGTAGTAGCAGTGATGCAGTGTGTCGTCTGACACATTTACGCTGAAAAACCCCATTCCCCACTATCTCCACCTTATCAAAACAGCCAATTTGTTTTGATTGGACTAGCACTGTTGGGAATGTTGATGTCCCACCCCTCAGGGACTGGAGCTGGAATGCAGTCATTTGGAGAATCACAATTCAAGAGGGGGTTAATAAATTAATCCAGGGGTAGTTACTATTACATGCTCTCCTAGTGTGACATCACAACCAGAGACATTTCTAAACGGCTTGTGTTCCTCCAGGTTTCAGCAACACTACAGAGGAGGCCAGACCACAACAGAATGAGTGGGTGGTGGTATTTCATAGTACAAAACCCACTTAAATATTTACACACAACCACAAAACGTGTGTTTTTTTTTTAATAATAGGGCCCCTTTAAAGGAGCGATTGATTGAGTTTGATTGATTGATTCTGAATAATTATCATAATTTTTCACACAATTTTAGCTGAAACCCTTCACTTCATGCAATTATAATAATTTGATGGCACACTCTTACCAAAACAGTGGCAGACTATTACTAATGGGTATAATTATGTGTTTGTTTGCTTGTATTGGTGTTTATATGACTGCGATTGGAATACAGGTACAGACCCACCAAGGATTTACTGGAAAAGAGAGACCATCAAAAAGGAAGAGGGGGAAGAAGACGGATTGACTGGGTCGGATTGACAGACCTCATGAGGCAGTGGAGTGATTGGCATATGGAGAATCAGTGATTGATAGGCAAAAAAAGGAAGAAAAAAAGTAACTGTGGTTGTGGTGGTGAACTGTGGGTGTGGGGGTGTAGCTCATACAGTTAACTGCCTGTTCATTTACTTCCCTGCTGACCCATTCACACAACTACACACACTCACTGTCACTTTTTTGAAAAATCAAGTCAAAATGAATATGAAGCGACAGGCAAAACATTCAAATATATTCCAGTACCTGCCAATGAGAACATCAGTTCACACAGGTATTTAAAAGCCAGCTTTGGGCACCATGGATAGGCATGTGCACAGATAGTCCCCAGGTGGTGCTGAAGTATTTGGCCTTTTGCCTTTTGACTAAATGAGTTCCCTTTTTGCAAGACTTTTTTTTCTAATCATTTTCCTTATTTAATATTTTTTTTTTTTTTTATAAGTTTTAACCCTCGCACATGGCATAAATTCTCAATTAAAAGCATGATAAATATTCAACAATTGTGTTTGAGTTAGAAGTTATTTTTCAAGTAGTAACCCTGAGTTTCTGTGTCAGTCAAATGAAAAATATATGCATCGTGGTTAATAGTTTATGTAATCATATTAGGTCATCTTCCCTCTCCTCCTCCTGTCTTCGGTGTGCAATATTGTTATGAATGTCAGAGGAATAATATTGCTAATGCATCAAGGAAAATAATTCCATTTTCAATTCAATAATGAGATGTGTGTGTGATAAATATATATATATATATAAATATATATATATATATAAATATATATATATATATATATATATATATATATATATATATATATATATATATATATATATATATATATATATATATATATATATATATATATATATATATACAGGACTATGTAAAGGGTACCATTCATAACATCATAACATTCATAATATAAATCACTGGATTAGAAGATAACCATATGTATAATAGAATATTTGAGGATAATGAATTGCCACATTCACTGATGATGTTTTTAATTATGTGTCACACAGTCTGTGCCATGCATTCACATAATTTGCAGCTTAGTCTGTCTCTCACCTATAGTACAATCTGCCGCTTTGCACGGTCGTCTGTTATGATAAAAAAAATGAAATGCCTTCTAATTTACTCTATTGTAATGACTGTAATGATCGTTGTCACATTTTAAGAGGAAGAGCATCTCTGTCTCTGCAAATTTATATTCATGGGTTAGAGGCAGACAGCAATAAGTTTGTTCTGAGTTTGGGTTTGATTTATCTAGTGTATCTAGTGTTTCAGACATATTTTGTTGGTGTTTCTGAACTCTTGTTTCCTCCTGTCCTTTCCTCTTCTCTACTCTGAATGCAACTCACTTCTTGAGTTCAGATTTAATTAATTATGTAGAATTGAATTCTTTAACCTCGTGAGGGGTATGGTGCTAGTGGCGGGGGTAATTTACAGCAATACTACATTTCAGTAGTTGGTTGGTTTCTATGCATTAATAATGCAACAATAATGGTCTCAAACTTGTTTTGCATCCATTGACACTGTGTGTGAGCCAATTGAAGCATGGGGCTGGGAGATAGCCAGCTTGAAAGCCAATGAGGACCACTTACACAAGTTTGACCACCTTTGGTTTGATGGACAGCAGTGCGACCCAATGGAAATGTTCCATGACAAGACCATTCAAATCTGATAGCCAGTAGCCAGGGTTTTTGAACAACATGTGGGAAGTGTTTTTCTTACAATTTGGGCATACTATTTTCACAAATATGACAAAGACTGACTGAAAAAGGACCCTAACAGATTAGAAACTGTGGGATATGTTCTGATGAAACATGGTTGACAGTTTGATTGATTCCCTATTGATAAGATTGATCAAAGTTTCTCTAGCTGGTTCCTCCTTTGACTGTAGACTGTTGTATTCATGCAGCACCTCCATCGTCACTGTGCCGCCTGCTGATCACTGAGACAATCCAAAAGGACGTGTAATATGAACTCATCGATTTAGTCCTTTTTTCACTTGAGCAGCACCCCCCTAAATGTCTGTGCACAGCTTTTTCTGTGGAGAGAGGAGTCTTTCATGTAAGCTAGCATCTACTGAATGACGTCCATCTTATGTTAGCAAGTCGAGTTATGCAATTCCCCACACCGGTGATGGCATCTCCTTGAGTTGTCGGCAATGTGCTGGCCAAAGCTGAAGAAGTCTATTTTTTTCCCCCCAAAAGCACCTTGTCACATTTTCTCAGATGTATAATATACAGAAAAAAAAAAAACAAAGAATTTCTCTCCTCACTAGCCTTGGGTCTCTGCTGTTACCTCTAAGCAATTACAGTGGACCGCCTTCCCCTTTGTGTGGATATAAACAGAGGCCTCTCATCCACAATCAATGGCAACACTTATACCAATTAGCCAAGCCTATAAGGAAAGGGCTGTAGCTGCAGGAGAGTGTGCTCAAACACCACTAAGGGTTTAGATGGCCATTAAAGATTGGCATGAGCAAGAGGATTAATAACTGGAACAATTGTTTTTTTCGAGAGTGCTTGTGAGACACATTCAGAAGCATTTCCATTTATATTAGCTGTTTATTTGCTCTAATCTGACACTTGTGCCCAAAATAGTCCAAACAAAATACTTGCAAGTAGGATTAGCCTGATACAAATCTCTGATATAAATCTCAGATTTTTACACAAATTTCCCATGGGAATGCACAAGAGAGGTAATCACTTATTTTAGGCACACATTTTGGCAGAAAAAGGTGCCTGAACGTATCACAACAGAGAGCAAAAGGCTCATCTGTGTGAATGTCAGATGTAAGTGTGTAAAATGCTTATTTCTGAGCGGAAGTGTGTGTATGTCAGAATTCTTCTCCATCTCAGTAAACCTCTGTAATTACATCCCAACAGAGGGAGGAATTAAATCCAGTTTCATCTATTGGGATGATGAATATGACAGCGTACAGTTATATAGACTTCATATCTGCAGACAAACACACATAAATCTCCGCCTGTGATGGTGCTGCTCTGAAGGCTGTGTAATTAAACATTGTTATATGAGAAAGTGAATTAATCTATAGTCTGTGAATGTGCCATCAGGATACGGTTGATGGCAGGCTGTGTTAGAGAGAGGATGATTTAGCTGACGAGGCTGGTCATATAAAACCTGGGGGACTCAGTAGATGGTGAGCAGAAATGGAGTGTAATTTGCAAAGGTTCCTAAATGATGCCACTTTATTCATTTTTCAGGGATGAGTGTCTTATTGATGGAACAAAGAAAGTCACAAAGAACAAAGAAAACAGAGACACAAAGTCATGACTGATGCTGTTCCAGAGTCTGCATTTATGTAATGACACAAGTTTGTGGGTTCATGTAATTTAAGTTATTTGCCAAGATAATGGGAATACTTATTTGAGACCATGGTATAATTCAGTCTCAGGCAAGAATAAGAACATTTTATGAACAGTTATTTAGTGTTTAGCCTTTTTCTGGTCTTTTCTGTGTGGATTTACTTGTTTCATTGTGTACTTTAAAGATTGATTTACAGGACATATAATGTTACAGTGTTGATTTAGAAATTCCATTTCTAGATTCCTAATTGTTCTCCAATTTCTTTATGTGTGTGTGCACTGGCAATAACAGAACACATCATTTGAGCTAATTTGTACTAAATCACCTTACCAAGGTGTTGTGTCATCTAGTGGTCTGATTTCATATTTCTGTGAAATTCCTCTTAAATGCATAGACATGGCAGGCGTTGGAACAACACACAAAATAGGACTACATAATCCGAGGCTTCATCCATATTTAAAAGATAGATTTAGCATTACACCTAGCTGACATGAATTTTATTTGTGTTAATAATATATGGAAGGTGGTTGTGGTCGGGGCATGGGTCAGTTGGGCTGGCAGTGGGCTGGTGGCTGGTAGTGAGCCAGTCTGGTCAGAATATTCCTGATTTTAGTGGCCTAGTCTGCCCCTGCACCCTGTGGTGTTATCATGCAAGCAGACATTGATTTATTTATTGATTTATTATATTTGATGGATTACAATAAATATTTTTGCAGAGGACAAAACCTACTGATTTTGCTTAATGATCCCCTGACTTTTTATGAAGTGTAACCAGTAGGTCAGACATTTCACTTATCTGGTGAAATATCTAAACATATGGACTGACACAATCCTCCCTAAACAATATATCCCAGTAATCCCGTACATTTTCCTCTAGCACTATGAGGATGAGTTAATGTCTCAATAGCTATTGGAAGGATTGCCATGACATTTGGTACAGACATTCACATCCCCCTCAGGATGAAATGTAACTTTGATGATCCCTTTTCATCCACACCTTCATCCTATAAAATGTTTTATTTGTTCCTGCTTCCCATCAGTTTTTCCCGTTCTTTGTTTGCTGCTAATTAGAACATGTTACCATGCTGATATGCATAACTAAATTCAGTGTCAAAGACTCAAAAAATCACACAAAGCGAGTTTGAAAAAAGTATTGTGCAAAGTGGAGACATTATCTTCCAGTACAGGAGTCCGGGGAAATTATCCCTCCCTGCCAGGTAAGTACTGGATTTCCAGAGTACTGAGTGGTATGGTGGCTTTTTATAGAGTTCAGCAGCACAAAGAAGTCTTAGGGGATTGAATCTCTCACAATCGAACCAATCAAGAACTTACATGCTTATTAGACACTTATGCCTCCAGCACATATGTACAAAGATACAGTTTTCCCTAAAGCTAAAGTATGCACCCATAATGTTCCATGCTAATTTACTTCTACAAAAACATTTTTGTTCAATGTTATTGTTAGTACTGACTATTACCAGGGTTTAACCACAGTGGTGGATTCCTCAAACAAAGAGAACAAATGCACAGTTTGTTGTGGAAAAATTCAATTGTCTCAAACAAACCTTCTAGGTCAGAAATGTGTACAGTGGTAGTGGTAGAGACAACTTGCAGAGCATACGGATGTATAGCACATGCACAAAGAGTATGTGCTAGGAAGAGAGAATCTGGAAGGTAAAGAAATGGGAGTTGGCTGCTTTGGGATTGGGATCCCACAGGACCCAACACAAATCTCACAGGAGCGAGCAGTTTTAATCTGTGATTCAGGTCCAAGGCTGGTTCGGGTCCGGTGCTCTCAGCCATGTCTGTAAATATCCTCGGGAAGGAAATAGAACAGTCCAACTCCTTGTCTGATTTTACAGTCTATGGTCTGAACAAGCTGTCAGACAGTGAGTCAACCATCCAGCAAACGGAAACGACACATACACAATCCTTGTGGTGTGGATTTTCAAAATAAAAGTAAAGTACTGTATGTCATATAGAATTTTTCCAGGTGTGGTCGGGGGTGGACACCCACATTATTGGAGTGGGCGGTAATGGTCAGAAAAGAGATGAGAGCAGACTTAAAGGGATAGTTCGGTATTCTGACATGAATCTTTAAAACGTCTTTCTTCTCATACAGCATGTGTTCAAATATGCATCACAAAACCAATATACATGAAAAAGTGCCATGCTGATATCAACACGAGAACACCGCTGAACAACTGAAAAAAGTTGTGTTGACTATTGCACAGCAGTCAGCAGGATGACAGCGCTCACTATCGATAGACTTGGGATGATACAAGCTATAAACATACATGTACATGTGCGGCGTACATGCGACTAGGCTGTAGCAACAGAGATGTTCCTGAATCTCCTCACGTATTTTATCTCTTTTCTGTGACAGACGTATCTCTGGTCGTCTTGTGGCAGGGATACAAAGGGATACAAAGGGAGAGAAAGTAGGGCCAAGAGATTACGAGCTGGGACTTTTTCATGGATATTGGTTTTGTGGTGCATATATCACTCTTTTGAACATATGCTGTATGAGAAGAAAGACATTTTATTTTAGTGTCCCCCGGAAACCTGCCGGACTACTTTCGTTTTGACCAGAACCGGACCAGAACTCAGCTCACAGGACACTGTCGGAGGGTAAATCAGTGTGAGTGTACGACACTGATGATAGAGATGCTATAGAAGAACTATCCCTTTAAGACAACAGTCTCAAATCCAATCCAATTACTATTATTATATAATTTTACACACACACACACACACACACACACACACACACACACACACACACACACACACACACACATATATATATATATATATATAATTGGAATATTCTAAAAAGTAATAGCAAGCATCTTCAAACAAGAAGGCTTCCAGACACATCAAAGAAAGAAAATGTAACAGTGAAGAAGAAAATATAAAAAAAAAACATTGAGTGGCTTTAACATTAAAAAGTCTGCATGTTACAACAACTGTAGGTCTTTGTCAAGGCCTCACTGAGTAGCAGCAAATGGGAGAAAATCACATGACCCAGATAGCATGACAGGTGAAGCATACTGAAAATAATGAAAAAATATGAAGTGAGATTACACAGAAATGGTTATACATCATAAATGCAAAATAGGTACCCATATATAGGTTTTAAGCTGTAGGGAAAACCCCACTGAGATCAGGATACTTCAGTTCATGGAGTCAATGGGTCCAAAAAGCTTTTCTGTGGTTAAGTTTCTGTATTTTGCCTGTGCCCTATGCACAATAAGGAATTATTTGCATTGTGATATTCACTGAAGTGCCTAGCCACGGGGAAATCGCAATTCCTAATTCTAGTGGCATATTAATGCTCGGCAAGGTGACCCCTCAGGCGTCTTTTTGTACGGCCTATGCTGCACACGTCGTTGAAACATTTCCAAAATGTTAGAATTGGAGCCGGATTTCTATCTGAAAGGGTGTGGAATTAGTTAAGTGCTGAAGAAACAAGGTCGGAATAAAAATAATAAAGAGAGCAAAGAACAAAGAGCTCCTAGTTTTAATATTCAAATATTCATCCTACTTTGAAACTAAAGAATTATTGACAAATGCAATCTGTAAGATTACTTAAAATTAAATATCTTGTTAGATTTAAGCATTCTTCAATCAAATCATCACTAATATGTCTGCAATGTATGTGTGTGTGCGTGGGTATTCTTTTTTTTCAGTAGGCTAGAGACCTATGGGAGCCAATTAGAGTGTAATGTTGGATATGACAAAAGAGACTCCGTTTGTTCCAGCCCACCCGTCTTTGCCTTGTACCGCCCCGGCTTGATAGCCAAACAGAGGTTTAATAAGAGAGGTGTCTGGTACTCTCATCTCCCCTCAGACAGGAAGCCCAGCGGTCACAGAGTTTGGGTTTAGATGAGGTCACTGCCCTTGTGGGCTCAGCTGGAAGAAAGGAGACAGTGAAATAAATGGACAAGAGACTGGAGAGCAGAAGAAGCGGTTACTGAACTGAAGCTTGGTGTGTGTGTCACAGGGATATTATATAACAGAATATGGGATGAGATTGCAGATCAAATGTGTCCCATATATGTGGAAAGTCAGAGCCATCTCTCCTGTGGGTAGATGTGATACCATGTGCTACCTTCACCTGGTGACCTTATTTTAGTGGTTATTCTGATGACTCGGGAAGAAGACCACCGGTAACTCCAATACACACACATAGAGACGTAGATGAAATTGTAATATTGTGTATCTGTGGTGCAATAGTTAGTGCAAGCAGATATCTCTTTTTATGTAACCTTATCCAAGTGAGTCAGTGGTTGAATATAATAATTGTAAGACATATTTTGCCCGTTTTATAAAATCATGCCTTATATTTAGGGAGACAGTGATTTATCTGCAACTGACCAATACAACTGCTGCTAAAGACGACATAAACTAAACTAACAAGGTATTTCACAGTAGATGTTCAATGCGGTGTAATTTTGAAACTCAACACCACTTGATTGACACGCTGACATCATGGCTGATGTACTATGGTGAAATGGAGTCAAAAACGTAATCGATGCTTCCCAACTTAAAATGTCTTGAAAACATTTTCCAGTGTCATTTGACCTTGTCGCTTTCTACAAGGATAGACCAGGCTCAACACAGCAGGAACTGGGGAGTGATTATAACAACCTCCCCCTGGGGAACTTGAACTCAGACCCTGCAAGTGGATGCCGCTGTGAAGGTGGGGCTGATTACACGCTACAATGAGTAGCAGCCGCAACGGCAGCGGCGGCAGCAAGCGAATGCTCAAGTACCAGCAGAACTTCAGGGGAGCAGCAGGTGCTACAAGGCAGACCCAAAGAATAAGCATATTGCTGAGGGTGTGTTGGAAATACTGTATGTTATATGGTGAGTAGAGTGTGCCTCAAGAGCAACAGCAACCTTGTCTGCCTGAACCAGCTCATGGGAATAACCTCACGTCATCTTGCTTATTCATATTATGATATTATACGATAAATAGCCAGTCAAAGATTGTGTGTGTTCATATATTACATGTTTTCCAGTACAACAATGATGTTTAATAATAAAAATAGAAAAGAAAAAAAGACAGCTAAAACAACTGATCATAAGGGTGGTTGTCATACACAGTTGTTTAAGACTCTAGAAGAAAAACATTTGTTTGTAGCGTAAAAAAAAACATATTAATTTAATCTGCTGTGAGAGCACTCTCAATAGACTACAATACAATACCGCTACAGGACATTTTGTGTTTGGAATTAGACATGGTAATGAAAAAGAAATAGTCTGTGTTTTGTAATGTTCAGGAATATATCAATAAATTGCATTGCAAGAAGTAAGTATTGAGTAAGTATTAAATGGAATGCTCTCCACAAGTGTTTTCTAATGAGATTGCCTTTATTTATCTATCCATGGTTGCTTATAATGTCCTGTATTGTCTGTTCATAAATCTGCACAGAAATAGTTCAATTCTACTGTTTAACATGAAGACATAATAGATGTTGGTAAGAACAATTTATAGCACTTCTTATGATATATACATATATATATATATATATATATATATATATATATATATATATATATATATATATATATATATATATATATATATATATATATGTATATATATATATATATATATATATATATATGGACATACTCTTTTACAAGTGTGTGTTGTATATGTACCACAATAGAAAAGCAACACTTGATTTTTATCTGCAAATTTATGATTATTTTTATGGTAAAAGGCCGGAAGTCATTTCAAAATGACCCTGCCTTTTTTGGTTTATTTCATCTGCTGCTTCTGAAAACCTTGCCAATTACAACAGGATTCGTGGTGACCGTGGTGTGTCCGGTGTCCTGCAGGGTCTGCGGAAGGCTGTGCAGAGTTTCAGCAGAAATTTGGCAGAACCGTTACAATTTATGAGGGATAAATATAGCGCTGTGAATTTAGACATAATATATGATAAATATAAAAGTATCACTGAAGCAATGTTACAGCTGCATCAACCAGTTGCATCAACTCACATCACACACAAATTTATATCTAGACGCATACACAGATCCACCCACATATATAGATGCAGTTAATGTGATTAATATTGTTAAACCAACACACTTTAAGATTTGTGGAGCCACAGTCTGTACTAGTCGTCCCTCTTTGTGGTGTGTTAATGTGCTACTTTTTGGCCAGACAGAGTCAGCGAGAGGTGACACAACAGTCGGCATTTGTTGCCACCACTTCTTTAATGTTGGTTTGGTGTTTCAAGAACAATCACAGCCGTTTCCCATTTCCACTCTGCCTTCCTGCATTGTCTCTCTTTAAAATCCTCAATTCTTTAACCATAGCAGAGAAAATAGGGAGGTATACCAGTTCATATTGAATACTGGTGTTTTTGTATTTTTGTTTTTTTTTAGATATGAATTTTTCATATACCCCAATACCGGTGAGTGTGTAGCATACAAAATGTTGGGAATACAGAATGGTGGAATGTTGTGTCCTGAGACATTGTTTGAGAGTGGGACTGTTTTGCAGTTGTACCAAACAAGCTGCATGCAGCTGCATGTGAGAACACAGCCTGTGTGTGTGGAGCGGTGAACGACATGGATGGAGAAAATGTCACATACACAGAGGAACTTTTATCAAAAAAACGAGGCCATGTCGGTTGTGTGGACAAATCTGATGCTGATCAAACAACTGTAATCTGTAAATGTTGTTGGGGCTAAAGTTGTAGCCGCAGGTGGAAACATGAGCAATTAGCTTTACCACCTCAGCTACAAACATGTCCTAGAATATGAAAAAATTAAGATCTGCCTCCTTTTCCATGTCTGCAGCTAACGTTGGCGCTGCAACACAAAATTCCAGTCAGATGTCACTCAAAGACGCGTTTCCTAAGGAGACTGTCTACGACAAGAAAAAAAAAATCTAAGGCAATTTACTGCAGTAATTATTCTCTAAATTATTAGAAAATGGAGTTAACACATAGTAATGAAAAAATGAAAGTAATGAAAAAAAAATATAGTGTCACCGATATAATTTTGAAAAATACTATGATATCAATTTTTGTTCACAGCTCTAGGCTCTAGACAGCTCTAAGACTTTGAAAAACTAAGAGAAGTTTCAGGTTTCTATATCTTACGGGAGGTATAGAATCTAAAATATATGTGTAGGAGATTTTAAAGACACCATATTGTGTTTCTTAAGCATTAAAACAAATATGCTTTAGGCAGGACAGAATTGATAAAAGCACAGAACAGTTCACAAAATTCAATCAAGCACATCATCCACAAAGAAACCACAGGATGGGAGAGCACAAGGAGAAGTGCCTGCTGTCATGGCTGGGCTGCTTCTTGAATTGTGTCAAATTAAAAGAATTTCAAAATTAAAAAATTAAAAATTAAAAGAATCATTTATAATCTGAAAATTCATAAATAAAACCAGAAGTATATTCAAGGGGGTCTATATATTAAAACATAAAGGGGCAATTTTTTCTTTAAAATAAAATAAATTATAAGGTAGAGAAACAGTCAAGTGAGACTAAAAGAAATAGCTGATGTGTTTTACTGCGAGGCCTCCCCCCTTGGCCTGTCATTCTGGTGGCTGGTGGAAAAATAAACATTCTGGGTGGGGGGGAATGAATCAGTGACAATGGCACATTCATCAGGAATAATGCAAGACAATGAATGCTAATTAAAGTTAAAATGCCTGAGGCACTGAGTTACATGTACATCATTATGTCCCAGTGTTGAAAGTGGCTTGCTGTTGGTTTCCCTTCATTTCTGCAATAATTTAACCATGTCTGCTTGTACAAACCATGTCAGAGAAGAAAAGAAATCAAATGCAAAATGTGGAATACATGAAATCAGCAATAAATCTCACTATAGTAGAGCAAGGAGTCTCTGTGTGTATGTGGAAGTCATTTGTCCTTCTTTCCCCTTCACAACTGGCAGGTGTATTTCTGGGCACCCGAGTAAGTGCTGGGTCGAGTGTTGAGTGTGAACTCATTACAACTGCTGAATTATTGAGAATTATTACATTTTGATGACACACTTCCATTTTTACGGTACTGTCACAGACCAATTGCATGCATTGTAAAGCATCTCATGTGATACTTCTCAGCCAATCAAATCTGTGAATTCGATAACACGTGACTCCAGTCCAGTCAGAGAGAAACTACAGTTAGAGAAAATCTATAAAGAGAAAAGTAGAGCTTTTAATAAAAAATGGACACACTCTTACATGTTCATTCTTTTCATGAGCAGTTAAATCCGGTCTGTTTCTTATGGGTTCAACATAACCAGTGGACCATGCCAATTAAGATGTATGCAGATGAGGGGAGGACATTCCTCTTCATTTGATAACATTTAAATGTAAAATTAGAATTTGTTGTCATTTTAGGAAAAGACAAGAGAAAAGGAGAGAGAAGAGAGAGAGATAGGGATAGATAGATAGATAGATAGATAGATAGATAGATAGAGAGAGACAGAGAGACAGAGAGACAGAGAGAAAGAGAGAAAGAGAGAGGTCGTCGAGCGAGGAGTATAAGACAGACGGGTGGCCCAAGGCAGCAGACAAAAGCAGATTGGAGTGAAAATGCACACACACACACACACACACACACACACACACACACACACACACACACACACAAACATGGCTTCATGTTCTTTCTTCTACATTTCTGCAGCTCTCTCAGCACTGTCTCAGTTGTTGGGAAAAGAGATGAGTTCACAAAGTCATCCATACTGCTCCTCAGTACTCTCTGGTTTTACATAAAGTATGGGGAAATCTACATTCATACAGCATTCATTTACTGATTCAAGATGTCTACTTTTATATTTGGCATATTTGGATCATATCAACATCTGTAACTAAACAAAATCAATCAAATCTAAAGGGAATTCCGCTATTGCAGGCTTTGTATTACCACAATCATGGGTAAAAAAGGATTAAATTCACAGTTTGGCTGCCGGGATACTGAAAACAACTTGGCCAGTGAAACTAATCTACTGGCCAAGTGAGGAAACAATGTTAAATTGGACACTTTGAAGCCACAGAAATTAAACCCACTTCCAAGTCCAGTATGATCGATCCAGTTTATTTTAGGATGCCTCTCAGTAATGTATAAACGGAGGAGAGTCGATGGGGGAGGCTGCTTCAGGCACACTCACACCAAGTCAAGGATAATCTCTAAAATGCCTTTAATAGATTAGGGCATATGGATATAATACATACTACAGAAATCAATGATCAATTCCAACCCACAGAGTCTTCCTCGGGTCATAATGTATTTTTTAAAAACCCTCATTTTATTTGAAATGAGAAAATATCATGTTTTTACTATTAGTGTACTTTTATCACTACTGCTATTATTTATATATACAGTATCTGTGTTGTTGGCCAAGCAATCAGCCCTTTCAGATCAGGCCACTGCACTAGTGTTAATAAATCATCTAAGTAAATAACACTGATACTGTCCCTTATTGGGCTCCTGTCATATGTACCATATGAGAATTTGTGTTATCTATTTTCATACTTTGATCCATGAGGCCTTTTAGCAAATCATTTGGTGATCGCTTGAGATTATAGAGTTGAAAATCCCACATACAATCCCAATCACAAGATACTACTGCAGGTTTTACCTTGGCCTCCCACAGGAAACACCGCAGATTTTTTTTCTTTTTTTTTCTTGAAAAATGCACATGCTGATACACAAAAGTTTTCCTCTGTACATCAATAAAACACTGTCACTTTACCGTGGATGTTTAAGTCATTCAAGCAAACAGCATGAACTGCACTGAACAATGAATTACCAGTCCGTTTCCATCCATCGTACCTGCCAAACATATTGAAAATGCTCGCGAGGTGGTTTCAGTTATTTGCCTTTTGGCTTATACTTCCCGAACTATTTCCATTACGTTAAGGTCAGAGGCTACCTCTGCCTGCCGGCTGCAATATTTATCAATCAAACTGGTCTGAGACAGAGGAAAGTGGAGTGGCACACCAAAGAGCACTTAGCCTGGATAAACAGGTGGCTAGTACCATGGATCACTGCACTGCTAAGCTCGTCACTAAGAGAGGGGCTAGAGGGAGACATAGAAGGGAGAAACTCTGGACACAGTGTGTGTGTGCGTGTTGGTGTGTGTGTGTGTTTGCATGTGTGACTTAGAGTGAGGCTTTGGGGAGAAACACAGGCCTGGTCAAAATGTCATCAGCGTGCCAGCTTATAGTAGCTTGAAAGGCTTAGAGTTGTGATATTTATCCTGTGGGCTTTGGCAGGGAGGTGGACTGGGAGAGAAAATATCTGTAATTTCATGGTGTCTTCAGGGGAAATTTGATTTCAGATGGCTGGCAGTCTGATAAATAGGAACTGCTGCCTGCAATCCCTTCCTAAAGGGATAGAAGAACGGGTACACATCTCCCTTATGTTTGGATCAGTCTGAGTCCTGATGTGTGTACACAAATGTATAGGTCTATATCTCCAGAAAAAAACAATAGCTCCTGCATGTAACAGGGCTTGTCTTTCCTCAGTATGAGGAATGATGAGAATGAGATTGAATTTCCGTTCTGATTGAGTGGATTGGTTTTGATTACACCCTGCACTGCCCGCTACTGTTTTTATTTATTTATTTATTTGTATTCAGATTGTCCCGGGAGAGCACTTGTTCATGAGTTAAAAAAAGTCAGAATATTTAATCTTTTTTCATGTGACTGTTTTTTATCCTGTCCCTCGGTGCCTCTGCCAGACCCGGCTGTCAGGTTCTCGCAGAATTAAAACCAACATCCTCACAATCTTATCATGAATTTTTAACTACGAAATCATACCCTATTAATTCAATAGAGACCTCTAAAATTCAATATGGTGTCTAAACAATTAGATTTCTCTGCCCATCATTTCTCTCTATTTATATTTAATGTGACTCTTCACACAGTGGAGGGAGGAATATGGAGATGAAAGAGAGAGACACAAGAGGGGAAAAAAAGCAGTTGAGAGGATGAGAGAAAAGGAGAAGAGAAAATTTCCTGCACACTTCATTATGTTAGAATATATATATATATATATTTCTATTAGGGCCCCAATTTTGCCAGAGGGCGGCCCTGGTCAAAGTCTTACTTTCCAAGGATGTAGAAAATCATACATGTATGTTTGCAAGTGCTTATTGAGTTCATGTTAAGTCGAATTGTTGTGAGGCACATGGACATTGATCAATGCTCCTTGTGGTTAGATTTACTTTCATTTGCTTGGCAGACGCTTTGTCCCAAGGGATTTTTGAGGTCGCATCCAAGCCATACATCATGAAATGCAAGGAGAGAGAGAAAGAGAGAGAGAGAGAAGTAGAAGTAGAATGAGAAAAACCTTTTAGAAGAGGTAGTGTTGGTGTAGATGTAGGATGAGGATCTTATTTTCTAGTGACTGGATAGGATAGATCTTCACTGTCTTGTCAGAGAAAACAATAAAACAGTTTATCAGTTCTTCAGTAAAATGCAGCATAAATAAATGCAATAAATAAGACACTAAAACACTTAAACACCACTTCACCACTTAAATAGTACAAAGTGACACAGTAATAAAGTACATGTAGGTCGCCAGAGGGGTTACTGCTCTAGCAGTCAGTTTCTTCAGTCATCTGTGTGTGTGTGTGTGTGTGTGTGTGTGTGTGTGTGTGTTGTCAGTGATCAGTCCTACGTGTATGGCAGTGTAGCTTGCAAAATTTCATGGTGGCATTGGAATGGGGGAACATTCGTAGTGAAAGAGTATAGGAGAGGGCTCAGAACACACCCCTGCGGTGCTCCTGTGTTCTGATAAGGTGTAGCTTCCTATTCTGACATTTTGGGTTGAAAAATGTTGAATGTCCAGGACCCATGAACAACATGAACTGCCAAAACCCAGTTTCCACAGTTTTGAATCCAGTTTGGGGGGATTATGGTATTGATTGCAGAGCTAAAATATGTGGAAGTGCTGTGTGACTGCATTGCCTGTTGACCCGTCGGTCTGATATGTGAACTGCTGTTGATCCAAATCAGCAGGGATGCCAGAGTTGATATTGGAGAGAACAGAGCCTCTCAAAACACATCATAATGATTGAGTTAGAGCAACTGGATGGTGGTCTTTCAGGCAGTTCACCGCTGTCTTCTTGGCTACCAGGAGAATCGTGGCTGACGTGAGTAGATGGGGATTACAACCTGCTGTAACGAGAGGCTAGAGATGATGGTTAATACCTAGCTGGTCTGTAAAAGGCTTTAGTACCTGTCCAGAGATTCCATTTGGTCCAGACTCTTTGCTGAAATCAGTTCTACACAGGGTGGACCTGATTTGGTGTAGATGTAGCTGTATGTCAGTCTGTTCTTTCTCTGGTAGTACTGGACATATCTTGTCCTCTGGTTCAGTTTATCTGAAAGATTGTTGTCACTGGGATTTGTGGTTGTGTGACTAGCCGATGATTGTCTTTATTCCTTTCTTCATGCACTGGGAGTTGTTGTTGTTGAAGTGCTCCTCTTGTACTTGCATTTTGTGCCTCTGATGCCCCTCTTCAATCTCCTTCTTGCCTCCTTGTAAGCCTCAGGGTGTTCAGAATTAAAAAGCAGAGTCTCAAGTTCTAAGCAGAGTTTGTACTACACTGTTGAGCCATGGTTTCTGTTTGGGAAACACTCTAATAGTCATTGTTGTAGTCACACCCTCAGTACAAGCCGAGGGTGTACTGAGGGTGCTGGGAAGGCACATTTGGAGGGACGGACATCAGGACGACTGATGTCCGTCCCTCCAAATGTGCCTTCCCAGCACCCATCCTGTGTGATGCATGTCATCATGTGTGATTATCTTGTTGGCCTGTTCACCTTTACTTCTCTGTTTTCTGCTTCCAAGGAAACTGGTAGTTAAAGTTTCCCATGATTACACTACTTTTTGAAAGTACATAACGTGGTGTACATGATTGCACTTTTAAACATAGACTTAAAGAATGTATACTTGGAAAATTGTCTGTCAAGAGCTTTACTTACGGTCTCCTTTTTGTCTAACAGCAGAACAGAGTGTAGAGCATTGAATACAGGTAAATTAGTTCCTTCATCGCCTTTCTAGATTTTAAAAGAGAGGAAAATATTGCTCATTTTGAAGTTCGGCTAATATGACTTTGGTCATAACATGCTTGTGAACCAATTGCTCAAACCACTGTTGAACTAGGATTCCTTGTTTGAATTACCAATACCAACTTATTAATGAGAGGGGAATCAAACTTTTAGTGGCATCTTTTTTCTTTCTCTCTCTTAAAATACTATCATGCACCTGCAAAACGTCTGACCAAATTCAGCTTAAAAGAATTGCATTGCTTCAAATTGTCTGTTAATAGTGTACAATTAACTGTCTTCACAACATCCATTGTCTCATGAGGCACAATGGCACAGAGCCCCTGATATCGCAGGTGTTCATTTTACAAGTCAAACACTCACATAACAGACACACACATAACACACTTTCACCTCTATTATCATTAGCTTCGCACAATTCTAGCGTATAATTTTCTTTGCTGTAATCTCCAGGTCAATCACGTACAAAAACGGAGTGTGAATTTGCAAGGACACACACACAGGCTCGCACACATTATGAGGCTTTGATGTAAGCCATCCCAGTAATAATCAGGGCTTTGCTCATCTCATTTCCTTGATTGAAGCTGTACAGCAACATAAATAATTCATTCTCATGTATATTGCAGTGTTGCGAATCATGTCTATAGATCTCGGTCTGATTCCAAACATATGTACAGTATACATTTGCCAAGCCGGAATGGAATTCCAGACAGGTGATTCTGTTTTAACGCCCATTATACCTGTCACTTGGAAAAGCCAAGTCGACCCGAACCTCAGGGGCTTTAGAGTCCCGCTGAAATTGCTTTTACAGCAGCACGATTACGCAAGGTGACATTCTAACTTATTATTCAGTCACACAAACAAGAAGGCAATTAACCAATTACATCTTGTTAGTGACAATGTCAAGGATAATTGGTGGGAAAGATAGAAAGTTCAACCTCTTTGCATTGCTGAGGTGATTCACATGTTTACTCAAGCATTGTCATCATAGCCTGATTGTTTAGTGCAACTCTTAAAGGTCCTATATTTTAGAATGTGAGATTTGATTTTGATTTTTTTTTTCATTAAAAGGTTTAGCCGAGTTATGAATTCTGTCCTGTCTTCCAAAACAATCAATTCACAGAGACAATGTGCCTTAAAACAAGTAGTCGGGACCTCACCACATACCCACTCACTCTTTCCTATTCCTAATAAGAATCAGACACAGAATGAACTTGACCTCCAGAGAGAAGCTTGGGAGAGGAGATGGAGAACGGTATTGATTTTTAGTGCTTAAGACAATTGTTTTACCTTTATTTGTTATAGGTGGACAATGTTCATTAATTAACATTTTAAAATAATATCTAAATTCACCAAACCGCAGTCAAAAAGGCCCAATTTCTGTTAGCAGCTGCCCTGCCAGAAGGAGCATGGAAAAGTGATCTAATAAGAGTAAAAGTAAAAACAAATATGTTATACCACTAACATCTTGTTAGGGATATAACAAATTCATATTAAAATAAGGAACATTTAGCAATATGGGCTCTTTAAGGAGACCCACAGCTGTTGTTTTTAGCGCTTTGTCTTGTTCAAAGCTGAAATGCAGCTGTTCATTTTATATATTCATTCAGTGCTCCTCTGAAGTAGATATCTCTCCCTGATTCTACTTTAGGGAAATTAGGGAAACCATTTTATTTGCTGACATTGTGCTTTTGTAGCATTATAAAATATTAATATAAGAGGTAAAACATATTAAGAACATTCTCAGTGCATAAGAAATAGAAAAAGAAGAAGAAGAAGTCCTTGATTTTAAAATCATTACAGATGATACAGTAGCATATGTACTTGGCTTGAACATCCGATTCACTGCAGGACTTGTAGGAGAGCATGTTTTATTCATCTAAATCACTTTCCACATCATCTTGCATATCTCCTGAAATACCCTATTATCCTGATTATATTGGACTTTTGTTTCCTCTTTGTCACCAACAACTTTGGACAAACAAAATCAGCATGAGCCCATCTGTTGCAGATTGCGCTGATGGAAAGTGAAAACATGCAAATATCTAAAGCCCGTTGTTGGCGTTACCCCTCACAAAAAAAAGAAGGTAAGCAAAAAAGTTCACCTTGTATGTGTCCATAAAAATTATGCAGAAAGACACGTTACAAACTAAATGTGTCACTGAGTTTACCGCAACAAGGTCTGTTTGTTTGGTTGGCTGGAATGCTGTCAATTAGACAAACAAGCTTCACGCTGCGTTTTTCGGCGGGGAAGTGTCGGCTTTCTGCAGTTTCGAATACGGTGTTCCTGCATGTGTGTGGTTCTACGTGGCTCTGCTCGAGTTGTAGGGGGCAGAGTGGTCATTCTGTCACCACAGATGGACAGGAAAAGCCCGGGGGGCATCTGAAAAGCCACAGGCAAGGCGGTTTGCATACTGTGCGTGCATGTGTTTGTGTGTGTGTGGCCTCTCTCTGTGTGGCACTCCAGCGTTTGCGTGGAAGTGTGTGTGTGTGTGTGTGTGTGTGTGCCATAACAGTGTAGCTGACAGAAGCAGTACAACCCCCCGTCATGCAACAAATGCCATCCCTGTCTGCTTGGGTTGCCCTCCAAATCATCAGATCAGTCACACACTGACACACATATACACATTAACAAGCAAAATGACCCCACGCACACACACAAACACACAAGCCACACTGAAGCAAATATCTCTGGGACTAGATGATATTCGGAAAGGCTACTTTATCATCACTTGAACTAATGGCTTATTTATTTCCCCGGGTGGTATGCTGTGCTGTCCTTCAGAGCTACACACACTGAAAAGATAAACATGCATGCAGGAATGGTTTTGTAATACAGAGGGTGGCGAAAGCAGTGTGAGATATTAATGCCTTGTGCAAAATGATGGGGGGTCTCATGCTGCTAATCCTGAAACAGGAAACTGGAAAGTAGATGCAAAACAATTTCAGTTTCACTTATATATACCAATCTATGACCTTCTCCTAATACAATCACAAGTAAATGCAAACAGACATGTTGATATGTTCTGCACAGTATATTTGAAAACTGAGCCTGTGTGTCCTATAATTTCATCGACTAAAGGCAAAACATCGGCCGTCATGACTGGTAACAAATTAACCAAAGTTGTACGACAGGAACGGCACACCCAGAATAATTGGACATTTCATTATCGTGTGAGATAAAACTCAGCCGATGGCGCCAGTTTACCGCTCTCCGGAGGCCAATGTGTCCACCCTTATAAATTAAGCAGTAACTGAAACACTGCGCTTGGTTGTAATTAGTTGTTCAATTATACATGTCTTGTGTGCTGCAGGAGGAAATCCAGACACAGCTAGGTCATGTGGTGATGTGGGAATAAACTGTGATGACAAAGGTCTTGGATTTTCCTCAATATGGGGACAGCAAACATGTGACTGTGAATATGACAAACAACTTCACCCTATTAACCCAATGAAGCCTATGAGCCTTTAAGTCCATGACTGTCATTTTATACTTAAAATAAAAAATCAAAATGCTACTCATACAGTTTTTTTCTTTTCTAATGACATGATGCAAAAAGTTTTAAGCAAAAAACGATTAAATGTCCAAGTGCTTTCTGTCATATGACGTCATCATCTTCCTGCTCGTTCCTTCCTAGAACATGAACAAACCCTCCCAGGAAGAGATAATTGTAAGGAAGAGATAATTGTATTTAGATTATTATTCTTTTCAACCCTGACATGTATATATCTATTTAATCATTCAAATCTCTCTAATAATCCCACCAAATTTGAATTTTTGACATGGGATAAATTGTTTTTTGTTTATGGGAAAATTTGTGTAAAGGGCAACTGTAATAGCAATTAAAAAGCTATTTTCTGTAAAGAAACAAATATAAAATGGGAAAGAATAGACACATAACTGTAACTGTAACATACTTGGTAGTGACTCAACTGATATAATTATATGTGTGAAATCTTTGAAAAAAATCTGGTCTTAAATGGATTAAATACCAGGGCATTTATTAGAAACGGTATAATATGGCAAAAAAAGAATGCATTGAAGTAAATATAAATGCAGCAAAGACCAAAACATGCATACATGTGCATCTTATTAAATAATAAATATACTGTATATTATATGGTCTGGGGAAAAGGAAAATTTCCACTCACTAGGTCTACTTTCTTTTGGAAACATAATTGCTTCCTGTGCACAGAACCCCACTGAAGTGCTCTTTGGCTTTTAAAACCTGAACTCATGCAGGTTTGGAGCACCTACAGGGATGGAACATTTATGTACCTCTGCTTTTTATAATGGACTCACTGTGCTAAGATGTGTGCTATTGACATGGAAATTACAGAAGCACTGGGGGAAAAAGTCACTTTACTGCAAAGGTCCATCATTTTCTATGTTTTTTGATCCACTAACTGTACGACTAACCCATGCTAATAATAAATTACAGTAAATGCATGAATCAAAATTAATTTAATAAATTGAAATTCAAAATTCACCAGTAACTTTGTTTGAATTTAGACAAAGCAAGAGAGCTCTATTTATATAGGGCATTTCATAACTCATAAAAAACAAACTTTTAACAGTAAGAATTGGAAACTAGAAACATACAATTAAAAAAAAAAAGAACCAAAAACACAAAAAGAGAAGAGAGCATATCATTTATGTTTGCGGCATAAAGTAATGATTTGTTTTAAAATCCTTAAAAGGACACCTGGTGAAAATGAAAGATTCACATTTTAAAGTGCTTTAAAAGAGCTCAATCATAAGCACACGAAAGGAGAAGAGCTCTGTCCTGGACTGTCCTCTGGACTCTGTGGAGGAGGTAGGGGTGAGAAGGATGTCGGCCAAGCTGACATCTATCATGGACAACACCTCTCACCCGCTACATGACACTGCAGCTCCTTCATCCTGACCATTGGCAGGCTACATAACACCTGCACCAACTGTGGTCACTGCTGTCATTTACTTGCAATATCAATGGTCAATATCAATGGGAGTTTACCTAGAAATTTTCTTATTTTTGAAAGAAAAGCACTGTTTTTTGGATGACTTTAAACTAATCAGAAATACAATCTCATTGCTAATGTGGTAAATGACTATTCTAGCTGCAAATGTCTGGTTTTTGGTGCATCAGTATCTACATAGATGTATAGAGGCCCGTTTCCAGCAACTATCACTCCAGTGTTCTGATGGTACAATGTGTTTGCTCATTGCATCAGAAGGCTGATGTAATAAAATGTTGTATTCACTTTACAACTCATAGTAATAAATAAAAGTGTGACTTTTCATGGAAAACACTAAATTGTCCGGGTGACCCCAATGGTTTGAATGGTTGTGTATCTCATGCACAGCCACAGTAGTAGTACTTTATTATTTATATTTATATCATTGTCATTGTTTTTGTTGGAATATTTTTACACCATCAGTCACTTTACCTATAAATACGTTTATATCAAGTACCTCATTTTATGTCTTCAGTACTTGCACATTTTTGCACATTGCTTTGTTGAAGGTTGATTTGTTGTTATTGCTTATTGTGTTGTGTTTTAACCTTCTCCACTTTCTTTTCTTTCTTTTTATCACTTTTATAACTGCTGCAACAACTAAATTTCCCTGTTGCGGGATGAATAAAGTACATCTAATCTAATAAGTGTAGCAGAGTGATGTATACAGGTCAATTTAAAAACCTTTAAAAATCTTTGTTACTTTCATAAATCAGTTTTGATGATGTGGAGTAAACTAATCAATATTCACAGATGTTATGCAACCTCTAACTTTACATAAAATGGGAATGTATGTCAGGTTAATGTTGTGATGTATTTTAAATCTGACTGAGAAGTGATGTTCAAGGGTACAGAATTTTAAAAAGATACTGGCAACAGCTGTGGTCCAGCCATTAAATACATTTTAAATTTTTTTCATAACCCTAGTTGCATTGCTTATGAAGATAAGTTAAGGTCGTATGATTTTAAAGTGTGTTAAATTGAGTTGTGGACAATGACTCATACCGGTCTGGTTTGAACCTCCCTGTCTCCCTGAAATCAATTTACCTTGAGACGTCTGCTCTCATAATGAGTGTGCATACAAGTGGGTGCATGAATAGATGGATTCCTTTAAAGATTCCTGTTGATGAATGAACCATTCTGACATTTGTGCTCAGTAATAAACCACAATTTCCTTGTATTTGTTAACCCTGAATGATATCAATTTATATAAATTCCATGTCAGTCAATTTCCCCCTAATTATCAGTTATGAAACAGACGCCTATTATTACCATATTAGTTGAACAAAAGTGCAAAAGTGAATTTTGTACTTAAATAGCATAATGAAACCAAGAAATCTTGTTTTTTCTTCAAACTCCTTTACTTCTTCTTTTCTTTTTTTAAAAAGTAACTCAATTGAGCTCACTGTGCTTTTGAAGCTTGCTGTGATAAAGGCTCACTACAGTATCCACCTGTATGTTTGTGGGAGCACACATTTACAACAAAGACATGTTGATTTCTTTCAGAAAATGAAAACAATGATAGTAATTTACAGTCACTTGAAAACCTACCAGTGGCTGGGGTTTACTCATCTCCAGTTCCCCCCTCCTGTCTACTGGCAGAATCAAATGCTTTGGAAACGTGTCAGTGTTTTTTGATTGGTGTGAAGTCTGAGGTTGGCCCAGCACTCGCTTGCAGCTTTTTCCTCAGACAGCATGCCAACCACAGATGAATGTAGGTATACACCAACTTCCAATTCCTGAAACTTGCAAACTAATTTGAGCCACTGAAAAAGAGACAATTTTCAGAACAACTCTATGCGTGGATCTGTTTTTCCACCAGCTTAAATTCATAAAGAATTCTATTTATATTATAGATTATATGCATCTTAAAATTAGGTAGATGTATTTCTGGCTTTGAAGGAGATTGAACAATATGATGAGATGAATATGACCATAACCTTTTAACCTTGATATATTTACTGTATGAGTTTGATGAAAAGACAAAGATAAATTTGGATATGCGTTGGAAGTTAAACAGTAAGAAGGAGAATTTGGGTTCAGGTGGTAAGTGGGAACTATAGCTTTTAACTATCTCTCTGCTGCACTTTTTAATGCACTCTGAGGTGCTTAAAAATATGACATGATTTTACTGATTTTATGATGCATTCTATGTATTTCTCCCATTCCCATTTCTAAATGGGGTTTAATCGTCTAATGTTCTTTTTTTTTGGGGGGGGGGGGGGGAATTTATTTCTTAATTTAACTACTGCATGTTTCAATGTTCATTTTGTCTGTTGTAAAGCACTTTATTCTGCATTTTTATATAAAAAAATGTGAATGAAAAAAGAATGAAGAAAGAAGAATGATCATATGAAGATTTTGTACTAAGGAGATATTTTTTTTAATTATTGTATGTTTGCCATATTGAAAAAAAAGAAATCCACATAGAGATTTTTCTTACCTTTTTTGAGTATAAATACATTCATTAGAAATAATTCCTATCCCTGGCAGCATACTATAATAGTCCTAATCTGTACAGTTTGTCATTCAGTGCTGATTGAGAAAAATTGAGCTTTCCCTGCCAAAGCACATAAGATTGTTCAATGATCAACAGTCATCAGTGATAATTGACAAAATCTCAGTGTTATGAAATATTTTTTAATTAATTTATTTGAAGGAGTTGTGAAATTTTCTGCTATTGCATCGGGTGGTGACTATATAGTTATAGCTACTGTCATGAAGTCACAACTTGTCCTGACAGCGCTTTTTATGGCTCAGTTTCTCAATAGCCACTGTGTGCATTTCTCTGTAGACTGAGGGTTTTGAAAAATGGGACAGTATTTGTATAACACCTAGACCTCCTTATAATCAAAAAGCAATTTAAATCTCACTTTCTATGACATAGAATTCTTTAAGACGTGCACTAAACAAACAGGCTGTGACGCACACAGACAGCCACAGTATGTGGATTCCTGTAATAAAGTCATCCCTTTATCTCCTTGAGGCTGACAGTGGAGCACTCCTGCCATCTCTCTGTCTCTTTTTTTTCCACAGGACCCTGAACAACACAAAAGTCACCAGATCCCCAGAGAGCATTTCTCACAACTTTGCAAACACTCCCCGTTTTGATGTGTCTGTTTTTTGATGACGAAGTACGTTTCAGTGATCAAGGGCGGTTCAGAAGAGGACAGTAAAGGTGAGCGGATAAATACACACATGCACACACTCACACACACACAGACACACACACACACACACATATACACATGCACTCGCTTTGAGTTGTTTGCCAGGACACCTGTGCATTTGAAAAAGGGAGCAGCACAAAGCATCTCTCTTTTTCATTCTGCAGCCATGAGGTGACACGCCACATTGTTTTCCCTCGTATTCCTCCCCTGTGAGTTTTGATTCTTGCCAGTAAAAAGAAGGGCCTATTGAAGTATGAGAGAGGCCATTAGATAGTGAGCTTGTCATCACTCCACTGTGAAAGGTATTCTACTGATGTGCTGTCCTTCATACAAGTAACACATTTATTTACCAACATGAGTTGTAAAATGAATAGAAAATCTCTATACACCTATGTAGATTGATGCACCAAAAACCACATTGCAGCTAGAATAGTAATTTACCACATTAGCAATGAATAGAGTGTATTTCTGATTAGTTTATAGTTGTCTTCATTGAAACAACAGTGCTTTTCTTTCAAAAATAGGACATTTCTAGGTGACTCCAAACTTTTGAACTGTAGTGTATTTAGGATATTACTATTATTGGTAGTAGTATTAGTAGTACCTTTTAAGTAGTACCTTTTAATTCCTGTTTAGATGTAGTAACTCTATTAGTTGTAGCTAATAGAGTTGGTGAATTAAAGGATATGTTCACATTTTTTCCAAGTCTATCTTTTAAATAAATGTTTGTACAGAGGGTGATGGATTCTGTCCCCCTCACTTACATTGAAAGCATATTATGAAGTGTCTGTTAATGGCTAGTATAAAACAGGAGGAACAATTCCAGCAAGAAAACATACATCAATGTTCATATGTGTTACTCTCAAACAAAAAGAGAACAAAGGCCAGCAGATATTAAGTGGTGAGGGAAGGGAGAGGAATTTTCGGGAAAGGGAAGATAAAGAGGGGGTTCACAGGTAGGTGGACCAGACTAGTGAATGATAATTGGAAGGCAGAAGCAGATCTGAGGACAGGAGAACAGGAGTGAGCCTGTTTGCAGATCTGGTCGCAGCGGCCGAGATAGAGGAACTGGACAAACGGGACCATGATTGCCTCCTCCTGAGCAGGAAAGGGTGGAGGCAGTTACCCTTGGGAACATTTAAAGGTGGACAGACCTGTGGCAGGGCTGGACAAAGGTTTTGTGCATCCTGAAGCCCAAAAATTGGTGGAGTTATTTCAGAGAGGTGGGGGCGGGCCATTGCGCCACAGCTTTAAGTTTTTAAGGGTCAGCTCTCAGACTGAGTCTCTGCTTTAATGAAGAGTTGATTTTCCAGCAGGCACTGCAGGACCCATCAAACAGGCCCCCCATGTTCCATCGCTAAATGAGACAAAATAAGAATGTCATCCAGATATAAACAAACAAAGTAGAAATGATTAATGAAGTCCCTCAAAACATCATTTGCTGAAGCTTGGAAAATTGCTGGTGCATCACTGAGTCCAGACAGCATGACCAAATACTCGAAATGACCCAGGTGAGTGTTGAAGGACGTTTCCCACTCCTCTCCAGTCTTAAAATGTACCAGATGGCATGTGTTCCTGAGATCTAACTTGGAGAAGGCGGAAGACATGAGGGGTAAGGGGTATTTATTTCTCACAGTGATTTTGGTGAGGCTGCAGAAATCAATATAGGGTCAAAGTGTTTTATTTTTCTTGCTCATGAAAAAGAATCCGGCTCCTAGAGGAGAGGTGGGGGATCTGATGATGCCTGCTGCCAGGGAATCCGAGATGTACCTCACCATGGCTTCTCTCTCTGGGTGAGAGAGGTGGTACATGGACTGCAGGCAGTTTTGAAAGCAACAATTCCCCCAAGTGAGAATTTTACCCACAGCACACATGGTCCTGGGCCGACCATGTGGGTGGAGGGGGGCTGACCGAGGACATGAGTTTAAAGGAAATCTGCTCACCGGTTGCCGGACACTAGGAGCTGGAGAGGATGTGACAGATGGCACAACCAGGACAGTTCTTTCCCATCCAAGGCCCACACAACGATGGGTTTCTCTAGGGACTCAGTGGGGAGGATAGCTTGGGGCATTAAAAGTTTGAGGAAATTGTCCTCTGCACCAGACTCGATTAGTGCCACTAGCTGCACAGGGTCAGAAAGGGTGCTCAGGAATACAGGGATGTTGAACCGGTTTTGTCTAGGGGTGCAGGAGTGGGTTAGGCTCACCTGCTGATGAGGAGCAGGGCAGGCAGAAAGGAAATGCCCCAACCTATCACAATGAAGGCATTCCCTCGTAGCCTCTCTGTCAGCTGGGCATGGCCTCGCTGCATCGGCTCAGGATCCACCGGGGTCCCTGGGGGTGTCATTGGACCTGGGGGCATCACTGGGGAGGGATGTCATGGCTTGTTAGTGGATTCGCTGAGGGGAATGAAGGCAATGGGGAAGTGAGCATTGGGGGATGGCTACCTTGGTTCCTTTGATGCTGTGTCAGGCGGTTGGTCCCTGGTCCCGGGCTGCCAACTCACTCCTAACCACTCAGACAGACCCCATGTGAATGCCCCATGTTGTTCCATCCAGAGTGGGCAACCATGACCCTGAAATCTACGGAATAATCCGCCACGCTCCTTACCCCCTGATGTATGGAGAGGAGCTGGCTGGACACCTAAGGGGACTGGAGAGAATAGTCAAAAACCCTCTTATATTTATCAATAACCAGGTTAAATAATCATTTAAAAAAATATTATATATAATATATTCTAATGCTCATCACCGTAGCAACCCAACGATATAATACACCTTGGATCCATCAGAGCTAAAGGTTAGTGAGCAATGATCCATGACAAGGGAGCACTAAAGCAAAAAGAGCCAACAGCGAGCAGGTTCTCCTACATAGGGCTCATGGTCCATGATGTGGGGCTAGAGCTGTAACAGGGGATGGTTTGGGGGCCTGGGTAAGGTGAACTCAGTGATTCGGCTGGAGAGCGCAGAGAGCTGAGTGGTAAGGTGGCTTATTGGGACTGAGAGGGCTGCGGAATCCTCCAACAGTTGATCGTGTTTCTGCTGTTGTCCATGATGACCAGAACTTACTGATGAGGTGATGAGTAGCAGCTATGTCACCTGCAGACCTGTCACCAACCTCAGAACACTGCCTGCAGCGGGAGAAACAAAGACGAAAGAGGAAAAGAGGAAAGAGAGAATATAACAATGGGAGTATCTGAATATTGCTTTATAATAGTGAAATATTCTTAAGGTCAATACTGAACCAACTTCAAAGCATCCTCCTTAAATTAAATAATTACTAATAATAACTTGAAATTATCCTTGATTATTATTAAATATTTTAAATATTATTAAATATGGTATAATAGACGTTCGTCACCAGGAGTGTTCTTAAGGATCAGAGGGATCCAAGACTGCCAACAAATACCAATGTTCTTGTCACTCATCTTTGAATTTCAGTATGTAACGAATGTTCAAAATAGAAATGTTATCTTGGCATGTTGTCAGGTACAATAGTTCAAACATAGTTCAAAACCACATGATTTTTTTTTCAAAGCGGTTGTGATATCAGCATGTCAGAACCAGCTAGCCTAATATTTGCCCCGGACTATGTAGAACTTGGCGGCATGATTGACTCAATGAGGGCACACCTCCACAGCTTAATTCCCACAGTGACATTCAGAGAATACAAAATGAAATAGAAAGCCACACTTCAAATTCAAGTTCAAATGCTACTTCAACTGTGCAAAGTAAAAAAAAAAAAAGAAAAGAAAATGCAAGATCATCAAAGCGTGGTATTTTGTATGCACAGAAGTTACCCTGATTTACTAAGCAGCCCACTATGAGCTTGTATGAACAGTTTGTAACCAGGCCTGCCACGATAGAATTTCCCAGAAATAATCATGATAAATGATATAATTGTCATTTTACCATCTTTCACATTTATATTTGCACTTGTTGAATCCTTTAAAACCATGTTGGCTCTTTTCAGTCGCCGTCCCTCTCTGGTATGTGTGTGTGCTCAGTCGAGCCCCCGCTGTGAAACCTGACGCTCGGCACACAGGCGAGTGGCGGGGAGACACAGTCAGAGCACAGAGCAGGCAGGAGGAGATGAGGCGCAGCAAATATTTAAAAAAAAAAATGAAAAAAAAAACAAAAAAAAACGTGTGGCAGCATAGTTTTTCCTCATGCGTAAACAACATATATGTACACGCAACTATTGAGGCAATTGTCAGGGTTGGGGAAATGACGGCAGATGTGTGCATGGATCATATGATAAGTCGATTCAATGAGTATCGCGACAAGCTTATTTGTTACGTCAAAATTAATATTCAAGGTGGGTCCAAGGGTAAAAATATCTTCATAAAGATTTTTTTTTTAAAATCCAATAAACTGATTTATCAGCCAGATCTGAGCCTAAGCATGGATGGGGAAAAAAATTCCGCAGAACTGGAAAGGATAGAAATCAGAAAGTTTAGTCCTGTCTGACTACAGACATGTTCCATGCTCTGACCTTGTCACTTCCCTCAGCAAAGCTCAGCACAGCGGGATGATAATAACACATTCAAGAACATCAGCTGAGTCTGGAATAATGTATCAACCAAAGAAGTCATTAGCTAATAGCCATATTATCTATCTAGGTGAGTCAGCTGTTTTGCATTACATCGTAAATGTAGACTTTGATAGCCTAGAATCTAATGTTAGCTGAACATCCAGTTTTTATGACTGTTGGATTTTATAGCTTCCTCTGTATATCTTGAATAAGGTTGAAAGCTGTTGTAATACTCCAATATTGCAGACAAATTTAATCTAATGTCTTACTTTTTTAGACATGAACTTAAGAGAATTAAAAAACAAAACAAAGATGGATAGAGGAGCGTGTGTGTGTTCATGTGCATGTGCATGAGTGCAAATCCATCAGTGTAAACATATTGACCTGCCAATGGGGCGTCTGGTTCATTGTGTTGCCCTGCCAATGGTCCTCAGTTACAAATTAATCACATGATGAGATGATTAATCTGGTTTATGTCCTTTTATCTGTCCACGAGCTGCACATCTGTCCTGGTCTGTATTTCTCTGCTCAGCAGTGAAGTCTGGGAATACAACCCAGTCTAATACCATATTATCATCAGGGCTGGGCCCCTGCTATATATTCTAACATAAAGGCTTAGAAAGAGTTCAACATTGTTGCCTTAAGCTGGTATATCTCTTGTGCAGTGCAGCACATTGTCATTAGAGTAAGCTCTGTTCATATCTTGTCTTGACAGTGAAACACTAGTGTTCAGCCAGCTTTGCATGTGGATTTTTTTTTATTTTATTTTTTAGAATACTCCTATACTACTGTACTTGTTTCTAAAATGAAACAATATAATTCGAACTTAGGGCATTCAACCATAGGGAAAAAAAGGGAAAGCTTGCTGTATATATATATATATATATATATATATATATATATATATATATATATATATATATATATATATATATATATATATATATATATATATATATATATATATATATATATATATAAAGAGGTACAGAGGAAAAATGCATCCACAAGATACTTAATATTTTAAAAAATTCAGACTGGTAGAAGGAGTTGATGTGCAGAAATATGAGCTCATAAATCACATAATCTTTCAAGTCAGGTATCAAAACCCAGACTGAATGTCAAATCTTGCCATACCTGAAGAAACTAAAAAGCAGGAGGGGGTAAACAAAGGGGGGGGGGACTAGTGGTTAGTTCTGCATTTGATTTAACAGCACGCTTCATGTAGATCAGGACAGCTTGGTTTGGTGCTGCCTGGTGCCTGGTGCCTGGTGCCTGCGCTGCTCAAGCCGAGTCTGGTCTCTCTCCAAGGTGCTGAAACATTCAAACAGTCTCTGTCTGCTCCTCTCACTCGGATCAGTATAAAGTGTCTACTTAACCGTATTAGCGTTTAGTGGGTCTCTCTCTGTGGTGCCACAGCAATCAAACCCCGTCTGTTTTGTGCATCGCTCCAACGCCGGGAAACATGATTGCCAGGCCACGGTTTTGGAGCCACACATATATTGACAACTAGAATGACCACAGCAAACATATTGAACATACTGAGTAATCAGCTAGTATTCAAAAAAAATGTTGTGTTCAAATATTAAGGTCATTAAGAGCTTGATACCACTGTTTTCTGTAACAGTGAAAACAGTTCCTCCACATTTATTAGGGCCTGAGTTCACTGACAGGCCCTAATAAATGTGGATACTATTGTATCTGTAAGGATTCTTTGTTCTTTCTATCTTCTTCTCTCGCATTGTTGCCCCCTCAACATACCCCAAATTTTGCACACAAGCCACACCTAATGAAAAAATGTAAAATATAGACAGATCTCTCTATTGATTTTGTATTATGGTATACCATGGGATATGATAACAATTTTACTACAGTTCTATATAAATTTAGTACACACGCATTTATTATTATTAACACTTCCTATATTCACATGGAAATATTTTGTGTTGTTTTTACTTTGTACGTTTTCCCATGTGTACGTGTGGAATATATTTGTCCACTGTGTTACCTTGTCTGTTTTTTTTTGCAATTTCACTAATAAAAAAAGAAAAAAAAGATGTAGCAAAAGTCTCTTCGACCAACCATGTTGAATCAAATGACAGGTTTTTCTCGACTTTCACACATCACCCCGACTTCAAATTCACTCTGGATCATCTTCAGACAGTGGAGGTGAAAAGTTATCAAAAGCCTTTTCCTACCTTTCTCCTGGTTGCTGTGGCGATGCCCAGAATTTCCATGTCTCACCATCAAACAGGAAACTGCTATAACTTCTACATACTTTGTCCAATCTGCAGGAAATGTTTCCTACATCATAAGTGACAAGCCCTGAACACACATTCACAACCATATTACCTATTGACATGAAATTTACATGGTGTTGTTTACAAATCATATGCAGCAACATGATGTGTAAACAGTGTCATGTTACATTTGTTACAGAATGTATTATAAATTCTATAATATAGACTGGTATTCTATTAGTGGCTGGGTCTCACTGCTGTTGGAGGTAAACCAGCTGTTATAAATATACAGATGAGACTGTTTAGCTCATTAGAAAGAAACCATAGCACTTAAAATATTAAGCTATGGCTATTAAGTATATTAAATTTGTTTTACCCCACAATTTAATTTATCTAACAGGAACCATAATTGCACTATGTCTGCTACGTTTTTGTTACGACATTTCTAAACTGCAATTTAGCCTGAACAATAATTTACAGATATTTGTTATTGTTCTGTATGCATACCATAATATTACAGTAACTTTTTTTTTTCAACAGGTTCAACTGGACAGAAAATATTTCTTTTTTTCATTCTACTGGTCATCTGTTTTGTTCAAATAGAAATAGAAGCCTGTCTCTAAGTGTGGCCTCATTCTAATAAAGGTAAATGATTGAGTAAATAAAGGCCCAGGCCTTTATTGGAGAATGTACAGTTGTGCCCCAACTTGTGCTAAGGTGGAGGCCCCTTGCTGCTTGCACCTTTAATTATTTATTATTATAGAGTCCCGTTGTATACTCTAGGCCCATTATTGCAGAGCAGCTTCTCCTTCTCTACTTTCCAATTTCACTTTTTTCTCAACGGATCCTTTGTTCTGTTCAGCTGAGTTTATACCTCGAACGAAGGTTATGTCTCCAAGTTCTTTTTGCCTGCCCGCCATTTAGGTCCACCTGTTCCACTCTACTCCACACCCCGTGTAATAAGTCCGTTGTGTGCAGTGGGATATTGGACCATTCTTCAAGGACAGTCAGTTATTTAAGCGATGAAGACGAGTCAAAGTGATATATTAGACAATTTTCTTTTCATATTTCAAAACATTTTATAATCCTTCCACAAGGCTGCTTCTATTTCTGACATTGTTTTTTGGCAGAATATTTGTATGGCATAAAATTTAATATCACAACACTTATAATGTGAAGTGTATGTTTAAAATGGTCACATAAAATACTCTGTCATCACTTTTGAGACCAGAGGATTGTACTGTTAAGATAAAATGTGATAAAAGGTGGCTCTGCATTTTAAAATATAAATCATATAAAAAGGAGTCTTATAATTATTTCTTATGAATAGCAATGCAATTCCTGCTATATAATGATGTGGCTGCAGCAAGAAAATCCCTCTAAATATGGAGATAGCAAATAGCTGTCAATCATTACACAATTGTCTCATCTGTTAGCTGTAATAATCAATGATCAAACAATACATAGCACCCTGCAGATCCAGTAGCCCTGCCCATAATTATAACATAGCAACAGTTCACCCCAACAATTATTTATCCCTGTAGGTCAAAGCCAAAATATCAACTCTGCACTTATAATCCAGTCCATATACAGTATTATATACTCATAATAGTCAATAGTCAAATCCTCATATGAATTCTATCAATACTATATTAAATGTTTCAACAAAGCTTAAGAAGCCATATGATCATAATTAATATACAACTATATTTTATAACATTGTCAAAATGACTGACTGTGAGCCCCAAGACAAAGCAATTAAATGTGTCTGGTATCAGGGGACTGGAACACCCTCCTCTAACCTTTTATTATATCGCTGTCAAAGTACATACATTAACATGAATGCTTCTGATGTAATTAACTTTTCTATTAGCACACTGGCCTCAGAGGCAGCCAATGCCACATTTTGAAATAAGGAGTTGTTCATTCAGAGTGTGCAGTTTTAGACGACTCATTAATGATCCAGCCCTAATTAAAATGCAGAACGGCTTTATTGGCATGCTGATCTTTCCAAAATTCAAATGCTTTTACCCTTGTGCGGCATTCCCAGTAAACTGTGTTTAGTTCAGAACTTACTTTGACTGAAAATTGTGTATGTAATTAAGTTTCACCTAATAACACCATGAATAAATACACATGATTTAAGAGCAGATGAGCCCCTGTGAAAACTGCAAGGCAGAACATTCTGAAAAAGAAAAAAAAAATAGTCAATGATTTAGTGTCTACCTTTAATTTTAATTAAGCACATATTATGTGTGTAATTTGCCAAACCATTAATGAATTAGTTGTCCTATTTATTTTTTATTTTTACTGTAAACTGCACTTAGGGAGTTTCTTTCTTTATCCAAATCTAGTTCATGAAGTTGTTTAAATCAATTACTGTCAGAGTAATTAGTTCAACACAAGGTTTCAGCGGCAGCATTGAGAAGATTCTGCTTAAAAGTAAGTGAGCAGAGGCAGATAAAATTATGCCTGAAAAAACTATTTATACAGTCCATGAATAGAAGGTTGGATGCTCTGTCTTTTCAGATTTAGCATTGGTCCTAAAGATAAAAATGAGCAGTCATCATGAAGAACATACTGACCTTAATCAACAACAAACGTATCTGAAGACTGGCCCCGGATTTTCAGGCCAAAAACATCAGCAAAAAGTGAAGAGTGGCGAAGGCTGCAACAACAAGTCAGTGCTGTAGATCACAAATCAGCAACAGACTAGCCCAGCGTTGGATAAACGAGGAAAGGATGTGGCCTGGGGCTGGCAAGGTGGTTTACAATCAGAGCTGAATAGAGGAGAAAAATTATAAAACGAAAATTACAGATGCCTCTCACAGCCTCCATGTCAACACCGTTGCACGTCAGAGGAGGTCAGCTAATGGCAGTGGATGAAGACATTCAACTACACACACACACACATAAAAGGACAAGCGAAGCACATGCCCCGACCGGCAACTGCAGACTGGTTTGAGCCAGTGCAAAACCCTTTTAAACACGGTTGATCTATCCACATATCATCTTTAACTGTCTGGCAGCTTGCCTATTTGCGGAGCCAGTCATCAGACATTATGTCAGCATTTTTTATTTCCCCTACACTATATAAAACCTCAACACTCACAAGGCTGCATTCTTACATTTTAGACCAGGGGCCTGCCTTTAATTGCATCACAGAATGTCAAATGAAAAATCTATATTTTATTATTTCTACCACAAATCCAAAAGGGCATGGGTTATTAAATAAATGTAAAAGACAGCAGCATGGGAACATATCTCAGGAGAAGGAAAAAAATAGTTCAGTATTAAATGAAAAAAAAGAGGAAAGATGGTGCAGAAATTCAGAAGAAATTTGATCTATGGTAAACTGTGCAGATTGAAGCTGTATAATGTCATGGTTAAATCAAGCCTGCAAGTGGACTATGTTTTTTTTATAACTGACTGTTTGCTATTATCAACTTAAAAGTTTTAAAGTTTAGACCATTTAATCTGACATTTAATATAATGATTCATGATCTTAGATTTCCATTTGGTTCTTTCACTCATGAATGATGCATTCATGCGCTGTGGGAAGCTCTAATTGCTTGGACAGACCTTTTTTATTTTTTAGAAATGTTATTGTATTAAAGCGTTGCTTTTGCACACTGACAATAAACAATACAGACCCTTCGCTGGTTGCAGCTAAGCAGCCCGCTGTAACTTTTCTTATTGCTTTTCATAAAACGCTGAAATAAATGATTAGATAAGCGCCTGGTGCAGCTATGCTAATAAACCTTTCACAAGATGATCATTATGTTGATCAGAGATTGAATGAGAAGATGTTCGTAAAGCTTCTGCTGCAGCGTAGTCCTCCTTGTATTGTGCAAAACCACAAAATTGGATATGTGTGTGTGTCTGTGTGTGAGTTATTGTCTTCATATTGACATTTTCTTTGCTACACACATGAACTCAATCAGAAGCCTTCTTCCCACTAATACCCACTCAATGGCACCATGACAAGAGGCTACATCTATATTTGTATTTTGTCCATCCCTCTATATAAAATCCATAAACCTCACTATTGATAGCATCATGTCTCCCACAGTTCGGGTTTTGTTGCCATCTATCATCCTTTGTCAATTTCATCCTCATTGCTTGTCTTCCTCCACTTCTTCCTCTCCTCTTTTTCTGGTCTTGGTAATCCTGTCATTGTTGTTGCGATCATGTTTGTATTTCCAACATAATTGGATGAAGTGCTGCTGTCTAGACGGGACTGGCGTATCAATTGTTAGCCATCAGTCTGCTTTACAGATGACTTTACTCTGCCAGATGACTTTCTCTCTATGAAAAGAAAAAAAAAAAGATCAGGCTTTGGAGGGAGCACCTAATTATCCAAAATTTGAAGCCACTGAGGAGAAAAACGGAGGATGAATAGTCATCTTGGTTCTACAGATGGGTGGTTTATTGAAAATAATCTCATATACTTTACAGTATATAAAAATAATTAGATCAAATAATAATCAAATAATTAGAATATCATGAAAAGGTATTTTTGGCAATCATTTCAGAAAGTGAAACCTGTATATTACTTAGATTCATTACACAAATTGAAATATTTCCATTATTTCTTCCAATTTGGAGGATAATGGCTTACAGATAATGGAAACCCAAAACTCACAATATCCTATTTATTTGAGAATCGAGACAATATCTAATATTGATATGGCTTGTCATAAAATACATAACCAGATTCTTCCATGCAGTTGTTCAGAGTTGTTTTTTTTTTGCAGATGGCCAGGTCGAATACCGCTGGTTAAATTGATTGTGTCACAAAATTACATTATTAACGACAGACTCATGAGTGTAGACAACACTATACCTGCTATTTCTACTCATTATCAATGTCAGGCACAATTGTTCACTGTAAACCTCCTGCATCACGTTTCACACTCTTCACACACACACACACACATTAAAAATGCAACAAAAATCAGTACAGTTTGCGAATCATACTTATTCAAAATATATTCAAACTCATCATTGACATTTTTAAGGAGCACAATTGTCCAAATGTGGTTGGAGGCAAAATATCAATGGTGAACTCAATTTATTTTGTTTGGTGCTAGCTAACAGTGCCAGGTTGCTGTTTCAGACGTTGCCGATGCTGTTCCATATCTAATCCTTGATGCAGCGGGGCAGGATAAGCTGCACTCAAAGCAGAGGTCAGCAGCATTGGTCAGCAAAATACTGATGAGTCTGTAAAAATCTGTAAAAGCATTTTGGCAGGGTTACATTAAGGTGAGAAATTCCGTCGGTCATTCAGCATGTGTTTTCCTGTTTTTCTTCCTTTCCAGCAGACCCTTAACCCGGAGCACCTCTGCGATCAGATTCTCTTCTGTCACTCAATAGAATTGGTCCATGGGTTGCAGACGTTTCTTGTCTAGGAAAGTCAAGTCAAGTCAATTTTATTTGTATAGCTCAAAATCACAATTCGCAGATTCCCCTCAGGGGACCTCACAGTTTGTGCAGAAGCAATACTGCATTCCTTATCCTTAGACCCTCACACTGTACAAGGAAAAACACCATGGGAGAAGAAGCATGTTTGGGGGCTTAGTGCTGAGATTCCAGTTAGGAGCCAATTTTAATCAGTCTGTTATTGTTGCTGCATTCTCGGGGAAAAATTGATGTAATATTTCATACCAGTCATCATTTCTGCAGCTGTGTATTTTCAGACAGGGAAAGGAACACTATCTTTGCATTTTATTTTGATCAGTCTGTTTTTGTAATAGCGCTTATGACAACTGACTCAGCAAAACATTAACCCACTTTGAAGAAAATACAGAGATACATATTATGTATTGCTATTCAGCCTCAAAATACTGCAATATAAATTGTGGCCCATATTGCCCTACATGCCTTAGATGGTGCATATGTTTGTGTGTGGATCTTATGTCTATACACACCTGTGCATGCATATACATAATGCATACTGAATGTGTTGCTACACAGCCAATATGGTCCACAAGTGTTCAATGTCACAATCTGCTCCTCAGTCCATCTCTCCAGCCTTCGTTCCCAGCCTTCTGTGTGTCTCTCTCTCTGCCTCCAGCCCCTGCTCACTGTTCCAGGCGATGTACTTTTCTTCCCCAGACCTGCCATCCTCAATCTGTCCACCAGATGCCCTCTGTCTTCCCCTCCTTTCCAACTCCTACTAGAAACAAGTCCAACTTACTACCAGCAATGCAAACCGGGCTCTGTCACCAGTCATACAGAGACTGGAGAGCCTGTGTCAATGGAATTCCTTACTCCCAGAACACCCCCCACAGGACTCCCCAAGGGACACTGTCAAACACCTTCACCGGGTCTACAAAGCACACATAGACTGCTTGGGCAAACTCCCATGCACCCTTCAGGACCACGCTAAGGGTATAGAGCTGGTCCACCATATTGCTCTTCCTAAATCAGAGGTTTGACTATCCTACAGACCCTTCCCTACAGGACCCCTGAATAGACCTTCCCAGAAAAGGGTAATGAGTGTGTTCCTCCTGTAGTTAGAGCACACACTAATGTCCCCCTTTTTGAAGAAGGGACCCACTGATGTCCATGCGATGCTGCAGAGTCGTGTCAATTAAGACAGCCCCACAACATCCAGAGGCTTGGGGAACTCCGGGCAAATGTCATCCAACCCCAGGGCCTTGCCATTCACAAGCTTTTTGACAACATCTGCAATCTCAGCCCCTAAGATAGGCGATCCCACCACTGGGTCCCTAGACTCTGCTTCCTCAGTGGAAGATGTGGTCACAGTGTTGACATTGCATTTGTTACCCTCCTGAGTGACCAGATGATGTTCCAGGAACCTCCTCAAAGCTGTTTGGAAGTCGTTCTTTATGGCCTCCCCACGCCTGGGTTTTTGCCTCCACAACCACAGAGGCTATGCTGCGCTTGGCATGTCAATACCTGTCACCTGCTTTGGGAGCCTCACAGGCCAAAATAATCCTGTAGGACACCTTCTTCAGCTTAATGGCATCCCTCACCACCCAGTCCACCAGCTGGTGGTGAGTGATACCATCAAGCTGAAGAAGGACCCACCACCTCATGGCCACAACAATAGTCAGCCACTTTGACAATGGAGACATTGAAAAAGGTCCTCTCAGACTCGATGTCCCCCTTGGGATTTGAGTGAAGCTCTCCCAGAGGTGCGGTGTAAAGCTTATTCTGACAGAAGATTCAGCCAGACGTTCCCAGCAAAACTTCACAGAATGTTTGGGTTTTCCAGGTCTGACCAGCATCCTCCTCTACCATCGGATCCAACTCACCACCATCATGGTTTTTAGGTGACAGCTCCACCCCTCTCTTCAATTGAGTGTCCAAGACATGTTGCAGCAAGTCCAATGACATGACCACAAAGCTGATTATCGATCATCACCATTACCTTTCAACCTCATGCACCAGCTCTGGATCCTTCCTTGTGACAGAGGTGATGTTCCACATCCCCAGAGCCTGCTTTTGTAACTGGGGGTCAGGCCACAAGGGTCCTCACTTCTGGTCACAGAATTTACAAAGAAGCCCAGAAGCAAAAGTAGACACCCACAGAACTACAGCAAAGGAACTCATAAGGAGTATATCAGAGGTTCTGGTAACCCTGCACAAAGGAAAACAATAAATTAACATTTAAGAAAAATAAAAGACTCACGTTAAATTAATTGAAATGTTGCCCAATATTGCAAATTTAACTTTGACCTCTAACAACGTTTTAGATACATTTTTTTAGATTTGAAAACATTTTATAAATCATATTGCATAATTATCAAATTAAACAATTAGAATTTCTTGGGTACCAGTTGCCTAGCTTTTAATGCAAGAGCCTGGAAAATTATCAAATGTGGATGACAGAGACTAATGTATAGTGTAAAATAAGAAGCCCCAAACCAGCAAGTGTCAACAACATGATCAGCTCCCAGTTGTCAAGGTAACATGGAAGTTTGCAAGTGTTGTTCTACCCCTCTTTATACCTTTTGAGCCCTTGACTCCTCCCACACTCAATTACAGCTGAAACCAGTTTAGTCTGTGAGGACTCAGAGTTTAGTTTGCAGGGAGGACTTTAAAATTCAGCCATTGTCCCATTCCCAATGTCCCCTGAACCCTTATGTACTTTAGCTGATGTCCCCTGGTAGTGTTTGAGTGCAAGAGGCTGCAAAGGGCTGGAAATGTTATGCTGCTATGATATTATATTTATAGATCATGATGCCATCATAGGAGCATTAACTACATATATATCTGGTTGTGACCAGTGAGCTGTGTGTTTATACTTACATCAAAACTTTTTTTTTTCCCTTCCAGTTGATGTTGTTTCTTTTATATGATATTATAGATCCATCCTCTTGTATTTTTTGTACTGTTTTTATTACACTTCTGGACCTCCCATGGTAACTGTGGTAAAACCTGTACACAACATCACACCACTATACTGTGGGCAAATCCCTCAGCCAAAGACTGCAGAAATGCGGACTCACAGAAAGTGTGCATGAAAGGGCTCAAAATGTCTGCAAGAGAGCCCTCACTCAATTGACGATTTGACAGTGGCACAGGCCCTAAATCCTCACTGACATAGCGGGATCGTGTCTCAATGTCCGCGAGTGTGAGTGTGGACATTAGGATTGCTGCTGTTCCCTCGGCAGCCACTCACTTCCATGCACATTTTTCACAGCAGCCACAATGACATGAAATTGTAGGTAAACACAGGTGTTATCAATGATATTAATAAAAGTTCCACTCAGGTCAAACAGAGTCAGGTTGTTGCTATGGTGCATGTTTGCTTACTGGAAAGTCTCTGCTCCACTAACTACTCTTAGTATCATTGGTGAAACCTGTGTTTACTTGCTATTTCATGTCTATATGGCTGCTGTGAAAAAAGGTCTGTTGTTCTGTGCTAGAATGTTAAATTGCCATGTATTTTATATCTTGCTTTCTAAACTCTGTATATGAGTTCTGTACTGACTCTTTGTGTCCTTACCTTGTACCCGTTTCCCTTCTTGCACCAGTTATGACACTCATAACCATTGAAAGAACTGCTTGTGTGTCCAACTGGTAACTGGTGACAAACTGAAGCAATGAAGACATAAAGCGCAGATCATCTGTATTCTTTAAAAGACAATGAGCCCTTCTTGAATGTCACATTTTTTGAAAAGTCATGGTGCAGTGTGGGAAAGCAATTTATTAAAGGATGCAGATGAACCCAACTAATGGAAACAACACCAAAGGACCTAAAATCACAGTGATTCATTGAGAGAAATGTCAAGACCTAAAAGACATGGCACAGAGCTGAATGTAAATGGGAAACCTACTGGATTGCCATAATAATCTAGTGTTTTTTAAATGTTTTTTTCCCCCAGCATTAATGTGTTGTTTACTAGATAAAAAATGCAGTGATCACAGAGTAGAAATGGATAACGAAAGCACTTCATGCTGTGAGCCCGAGGCCACTCTTAGCCACTGGGTGGTGCAGTACTAACAACTTCCCATTAGCTGTTTAAAGAATTCCCTGACAATGGAATTATCTAACAGATCTGGGTGTCAAGCAATGAAAACAACATTTGTTCACATTAGTCAGAACATCACTGGTCACTCTCACATGCACTACTCATCCTTTATCTTTCATCTTCTGCCAGATGATACAG
Source organism: Lepturacanthus savala (assembly GCA_030544235.1). NCBI lineage: Eukaryota > Metazoa > Chordata > Actinopteri > Scombriformes > Trichiuridae > Lepturacanthus > Lepturacanthus savala. The sequence continues at coordinate 23,360,694 of CM060479.1, read as the reverse complement.
ATGTATTGCTTGCAGATGTAGCGGAAGATTAATATATCTATATACATTAGGTATTCCCATTGTGACTTCTGGTGCCAACACCCCCTCCCCACCCCCCACCACCCTGAAAAAAAAAATGGAAGAAACTGAAACTCACCATGAACAAGCCCAACATCCGGAGAAATCTCACCAGCAGAGACGGTTCAATCATGAAGCAATTGACTGAAAGAGTGGAGTACAAAAATGGCTTTTTATGCTTTATTACTCACACAGACCTTCCTCCTTAGAGGTTTTGCAATGCTATAAACAATGTCACGCACCACAGCTTTTGTCACGCTTCTGAACACCTGTCAAGCCAACTTAAAGCTGCTACCTGTTGTTACCGTCCCTCCTCATCCCTCCCTCTGCCCAGCCCCCATTCATCCCTCATTACCTTATCTGGACTGCAATTGATTTTAAATGTTTGTAAAAAGAAACAAAGCGAGTGAGAGATGGATGGTGGCCAACAATCCTCTACAGCTTTGTATCTCTCTATGGCTTAATATGTATACCAATCAATCAAAAGCATTGATTGTCTAGCTCGCATTTGGCTATAGCTCATGTGCCGAGAGTCATGAGCAGAAAGTGAAACAAATATGGACAGAAAATGTAATTTGTATCAGCATAATAATACAGATTAAGTTATGGCTGTTACAGTTAAGTCTATGGTGCTTGATTGGGGTCATATACTTTTTTTCATTCAAAAGTTTAATTTGAAAGTAAAGTTTATGAAATTTGGAAAAATAATGATTTATATTTCTATAAATTATCTGTTTTCATGCAAATCTTTTCATTTTTACAGTTCCATGTTGTTTTCAGTTTCAAATCTCTTTTTTTTTCAGTTTCAAATCCTATTTTAAATTTCAAATCAAGAGTTTTGACCCTCATTTTGCATGTGGGCATTGTGTCAGGAGGAGGGGACATGGCCATAATGATTGTCAGGTCCTATTTGAGAATTTCTGTTCAAAGGAGGAAGAATTTCACTTCATGGCTACTGCTCTATCAGGAGATACTGTCTTTCAACTCACATCGTTTCTCTTAATGTATATTCCTATACACAATCATTCAGCTGTTTCTCACCTGTTCACTGGTCCAGCATCATCTCCTGAAGGAGCAGCAGCCATGATATGAACTGAACGTGACACAGAAGCTGTCAATCATTATGACCATGCTCCCTTCACCTGACACCACGCCCACATGCAAAATCAGGATCACAAATCTGAAGTTGACAAAAATTTAAGTGGAACTGGGAAAAGGATTTGAAACTGAAAAAAAGATTTAAAACCATTATTATTTTTTTTCATTTCAATATCCAAATTCCTAATTTTACTTTCAAATCGCTTTTTCAAATGAATAAAACATATGACCCCAATCAAGCACTGTACAAGCTCAAGCTGCTGAAAATGATAACATGATCTCACTTATTCCTGCACACCAAAAAAGTTGTGTTGAAGAGATTCAGCAATCACAGCCAACACTTTAGAGTTTTTGATTTATACTTAAAAGAGGTCACTTATCTGCCTATCGATCCTGTTTAGTGTACAATGCAATGTCAATGTGTAATATACAATCACATCAACCACCTTACTTGATTATCTATCTTTTAAAATGGATAAAATATTCCTTTATGAATGAACTGCAGTGGGTTGAATCACTCCGCCCTTCCTCAGCCCTTAATGTAATAAAGCAGTTTCACATTAACAAATCAAACAAAGAAAAGATGTGTATTATAAAAAAAAAAAAAAAACATGGCTTAAAACTGAATAAAAATTCATTTGATAACAGTTTCAGATGGTCAGCTACTACAGCACTACACATGCACAGTGAACACATGCACATTGGAATATTTACAGGCAGCCATAGCACATTCCTTAGTCCCTTTAAATTAATTTAAATTAAATTATTCAAAAAATGCCTGTCAATTTACTATGCTCCGACACTGACCTTGAACATACTGTAATTTGGCTTTTATACAGGATTGTCATGTGTTTTTGCACATTTTAAAATGTAAATCTTCATTCAAATGTCCGGACTTCTAGTTATATACATATTACTGTTTGTGTGTTCCATTTTTTAATTCATATTCCGGTCTTCTTTCCTCCATCCTTTTACTCCTTGTTGTTGCAGTGACCCCCATTTACTGTGGGCATCATTAAATTTTCATTTGATCTATGAACCTGAAATAAGAACGCCGTTAATGAATAGGTTAGACGTGAGGATTTATTGAATGGCATTTGAAATATCACCTGGTGGCACAAGAACGGCTCTTCATCTATAGTAATTGGATGAATATTTAACAAGCACATTATCTGTTCCTGACAGCCAAAACAGCCTAAAAAGATGGGCTCGCTGTGTTTATCATGGACACAATGAGTCATTACAGGTATTGTTTCTGGCTCACATGAAAGGTGACACTCCTTCTCTCACTGTCATTTACTCATTGATGAAATATGGTCGTTTTGCCTCCCATGGTAATGGGATACAGAACAAAAACAACAGCTTTGAAAAAAGAACTAGCTGATCATTGTGGGTACAGATATTACACAATGGGCCCTATTTAGATAGCACGGAAATGGTCCAAACACCAAAACTCAGGTGTATATGTTAGTTTCCCACCAGAGCTAGAGTCAATTTCACGCCCAGCACATGTCTCTGTAGGTAGCAATGAAAGCTGAGCTCCATTAGAGCTTCTAAAGAATTATTCCAGAAGCTTAAAGTTTAATTCTGTTTCCTCAGAAGAGTTTCTTCTTTACTGTTTATGACCTTTTTTTTCCTTTAGCTGCTTAAATGTCATATCGTATTACAGTAAGTTTATCCTATATATGATCTGTTGCGTATTTTATGCATGATGTGCCATGGTGCGGATGAGGGAAAAGCTTTCTACTTCAGAGCGCTGTGAATCGTCCACTTTATCAAAAGACATTTAAGCCAGCAGTGTTACTCATGCTTATGCTAGTGGGCCATAAATATTCCATGATCAATTTTAAAAGATCTTATCCAGCTCAAATCTCAAATCAAAGTCCGTTCAACATTTCATTACCTCACCCGGAGGTGGACAAGCCTACACACACACACACACACACACACACACACACACACACACACAGACGAGCCTGTGTGTGTAGGCTTGGGTAGACAGACTAGCTTTAACTCACCTGGGCAGGGGTGAAAGGAAGCTGCTCTGGTACTGCGTTCCACTAAAAGATTCAGTATGCACTACCTGGAAGATGGAAGAGTGGCTGCCTTTGTCCTTCAGAAACAGCCACAGCTGCACTCTGTGTCAGAAAATAGATCCACAAGCAATATGCGATCTTGAAAACTACTTTTTACAAAATCCCTTTAATTACGATTGTTTCTGAAACGTCTGTGCTGTTTTAGTCCATGCTGGACACAGCCCTGCCTGGCTTCTCTCCTCCTCTGACCTGGTGATCTCCTCTGTGCCCAGATTTTGAAACTCATTTAATGCATTAACATTTGTAGTAAAATGTCCAAATTAAAGTCACTAGGAGGGTAGCAAGTTTTGTGATTTTGTTTAAATTTAATGATACAGAACAGCTGGAAAAAAAACAGCTTTTGAGCGAACGATCGTAGTATTGATGGGAATTTCAGCTTAGCTCAGTTTCACTAAGAAGAGCCGACTCTTTTGGCTCCCTAACAGCTCTCCATTTTACCACTTATACCTTTTGTAATTCAGCCAAATTTAGGGTTAGGCTTGTGATTTGTATTTGAACACATATCATTTAAATTTCCATAGATCTCTGTAGCCAATTGCATTTTCAGTTGTAAAATCATTTGTAACTCTGTAACTTGCTACACAAGGCAGATAGAAAATGCCTATGAAAACCTAAGCATAGAAATTTAAAAAGGACAGCTTTTGATGTTTTAATTTTTATTATTACCTAACAAAACAAGTTAAGTACTGAAAAAACTCAAACTTAGGTACAGCAATTAAATAAATGTGGTTTGAAAAAATGAAACCGAAATGTTTAGTTATAGAGTAAAAATAATAAATGCTGCTACCTCCACCCTTCCCTGCTTGGTGGGATGATTCCTGTCAATCCTTACATGATTGGTTGCACAGCATGCATGTGACACCCAGAGCCAAAACCTGTAGCTCCCATCCTTCACTTCAAAGACCCGGCTCTTTGAACCGGCTCATTCGCGATCGACACATCATTAGACTGGAGATTTCACTCAGCTACGAGTGCGCATGCAGTGCGCAGGGATTGGTGCGTTTGATTTAATGCACTGGGACATTTTCCACAACTAGTCAACAGACGTCAAGAAACAGCGCAGAGAAACAAACAATACACCCAACACATACAGTAGAGTTATGATGCAGAGAAAAATAGCTTGGGCACAAAGAAAACTTGTTCCATAGGTCTACAGGTAGTCTACAGTAAAGTATTGGAATGTTTCTAATAGTACCTGTAAGAATTTAAATTTGTTTGGGTATCTAAAAATTTGTAACTTTGCTAAATCCTACACAGATGTGGAAGTTCCATTCCATTTTCAGTGAATAATTTCTAGCGGAGATATGAAATAAATACCATGCTACCATAATATTCTGGCCATATGTTCTTCTTCTCTCTCTCTCTTGCTCTCTCTCTCCCCTATAGTCATTTGCAACTTGCCTCAGCATGTTCAAATGTTTTAAACAATGTTATCACAAGAAATAATAGTAGTTATAGCAATGTTTTATATTTATTTAGAATTATATGTAAGGCAAATGAGATCATGAATCAATGAAGGAAACTAGTCAAATCTTTGATGGAGGACCATGTCCCCCTCTCTCTACTCTTCTTTCTGTTCCCTCCTCCCTTCCCTGAAAATAACTTACACCATTAGAGCGTTAATGGTCATTAGGTCTGATCTTACCCAGCACACCGGTGAAATAGAGGCTGATATTGGACTAATTTTGAACAAGTGGTAAATAACTTACTGGCTTCTACATATTAGTTTGTTTGGTTTCTTCTGTATCTAGCTACTAGCTGACTGTCAAAATAAGCCGTTAGCCACTGGCCCGCTTGTGATGTGTGTTTATTTAACATTTCTTTAATTTTAAAAATTACTTATTTGTGTTTATTTGTGAGGGGGGTCACATCCCCCCTTGAGCAAAAAATTGAGTCTGCACAGGTCAGTATATTACACATGACAGTCTTAGCTAACGTTCAAAAAAGGAAGACAAATTTATTGTCCTTGAGAACCAGTAACATCACTGAGAAAAAATGATTTTGAAGCCCAGAGGACAATGAAAAAAGATAGACTTTCTCTTTAAGATTTGATTGACATGTTGATTTCTTGTATCTACAGTTATTTTTTATCCATATCAATTTTATCAATATTAGAATTTTTTTTATTAATTTAATGTATTTATCATGGGCGACACGGTGTAGCAGGGGTTAGCGCTGTTGCCTCACAGCAAGAAGGTCGCAGGTTCAAGACCTCCTTGGTCCTGGGTCTGGGACCTTTCTGTGTGGAGTTTGCATGTTCTCCCCGTGTCTGCGTGGGCACTGGGTACTCCGGCTTCCTCCCACAGTCCAAAAACATGCTGAGGTTAATTGGAGACTCTAAATTGCCCGTAGGTGAATGTGTGAGTGAATGGTGTGTGTGCCCCACGATTGGCTGGCGACCATCTGGGGTGTATCCCTGCCTCTTGCCGTAATGTGCTGGGCTCCAGCAGACCCCTGTGAACCTAATGAGGAATAAGCAGGTATAGAAAATGACTGACTGACTGTATTTATCATTAGTTTGGTTTGTAAAAAGAAAGATTGTCAGTTACCTTTAATACTGTATCACTATATGTGTAGATTCATACAATTTGGTTGTAAAAAAAAGAAAAAACAAATAAGAAAAAGAAAAAAAAGAGCAAAAAATCAAGTAATATCCCCCCAAAAATGTCTGTACAAGCAGATACTTTTGGGGGGATATTACTTGATTTATCTGTGTGAATTACTTGTCTATCTAAAACAATGAGTTATTGCATTTCATTATAACCAATTAAGAAAAACAAGGAAACTTTTTTTTTTAGGGTTTTCTTCCCATATGCCTATTGTTCACAGCTGAGAACTTTAGTGTGTTAGTAATATAACTTGCTTGAATATATAAATTAATGACCACCCTTCAGAGAAACAATGAGTACTGTGCAATTTCTCATGCAAAGCTGCTTCAGTTGATGTTGGCCTAATAAGGTCCTTAATGTTCAACTTAATGTACTGTCTTTCGCAGCATGAGCAACAAGCTGTGAACACACGATTTCCTAACGATTTCAATAACAGAAAACACCCTGAAATGTAATTTCTCTTTGCACTGGTATAATTTTCAAACACAATGACTTGTAGTTAACATTTATTTCTATGATGAGCACAGGATCACTTGGGCTGTTTATTCATTCTCTATAAATACTTTTTTATTTGCTGTCAACCAGGTCTATGATAAATCATTTTTGGGAAACTATTTTATGAATTTCCTGCATTAATAACACACCATTACGGCTTTTAAAAGACTTCTCAAGTTCTTCTCAGGTGGGAAAACTTTCAGAAGGCACATCTAATTATGCAGCACTGAAAAAAAACATCAAAGTCTTGTTCATATAACTGTTATATTATCAACAACCCGTTTTAGTATCGCACATTTCTATTAGAGACTAAAAATACAGAAAGTGAATAACTTATCAGTTGATGAGATCAGTTATCGCACAATGAGATGAGTACTCATATTTCCCTGCTGAGTGTCTTTGTATCCAGGAGCCACATAATTTCAAGGAAAAAAAATGAAATAAAGAAATAAATGGTGTGGATGTGTGTGGGTCACTCTCACAATGTTTTGCATACCCCATGATGAGACACTGGCACCAGCGTATGAGCATTCAGCCCAGGGTGGCAGCTGCATGTGACGGCTATCAGCTTTGCTTATTCACAAACGTGCACAACTGCAAAAGCACACACACACACTCAAACATAGCGGGATCAGAGACAGCCATGTATGGTTTTGATTCTGATCCCACTCATTTGAATGCTGCTCAGTGTGACACTTTTGTAAAGGGTTGTTTTAGTCATGCATAGGAAGCACAATCATCGTCAGAGATGGATGCTTTAGTGCATGTGCGTGACGTTCAAATGAAACAGATATGTGTGATAATGAATGATGTGTTATGTGCCTGTGTTTCCGTTTGTGTAGGTAAGGTTTCTTTGAAGCAGGGATGCCCTTGTAAGTCCTCATTAAAGGTCCCGTATTTTACATTTTCCCTGTGTTTTATTTGAAGTCGCGTTAACCCCAGCAAGATATATTTGCAGTTTTAAGCACCAAAATCATCTCAGTGTAGCTTTACATCTCCTCCCAAGCTTCTCTTTTTGGGTGTTTTGTGTCTGAGAAAATTATAAAAGGAGACCAGAGAGCTTCCTTCAATGCATCTATAATTACAAGTTTGGATCATTTGTGCAGGCAATCTCAGTGTGAACAGTGGACATTTATATCCATTCATTATTGATACATGTTTGCTTTTAGTCAGAGAGGATGCTTCTTTTTATGATCTGACCTCTGTGTTCCATACAAAGTTATCTTGTTTACATCTTTAGTTAAGATGGTCTATTATTTACACTTTCAAAGGTTAAAGCCACTAACAAAGGCTGTGTGTGTTTCTTTCTAGATTTAGCATTATGCAACATGGAAGAGTAATTATATAGCACATATCAATCAATAAATCGCCCAATCAATACGATTTATGTAACCAGGTAAACCAGTGACATGCAATATAAACTCACATAAGTTCAGTTAATGCATAAATGTTTTCAGTAAAATAGAAATTCAGAAATAGGTTCACTGACCTATTTTCTTGATCTTATAAAATTGACTTAAATTCCCCCAAAGTAATTAGTTAAGCAAATGGGACAGCATATTTGATGACTTTTTTGCCTAATTCAGTACAGCAGGAACCGGGGAAATACAGTACAGTGGTGCACAAGGTTAAAAAACTCATGAATTCAATGTAAAGCATTTATTACTGGTTTGTTTACTGTATATGTGTTCTTTCAGTAGTAGTAAGGCGCTCACAAAGACTAAGTCTCATAATCCAATAAAAAGAGAGTTATCAAGATTAAATGTTACCTAACCCATAGAGAGAAAAAAATATTTCTATCAAAGAAACCCAATTTAAGTTTAAGCTCAGAAACAAGTTTTCCATGTGCAACCTAAATGTCATTTCCTCAGCAATGACAATACCCAAGTCCTTATATGCCGTGACCATTTCAAGCTCAGTACCTTGAGCAGTTGATATTTCAGGAAGATTTGATGGTAGCTGTTTGCCTTTAGAAAATAGCATGAACTTGGATTTATCTGAATTTAATACCAGCCTAAGGTGAGTCAGATGAGTGAACAACATCAAAGGCAGACTGCAGGACTTCAAGCGTTTGCACAGAGGGGCATGAAGAGTATATAATGATGTCATGCACATAAAAATGGAACATAGCATCTGATATATTATCAGAAAGATTGTTCACATACTGTATATGAAGACCAGCAGCAGGGCTAATATAGAATCCTGGGGCACAGCCTTTAAAGATTAAGGAGAGGATAAAGACAGTCTGAAACCTTCCTTATAATCAAAACATCAATTTAAATCTCCCTTTCTATGATATGGAACCTTTAAGTTAGAAATTCCTATTTCTGTGGTGGCAAGTGGCACAGTGGGTCATTCTGCCTGTCTCATTCCACTAGTACTATCAATGAAGGCATACAATTGGCTGTTATGAACATTGGTTGGATTCTTAACCCTCATGCTGTATTCATTTCATGTTAATGGTGTTTCTGGTTAAATTTGACCCTTCAATTAAGATTCATCATAAAAACTGCAATAATACATATATTATCACCTCTTGTTGTGTTATTATTTTTTTAATCAACATAACTTCCTGTGAAAATGACAAGTTTTTAACTTCTATTTTTTATTCATCTCATTGATCTGAACTTATACATCTTGAATTCTAACCCTAAAAATATAACTTCTGGATTATTTTGACTATAAGAAATAATCAGATGAAACATATTATACTATTTATTACAGACTACTTTGGTTTAAAATTACCAAGGACATTTGTTTTGAAACCCCAGGGTGTGTGTGTGTGTGTGTGTGTGTGTGTGTGTGTGTGTTATCTATGTGTCATGTATTAAGTCATGGAATTTTAGGTGAATCTGATCAAATTAATCACATTGTCAGAGGCAACAACTTTGAAATGGTCAGATTTAACCAGGAACACAACATGAGGGTTAAATGTCTCCAAATCAAAGAGGAAAATGAAAGTTCAGACCTTTGTTTTGTACTGGCTTGTGGAAAATGTCCTCATAAACCACCCATACCCGCATGTTTATTCTATATATATTTAAAAAGTACAGCTCTAAATGTATTTTTACTTTACCTTTACTAGTCTGACTGCGTAAGCACGGGAGAAGAAGTGGAAACAATATTTATGGAGTGAAAAAGCGAGCTCTGTCACCTGACATCTGTTCCAATTATTGTCATCCACTTCAGTATGTTGTACCTCTTGCCGCTATGTGTTCCTGTGTTTTACAGTTCACTGCCGCATGTCGTGGCTCACATGTCTTATGGTTTCATGTTTCAAAGTGTTTAATGAAGACGGTAAAAAAAATAAATAAATAAAAGCTCCCTGCCATTAATTTCTAAACCTCTGCATCGAGTCCCAAACCGGCGCCCCTGGATTTGGCATTAATTGCTTGAGAGAGGAAAGTAATTATCTCAGGTAATTATTACTCTGGGTAGAGTGAAAAACTAGACAAGCCTTCTCTGTTGGTTCCCTGTGGAGAAAAGTAAAGAGAATTCTGCCTTTAACGTGTTTTAATTGGAGAGGCTGGGCCCTCAAAGTTATCAGCTTTCATGGCTCAAGGGTTTATACAGCGCACACAAGCACCCACAAAGAATCACACACACACACACACACAGTGACACAGACACCTTCACTTTCACGTTCATACACTTCACATTGAGCTGTTTTGGCCCTACCACAAGTCCATATTTACAATAAGCTGTCTGAATGGAAAGAACACATAGGATTGCATGAACAATTAGTATTTGTCCTTGACAAAACCTAATCACCATTCAGAGTGTAATTAAGAATTTGTCTTTGTCCTCTTGTGGCCACCGATTAATGTTGCCGTTAAAGGCTTTTTAATCCGGTAAGATAATGTCCTTAACCATCAAACGGATAAAGTGACGAAAGGTATAGTGAATGAACTTAGAAAGTATGAAAAGGGAACAAGGTTGTATAATGACGCCTCTGGAGATGTGCCCACACTACCTGCTGTGCTGCAAACATGCCAGTCAAGCACCAGGTGGTCAGGATCCTGCTAAGCACACATACGCACACACACAAACACGCAGACACACAAACACAGAACTGCACAAAAACACATGCACACACATACACAGCTAAATGTAGTTAATTTAATGACAACATGAGAGTTGAAGAGAAAAGACATCTACAGCCTTGTCCTCCAGACCTCCTGGATTATGCAAGCATGTGCCATGAAGGGCAGAGCTGTCATTTTTGTTTGCTACATTATGATTTCTATGTACTTTCATGAAGTATTAAATCATGATTTTATAACAAATTAACACAAATAGGTGGGGTCAAATCTAGATAAAAGAGGTCTTTCTCAGCAAAAAATGTAATTATAAGGTGTAAGTGGTGATTTAATTAAGTATAGCTATAGCCCCAAGGCTATAGGATCATGAAACTGCCAATACTCTTAACTTCAAAAAAAGAGTTTAAATTTCTATATTATATATTTATGAAATATTTTCAGAGAATTTAATCCCTTTAATTTACAAGTACCCTTTAAGTTAGGAATATTGACAACTCCCTGATCCCATACAAGTCTCACTGCAATGTCTGCACAGAGCATATAACTGATACCACTTGTGATAACAGCTTATCTTCATACTAAAAGAAGATACCTTTGTGCTTATTTGCGATGGAAAGATGCTCTCATATCTTTGAGCTGCAAATGAACCATCAAACTGAGGGACTTGTGCCTATGTGCTTGCTATGTAACACAGACCGATTTCACAGTATTCAGGTGCTGATTAGTATATCATGAAAAATATGATTTATAGCAGTAATTCCTTTCAAAAAGTGAAACTTGTATATACTATCAATTCATTACACAGAAACTTAAATTAGTTATATATATATATATATATATATATATATATATATATATATATATATATATATATATATATATATATATATATATATATATATATATATAATGATCTATCCACTATCCATGGTGCATCCAATCTTTAAGGATTATTAGCCTTCTGATGCAATGAGCAAACACATTGTACCATTAGTTATATATATGTGTGTGTGTGTGTGTGTGTGTGTGTGTGTGTGTGTGTGTGTATTCATCAGGCCATCTCTTTTTTTCTTCTGTGCGCTTCTTTAATTTGACCTTTTAAGTAATCATTCTGCCTCTAAAACTCACGTCGAGTTCAGTCTGAACACCTCTTAAAAGAACTTAGAGAAAGCGTTCTCCACAAGACATTCCCTGATTTGCTAATCATTCAAAGACTTAGCTGCAGCTTTCCGGTTGAAAGTCTGCGGCTCAGCGATGCACAAGGTGTTCACTTTGATTGTAATGAAAACCTGCTGTCTTGTGGCCCACTGTGGGCTGTCACAGACTGGAGGATGTGCTCTCAGATTGAATGAACACATCATTGTATAGTGGAGAATATCAACCTTGGAGCTCATTAATTTATATACTAAAAAAATAACATCCTTTATACATTTTATAAAAGCCCAGTGAACTGTCAAAAAATATGTATTTCAAATAGAAGAGTTGCATCTGAGCATTCAACATGAAGCCACTTAGGATGTAAATGGCCCCTTCTCAGCCAGGTTCCCAGCTGTTGAAAATGTCATCATCAATTAATTAATTATTTGTCCAAAGCTCACAATCTGATCAAGAAATAATGTGTTTGGTGATTTTCCCTAGAAAAGGCGTTAGAGGTTAAACTATTATATATAATTTAAATAATTTATATATTAATAGTTCAGTCTTCAGTGACTTCATTTCAGCTACTTAAGTAATTAATCATTTTAAACATTGTCAGTGAAATGCTGTTAAAACATGTTCACTCTGCACCCAATAAAAGAAAAAAAAAGGAACCTCAATTTCAAACTACATTCTGCATCTACACCATTCACTCAGAAACATGGACAAGAAACTAAAAACAATCTGCAATAATTAATTTTGTGTTTATGCATCAAGAGGATTGAGATTATGGACTTTAAGCCTTTTATTAAAGGTGCAGAATGAATAAATGTCCACCAGATGAAGCTAAGCTCTCTCAAAGCTTCCAAAAAATATATTTCAGAACTTAAAAGTTTAATTCATTTTCCTCTAGAGAGTTTCTCCCATACTCTACTATAACTCCAGGTTTTGTTTTGTTTTTCTGTTTTTTGCTGCTTAAATGTCAAACGGTACTTAGTTTGTCCTCATATCATTGTCATGTGGGCGATGTGTGTGATCTCTTGTGTATTTTACACATGAAGTGCCATTGTGCAGATGAGGGAAACACTTTCTCTTTCAAATTAACCACTTTATCATAAACATTTAACCCAGCAGTGTTATTGTGCTAGTGAGTCATAACTAATCCATGAGCAATTTTAAATATCTAATCCAACTCAAATCTCAAATCAAAGTCTGCTCACCATTTCATTACCGCACCCGGAGGGCAGAGAGGAGGATCAGCTGTGGAACAGCTTTTATTGTTGAAATAATATCTTATCCTGTACATATCACAAAGTATTATTTTTCATTTCACTGCAGTGCAAACACCACAGGGTGCAGTAGAGATCTCTGACTGGAGGAGTTGTGGATGTTTATCGAAGTTTTTATGGTTGCTTTGTGTTACATAAATCCAAAAAGTCAGAAAATGGGGAAAAAAGACAAAGAAATAAAGTCAGACGATTTAGAAGTAGTGGACGACCCGAATGAAGAGAGAAGACAAAATAACGAAAAATGGTGCAACCAAAAAGGAAGTTAGCGCAAGAGGCAGAGATAAAAAAAAAAGCTGTCAGACAGCAAGGAAGTAAAAGGGGGCAAGAAACACAAGAAACTATTTCAAAATAAAACAGGAACTCAACACAGAAGGAAACAGAGAGACAACCACAGCACCAGAAAACCAGACAAGACAGTGACAGATCATGACAAGATGTTGCACTAAGCTGAGCCTCTTTCAGCAGTCTGGTTGCAAGTGACAGCGTGTGATGCATGTCTCTCTAGACTGCCAGATAGCAACAAGCCAGCTGGAAGCACAACGCAGCTTTAAAGGGGATGGGAGATGAAATGCTGATTGGTCAATTTAACGTTACACCCAGAACACACCTAGGAATAATTCAGGAACCCAAGACAACCTCTCTATGTCGTGTGACCTCTACAGCCTTGTCCTACAAACCTCCTGGATTATGCAAGCATGTGCCATGAAGGGCAGAGCTGTCATTTTTGTTTGCTACATTATGATTTCTATGTACCTTCATGCAGTATGAAATCATGATTTCAACACAAATTTAAACAAATATGCAGGGTCAAATCTGGATAAAAGAGGTCTTTCTCAGCACAAAGTATAATTATAGGGTGTATGTGGTATTTTAATTATGAGTGCAGCTGTAGCCCCAAGTCCATGGGATCAGGAAAATACCAATACTCTATATATTTTACATATATAGTGGGAAATGGGTTTATTAGATTTTTTTTCTCTCACAATTCAACATTTGCAATAAAAGCATTTGCTCCATGATAAACAGTTCCAAACACACATGTTGCATCCTGGTACAAGAACAAAAGAAAAAAAAACAGTAAACGTGTTTCCTCTATGCAGAACTTCTGGCTGTAAACATCCTTCAGTAGTGGCTTGTTCAGAGCCTGGGAAACACGTCAAAGCTGGTTGTTGTTTGTGGTGTTTATTTAGTGACGTTATTACCTCCCCTCACAATTTTTGTGTTTGTAGATGTCACAGAGGTCGGATTTGTCGCTTATCAAGTTAAAAATTTTTACTGTTTACATTTACTGTTTTTACTTTTTACTGCGGGGCGACGCGGTGGAGCAGGGGTTAGCGCTGTTGCCTCACAGCAAGAAGGTCGCAGGTTCAAGACCTCCTTGGTCCGGGGTCTGGGACCTTTCTGTGTGGAGTTTGCATGTTCTCCCCGTGTCTGCGTGGGTTTTCACCAGGTACTCCGGCTTCCTCCCACAGTCCAAAAACATGCTGAGGTTAATTGGCAACTCTAAATTGCCCATAGGTGTGAGTGTGTGAGTGAATGGTGTGTGTGCCCCATGATTGGCTGGCGACCATCTGGGGTGTATCCCTGCCTCTCGCCGTAACGCGCTGGGATAGGCTCCAGCAGACCCCTGTGACCCTCATGAGGAATAAGCAGGTATAGAAAATGACTGACTGACTGACTTTTTACTGCTTGCTGCTGTGTGCGTGATGGCGTAACCAGCTTGCAAACATAGAATAAAAGTAACTAGATGCCTGACTGGATCCGAACACTGGATCGGCATCTTTCATCCGATATCCGATCCAACTCATTGGTCAATATCGGAGCTGATATCCGATCCGGGTATTGGATCGGTGCATCTCTAGTCCTGAGTAATAATGTCCAACCAGGATTTTGATTCTAATAGAAAATGTAATTAATGCACTTTGATACAGACTGAATGTATGAGGAAACGAAACAGCTCTCTGAAGCTCCTAGAAATGGAAGACTATAATTAATACTGATTTGGATTCATTCAACTGTAGGAAATGTTTGGATATCCAACGTATAATTTCAGCAATACAGGATATAATACAAGAAACACTGACAGTAGCAGGCTTTAACTGTACGTACAATTGGGTGTCATCTGCATAGCAATAGAGATAGTCATCTTTTTCTGAGAAATCCTTTGCAAATCTCAGCAAGCCAGCTTGAGGCTGTGTGATGTGATGTTTATTCAAGCCCCTCAGATTTCAAAAGGTAAATCTCTCTTTCTTGGGTGTGTGGGGGGTGATTAGCAGGACACACAAAGAAGGAATAAAAGAAAAAAATGCTCAGCTGGATCTAGGATGAATCCACACATTTAAATTTTTTTTCTTGGATTCATTAATCAGAGCAATGGCTATAACCTACATTTTAAATAGGGCGATTCATTCCATCATTTAGAGAAACAGAAAGAGCCATTTGTCGAATTCATGACTGCAAATGAGTGAGATAAAAATAAACCAATCTATATTCCTGGGTGATTAACTGTTTCATCTAGCCTACTTCATAATTTGCAGCCTGCTATTACAACACACTGCAATACATCTATAATATCAATCCATCAAAAATACCCTCCCTCATTCTTAGTCTCCAGGTTTCTTCCACAGGGGCTTTGATCATCCAATATGTGCAAAATTATACAGCTGGTGTATCTAAACATATTGTATACAATATAGAGGATTTTCAAATTACTCTTTAAGGTCGTATCTTATGTGCTCCTCTCACTGAATTCTTTATATCTCCACTTATGCCTCTGTGCATCAAATTCCACTCAGGTAAGCATCTGCTTAGAATTCACTAAACAACCCATCATATTTACACTGGGAAAAAAATTAAAGCCTTCTAGGATATTGCTCATTTTCTCCTTCTGCTGTTGAGGATAAGAGCTATGATTTATTAATTTCTAACCATTTTGGATGCTAGGTGCTATTCAGGGACGGTTTTCCCTTTCAATCAATGTTGAGATAAGCACGAGTTATATTTTGTAATTTATAGCCCCTTCGCCGTCTGACTCGATCTAATGTGCTGATGTGTGTGTGTGTGTGTGTGTGTCTGTGTTACTGAGTGAACATGTAAGCATGCAGACAGAGACACAGACATGTCGGCATGCTGGCTTGCTGTGAGTCTTTTGTACGTGCGCTTGTTTCGATGTATAGTGCATCACCATGTGAGTGCATATGTTCAGGCTTATTATTAGCACTGGTGTTAAAAGTCAATGTTATAAGATAATGGTTGAGACATTGAAATTAATTTATAGCCGGAACAATGTGTAGATGAGACATTGTGATGCATGCCTGAGGTTCGGCAGCGCCGGGTGATTAAACTAATTTAAAAATAGAACGCCGCCTGTGAGTCGGCACTGACACTCAAACACACATATAAGCAGATTGACGAATAAAAATAAACCAGGATGGTCTTTCACCAAGTTGGCGTGATGGTACTTGACTGTATGAAAGTTTTATTCTCATCACTCAACAGTTATGGTGACTTATTAAAGATACTTCTTTTCCGCCTTGGCGTGGAGTTTTATTTTTGACATACCCATTAAATCCTTCAACTGTATAAGTGTGATGTGCCTTTACAGACTTCTGGGCTGCAGTTTTTTTGTATATGGGTCTTTCTGGCAGATGCTCATAATGTTCCCCCATTCTGCCTCTGCATCGGGCCTGAATGCATTATTACGCTTACAATAAAACTAATAAAGAGGCAGAGTTTAAATGTATCTGCATTCATCCCACCCTTTTAATTCTCCCCTACATTTCTGAAGCATGACTTCTGTATAGAGATTCACACTGTGTACAAAAGAGAAATTGGATAGCCCACACTTTCTCAGAGATTATGAAAGAAAGTAACCTGATTGAATATCATTGCTTTTTGTATGGTGTAAATATGTATTTGTATTTCAGAGTTAGTATTCCATATTATGCCTTGTCTGTGTGTGTGTGTGTGTGTGTGTGTGTGTGTGTGTGTGTGTGTGTGTGTGTGTGTGTGTTTGCATAGCACAGATCTTGAGAACTGTTCATCCAAAGAACTTTACATTTGGTGGGTGTTTTCTTGGGAACATGAGTAAGCGCCATGTTAAATTTAGTGAAACTTAGAAAAGTTATTATTAATAACTTTTAAAAGAAGAATCAGTCAGGCAATTTTCCCCCTTTTTTCTTTATTTTCAGCAGGATTGGAGGTGCTGACAGGAACAGTGAATTGGCTTTGGCTTGACTTTGAAGCCAATTTTACTAGTGGTCAAACTGTGGTCTGTCATGTGATGCTTGTTGGCCTAAAAAAGCATTTTTGCTGCACACAATGATGGGAAAATGAGCCGTTGCAAAGTGGGGGGATTAATTTTTCTGAGCGTCACAACCATTTGATCCATTTTTTCAGACTATCTTAAATCCTAGAAGAGCCGCAAGGTTGGATTATTTTAACCCCATTCAAGTTAGCCTAAGGGCTAAACTGGAAGTAGCCGTTGGAAGTCTCTGGTGATGTCTACGGCCGATGGATTCATGCGCTCTAAACAACTTTTATAGGAATGAATAGGGCCCTGCCTCTGACCACATTGTACCATAGAGAAAAAACTGAAATGCTTTCAGAGTTAAATTCTACTATTCAAACAGTACAGGGAATCTCTCTGCATTTTGAGAATGCCTTGCAGTTCATCTGATCGACTTCAGCTCATGGTAAATGGAAAATTATAGCTTCTATTGATGGTCTGTATGTTGGGCGTTTAGAGAGCATCAGTAAATTGTAGCATCTACCCATAGTCTGCATGTTAGGCATTTAGGGAATGAGCACTGTACTAGTATTATTATTATTATTAGTTTTGCTATTAAGAAATAGAAAATTAAGAAATCCTGAACAGACACATTTCCAATAACACTGCACAAATTAAATACATAACAGGGTGAATATTGTATATTTTAACCCTGCAAAGGAGGCAAAAGTAATCCAGTAACTCAAAAAATCTGTTCTTTTAACTGCAAAAAGAAGGTTATTTTGTGTGTATGTCTCTTTCCTTTATATTTAAATTGAAAGAAACAACAAAAAAGGGCTGCTCTGATCGAGGCACCATGACACAGAGGATAATTAAACCAATATTCTCTGATCAAAGAGCAGGACTGATGCAACACACACACTGAGACATGTATTTCAATTAGAATGCAAGGCTACAGAACTTAATAACATGTGCAAGTGGAATATGCTGAAAGAACAAAGGTTAACATTCGCTCTTGATCGTCCTTAGTTTGCCTGTGAAGATACAGTGAATGGTGTTAGGAACATTCAATAGTAACAGCTGAAACTTGGTGCTTTACAGCATTCTGTGTTGTTCCTATGACATCAAGATGGGTTTGCATGCTTCGGGTCTTATGTGTTTCATTGGTGTTTGTGGAGAAGCAGCATGTCTAGATACAAGATAATCAATTGTGTTTGGAATAAGGTATTTAGATTTTTTATCAGCAGCTTTGGCATCACTACAAACGTCTCGCCCTGAACATGTGAAGATACATGGGTGAGGGTCAGTCTATCAATACTCATCCTATGCATAAATTAATAACTTAATAACTTTTATAACATTTTATTTTAGTTTCAATTTGTAGAGGAAGAAGTTCATTAAAAGGAAGACGTTCATTAAAAGTTAACGCTTACAGAGTTATAAAATCCATGTGCAACTCAGTTAAATAAAAGTCTGTTGTCCAGGCATTCATATAATTTTTAATTTAGTTTCTTAAAATCTCGTCTCGTCTCGATCTCGTGAACCTAATCTCGTGTCTCGTCTCGTGGGCTGAGTGTCTCGTCACACCCCTATTATCTATTCAGTTCAGTTCAATCGGCTTTATTGGCGTTACATTTCACATTTGTTACCAAATTACAATTATGATTACAATTATTATTATTATTATTATTATGTTGAAATAGTATGAAATTTACAGCAATATTACAATAAAACAATAAAATAAAACATTATACATATACAGTATATAATAAACATATATATCAAAGCAAAGAGCATGAGAGTGGATAGATATTTAAAACATCATTATTATAATTAAAGGCTGATATCCCATGGACTTGGGTAAACACAGCGCTATGCTGCAGCAACACTTTCATTACAATTCAAAGCTCCATTTTCCCATTTCTTCCAAATCGACAGTATTAAAATGTCTCTCAAAAACCACAAGCTAAGACATTAGCCGGATTAGCTGCTCCTTTATTCCTAACACAGGCTACCATGGGCCGTAGCCGTCTTACTCCAAGATGTATTCACAGATCCTAGGAATTCCCAGCACTACCACCTAACAGAACAGAATCTGGCCCTAAACTTATTTATTTCTAAATACATATAATAGTAACATGCCCAGGTTGTTACACTATACAGGAAAAATGTAGGAAGAAAGATATTTGTCATAAGTCCGATTTTACTTAGACTATCAATTTCAAAACTGATATGTAATTTGTAGCTTTTTTTTTTTACAGTAACTGTATTTGCATGTCTCTCCTTACCTTGATGTCTATGTCATACCCAATGTAAAATTTAAATAATTTAAATTTAAAATTTTATAAAATTTAAATACATTAAATATCTTACACTTTTCTTTAGGAATACATACATGTAGAAAGGTATATGTATATATATACTGGGCAGAAAATGCTCAGTAGAAGTCCTTCCTAGGTTAATTTAAAGGTACCAATGCCTTGAATGTTAGTAGTAACTTGTAACTATTGTGTCACAGAAAAGACATCTACATTTCCTGTGATTAAAACTTGGTTAACCTTGTATTAAAAGACTGTCCCAGCAGCTCAGGTCTAATTTCTCTGATCAGAAGAGTCGAGACAGGATGATGAGTAATAAATGCTCCAGTCAGCTAAAGCATCCTGATCAGCGTGTGTATCTGTTAACCTTTAAGGATGTTTGCACATGGATTTGTGTGTGTGAGAGTGAGAGCATGTGCATGTGTGAAGGGTGTCTCAATTTTGGAAATTAGTAATTCAAATTGTATTTAATGTGTAGGTAACTAATTTTGTGTTTTGGAATTAATGATTTAAAGTGCAGTGAATTTACTTACTTTGATATGGGTTGAAACAAATTAATTTAAGTGGATTCTAATGAAAGATTCTATCTGGTATTCTGAATTTTGCTTCAATAATTTGGGGTATTTTAAATGCGCAGTATGCAATTTTCTGCCACCAGGGGACCTCTTAATCGAAACAATTACACAAGATAGAATCTACAGTGTTTATTATTCAGGAGAATTTTACCAGGAACTGAATTATCCTCAGAGATCGGTCTCTTCAAAATAAACAGACCCTGTGCAAAGCCTGTAAAACATAGAATAAAGCTGTTCCACCTTAAAAATCTGTATTTCTATGATTCTGTTCAGTGGGTGGCAGTTATTCAGATATGGCAAAGAGTCAAGCTGCTGTTAAAATTAGTTTGCATCTGTAATAGCTTAAGATCCAGAAGTTCAGGAGGCATCTATCTATAGAGCAAGGGGCGTCTGTGTGCTGTGCCTTGTGTATCTCACTGACTGTTTGTCAGATCAACCTCAGCTTTTAGTTATAGTTGCACCACCAGGTGTTACATCCTATTTTGTGGATTTTTTCAACGGATATTAAAAAGGTACACAAATATTGTAACGTCTTTTAAACCCACAACCAACTATTACCAACTAAAGCAGCTAAAAAAAATCATTGTTTCTCTGAGACTATTTGGTGTAATACTCAAGTTAATACTTATGTTTGTTTGAAGACAGTAAAAATAATTTTAAAAATTCTGTACGGGATTCAAAACTGGATGAAATATCCTTTCATAACATCTTTAGTGGACAATCAGTCACTGAAACATGTGGACTATGAACATGTGCAAAGAGGACATTGATAATTGCAAATGTTCAACTAAACAAAGTATTTAACATAAGTTTAGTCATTTTTAAACACTTACTGCAGAAAAATGACATATTGTGCCTTTAAAGTAGTAAAAATTAGACATTTAAGAGGATTGTGAGGATTGTGAGATTGAATGTAGATAAACAGCACATACAGGATAAAACTGCACTCTTTAATTATGAACATTCACTCGGCTTCACGGCTTGAGAGAAAAAGCACTCTAACCATTCTCAGACATGCTCCAAATCCGCAACATCTCTGGTCTCCTTTCACCCCATTATTCAAAGACTTTGCATGTCAACTAGCACCATTTAAGGGAAGACGTTTCAGCCAAAGGGAGGATAGGTGCCAAAGTTACAGAGAGACAATTACAGACCTCAAACTCTGAGCCAAATAGGTTTGATATCCCACACTCAGGAGTATTGGGTTTTGTATTTACTAATCACTGCACTGCTTGTTTTGTTGAATGTGCTGTCAGAATCCACAAGCTACGACTGAGCGGAGCCTAATGATCTCCTGCATCCCCAGTTCATTTTGGTTTGAAGTGATACATGGAAATTATTGCAGTGTTTACTTGTACAAATTTAGTAAACCTCTCTTCTGCTCTCCTATCAATTTACACCCAGCCAGCTTAGCTCAGGCTACTTCAACCATGGCCGGGAAAGTACCAGGCAATGGAGTCAATCCTGCACAAAAAGGCAACTGATCACACACAAGCTCAGCACACTAAGGTAAAGCTGGATGGCTGCTGTAAAAAATGTAGTTAAGCCTACAAACAAACATGCATAGACACTGAACATAAACACTCACTTTTTTAAGCTTGTCAAGGGATTGTATAGCCACACGTTAATTTTAATAGACATATACATCTGTAATTACTCTTATACCTAACCATTATGTCCGTACCCTTAATGCTTAATTTATTAATGGGGTAAATTAAATTAAAATGATGTCCCTTTACCCATTATTACTTTCTCTGATTGAGTATCTTACCAAGTGCAAAATCATTTTTTTCCCAAACTGTTAAAATTCTGAGCCTTTTGATCTTGAATTATATTCAACACCATGTTTTATTGTTACTGCATCTTTCACTAAAAAAGAGCATGTAACCCTATTAACAATATATATTATAAACAACTCATACTACTTAAAACTCTACTAAAGGGACAAGATGGGTCTTCTGATAGATTGTTTCTGACTATTCCTTTTGATTTGCCACATCAGTGGTTTCCATTATCTGCAGGTTCCATGCAGATTTAAGAGGGCTATTTAGGAAGGTGACAACAAAAAGAGGGATCAGCAGCTCAGCTTCTGTCACAAACTGTGCGACAGTGGGGGGGAGTGGAGGCCCGTTCCAGGTAGAAGCTCCAGAAAACAGGGTGTAGGACTTACTGGGGGGGGGGGGCTGATTGTGTTACAGTGCAGTGTGTTCCTAGTAATTTGATTGTGGCTGGTCTTTGGTAGTGCCTCTAACAGGCTGGGACGGCAGCCAGGTGTATGAACTGATGCGCTGCCAGGCAAGGCTCTGGTGATTCTTCCTTGCATAGGCGTGCCATGCGCTACATGCTCTCCAGCTATGGAGCTGGGATGTTGGAGAGCAGATTCAATGGTGGAACAAGTACTTTTCTTAAGTAAAAGCATCAAAACAGCAATGTAAAAGCCCTGCATTAAATATCCTGTTCTTTCTAAAGCTTCAGTGCGAAGCCTGAGAGGTAAAATTATATTGAGATGATGTATGCTCCCTAAAACCATGAATATATGTTGTCAGGGGATATTAAAACTTCAAATGAGCCCCAGGAAAAGTGTACAAATATGGGACCATTAACATTAAGGGAATACAAAACCTTTGCCACTGCATTACAGTTTATGACTGTGTTAATATGTCAGAGGCTAACAAATAACGATTTCAAGACTGGTGCAGTCAGTACGTTTACATGCAAAGCTTAATCGAGCTATACTCAAAATGAGGTTTTCGTGTCTAGTCAGACTTTTTCCTTGTTTCACTTTATTTGCAACTGAGAAAATGGAATAACTGACAGGGTCACCTGTTGTTTCAGCGTGTTTATACAGCCATAGATATATACACATTAATATCTGTTGACTTTTCTATCATCTTGTAAAAACCTGAATTTAAACAACTTTATAAGCTTCATAAATTCTCAACTAGAGTTCCTGACCAGATGCGCTGGTCTGGGCCGGTGCTGCCCATGCTGAGAATAGGATATGGTTTTCCTTTTGTCTCTCTCTCTCTCTCTCTCTCTCTCTCTCTCTCTCTTTCTGTTTAATCAATCATAGTTGTTGGTTGAATCAGTGCTGATGCCATTTTTTTTGCCTATACATGCTGGAGAAAATCCAATTCCAATCATATTATGTGTTAATTTGACTATGGGAAGTCCAACTCGGTCTGACTAAATCCGACTAAGGTGTATACATGCATTTTAAAAATCTGAGCATAGTTAGAGTAACACAATAATTTGATTTTCTTGAGTGTCATGTTAACAAACTGAGTGATGCAGCAGGAATGGTGCCAATGTGAGACATCGAAACGTTGTTTAACAAGGTTCACCAAGAGTCTGCTCATCTTTAATATGGGATATTGAGCCCCGGTTTCTATAAGATCGCTCTGTAGAATTATTATAGAAATACCTTATAGTCAAAAATGGTGGTGACTTGTTGTAGCCATTGCTGACCTGAGTTCTGTGTGAACAGAGGAACAAAAAACAAAATATGTAATTGGAATCTGGTGCAAATGGATCAAACATGAACTTTTGTGTGTGAAAGTGGTAGGCTGTTACAGAGGCATTGAGTCACCAGCTAACGACACTGTGCCCACCAATGGTGATGAGAACCTCAGTGAAACCCTTTCAGTATCATCTACAGCAACCTGGCAGCCTACATGTGGTTGCACTGCACACTGGAAGCTGTTGTCGCGTGCTGACCGAGGATTGAGCCAGTCGAGGATAACCACCAGGAGAGTGGCCATGCAGCCCCACCTATACCCCACTCATGATATACTGGGCTCAACAGAGCACAAACCTTAGTTTAGGCTGATTTTGAGCCATTTGTAAAAGTCATGGTCACTGAATGATGGTGACACATGTCTACTTCTTGCAGTACAGCAGGTGGTTTGATTTATATTGTCATCAAGAATATGTTTTTAGAAATCACTAAGCAAAACCAGTGAAGGGGAAAACATTGCAGGGGATGTGAGAAAAGTTGTTTGTTAACAATTTGATGTGCTTTTATAAGAGACCCCCCCCCACAATACCTTCATGAATTGAATAATAACATTATGAGTAGGATTCATATGATAGCAGGAGTTGAGTGTTTTTCTCCTGTTTGCAGTTTTATTTATTAATGTAAGTAAATTTCCTTACTTTTTTTTAAATGAAAAGCACTTATTTTTTCAATGAGGTTAACTTTAAGCTAATCATACATTGCTACTGTGGTAAATGACTATTCTAGCTGCAAATGTCTAGTTTTTGGTGCAACCTACGCGTGTATAGAGGCCCATTTCCGGCAACTATCACTCCAGTGTTCTAATGGTACAATGTGTTTGCTCATTGCATTAGAAGGCTAATCAATGATTACAAAACCCTTGTGCAATCACATTAGCACAGCTGAAAACAGTTCAGCTTGTTAGAGAGGCTAGAAAACTGGCCTTCCTTTGATGAAAGCAAATTTTAAAAGAAAAATATTATTTCAAATACAAATCATTATCTCTAACCTTGTTAATGTCTTAACTATATTTTCTATTCATTCAACTCATGGTGGTAAATAATAGTGTGACTTTTCATGGAAAACACAAAATTGTCTGGGTGATGCCAAACTTTGAATGGTAGTGTGTGATTAATGTATGTAATTCTCAAAATACTGTCATTCTCACAAGTAGCAGAAAGCAGACAAAGCATATTAAAGCCTCAACAACACAGAACCTAAATTAGCTGCTACCTTTATTCCACCCACTGTTGAGATTTCCATCAAAATAACTGTAAAGGTTAATGAGGCAGTTTGTGCATACGCGTGTGCACACTCTTGTGTGTGTGCACGCATGTGGGTTTGCTCCCAGGTGACCACTAAACAAAACAGGGAGCTGCAAAAGTCGAACGATTTACAGCCGAGGCATGGGTTTTCGGGGAACGCGAGTCACACAGGAACATTAAATATTGCAGTATCTCTTGGATGCGCGTGCCTCTGTCGGACTTTACCAGACTCCGCGCATGTGGGCGCATGCATACTTGCTCCTGTCCTCCCGAGCATGGCGGGGAGTGCTTCTGCACATGCACAACTCTCTGTTTGAGCCTGTGTGAATGAGCGTGCTTATCGCTTAATAGAGATATAACCCCCCCCTACCCCTCAACCCCCGCTTTTCTTCCTTTACCCTTAATGGGTTCCTGGCTGACTCACAGCCTCTTGTCATTAGCTGGTGACCACTGTAGCTACACTGCTGTTTTGATCTGTTCGGCTCAACCGAGAAACTCAGTTGAAGCGGGAAGGGATCAGCGGCACAGAGGTGGATGGTTGAGAAAGACAAAAGGGGGGGGGGTGCGAAGATGGCGAAGAGAGGGGGTGATAGATGACGGAGCCTTGATTTAGGAGAGGTGGGGACGGGTGATCGCTGAGAGCCTGAGTGTGAAATGGTGCGAAGAGGGTAAGAATAGGTGAGGAGAGATGAATGGGTGTCATATGGGCGGAATAGGTGGATATTGATAATAAACTGCATAAGATGAGAGAGTGCTGGTGTGGAAAATATGGATAACAGAATGGGGCTGAAAGCATGTGAGGAAAGATCAAACTCCCCTCCAAAGGACAACACTGATATATGAATATACCATTATATTATTAGAACCCCTTCATCACTCTCCTCTGTCTTTGTCTCTTCTCCTTTGTCTCAATCCTCATTTTATTATCCCCCACTCAGTCCCCTACTCTCCTTTTTCCTTATACTCTTGAATTTGAGTCTGTTTCCATCAGTCTAACAGTATATTGCAGGGCAGTGTATTATGGCTGCCATTATCTGTGTTACAGTAACTGCCTTTGCACTGATAACAGTAATCAATTACATCTCCGTTCACTATGCCATTAACCACTGAAGCACATGTTACTTTCTACAACACATGTTTCTGATCTCTGCACTTCTTCGGTCTCCAGTTCAAACCTCTCTGCCACCTCATTATTCTCTTTGAATCTCATTTCTTTGTTGCTTTCATCCATCCCGGGTATGACGATCCCATCTATTTTTGGATTCCAGTCCCTAAAGCTTGGCCATGTAACAAAAAGATGCAGTCATTTTTTGGGGTCTTTTTGTTATTGCTTTCTGCTGGTATTTTACATCTTATAACCTTGTTCCAGTGTGTACAGCGTAGATTAGAATCAAATGCATCTCTATTTTGCTCCATAGCCAAGTCCATCAGGTACACAATAACCTGTAAAAAAAAAAAAACACGAATATTTACCTGAATCAGAACTGCTGGCTTTTCCAATAATATGGTTGCAGCATTTTTAGAGGCATCTGTCAAAAAAATACTTAATTAGAAGGTGCAAAAGAGACTACAGAGAGCCTTTCCAATGTTTAATTTAAATTTATATTCATACATTTTCTTCACATGCCTGTGCAGTTCTTGCAGTCTGTTTGGTATTATGTAGTGTAAATTAAGAACATAAAAAGCTGTCGGTTCAATAGAAGTTGGTCAAAAGAAGTCAAAGTCTTGCATTATTAGTGCTATGTTACAACAGAATTGGAAGCAGTATTTTGTGGTGTGTTGGTGACCATACATGTAGCAGTAGAAATGGCTGAAAGTGTAGTAGTGGTGGTAGTAGTGAAGTGTTCATAAAATCATCCAATAAGTATCCACACTTTTGTTTTCCATGGTTTGCTGCTATTATGAATGACTATAAAGGTAAGCCCACAACTCTACAGCTGTAGAAACATATTGAGACCCTTCCCTAGCAGAGCAAAGACAGATTTCCCCACAGCCTGCCTCAAGCAATACAGTCCTCTAGGACCAATTCTGTTAAGGTTTTGGGGACCCAAAAGCGGAACAGAGAAACAGAAACAGCTTGATAGTAAAAAAAAAAAAAAAAAAAGATATTTATTACAAAATAAGGCCCACAAAGTCCAAAAGTAATCCAAAAGGACATAATGGGGGATGGCAATGGAGTGGGCAGGAAAGCAGGAATACAAAAAAAATAAGTGCACAAAGCTAGAGAAAGTTAGTTGAGATCTGTTACCACTGAGGCAATGTTAATTCTGCTGGATATTTTTCAATTTAGTTTTAGTCTTAGTCTTGTGTCAAATGCCTAAATATGTCATATTTAGGCAACTTGTATTCTTTTTTATTTAGTCACATTTTCCAAAGTAAATCCATTCTAGTCTACTTTTAGTCATTAGCCTTTCATTAGTCTTTGGCAGCAGGTTGATAGTAAAGATAATCAAAATGAAACTAGTCAAACCAATTGATTAAGTTAGGGTTAGGGTTAGTCTTTTTCTCAAGATTTATTGTAGATTTTGTATAGATCAGAGAGGTGCAGCTGCATGCCCGCCCCCCCCACACACACATACACACACACATCCTCAGCAGCAGTGCTGGAGGAGAAATACAAATGACGCACACCCAGTGAAGGCACTTTTTTGATTGAATATTGAAAAGTCTGTGACTAAAAAAGATCAGCCGAGGCAGGCGCTCTGGTTAAATGACACTTGACTGCAGATTTTACTTTTACAATGAATTATAAAAAAAAAAAAGCAGTAAGCAGTTACACAATGGCGTGTAGATATTAACGTGAGCTTAATGATAATTTTAGCGACACTAAGTTGGCACCTGGCCAAATTAACATAGTCTACCAATGTATTACGTAACATTAGGTGACATCAATATATTGTGAACGTTTGTTTAAATTGTAAAATCTATACCGAGTTATCTCAAGCTCATATCTTTAGTCTACCTTTTCTCCAGTAAGTCGCTGTTTTACACTCCTCTGACTCTGAACTGTTGCTAGGTGCTTGATGATGTACTTGGGCCTTTGAAAAAAATGTAAAGGAGCGGTAGGTAGGGGACATATATTTCATCTTACCTATTTATCGCCAACAAAGAATGCGTGTTAATTTCACAGTCAGTGGTTAATGTTGTTGATTTTGTCTTGTCTTTGTCTCACTTTCAAACATTTCATCTAGTCATGTCTGATGAAATTAACACTGCACAGAGGTTAACGGATGAACCGGCGACGAGCAAAGATCTGAACCGGGCTTTGACTTGCAGAGAGGAGAGTAGTGACTGATTGCTTGAATGATACCAGGTGGGTTGATTGCAGGAGTAGCAAGAGGGGAGCTCCACCCAGCACCACACACACACACACACACACACACACACACACACACACACACACACACACACACATATATACAAACACATATATATACAAACCAGACACAAGAAGGAGGGGCAGCGAAGGAAAATATGAGGGAAACAATGCTTTCCTTACAAATACTGCTTATGAAGGGAGATAAAGGATAAAAAGTATGCATTTACTTACATGTACTTTCCCCTCTCTCTGCCTCCCCTTTTCCTCTATGTCTCTATTGTACTATCAAATGAAGGTAAAATAAGTCCAAAAAGTAAAAGTTACAACTGAAACACCTCTTGTGTGGACAAGACGCTGGGTTTGGTTTGGAGCTCAGGGTGGTGGATGGACATGTGTAGCTGGGGTTAGTGTAGGAATCACATCACACACATGCAATTAATATTTGTCTATTATCCACCACGATGCTGCTGTTTCACTAAACTAAGCCAAGTGTTTCAGTTGCACATACTGTATATAACAGTACATAACACTGTATATAATAATAGCCAGAATATTTCCCTAACTGTAGCCATACTGTAGTAGAAACTTTAGAAAGCAAGGACCTAAAAAGGCATTTTCATCATTATATTACTAATTTGTTTGATTGACAGTGTCTAACCATTGGCTTTGCATGAAGAAAATCAATCACTCAATTAGTTTGGATAATAGCTGTTATTGTAGTGGGAACACAGAACATCTCTTTATTTAAAGAGACAAATAAATCAGTGATTTGTTTTATAGCACATGCCAAAACTCAAACTTGGCAAACCAAGTATGTTATGAAACAAGATTCTGTTCACAGCTGAGTTTTAAAATGTCATTTGTGAGCCCATAAGACATTTGGAGATTTGGGTGCGCTGTTGGATATTTGATTTCACACCACGCAGGGATTGTGGGCAGCCTATGCCATGAAATAAATAAAAAATAAAGTGTACTTATCCTCAAACTCATACAGTGTCCACTCTCTCTAAGCAGAGGGTTAAAAAGAAAAACATCACGAAACAATATAGGCCTAACAGACAATCATGCTAAAGAAAACACTGTTATGAGTATGAAATGATTGACAGGCTTATTAGTCTAACAACATGTTTGATTGACATTAATAATAATGATAATAGTAATAATAATAATACCTTCATCAGGCTTAGAATGAGGTGAAAAGAAGTCTGAACAAGTCTCAATATCTGGAAAAGTAATAGTCACACCCAATCACAGGAACAGGACCAGCTATAAAATGCTGATTTTTCTGAACATCACAACCCCCATGAAAAGCTTTGTTTCACTGTCAAAATTTGATTAATTTGGTTCAATAACATTGACAAAGCCTAGAAGAGCTGCAAATTTGCACTATTCAACCCCCATTCAAGTTAGTTGGAGGGGTAAAACAGTCCAAAATATACCCCTTGGAAGGATTATATCTCGGGATATTCTGGGCTAAATCGTGCCATACCTGGGGATATTTTTCAGGCTAATATTTGCCATGGGCATAGTTTAGACTAGACCAGGCTATAGACTGGTGTAGTTTGGCTTGGTTTATCTGCTGGAAGTGGCTGGCGGAAGTCTCTGGTGTCCATTTATTCCTTTACAGCAGGAGGTAGCTATTTTGGCTTCATGCACCACTGAGCAACTTTCAAAGGAATGAAAGAAGACCCGTATCATGCATCTCTTTATACATTCATGTTCCGTTGTAGCATAATTTGCATTTGTGTTGTGACTTGCATTTGTGCTGACCCTTCTCAGCAACTGGGGATACAATACTCTACATCTCCTCAAAACTTGCTTTTTTATAAATTGGCCTAAATATGTGATTTTCAAACAAATTTCCAGACAAGACAGCCTGAGCAATATGTGAACAAGACATGAAGACATACTTGAGCAAACTAAGAATATTTTTAAAATATACTGCATTCCACCTGCCTGCAGTATGCTAGAATTTTAATAAGACATATATTTCTTTGCAATTACTGTTAGGCACTTATAAGTAAATGAGTATAACAAGACATCAGGTCTTTGTAAAGTGAGACACTAGATTTAGTCTCAGAGGGATTCCAGCTATGACACATTTCCCTGAAGAGGAGTAGAGGTACAGCAACCTCTAATTTCATACTGATTCGTAATGACCCATGGCTTGATTTACCATTGCCTGCTGGGTCGCACATTGCCAACCTCACACATAACGACACCCCAAACGATGTCTAATGACGGAGCAATAATAAACAAGGCAGAGAGTTTAGGTTTCTTAATAAAGCTCCAGGGTGTTAAAAAAGAAAGAAAAAAGTCATGACTTTGTCAACTCCTCGTGCTAGTATCCCAAAAGACCCTGCAGCAGACTGCAATGCATGCTCTTACCTTCATTTTATTAATCCATACTGTCCTCAAAAAAAGAACACATGAATAATTTATCATTATCTTTTTGATATGGAATTTTGTCCTTTCACCTAAAATGTGATTTGCATTTTGTGGCAGACTTTGAAGGGCACTTAATCTGTACCAAATCTTTTTTTATGTGTGTGTGTGTGTGCACTGCGGCAAAGCTACCAATACAGGTTGTTTTCATTCTTGTTAAAGCAGCGAGTGTGTGTATGTGTGTGTTAGTTGGTTAATGGTACAGGAAGGACCTATAAAGGCAGTGAGCCTGATGACCAGAAGGTTTGCCAGCACCTATAGGACCACTTCAAACCCGTCATCATCTGGATATGTCTAGACATGCTCACTGACCTCAGTCTTAAAAATAATAATTTGATGGTGAATTTGATGGGACAATAAAGTTGAAGGATCCAGTGGGCAGATTACTGTACCTCCAAGGCACAGGCTGTATATAAAAGTTCAAAGGTCATAGCCTTAAACTGTGTAGTAGTGTGTGGTAATAACATGATGATTGGAGTGTGCAAGGTCACACATGTTTATCAAAAACAGTCATCTGGCAGGAGAGAGTACTTTCAAACTATTCATTGTCATTGTTCTGTTAAAAACTTCAAAGCATCTCAAAAATTTATGCTTTGTGGCCACTAAGGAAAAACTATTTACTTTAAGCTTGAACCACATTGGTCATTTTACTATTTTGTAAGAGCTCCTCTGAGCCAAGACTTGATTTTGCATTTGTATCTGGAGGTTTAAACCTCACTGTCATGGCTGTGGTTGTGGTGGGAGACAAAAGAAAACACACACAAGCTTCTCTATGCGGCTGACGGTTCTTTCTGATCTTGTTTCGTAGTTAAATGCCACATAAACACTATATGAAATATGCAACTGAGATAAACAATGAATTCGCACCCCCCTCTCTCCTCCTCCCAAAGGGAGGCAGGAAAAGCAACAGAGGTGCTACATCGCTACATGAATGTACCATATTTGTTTCTGTCTGATGATAAATGGGTGCAAGCTCCTTTGTAGGTTTCTGCTCACAAGTGAAGTTTGTTTTGTCTTGGAACCACACCAATCTTGTTACAGCACACCATACTATTCACATATTCAAATACACATACACTCAAACCTTGCAGGCTATATATATATATATATATATATATATATATATATATATATATATATATATATATATATATACACAAACACTGTGCTAGGTTTTAAACATTACAAATAAAGTGAGGATGCTTTCAAAACTAATGCCACTTTTATTTATCAAATATCTTCATGTAAAGTGCAGTAAACAAAAGACACTTAAACAAAATCAATTTGGTGAGGCCAAGCTTTGCCTTTAAAACAATTCTTTCTGGTACATTTGCACTCGGTTTTTCAAGGTATTTGGCAGGTCTATTTTGTTTGTTTATTCATTATATTCAAGGGAACCTCAAATCAGGGACTCCATCAGTTTCCAAATCATCGACCACCATCAGGAGAGGAGAACAAAAAATTATGAATTAAAATGTAATAAAAAACACATGTATATGTACACCTATTTAAGAGTCTGATCTTTCAATTTCAGAGCATGATTTATTGATTTCACATTCTGATTTTGGAATTCTTTTTCTAAAACCCTACCCTTGCAGTCAAATAGCTCCTGATTGTGCTTAGATTTGCTCTACTTCTGTTTAAACTGTGTGCTTGCACTGAGATATATACAGATCTATTATTGCTTGCACAGATTTCCTGTGTCTCAGCTTAAACCCTCCTCGTATTCAGGCTGCTTCTGTGCACTTGTCAACATCTGCTCCCAAATATCTGCCCTGCTTTGATTTTTTTTGTGCAACAACCCTGTCAAAATCCCCCAACCAGTAGTATTCCAGGTGTAACTTTGGCCAATGAAATGATCCCTGTCTCCTTGCAGGCATATCTATTCATTTAACTATACTTAACATTATGAATTGAGTATTAAAATTACTTGATGAGAAAGTAAAATGAATTGCCAACTCTTTATTTTTGGCAGGCAATATGTCTCATGTATGAGATACACCTTGGAGTAGGAACAGATTATACTTAAAATAATAAATAAAATGTGCCTTCCAATAGACATAATGAATCTGAGTTGTTCAAATTACTAAAAGTATCCAACTTAAGACAATAAAAACTGAAAAATGCTATAGCCAATCTATTGTTTCAGGTATGTTAGACCTCAATTTTATCTTAGTGAAGTGCACAGCAAGAAAAAAAACATCTCCTCTATATCTCTATATTGGTTTGTAAAGAAAATCTCAGGCTTGTTTGTAGGTAGAGAATAATATCATCAGCATATAAAGAGATATCTTTAATACATACATCTGCATGGATATGTGAATGTGTTTGAATTACAATCACTAATGGTTCTATCATAAGGGCAAAAAGTTGGGATGAAAGAGGACATCCCTACTGGATCCCCCTATTCAAGGGGATGTCAACGGTTCAGTTGATGCAACAACACCTAAAAGATATTTGTCATCCAGTGATATAACTCCTCCACACCTGCTTGGTGGTATTGATCAACCTCGTTATGTTTACTCAAAGATTAAGGCAAAATCTTTCATTGACATCAAATTTCTTATTTTTTCTTATCATAAGATTGGACTACAGAAAAGTTACAGTTTGGAGGAGGTTAGAGTGAAAGTTGTGAAATGAATGAGTTATTTGTTGTCTTTGTTGCCCTTGTTGTGGTGACTACACTACCTGCCGCTGCTGGATTAGTTTACCTTTCATTCTCTACTCCAAAGCAACTTCAGACACCTTCAGTCGACAGAGAGTGATAGAGACACATTCATCATCACAATTTGTTTGCAATGTTTGGATAGTGAATATGAAAATGTTTTTTGTTGTTTTCATATCCAACAAACCAGCAAACCAAATAATACAACACTGAAACTGATGGATTCAACTGGGTACAGCTAGATATAAGTATCTTGAATGTATTTTATTGTATGGTTAATTTTTTCATACATTTACATAATTAGCATCAATTTCTGTTTTATGCAAATAATATATTTTGGCTGTAGATCTCTTCTTCAATGTATTAAATGATTTTCAGGTCAAAACCCCATTTTAACCCCTGTCATCAACAAGTACAAAGAGTAAAATGGATATCACCACCAGAAAGAGTACCTTTTACCTTTTTATCAATTAAATTATCCTCAGTGATACAATCTTATTTTGTACTATCACACTGACAAAATGTCTATTAGAAAGTCTTCCAAGCTTTTCAGATTAATGTGCACCTTAATTTAGAACCTTGAATTAAGGACAGCTCAATTTATTCTGGAAAGATTGGGTTGATAAATAAGTCTTAACTCAGATCTCTTTGATTGTGACAGGATGAAAACATTAGCTAAATTAGGTTCAATTAGCTGGAGGTTATTTCTGGCTATATTTACAATATCTACAACTTTCCTAAACAGATTTAAAGACAGATCATACACCGCCCCACCCATTGCATCTACTCCCTTGAATTGTATTTGGTAAGACTCGTGAGGCTCCAGATTACATAATAATGTGTATATTCTTGTTTTGCTCTAAAAAGTAATACTATTAGATTTGCATTGGAGATGGATTTAGGCTGTTCATTTCAGATATGATCTACACCAACATAATTGTGCTGAGGGCCTCCACAGGTATCATCTTTGCATGAATTTATTGCAGTATTCAGCTGGAGAAAATTGCCTCTTTAAACTCATCTGACTTACTGTAATTGTAAAATATAAAAAAAAAAATGAATTAAAATATAATGAAATATTAGGTTAGACTAAGGTATAAAGTATAAAGTACTGCTACAACCACCTAACGCACACACAACAAATGTCCATCATAGGATATTACTTAAATCCAATCCTTTAATGGAACCAATGTTTTAAAATGCAGCAAATTACATGGGCTACATACCAGTATACTGAATATCAAGTTCAACGGTCAAAATACTGAACTCAAGGCTTCGAAATGAGAGTCCAGCAGCCAATGGATGACGTCACAGTGGCTACATCCATTACTTTTACGTAGTCCATGGTGCTACCTTGTGCCCCCTTCCTGGTGTCATTGATCAGAGCACGCAATAACAAAATTGGTCTCAGATGAAGACAGATTTTCCCAGGTATCACTTTTATCAAGTGTGATGAGTAGGCTCTTGGTTTTCCTCAAAGGAGCTGACTTTGGAACAATACCTGTGATTTAGGTTAGCCATTGCTCTCTCTCACTTTTTTTTTTCTCCTGCACGATCTTTCTCTCTTCCTCCCTCATTCACACACACTTGCACAAATACGCATACACACACACACACACACACACGCACACACACATATGAGAGCTGTGGCCCATGGGGATATTTTTCTTTTGGCTGAGGGATCAGAAGGATGAGGAGCTGTGAATGCTTCAGTCCCTCTCTCCTCTGGTGTGCGCTCTCGCTCACACTGTGTTGGGAATTAATGACTTCTCTGTGGCCCATCAAAAGCACAAAACACGTGGGGAGGAAACATAAGAGGTGGAGTATGGGGAGAGCAACTAAGGGCAGTAGAAAATAACAGATAAACCTGGGACATTATGCTGAATTCCTTGGGCATGCACAGTAGTGTGGCAGAAGAGGAGCTAAAAGATAATAGTAAAAGGTGACAAGAGAGCAATGGGGATGAAGAGAAAAGAAAAGAATAATAAGTTAGCGCTGAGTCAGATTGGTGATATTTCAGGAAAAAGGTAATTTCATTTTGGTTTAACACCAGATACCAGAAAGAGGAGGCTGAGGTTTAACACTTCATGGCTTTGCTTTCACCCTCTCACATTCAGGTTGAGTCACATCCTCTCATATTTAACTGTTTTTCCTCAGGTATACACATGTCGAGACATGGAACCAGAGTTCATACAAGCTTATAGAGAAGACAGGAAATATCGACATAAAAAGAATTAAAGATTTGTAAAGAAAAGGGATGGGTTCGAGCAAAGAATTATAATTCCAGCATTCCAGCTTTGAAATATATTGTATTATATAACCTTTGACACAACTCCAGGAATAAAATATAGCCCAAATTCCTCACTGACTTTCCTCCATACTCACGATGTGACGACAGAATAGAATAAAATAGAAATAGAATAGAAAGCCTTTATTGCCATTATATAAGGTAAAATGAGATTTAAAGCTTCACTATAAAGTGCACACATAAATAAACAGGAAAATACATGCAATACAACTAATATAAAACTACTAACAACTATAAATAACATACATAAACTCTGCATAACTTGTGGAAAGATAGAGGTACCAAGGCAGATTGAGAGTAAACAGGTACACAGGTTGGGAGCAAAGTGATTAAAACAGCAAGTGATTGAGGCAGCAATGACATCTACATCTATTTTCAGTAGCAGGCAGCTAAAAACAGATGGACTGACTTGATATGATATTTCAAATGACAGTTTACAGATAGCTATGATATACCAGTGCAAATATGCTATAATATAACAGTCCAAGTATGACAATTTACAGTACTCAGACTAAAAACAGATGGACTGATTTGATATGATAAGGCAAAATGACAGTATACAGATATTTCTGACATAACAGTGTAAATATGAAAATATACAGTAGTGATTTGAGTCCAGGGTTCAGCAGAGTACAGCAGCTGAGTGGTGTGTGACTGCCTGTTGCTCCCTCCTACTAACAAGCAAAAGTTAGGAAAAAATCTATGTTTTAATCCCAAAAGTTCCAAAAATAAATACCTCCCTAGAGTAAATGGTTCTGTATTATCTGGCGTGACAGATTTGTTAATTCCTCCAGAAAGCAGCAGCAGTTGCAGCAGCAGCAGCCAGCTGCATCTGGCTCTCCTCCACAGCTCTCTCCTTCAGACCTGCCCGGTTCTCTGTAACTGTCTGACGGCCAGCGTGGCTCAATCCTTCACTTGTGAGCAGACTGACATGACAGCGCCTCTTGAGGGAGAAGCGGTATTACAGCACAGGACAGCTGGGGCTAGTTAGTTTAGTACGCTAATGGCATGGGTGGAACTAAAACACAATGGAGGCCTGTGACATAATGTCATTACTATTGTTTATATACTTTTGTTAGTTTGATTTTTTTAAACTTATATTTTCACTAAATCCTATACATTACAGCTTTCAGATTTAAGCTCTATAAACAGATGTCGGCATATTAGACAGAAACTATAGGTGAGTGACAATTATTAACCATGACAAAATACACATAATCTGTGAATATTTTTTTTTTGATCATAAGATTGGCTACATGAGCAGGAATTAAATGATTTAGAATTTAGATAGACAGCAAAACCAAACCAGCAAAACCAAGCTACCTACCTACAAGCTACTGAAACAATATTTTATTGTTTATTCAAGGATGTTCATCATTGTCAGGGGATGAGGACATCTGCACAAACAAAACTATCCATATAATGCATGTATATATCACTAACAATCATGTTATGTATCTATTTTTTTGTCCACTCTATAGTCTTTTTTGCAGAATATCAGATTTTAATGGATATTATAGTTGCTGTTTGCACATATCTTCCCATGAACTATTTATCCAATGTACAAAATTCTTTTTGGGGGGGGATTATTCTTCAAATTTGAATGATTAAATAGATATATACATGTCAGGGTTGAAAATTGTAATAATCTAAATTAAATTACTCTTTCTGGAAGGAGCAGGAAGTTGATGACATCATATCAAGTTCAAAGCTGATGTGGTTGTTGTGCAATGTCACATACATTAGACCTCATACAAAATGTTGATGTTGTTTGTTACAAAAATAGGAAAAGAGGAAGGTTCCTGAAGCCTCTATAGGATATAAGCTGTACATGGGATCAACCAGTTTACCCTACATGACCTTTTACTCATTAGGTGCTTTTCCTGAAACAAATCTATATCACCTTTAACAATGACATGTGGTTATATAATTATATTCCAATATTATATAAAAAGATAAACTGAAGGCTGATGATTATTAGCCACAATTACAAAGATAAATAACTATAAACAAAAATAATTGATTGTTACACAACCCAAATTTATATATTCACTGCGCTTTTTTAAATAAAGAGATTAAACAATAAGATAAAATTTGATCATGCTATATTTTTGATATCAGAAAACAACAACAAAAAAGATAATATTGTAATAAGCTGACGTGAATAAGAACATTTTGTTCTCAAGTTCATAAAACAACCTTGACTATGAACACCCTACAGTGTCAGTGTACTATTAAGCTGATGTAAAACCTGCAAAAAACAAACTGAGGATAAAATCTCAGAAGCAAAAAAAAAAAAAAAAAAAGCTGCATTGAGCCCATAGACAAATCATGTATAATAAAACTGAAACATGTTGCACATCCTCTGAGGCAGAAAGACTGAAAACACTATCTCCAGACTCATTCCCCTGTGCTGATATCACTGAGCTCAGTATAACATTTTTATTTTTCTCCCTTCAAGATCCACCATCTTCAGTTGGACTAGAGGCAGAATTGACTTGTGGTTGCATAAGTAGCCTCCTGGAATTACACTGGACTGCCGACTTTAGCTCGCTCACTGGAGAATTTTTCCAAGGCAGCCTGTCTGTAGGCCTCGCTTCAGGCGGAGGCTCTGCTCTTAGGGCAACTCCACTGTCAGGACAGGAAATGCTACCAAAAATCTCTCTATATCCAGCAATAACTATGTCTGTTTGTCTTTCAGCATATAGATGGGGCCTAGGATGTGCAAAGGGGGTTTGCTCCATTGCCCTTCTCAGAGGAAAAAAAAAAGAATAATAAATCATTACAGAATTTAATGGAGATGTGAAAACGAAAACAAAAAAATTGTCACTTAAAACTTTTTCCATAAAATAAAAGTGGCCTCATTCACTTCCATTCCTGAGATTGAAAGTCAGCAGGTGGAGGGGGTTCTGTTTGCACGCAACCAGCACCTTATCACCGTTATCTTCCCCCTCATGTGGGACCCATGAGAATTTGTGAATTCATGGATGATTCTATATATCACCACATCTATGTGGGGGAGGAGTATGAAAACAACTCGGTGCTGACCTGTTGAACTGCCTTGTCTGGGAGATTACAGTGACTCAACCTCAACTATGGGTAGGTAGATTTTTTGCAATGTAATGTAGGTATACTTCATTTAAAATGAAATCTATGTAAACAAGCAAAAGCAACTCCAAAATCAAAAGCAAAATCCAAAATCCCTGGTGAACTGGAGTGAAATGATACCTGAAGCCATGACTTTGGGTCTTGTTCGGTCTATTATGACATTTTCATGTTTTCATGAAATATGATCCGCAGTGACCACGGTGGATCTTATTTAATAAATAAAAACAGACATTTTATTTTGTAGTTGTGTTCTACTTCCTGTTCCCCGCAAATCTGCTTTGTGCTGAATCCGTGCTGCCACATCCATCAAAGATAGAAGGGTGGTGGAAATACAAGAATCAACTATAATGGAAATAGATCGTTGGAACCGCCATATAAGAGCGGAGCTGTTTCAGCATTTGATGGAACAAATGATCACCACCACGAAATTTTTATATATATCTATTTTAGAGATCCTTTCAAAGACCTTGGCTGAGCAGAATATAATTACCACTGCTTCTAGAGAGAATTGAAATAATAATGACAAAGGTAATAACAGTAATATGTAACTGGACACAATTAAAAAAGAATTTATAAATTTAACAAAGTCCATTGCCAGGTCATGTAAACACATGCGCGCACACACGCACACACATGCGCACACACGTATATGTGTACTGAAGCTCCAATATACATTCCAATTATGAGTTTTCTAACTAAATGAGCAGTGGCAGTAAACATTATTATATAATATTATGCATAAAAAATAAAATCTGGCTCAATAGATAAATCACCGCTTACTCTTTGAATTAATCAAGAGGAAGACAAGAGGAAACAAGAAGAAGAAAAACCAAAAAGAAACATGAATCCATATACACATTAATTTTTAACATTAAAAGAGTACACTTACATTTTGGTTCCATCCAAATTTGAACACTTAAGATACACACTGACATTGCAGAAACTGAACCCCCCAAAGAGTCCTAAAACTTACTGGTCAAATAGCACCAAAAGCTGTTCAAATCCAATCCAACACTGCTTGCCAACCACTAATCAGCATAAACAAAATTATTTAACCAACAATAGATGTCTATCTGAAACCCTGGACAACCAAACCAAAGCTCAAAACAAACTTAATTACTATCTGGCCCTAAATCATGAAAGCTAAATTGGCAGAATATCTCATCTCTTTAATAACAAAGCAGAGACTCACTGAGTGACCACAGTCTCGCTGCAGAGAAGTTGGCTACAGACGTAGGAAAGAGTCTGTGGCCACTGCAGCACAGGGGAAGTAGAAACAGGTGCACTTCCTCTAAAAATATAACAAATACTGAACACAAGCCATGTATCATTCATCTTTCTATGTTCAATTGGCATTCAAAAATACAAATCCAAACTGAAAAGATGACTGGTTATTTTGTTATTTGTTTATTATTCAAACATAAAAAGACAGTTTTTTCATAATTAAATTTTAGGCTCAGATTGAAAATAGGAAATGGAAAAACAGGGAACAAAACTGAATTTCATTTTAACATTTAATAGGTCAGGTTTACATGATCTGGAAATGGACTTTGTTAAATGTATAAAGATATTCACACATTCAGACTTCTGGGATCAATAGATCTGAGACAAAATACTGTGGACTACTGTGACCAAAAAACGTAATGAAACTAAGCTGTCCTCAGAGCCAAATGGATAAAAGTGATCTTTTCACCAGTCAGCAGTGGCGCAAATGCACAGAAACTGTGAAAATTGCAAAATGCTGGAAAGGAAAATCTTATAACTCCATTTTTGTACAGTATAGAGATTCCAAAATCAATACACGCAGCAATTAACATTGAGATTACTAATTTATACTATATAAGTTTGATTTGTTAAACTTCCCAAAGCTTGATGGAAAGCAACCGATTCTACTATAGGTGACATGCAACAGACTGAGCTGCAAAATATTTGAGTGCATGACACAGATTGATACACAGAGGGACACAATTAAAACATCATCAGTAAATGTGACAAATCATTGTCCTCAAATAGTTTATTATACTGTAATCCAGTGATTCATATTATAAATGGCATTGTTGTGTTTTCTTATTGTAGTGCATAGTGACTTGTTTATGTCTTTACATAGTCCTGTCAATGAAATATTTATATATAAATAGAAATTTCCTTATTTTTGAAAGAAAAGCACTATTTTTTCAATGAAGATACCTTTAAACTAATATGAATTGCTAATGTGGTAAATGACTGATATCTACATAGATATTGCACCAAACTATCACTCCAGTGTTCTAATGGTACAGTGTGTTTGCTCATTGCATCACAAGGCTAATGGATGATTAGAAAATACTTGAAAAACAGTTTAGCTGGTTAGAGAAACTAGAAAATTGACCTTCCTTTGATAAAAGCAAAGTTTGAAGGAAACAATTATGATTTCAAATGCAAATCATTATTTCTAACCTTGCCAATGTATTGAATATATTTTCTATTCAGTTTACAACTCATCTTGGTAAATAAAAGTGTGACTTTTCATGGAAAACAAAAAATTGTCTAGGTGACCCCAAACTTTTGAAGATTTGGAAAAATTGTTCATCTGATTCATGACAATACAGCACACTGAATCTAGGTAGATAGGTCGCAAGGAGGAGAGAAGAGGGATGACCTAATATGCTTAAATAAACTATTAAATGCATAATGTTTTTTTATTTAGCTTCACTTGCTCGACTCAGGGAGTCAGGTTAACACTAATAGACATTGACGAAGCTATTTCCTCCTAATGGCTTGCTTGTTGTTAAGCTTAATGGTAAGTTGTTGCCTAAGTTCTATCTGACCGTAAGGAGGTGTTGTCACAACAGTGAGAAACACCTGGCACATTACCTGGCAGCCACAGTGATGGCAGATGTGGGAGATGTGGATCATGCTGCTGCTGCGCAGAGCATCTGGTGTGCTGCATGTGGTGGCTGTGAGGGGCAGGAGGGGCTCAGGAGGGTCGGGTAGAATGAGAAGTCGAATGCACTTGTTGGATATTTAACACATTTTTACCATAGAATTGATGTCATAGGCCAAATTTAAAAGCTTAAATATAAAATAAGTCAAATAAATAGAAAAAAATATGTATATATCTTACAAAAAGGTTCGCTCTAGAGATATACACTATGGAGTAATAATAATAATAGTCTACACATTGGTGGTGGTCATGAAATGCAGAGAGAGGAGCAGATTCTGTTGACCTGTGATCCGTTGCCGGA
This sequence comes from Lepturacanthus savala, assembly GCA_030544235.1. Lineage (NCBI taxonomy): Eukaryota > Metazoa > Chordata > Actinopteri > Scombriformes > Trichiuridae > Lepturacanthus > Lepturacanthus savala. The sequence goes on along the minus strand of CM060479.1, from coordinate 23,318,922 downwards.
GTGATGACTGATGGTGAATGTGGTGGTGGCGATTCACACTGAATATGACAGCTGACAGCTACAAGAGGACTGGGGGCAGATGAGTGACAGAATGTCTGACAGAATGTCTGTCAATCGATCTCAGTGTGATTACAATTCACCATTTAATTTACTTTTTAGATGATGCTTTTTCCAAAGCAATATACATCTGAGATAATGCCATTAAACGTTTCTTAAACGTTGACAATTATAGGGTGGATTACAACCAGCAGCCATTTTAGGAATGTTTGTTTTGTTGATTTGCTCCTATTGACTTGTTCTCTTGATGACTTCTAACTTTTCATAGGTTTAGGAGCTGGTTTTAGATACTCTTCGATAAAAAAAACAAAAAAAACAAAACAATGTTTTCTTAAGACCTACTCCTAAATCAGCAAGTTAGGAGTTACTTTTAGAATAAAATGACAGAGCTTTGGCATCACTCCATGCCTGGCCATAAAAACAAATACAAGTATTTTAAAATCAATCCTAAAATTAACAGGCAGTGAGTGCAAGGATGGTAAGACAGGGGTTATGATCACATTTTTGGGACCAGGTCAAACCTCAGCTGCAGCGTTCTGAACTGTACGTGGCTAAGACAGATATATAGGGAGTAACAGTAGACGAGGCGTGAAGAAATAAAAGCATGGATGAGTTTCTCCACATCTGTAGCTGAAATAAAACCATGACAAGACTCAGAAGATAAAAATATAACCGGAACGACTTTCGTGCAATGGAGTTTAAAGCACAAGTCCTGATCAAAAATAACTCCTGGGTTTTTGGCTGAGGGTTTTCCTGAGAGGTGCTAAATCAGCAAAGCCTTCCAGGATTTGATTTTGTTTTTGGGGAACTAGTACAATAATATTAAGTTTTGCATGATGAATCGGAGAAAATTGTTTTATTTCTGTAACACAGTTGCAGAGCTGCTATATTAGATTGTTCATCAGGCTTAATAGGGAGTGTAATAATAAGTTGGAAATATATATATATATATATATATATATATATATATATATATGAATGATGTGACCTAGAAGGAGCATATAAATGGAGAAAAGAATGGGACCGAGGATCAGACCCTGGGGCATGCCGCTGTAAAAACACATAAGTATCAGCTGTTATGGCAAATTTATGGACCCAAGGAATACTGGTCACCTAGCTCTCAGCTAATGGAAATCCTTATAATAAACAATAAATAATACCTTAATACAGTATAATGTCCATTTGATATCTTTCAACATATGTAGTGTTTGCCTCTGTCAGTATAATGATACATATTGATTAAATAACTATCACAGACATATTATTTAAAGATTGACTGTATTGATCCATTCTGTAACTAAAATACATTGTGATTAACTCAAATAGCAATGTGTAGCAAAGCTTATTGATTCAACAAACACTGCTTGCTTGAAGAGTCTCAAAGACACAAACACATATGCTGATCTAATGTTTACCCTATAATAAAACAGTTTTAAATTAATATAGCAGTAGATCATATGGAAAAGTTTGATTTGTGCATCCAAAATTGACTTATGACCCTTGAAAACATGCCATTTATTCTCTACTAATGTTTTTTTTTCTTTTTTTTTAACGCAGGGTAAAATACACAAACAGGTTATTTCCTACCATAACAGCAGAGCTGTCCTGAGATTGGAGCCTACACCGGAAGCGTCCCCACAGAGAGGGCCCTGCGGCCAGAACTGCCAGACCACTTGAAATTATGGCATCAACAACTCATGGGCAAGTGATGCCAACTTACTTGGCCTGTAGCTTGGATAGCCTTAAGGTTTTCAACAGTCCCCTGTTGCATCCACTGGAACTGACAAAGCTGAAGTGGTTACATTTGTTTTCAGTATGGCTGACAAGAGCTACGAAGTCAGTTACTGTTTCTAAAATAAATAAAGATTGATTTTTTCTGATTTGTGGATGATACAGAAGCAAAATCTTGGCAAAAAAGAGAGAGGGACTCTAATTGTGTGTGATTATGCAATGGATGCAATTAATCAAGCAATTAATTATGCAATTAATAGGCTGTAATAAACATGCATCGTTAAATTTTAATTTGAGTGAATAATTTGAGTTTTTGATCACTAAACAAGCAGTGACAAAACTGTGTAATAGCTAATGTGTTTATTAATGTTTTGGGCCAGACTGCGCTAATAATAAGACATGCAGCCTTGTAGGAAAGTACTATTCCATTGACCCGGTGCAAGGCTGAATTATATAAAGTGACCACGTCAGTGTTATCAAGCAGTTTTTCTAATGGTGCATCTGTTGAAGAAGATAAGTTGTGGAGAACAGTAGGGCAGAGATCAGCAGTATATATGTTCTAATGGGGGTGAAAACTCCCACGGAGTAACACGCTCACTTCTTTAAGTGACGGCTCATGCCGTCGTGTCTGTATTAGCGTTTACTGGTCTGAAGAAAGGTCAGTGGATCGGTTTTGGATGGAACTACCTCCTTCAACAGTCTGTGTATGCACTGGCTATAGTCCACACAGTCCACAGAGCAGTTTTTAATGAATCAGAAAGCAGAAGGAAAGAATATTTGCATGGCTTTTAAAGGCACGTGTCCTGGCATTAACAGCTGTCCTGTTTAGTGTGGTGTGAGCAAATGTGTCAGCCTCGACACATCCACAGATGAATGACTATAATTGTGTTGCAACAAAGTAGCACTTTTCAACTGAAATCAGTAAATTTCTCTGAGCAATATGATGAAAGGCCAGACATAAGACATGAATTCCTTATTAAAACTTGTGTCTTGTGTATTAATGTATATCATTCCACATTTTGACATAGTTTTTGATCAATCATTGATAAATGGCCATCATCATTTTTTCTTTTTTAAACTTGCCAGTGTCTTCAAAATATTTACTGTAGAAACACCACATAAAACCCAAACTTTTGTGATTTCCTTACGATAATAAAGGTCCAACAACTGGAAGAAGCAACCATTTTGTCAGGGGAACCTCAAATGGGAGACCAGCGCAGAGGGAGAAGAATGATGTTTTTCTCCACATTTCTGTCTGCCTCTACCCGCAGTTCAGCCATCACCCTTTAAGGCTCAGGCCACAACTCGTTAAGGTTTATAAACAAACAAGTATGGAATTTTGAAATGTTAAATGTGTAAGTAAACCTCTTGAAGGGGAATAAGTTGCTGAATAAATACTTGAAAAGAAAATGTTTTTATAGGTGTGTTCATTATGTATAATATTTATTTGTTTAATCTTTATTTAACCAAGTAATTAACTCATCGAGATCAATATCTCTTTTACAAGGGTGACCTGGCCAAGAGGTCGGCAGCACACATCACAAAACTTGATGAAAATAAACAATTACAATAAATGAAATACAATATTAAAAACTGAAGTGCAGCAGAAACACTTTGAAGTTAAAGTGCAATATACATTAACATTCAAAACATAAGTGCGGTAGTTATAAAAAATAGGATATTAAAATGAAAGGGTGCAGTAATTTACAGTAAAAAATAAAAAAAATATATATATGCAATATATATTAACAATAACAACAATCATAATGTATACACTATGTTATGTAGCCCCTGGAGCCCTTTCAAATTTCCCTAGAGGAAATTTTTTAATTAAGTTTTGTTGTCTGAGTTGAGTTCATGGTACATAAACATACACTGTAAACTAAAATTCATCAGTGACAACCTGCACTGATATACATGTTTTTGCATTGCTCTGTTCCTGTGTGAGAGTGCAAGGGATGACGGATAAAGTTGCAGGCGTCAGAAAGTTGACCTGTTAACACTGCCGCTAACAGTGTTTCCTTTGTCCAGATGTGAGTTTCACAACAAGCTTAACAAAGTTGATAAAATGACAGCGATGCATCAGCGATATTGTTTTGCCTGCCTAAAAATATATTCACTCAGAGGACTAATATCAAAAACCTAAATTAATTTGAGTCAAAGAAACCAAGTTTGGTATTGATGGAAGAGAGAAAAACATGTTTTCGGATTCACATCCCTCAGTGTGGAAATTGTCTTATCACAACATAATGGCTTTAGACTGCAGAAATAGTTGAAAACGGTAGATAGAGTCACTGTGAATTAAATTAACTGTAATTAAAATAACTAAATAATTACAATACAGTGTGAACCTCATTAACAGACAGTTAGGGTTAGACATGAATATCAATTCATAACCAAGAAGAAAAAGATTAAAAAATGAGAATAACATCTATGATAAGAATCAATAATTAACATGTAAAGACTGTTTTCCTACATGTCATATTGACATGTATACACACATTTCATGGAAGCAAGAAGTCCAGTCTTGACCATAGATGTAACAGTAATTAAGTTTGTCTGTTTTCTACAACATGGGTGCAACATGTCTCTGTCTCTGTTAAGTAGTGCAGTAAGACAGGTACAAGTGAAGACGAACATTTGGATGAGTCGTAGCCAAGTTTTTTCTGCAGCCTCTAGCAGTAATCAAACCTCAGACACGTACACACACATCTGTGAATCTGTAGAGGCAACAAATCCAATTCCTCTTCGCATAGAGCTTCCATTTTACAGACAGTCTGAAGGTGAAATTTTGTTGAGTGAGGTCATTTAGACAATAATTTATCAGATTGTACACAACACAAGCTGAACAAACAAACTGAAAACTATTTTTTTTGTCGTTTAGACAGGAAGTAGGAATAAACAAGCTGCAAAATTACACATTTTCCTAGACTTACCTCTGCAGCCTGTAAGACAAAATGAATTAAAACAAGAAAATGGTATAAAAAGTGCTGAGAGTGAGGTTTGTGAATGGTGTCTGTTAATTAACCACAAACACCCCTGGGCCTTTCATCTGTGTTGAGCATTTGTATGTGAGTGTGCATCCATGTGTGGCCAAGATTTTGTTCCAGGTTTCATTTTAAAGTTTGTATGACTGAAGGCAAAACCTGACGTATAATGTTTATTCATTTTATGAACACGGTATGTTCATGTCTCTATTTTAATGTTGTTTTAAAATACTCTGTAACTTTGAAAAAAAAAAAATGAAAATAAAATAAATAAATAAATAAATAAATGAATAAATAAATAAATAAAGTTCCTTTTGATGACAATTACCTGGAGGTAAAACCTAGTATGCAGCTTCTTTCAACATGTGTGAACTTGCAACCATTTTATTAGAGAGATAGTATAAAGGAATGAACATCTCCTCTAGTGTTATTAATCTGCAGCTTAGATCATTGTTTTGGTTTTATTTACTTATATGAACTGACTGTGTGAACCTGAGTAAATTAGAAACCAACCAGGGAAAGAATAAAAAAGGAACTGGTGCTTCATATAGATGTAGACTGAAATTCAGTCTGGGAACCATCTGTTCATTTGTTCCTATTGTAATGGTTAATGAAAGTCCAGAACCGTTTATTTGGTGCTATGGATTCATCTGTACAAGGCATCTGTACAACGCATCAAACATACCCAATGACGTACCCGATACCCAATAATGATGAGATCCCTCCCCCGTTCTGTGATTGGCTCCCTTGCTGAGGGGAAAATTGGGTCCTCTGTGTCCAGACTAATTTATAGAAGGAAGTGAATTTGCATGCAATAAAACATGGGTATACCCAGGCTATCAAATAGAAAGAATAGGGTACAAATCACAGAAAAATATCTGAAAAAATGCTGCAGCGTGACTCAATTTGTGAAGGTGAGGGGGATGGGTGGGGCCTGTGGGAGCTAGCCAATTGGAAACTCTGACAATGATTGCCTAACCAATGGGGTAATTTTACTTCCATATTTATTCTCAAAATATACTGGCAACAATGGCAATGTTGTCAGACCAAGTTCCAGCCAGAAATGTGACTTTTTGATATTGCTGTATCCAATGCAATTGAAGATTATTTGTCCTCATTGGGGCCCCTATGCTTATATGCTTTTATAAGCATAACGTTTTCATAACCTACGTCATGGGACTCTGTGCTAGAATGGTTGTTTCCCCCCCTCCCATCCCACTGTGATGTAGCCTACTTGATGTGGTTATCTATAATCAACCCCACCTGTGTCTATTGATTGTGAAATTGCTAGCATACATACTGAAGAAGTACATGCCGAAGTAACCCTGTCTTCAAGGTCCATCCATGATTTCGGCATGTTGTAACTTATTTTCTTTCCAAATAAAACTAATCCCTAACCATTTTCTAACAAGTTCTGTAGAGCTGATTAATCATAAATTTATCTGTTTATCAAAATGTACCCTAAAGGGGCATTGTTCATGTGTTAGTATGATAATATTGTCAACATTAGTGATTTTATTGTTGGAAATCACTCAACATGAACAATGGCAGAGTTTGTCAAAAACGCTTGCAGGTTGCATTTAGCTTTTTTAAAAAATATGATCATATTGTAATTTGTGGCAAACCGAAGCTCGAAAAGCAGGTGTTTGGCATATTGCCCATATATTACTTCAGTTCTGATTAAAGATACAATTTATTAAACCTTTTTTTCTCAGCAACCATTTTGACATGAAATAGTAGGTAAACACAGGTGTTACCAATGATACTAATTAAGGTTCCATTCATGCCAAACAGAGTCAGAGTGCCGCTATTGTGCCTGTTGGCCCAACGGAAACGCTTTTCTACACTAAATGGAACGGAACCTTAATTAACCTACTTTAACCTTAACTCTTTCATGTCGATATGGCTGCTGCGAAAAAAAGGTCTATTGTGTTCAGTCTCGCAAGGGAAAAATAAAGGCTTAGAAAACATCCTTTTGTGTTAGGGGATAAAAAGAGGACAAAACAATAAATAACATGAGCAGGTAAGTGCATGGAGTATAAAAAAAAAATATAAAAAATGGAAAAATACTTTATGCATCATACAGACAGCATCTTTGACATGGTGGTGGCACTTTCACCCACCTCCCCATCCCCACTGTCCAATGCACTGTCACCACTCTGTTGATCTGGAGGCTCAGTATAAATGTCTGTCCTCTCATTGTCAACTGACACTGAATCTTTGTCGAGAATTAGCTATATCTCACTTACAACACCTATTCCCCTGTGCCTGCCAGCAAGACTGACAGAGGCCAACTGGCAGTGTGTGTCCGTGTGTGTTGTTCTTTCCCTTTGTGCGTGTGTGTGTACTTCTAAATGTGAGTGTGTGTTTTCTAGCCTCCAGATCAACAGACTGGTGACAGTGCAGTGGACAGTGGAGATGAGGAGATGGGTGAAAGTCTGGGCAACTTGTCATGTTTTCAGCTAGATGATTTAGCATGTGTGTGTGTGTGCATGTGGGAGTCTGTATGTGTGAATAAACATACAACTGCATTTCTTAAACCAAAGATGGTTGGAGACTTATGGCTTTTGGCTTTGTTCTGTTCCTCTTCGTGTGTGTGCATGCGCTACAAAAGAGGCCAGACTACAACAGAATAGGTGGGTGGTCTTTTTTCACAGTTTGTGTGTTAGCAGGAGCACCAGAAACCTCAATATTTATACACAAGCACTAAAAAATTGGATTTTTCATAATAGGGCTCCTTTAAAGACGAAAAAAAAAGAAAAAAAGATGTGCTATGTTTTCTTTTGTCCTAGTTACAGCTTCTTTCTTTTATGTGAAGAAGCTGATAAATTCTGCACTTTCACAGTTTTATTTTTCCCTTCCCCCTTTCCTAAATGTCAGTGCCGCCAGATCACTGTGCCATCGTTCCACCCCTGAACACTCAAACGGAATTGAGGGGCGCCAAGAGGAACCGGAACAATTTGGCCTGATAGCACACCCTCTGCTCAACATTGCTAAGCGACCACCGTGAACTCAATTTCGTGAGCCTTCCCTTACCTAGAGGCTTGAGCTAGTGGGTGAGCAAGAGTGCACATTTGTGTGTGTGTGTGTGTGTGTGTATGTGTGTGTGTGCCCACCTCTCCACTGAATCATCCCAAAATCTGTGCAAGTTCCGGTCTGTTGGTTTTCAGTCCACACTTGGGCTCAGTATATGTTCATGTGTGTATAGTGCTTGTGTGCATGTTTCCGTGCACGTGGCATTTGTGTGGTTCTGCATGAGTGAGAGGTCTCTGGCCCGACTAGATACCTCAGCTGTGGGCAGTCACTCTCATATTACAAATAAATGACGAATGATGGAGCATATTATCCTGTGTGTGTCTTGTGTGTTTAATGCGTGTAAGAGAGAGAGAGCGTGTATGTATTTATTGGTCTTTGATATAAAAACATAGGCCTCAATGAACTGCAATATGAATTATTTATGTCAGAAATAACCTTAAATGTTTTGAAATTTCATAAATTCATGTTTCTCCCATTTTAAAAATATTTCTTTAAACCCTCCATAAATTCCTTCCATTGTAATCTGTAATAAAGCACTTTGTGCCAGCAACATATAAAAATCATTTTTGCATAAGGCTCCTGAATTGCTCATGAGTCTTGCTCATATCTACTGCACAAATTGTCTCCTTTTTGTTTCCCCCCCTGTAGATAAAGCACCAAAGAGCTGTTTCTATTCATTTATTTATTATAAATTTGATAACTATTCATTGGGTTGCATTCAGAATTTTTCTCTTTCAGCGGCCTTAATCAGTTCCTTCTGCCATCATCACAGAGTGTGGTAGGAAAATTGAAGCATCAGGAGCCTCTTTTTAGCACTTGATCTTAGCTTTACTCCCACTGATTTGGCATCACTGGCACTGCTCAGTTGAATATGGCAATCAAACACGGAAATGTAACTTAAATGGACTGGCTAATAATTTATCCCTGACTGCCAGGAAACAGTTGGTGTGTTCAGTGCAGGCAACTTCCCTCCAGACCAGCGCTGGATCTGATTGAATCAGATGATGTACTGTGTCCAAGCACACAGACAGACACACAGGCTGGTAGAAAAAAAACAAAAAAACAGACAGAGGTGGGAGCATAAATGAGAAGACAGGCTAGGCCACACTCCGGTGTTGTCTAAAGGACAAGCTTTGCCCTTCAATGATCATTCCGTGTAAGCAAATAAAAACTCAAGCCTGTGTTTCCTTTGGAGAAACAACAAAACAAAGGCTCTGTTGTGATGGCAGGCAAATCAGATTTGTTTCTTAAATCAAATCTTTAGGACAGACTGTCACTTATTTGCAAGTGATCAAATCGGATTTGCGTGTCCAGACATCACCGACCTATCTGCATGTGTTGCTGTGGCAACGACATAGGCATCAGTAACTGTTAACGGCGGAGTGGAGCAGGTGGAGCTGGAACGCAGGAGACAGAAGGCATCAAATCTTTGTTGTTACTGAGTCTAGGAAAATGCAAACAGTGAACGGAGCTGAACAAAGTAACAGCAAGAATGAAGAGAAAACACAGGACTGACATGCAGGGCAGGTATGGAGGGAAAATCAGGCCGGAACACAGGGAAAAACAATAGGTCAAAAAGTAATATATGGCTGGGCTGTTCACTGATTAACATTATGGTGATCACCACCATGTAAAGCTCGCTGTATTTCACAGTAAACCAAGTTTCAAATGTAAAGTGTAACATCCAATTTCCCCTTTTGCTGACATTAGCTAACTAAATTAAAGTCAGTTGCATCCAAACATTTGCCAAACAAGTGAACACAATGCTGATTATGGATAATACTGGCTACAGCACATAATGTCTGTGTAGTTCACCGTATACAGAAATTTCAGTCACCTTTTTACAGCTGCGTCCGACAACATTTTACGTGAGCTGCAAATCCTAGTCAACCTACAAAAGTGTCACTTGCCCAAAATGGATAGTTTGTTCCTCAAAAGTCACAGTATTTATGTCAAGGAAAGTGTCACGGTCATCAAACTGAAAAGTCCTGACATCATTGTTGATGAACAAGTTAGTCAAATGTTTTCCATTGCAAAAAAGGTCAGATCTTGGTGACAGTACCTGAAAACACTAAAGACAGCATGATATACTATTTACACAGCCATTTGAAGACTATATAGTAAGATTACACATTGAGGTAAGTTGCTACAATACATTGAATATGTATGTTTCACATTTTACTGGATATTTTCTTTGCAATATGTCCACAGTATTGGGCAAAAGAAAAAGTACATTACATTCACAATACATACACCACATAAAACTCAATCTTGTTAGAGCTATACACACTGTAACAATATTACAAACATCCTGGAAGTGAACATTCAACATACAGAGTACTGTAAATCAATCATGCACATCCAACAACTAATGCTTCACACAGCCTTTCTTGTCAAAGCTGACATTCACCTAAGAGAAATTGTTCAATTAAAAACAAAAAAGCCAAAAAAATAAAAACTAGTAATTAGTTTTTCACTCGTTCAATTTTTCTATGTAATTACTCAAGCAGTGAAATGGGGACTATTAGTTTTATAGGGAATGACTATACACTATTTAAGTATAGTTAATTTTGACTGACATGATATAAGCGAATGATAATGTGATCAAACAGCAGAGTTGTGTGAAAACAATTGGTGCATGTCTAAAAGATTTGGGAATTAGTTTGAAGGAATCAGAAACTGCTACTATGAAGAGCACAAATGAGTAAATGTTGTGGAGGTTGCATCGCTGTTAGCAGGTAAAATATAAGCATTGTACTTATTATGCAGAGAGACAAAACAGTGTAGGGAATGGTCAGGGAGGTCTTTAGTATTCGGTTGTTATATCCAAATGTGTAATGTGCTGTAGTACAATAAGGCACCAGTGTAAAGGCAACACACCCCGATGACATTACACAGGGCCTCAAGCAATTGTGGTATTTATTCACTTACTTAGTCAAGTGCCTGCTGAGGTCCAACCAAATATATAAAGTGTTCTTCAGACTAAGTCTAGTCTAAACTGACTGACAACCATTACATTAACTATGTATATCAGGGACTTGGCTTTCTAATGCAGAAGCATGAGAAATGGCAACTTTGTCAGTGTAGCCAGGATGCCCAGACTGAGGTACATCTGTAGAAATCGGACTGAAATTGCATTTCAAACAACCTCCAAATGTGGCTTGGATCCAACTTGCAAAAAAAAAACTTGTGTTGGTTTGCTGTCCAGACTTTTCTGGAAAATCTGGATACAATTTGGATATGGCAAAAAAAGAGTGGCAGTTTGAACAAGGACAAAGATACTATGAAAAGGTCACATGAGACAATGTAGTCTTTAGTTATAGATAGATCAGTAGTTCTCAACCTTTTTCATCATCTTGAGCTTCCTGCACACCCCCTCCTTCTCTTCCAAAAATGTATTAATGATGATAGTAGTAGTAACTGTCTTTTGTGCTAAAGTGCTGCCAGGTCTGGAAAAAACTGTCAATGATCAAATTCATTGTAACTGATTACAAGGCTGTCAGAAGCATTTGAAATGTGGGGCATCATATACTATCTCACAAAAGTGACTACACACCTCAAAGTTTTGTAAATATTATTAATATTTTTTCACGGGACAAGACTGGCGATATAACACTTTGATACAATGTAAAGTAGTCTGTGTACAGCTTGAATAACTGTATATTTGTTGCCCCCTTAAAATATCTCAAAACACAGCCACTTCTTTAGGGTTGTTATGTTGAAATACTGCCCTGAGCCTAGTTTCTAAAGGAAGGAGTTCATCCTCTGCTTCAATATGTCATAGTATGGTTGGAGGACAAGTATACTCCCCACCCATTACTTCTCTGTATATACACAAGTTGAACATTGTCCCATGAAAAGATATAGAAGAATATTTACAAAAATGTAAGGGGTGTACTCACTTTTGTGAGATATTGTAATAGAGGGGTCTGGGGGTCTTATGCAAAACAGAGTAGCCTTGAGAGAGAGAGAGAGAGAGAGAGAGAGGGAGAGGGAGAGAGAGAGAGATCTTTACTATCACTGTTAAAACAATGAAAAACAGTTTAGCAACTCTTCAGTAGAGTGCAGCAGCAAACACAGAAAACACTTAAACGCCACTTAAACAGGAAGAAGTGACAAAGTGTGAATGTTGGTCACTAGAGGGATTACAGCTTCTGGGAAGAAGCTGTTTTAGTCTGTTTTCCACTTAATTGTTGTGGGGGGTGGGGTGGTGGGGGGCAGCCAGCGTCCAGGGTGGGTTGGGTCCTTAATAATACAGCTGGTTGTCTTGCACCAATGTATGTCATTGAGGGGAGGGGGAGGTAGTGCGGTCCAGATGACACACTCGGCTGCCTTCGCCACCCGCTGCTGGTCCCTTCTGTCTTCTGCTGTGCAGCTGCCAAACCACACAGTGCAGCAGTAGGTTAGGAGGCTCTTGATGGCGGCACGGTAGAAGTTAATCAGCAGTTGTGGCAGGAGGTGGGCCTGTTTCAGCTTCCTGAGGAAGTGAAGCCTCTGCTGGGCCTTCTTCTCCTGGTGAGCGATGCTAATGGACCAGGTGATGTGTAATCAGTCCTACAATGGTGGTGTCATCAGCACATTTGGCGATGATGTTGGCGGAATAACTATAATATATGCATATAAACATGAAGAACAGCTTAGTGACAGAGTATTTAACTCTAATAACATTGTGAATGACTGCACCAGGAATGTTTGCATTTATTATTCCTTGCAACAAGGTAGCTGGCATCAATCCAGCTATGCTTCTGTGAAGTCCAGTCTGAATGCAAATTCTGGCTTAAAAAATAACAGTGTTGATGTCACTGGAATTGCTGTAGCACACAAGATATGCTGAGGTAACAACAAGACATAATGTGACATTTCACAGAAACAAAACATGCAGGAAGAGCAGTCTGACCTTTTGAAGTTCAAATGTATGAATCAAACTGATACCTGCACACGCACGCACATGCACACACACATACATACACGCAGACTGCCTTTGTGTCACACAAGTGACACTTCAAGAGAGCTACATGATTCATGGTCATTATTCTCATCCTACAAGGAAACAACATATTTTTTACTGGATTTTCCGAGCATTTTAGATATTTATTATTAGTCTCAGTCAGGTTTCTTTTGTGCAGGAGCACAAACCGAGGACAGCCAAAGGTAAGAGTAATCCAGATTTCTAATTAATGGGCTGAAATATTCACCAGTATAGTCTTTTCAAGGCAGCAGCCAAGTAGCACACAGCCTTGGAACCACCAACACTAAACGTTCTGTTCCTGAATATGCCCGGACATGAACTTGACCTGAGTTACCAAGCAACACAACCAATACACATTCTTTATTTCCTGTCTGGATGGCTGGTATCAACAGCAAATCAAGCTGAACTCAGATAAACATATAAATGTGCAAGTACCAGCAGATATATTTGTGTAAGGGTTCAAGTTTGAGAATGAATATCATCCAGACTGTGCGTTGAGGCATTCCTTTACAACTCTGAATGGATGTGGAATGCTGCCATTCTCATTAACAAGAGGACAGTCCTTGCCGTCTTTGTATTCAGAGTTTGGTCTAGGAACACTTTCCGAATGAGTGGTACTGAGACAATTGGTGTGCCACTCTAATCTCAACATTGCTGCTGAGTTTTGGATCTGGTTTGTAGCGGACAGTCTCCCCTTGTGGTGTGGCAAACTGCAGTGGCTCTAGTCTCTGTGGCACTTTAGGTTTGCCAAAATCTGAGGAAAAGGTCATTTATACTGCTGACACAGTGGGAGAACAACACTCAGGTGTCTGCAAAAGAAGCCTCTTGTGTCATACTGAAGCTATAAATCCATTTTGAATAAGTAGCTACTGGGCTGTGAAGCCATTTCAGCTACTGGTGAATTGTACATACCATTTCCCTTCTCACAGTTTCCCATCTGTGCAGGGGCATAGCTTATTCATTTTCCTTCTCTGTCTGGAATGAATGGGTCTCATTTCACAGTTTTGGCATACTGTATATATTGACTGCAGCAGCCTGTGTGTGTTGACAGGTTTGCTTGCACATATATGGATAAGGTTAGCTAAAACCAGCATAATCAGACAAGGCAACTTGACTTCTTAGCTTGTTTGAAGGCATTTCACTTCTCACCCAAGAGGCTTTCACAGTCCTGAGACTGATGCCAGAAACCTAGGTATTTAAACCCAGAGTGGATGGTTTTGAGTCACATGACCACACCCTGAAACTGGGGGGTGGTCATGTGACTAGGGGGCAAATGCCATCAGGTGTGAACAAGGTTGATACTTCCTGAGGAGAGCTCCCAAGACAGCACTGTAGGAGATAGATTGTATCTTAGACGATCTGCATTAGTCTGTGCAAGTTAAGAAGTCCAGTTTCATTTTTTTTTACACCTCCTCAAGAGGAAGATGACCTGAATGACTGAGAACCTTCATGGACGATGAGGAGGAGCAGGAGAAGAGGAATCAATGTCAATGGTCTATTCTCCCTAGAGAAACAAAAGGGCTGAAGTCAAGTAAAACATATGTTGTGCTAAAATTCTGCTTCCTAAAATGTAAACGTAAGTTCAGATTCATAATTACACATAAATCACCAAATTATATTTAAATTCTTATGATATAAGATGATTTCCTGCCATCATGAACACTGTTCAATGAGAAAATGACAGTTTAAAATGTTGCATGTTATTTCTCCTTCACACCTTCACACTTTTCTTGGACCCATGAGATCCGTTAATAATATACAGTTCAGAAGTTCGACATGGAATCGTATTGATGCTGTTGCCACGATTCTTCTTTTTTTTTTTTTTTTTTTTAGAGTGGGAGGAGCAATCCTGGCTTGTTCTTCCATTTTTTCATTTTCCTACTGCCCTTGCTTTCGAAGATCAAAAAGTATCACGTAGAATAAGAATTAAGTGAGAGTTGGAGCATCTTAGGATGAAATGACAAACAGTTATTAACTGCAGCTCATCTAGCATCAGGAGCAGGACCCAACTCAACCACGTCACTCCCGGCTAGAGAGGCCGCAACAGGGCAGGATACTAGGCAATTACCTAGGGAAGCTGAGAGCTGGAAGGGGCCCCACGACAGGGCTGACATTAGCCCTTATCAATGACCAAAATGATTGAACTGCTTTAGACACTGCAACATCGATGCGTCAGGAAACCCCTGCATAGGGGCCCTACTAGCTGTTAATGGCTAGTGGCTGTTAAGGGACCTTGAGACACAGCTGATATTGATCCATATCAATGACACAGCCTAAAACCTCTATAGATATTGTATCATCTGGCATAATTTAAAAAAAAAAAAAGTTGTGATGCCACTTTTCCCTGCTAGTCTGACCAAGCACAAGACAATTTCACTTCACGTTAACATCTTATTTAATCAGTAATTAATAGTAGACTAACCAGTAACTAATTTGTATTTAGAATTGGGAGATATTATTAGTCCACACAGATCTTAATGTTGAGTATGTAATGTACAATTTTTGCATGAACACAAAGCAAGCTGACCTAATACAATGTGCGTCTTTTATTTTTACCTCAAGGTGCTTTGTTGAAATTCTTTGGACCACCCCAAGAACAAAAGCTTACCTCTACAGATGAAGGTAGGAAGATGTTTTTTGAAAATAAATAAAGATTACAATGATTTTCTCTCTAATTTAAATCTATCGTGAGATTATCTAATGCAGTAATGCAAATAACTGCACATTTCAGTTGTGTTTCCTATGTTATACAATATATTGTATGGAAACTTTTCTCGCATGATTTTGCACCTCTGTAATTTCAATTAAAAAATTTCTGTATTGAATGATCTTTTTTGGTTTTTGGTGTAATTTAATACCCACCTAACCCTCCCTGTTGCTTTCATGTTGCACCCGATTTCCATGCATGCAGCCTCAGTCTGGTCAAATTTGTGAGCTAATGAGATCCTAGTTTGTTCTTTTCCACAGGTCTGCATTGCTTACTCTGTCTCTCCACCAGATGCTTAGTATTCTCCTGAGGCAATTATTAATGAATGTTTGCAGCCTGTTTGTAGTATGTTTTGTTGTTCTCCGTGTCTCTGATCGATACAGCATTACCTGCTTCACGTTGGAGTTAAAGACACAGATTTTGGTGCTGATTGAGCAGTCCTTCTAAAATACGAATACTCAACCTTCTCTGACACCTACATAAAATACTACTTATATATGAAAAAAAATGCCTGCATGAACCCCTTTTTTAATTATTTTTTTTAATGTATTTCTTTCAGCCTTTTTTTAACTTGTGAATTTCTCTGGTGAGAATTGACAAAGTAGGTCATTCAATAGAACACAAAAAACACAGAGAGAGAAACATGGATGAAAGCTAATTTCAATATAAAAGGTGAGGTGATTTATGTTTGCACCCCGCCTTGTTCCATAAAAGCTAAAGTGCTTAGCCCTCAGCTTGCAACATGTGTCAGCCTCCATTAGGTGGACCAGTGAATAATAGTCTCAGCTAGGGCCGTATATATATACATGGGGCGTATATATATACATATATATATATATACATGGTGGCGACACAATGGTGCAGGGGTTACAGCAAGAAGGTCACAGGTTCAAGATCTCCTTGGTCCTGGGTCTGGGACCTTTCTGTGTGGAGTTTGCATGTTCTCCCCGTGTCTGCGTGGGTTTTCAACGGGTACTCCGGCTTCCTCCCACAGTCCAAAAACATACTGAGGTTAATTGGAGACTCTAAATTGCCCGTAGGTGTGAGTGTGTGAGTGAATGGTGTGTGTGCCCCACGATTGGCTGGCGACCATCTGGGGTGTATCCCTGCCTCTCGCCGTAATGGATAGGCTCCAGCAGACTCCTGCGACCCCAATGAGGAAAAAGCAGGTATAGAAAATGACTGACTGACTATATACTGTATATATGTTAATGCCATGTTTAGTCACATTATTTACTAATTATGTCCAGCCAAATCATAGCCTATTATTGATAATTCTTACTGTGACTAAATATGATCTTAAAATATTGATATTCATTGTATGTCATTTCAGATTTTAGCCTAGGCTACATTTACAGCAGGTTACAGGTTAGCATTTCTGTTGTCTATCTGTAGGCTACTTCACTACTTTTCTCATTCTCTTATTATATTACACTTTTCACCATTCCTCCTCTTTACTTGGTCATCCTCTGCCTTTCTTGTTAGGAGAAATGCTAACTTTGATTGATACAGCCTCTTAAATTGCATCCTCTGATTCATTTAAATGGGTCGTTCTGAAATCAGACCTGCAGTCGTCAGTAATGTCGCGACAGTCACTTTTAATGAGTCAAACATATGAGCAACTCTGTCACATGAGACCGCATTGATGTCATGATAATTAGGTGAGCTTTATGTATTTGTTTTTTTTCTACTTTGTGTTAATATTTTTACTTGCAAAAACTTAGCCTAATTAAATGAAACAAAATTTAAGGAAAAAAAAAAATACTGAGGTCATGACCTCGGTATCCTCAATGGTGGAGCAGGTGGTGCTTACTTGAGACTCTGAGGGGAGGGCGGGCAATAGTGTCTGTCAATGTACACGTGTCTGACAGAGAGAGTGACAGAGAGGAAAAAAAGAGGGGGGTGGGAGTGGGGGGGTACTGGTCTGTCCGCCATCTGGAGCCCCGGGATAATCCCAGGTGAGGCGGAAACTTAAATGTGCTGTTTTGTATCAGCCCACTGACCGGCTTCACTCCTGGAGCCAAACGCTTTTCAGAGAAGGCCGCATGGTTCCTTGCTTTGCCTCGAATGATGACGCACACCAATCTCCACAGTGTGAAATGACCCATTACAAGGTGTGCAGCAGCCCCCCCCCCCCCTTCTATGGACCGACCTAAAATGAGATCAGCAGGTCAAGTCAAGTTTATTTATAGGATGGAAACTTTGACGGAAATGAAGGTACACCATAGTGTGTCTGAAAGCACCAAACGAGGGGAAATGGAACCTACCGCTGAGAGTCAATGCAAGACTTGTGCCACACTGTATAAAATGAATAGGTTCCAGATTTAAATCTTGTTGCGATGTCATTATTTTGTCCTCAGATGAACTGGAAAAAAAGTACAGAGACACGCTCTGAAAGTACGACGAAGTGAACTCGCCACGTTTGTTTCCTTTGTGTTGTCTGGCGGAGGACATTTCCCCTGCTACAGTACACTTGTGTGATTGAAAGGAAGTCGGGTCGCTATTAACATACTGTAGGTCGGCACCTTCAGATAAGCAGAGCTAATTGTATAAATAATGCATTGGGCCACCTTATAATCAAGCTAAAGATGAGACAGAGTCATGTCATTGCTGCAAAAATAATGTATATCGCCGCAGACGAGACACACTCATACAATATGCAATTAACCTTGATTACATAAACTATTTGATAGATCTGTAACAAATTTAGCTTTTCAATCACACAAGTCATACTTTGCCAGCATCATTAATTCCTTCTCTCATAAAACATCTGATAGCAGATGTTCTGATGTCTAACATTCATATACGGTAATTACATAGTTCAAAGCTGGTTTATGGGCTGTTCTAAGCTACTCTACACTATTTTACAAAAGGCCAAAAAGCTAATTGTTGTATGCACAAACTGTTTGTGATGCCAATTTTTTTTTAAAAAAAGGTGGACTTCTTCTTTAGAATGAGCTGACCCTTCTAGGCAGCAATATGTTCTGTTTTATCTAGCATGACAAAGTAGTCTGTGAACTGAAGCAGTCAACTGGTCCTTCCTTCACCCCATTGCACTACTGTACATACCATTGATTATATCATATTACAATCACCGATCACAATTGCATTTGTAAATACTAAAACAAATTTAGTTAAGATATGTTTTCTAACCCTCGGGAATAGGCAGATAACACAACTACCTTCTATTTATAGATATGATTCTACTGATTGAGGGGTATACTGACAAAAAAGGCCCAAACACCCACACCAAAAATATTAAACCAATATTGTCATGGTTATTGAAGCCTAACATGGTAACCAATAGATTGGCTGATAGATAATTGTTTTAGTGTATTTTATAGCTGATTTAAGACACGGGTCAAAACCGATTAAGATGGCGGCAGCAAACGACGACAAGAGGAAGGATAAATCACTACTGAAGCAATTCTGGTGAGACGCTATCTGCATTTCATTGCTTTGTACTTGTGACGTGCAATGACAATAAAGTTTTATCTAATCTAATCCAATCTAATCTAATCAGAATCATAACTATACCTTTAACAGGCAAACATCATGATGTGTGCCTTATGGCATAATTAAAACAGGATCAAAACTTAAGTTGTCTCTTGCCGTCGACCAACATGAATCTTTTCTTTTATTACCCAGAAATAGGGGCCCATAATTTAGATGATATTTGTGTCATAAACATCCTCGGTTAATTTCTGTGTTTGTTTCCGCACACACACACACACACACACACACACACACACACACACACACACACACACACACACACAATACCGTTCTTGCAAAAATTAGGAAAACAAATACAGGGTTCTGTTCCACAGCTCTGAACACACAAGGCAGCTGCAGCCAGAACTGACATTGAAATAACTAAGGCAAACATCAAACACCTCAGCCAAAGACTGTAAACCTCTCTGCCCACACTGCTGCCTCACTAACCCCTTGTATTATGGAGCCGGCTCTTCAGCCTTAACAGCTTTTTTTCTTTCCTTTTTTTTTGTACAAAAAAAAGGCTGCAGATTCTGCTTCCAACCAAAGATCCCTTATATCTATACATCGCCTTGTCCCATCACATCACGACCCACCTCACCTCTCCAGACCTCTGATTGTCCTCTGCAAGACAATCTTTCTGAGCTCAGGCGCTTGTCAACCTTAATCCTTTACAGCGCTCTAAACTGAATCATCGCTATCAACAGTGCCAAACACATAAGTTACCTGGCACATGTGGAAAGGGCAGCTGTACACCCAGTGTCTGCATGCTCCTGCTCTGTTTTTAATTCTGAGCCCATTCCATGCGGCCGCTGTAAAAAATGTCTCGGTCAAAACCTCCTGGCTGCACCTGTCTGACCTGATCATAATAAAGCATGGGCGAAACAAAAGGCAGCATCCTGGAAGCTGTGATTCATTTCACACCTGGCTTTCATGCGATGAAATCACACGTCACGCTCAAGTAGCTGGAGTTTTTTTTTTTTTTTTGCTTTTCTTTCCTTAAGATTTTGCAGCAGCTGACTCAAGCCCAGTTAACAGCATTTCACCCATCTTTGCATCACTGCTGCAGAGGGGGCCGTGTGTGGAAAGCTACATATTTAGGCTTTGATATGCAAACTTGGTTATTTATAATGAATGCTTATTTTGCTTTGAGCCTCTCCACAATTTTTCTTTTTTTATGTATGTATGTGTGAATTTGTATGAATATATTTGCATATAATATGGTACCTTATAAATTGCTGTTTTTTTTATAATAAATAATACATTTAAAAAAAATAAGATGGAGTAAATAAAACCATTTTTCCTAATAACTTCTCCAGGAACTTATCATTATATCGAAAAAGCTCTGACCTTTTTGTAATGAAAAAGTGCTATTTTTTCTTCTTTTGTCTCAACTCTTGCTGTTTTTTTTCATGCAATAAAATGTATAAAAATAAGAAGCAATAAATAAAACCATTTTTCCTCAGAACATTATATTGAACGGGCTGTGACCTTTTTTATGAAAAGGGGGGATTTTTTTTCTCTTTTCTCTTCGGTCTCGACTCAATAATATTTGAACACTGGGTATGACTAAAAGTCTGTTAAAGCTGATATTTTTTACAGTGTGTCTCACACGCTGACGCCCCCCTCCCCCTCCTCGCTACCCCCCCCCTCCTTCACTTTGCTCAGCTTCAGCTCTCCGTGATTGGTTCGCCCTTCACGTCCGTCAAAGGCGCGTGGGCGGGACTCAAACAATCCACTCGTGTTCCCTGTGCTGTGGACTGTGCGCCACAGCAGACGAGCGGTGCAGACAGTAGTAGGCTACCACAGCGGCAGCGTTTACTCTGAAAACCGGAGGAGGACGGCTGCTCTTCGCACCCTGAGGTTTTTCTTTTTTTTTTTTTAAAGAGTCCCGCAAACTGCGCCTGCACCTTCCTGCCTGGGCGCATCCCCGCAAATATTAAGAATACTGCTTTTTTAATTTTGTGTTTTTTGGGGGGGAGAGCGACAACATTTCCTTATTTTTAAAGGAAAAAAAGAAAAATTAAGCAAGACAGTCTACGGGTCGTGAAGTCGCTTGATTTTTTTCCCCTCAGGGACGCACAAAAGACGCACTCCCAAGTCCACCTGGATAGCTGATTAAAAAAAACAAAAAGAAAGAAAAAAGCCAGCCGTCCGGTCCGGTTCCAAGTCCAACGGGGGAGAGACGTGGAGGAGAAATTAGCGCGGAAGACAAAAAACAGCAAGACAGAAAGAAGACAGGATGAATTTCAAGAGTCATTTGATTTTCACCCTCTGCACTATTCATGGGATTCTTCTTAAAGGTGAGCCTGGGACGAGTGGTGCGTGCGTATCGCGCGTGTGTGTGTATGTGCGTGCGTGTGTGTACGCGCGCACGTTACAGGCCAGCGGCGCGGTCACACGCGGGTCTTGGCAGAAGGATGCGCATCTCTGTCACTGCCCCCCTCATTCTTCGCGCGAGTGTGTGCGCGCGTGCGGTTGAATGTACGCGTGTAAGAGCTTGCCCCTGGAACATGCGGGACGTTCTCGGGATTTGAATGTGGAGGAATGAGGCTGGAGAAAAAAAAAACCTTATTTCCATTAACCGTAAACCCTGCGCAGGACTCGACCCGAACACGCCTGCGAAAGCCTCGATCTCGTGTCGTGGCTTGAGCGTGAGTGGCAATGAAGAAGGGGAGAGAGAGAAAGTGGGAGGGAGAGAGAGAGAGAAAGAGAGAGAACCCGCTAGGAAGACACACCTCGCTGTGAAATAACCAGCCCCGCGGTTGTTTTTGACTTGCAGCACTTGGATGAGTCACAGAGCCACCGGCAGCTGTTTTTACGCACCCGAGCTGTTTGATGCCGCCGCTGATTAAGGCAGTATAGAAGCCGGCGGGCGACGCAGCGCGTTTCGGATCCGTGCGTAATGTTGCCTGTTTGTGAATGCGACTTATGTGTTTGGTCTGGCACAGGTGTGGCCGCCTGTGGTTGACGCAGAACCGTCAGATGTGTTGTTGGCACAGGTGTGCTGACCCGACTGGACTGGCAGCCTCCTCCTGTTCAGTTCTCTAAAAAAAAAAATAATAAGTCGATTTTGTTCAATTTTCGGATATTTGCCACCACGTGCCAGCTGATTAATGAGAAGGACCAGCTGCTCACCCCTGAGTTTACAGGATGGGAATCAATTTGAAGGTTTTGTGGTAGTTAATGTGATAAACAGGCTCATTGGTGTTTAGATTACAGAAGGGTTCTGTCAACATGGGAGTCAGGTGACATTGGAGGCCAAGGTCACAGTGGATTATGCCTGTTTTCATAAGCACGCATGGTAGTGGACATCCATCACAGTACAATAACTAAACAAAGTGCAAATTAAAAAAAAGAACATTACAGGTCCAACTGAGATAAACCTATGCATATATTGATGAATATAGCCCATAAGTGACATCATATTACTGTGGTTAAAACTGGTATTTATGAATATTTGGTATTCATATTAAGGGTGGGGATTTGTAAACCTGGAGTTTGATTATCAAGCTGAAAAATGGTTTTAAAAATGCATCAAAATCATTAATTATGCTTTTGCTATGATTCCACTTTGAACAAATTTACTACGAAGTCCCAGTTGGATTTTATGGGTTAATCCCTCAGCGTGTAGAAAAACAAACAAACAAAAAAAAAATGCTGTTCGGTATTGGATGTCATTCAGGTCTAAAGGCCTTCAAGGAAATATCACAATATTTATGTGAGAAAGTGGAGAGGGAACACTTTGCCTTGAGTTTTCTCGCCTGGTAAATCCAGGCTGTGCTTCACGGTGGCGGCAGGCTGACGGATTCACTCTGACACAAATGTCAGGGAAAGAACCAGGGCCACATATGGCAAACGGAGCTTTGCTTTGGTGACACAAAGTACACTTCATACCCTCCTCTTCAAATGATATCAAGATGTATTTAAGGCCCCGAATACCACATTCATTAACATGAAAGACGAAATTGGAGTCATCTTGACTTCAGCCACTGTTTTTTTTTCCCCACACGAATAAATGAGAAATCCCAAATGAGAGATCATTTGTGCTTGATTCCCTTGATCATTTGTTGTTGTTGTCTCTTTGAAGAGTGTGTGTGTCTGTGAGCATATGAGCGAACAACAGCAGTCCTCCCTTAATAGCCAGACGTGATTAAGGCCATTCTTGTCTTAATGAATTAGTATGTAATGAGGTATCTTAGGATATCTGCTGTATCTGACAGCTTGCACTGCAGCATTTATTGACATTCCAGAGCCTTTCTTTTCCTCTTTATTCTCCTAAGGGCGGCGCACTCATTATGAGTGTACGTGTGTGTGTGCGCGCTTCTGTCTGTGTTTGCATATAAATGTGTGTCCTTGTTTGTATAGCTTATATTAAAAGAGGCCTAAGCAAAGACATAAGCGCACTGGTAACAGGGGAGCGCACGTCAGGCTCATTTCATGTAAGGCTGCACCACACGTACACACACGCACATACCAGTGTCCTTCTCTCCCTTCTTTTCACTCTTCTAACCTCGAAGAGGATAATGCTAGACTGCCTGATTCGAACAGTCATCTCCTGGTGTAAGACCTATTATTGTATAGGTTCCTCACAGCAGGCGGGTCACCCTCCTCCTGGATGGAGTCTACCTCGCCGCACGCTCCGTAAATGACAGCTGTTTCAGCTGGTGTGGCCCGGTGCCGGCTGGGCGTCGACGTAGAAAGACAAACGTGTCATGGTAACTCCATTTCCGTCTGTGGATAATTATTGATCATTTTTTTTATTAAAGACTGGGAGGACAGGATCGATCCGGGATTCCCTTGGCGTTGCTGTCACATGTCGATTGTCGCAGGCGCACCTCTTAAAGGCTGTTTGGGATATGATATTCATGCAGGTTTATTCGTTACAAGCTTTTATGGCAGAATTAGATGTTCCATCGAGTCGTCGTCTCATTGTTTTACCGATAACTAGGGCTGAACGATTTGGGAAAACAATCTAATTGTGATTTTGTTTTTCCTCAGATATTGCAATTGCGATTTAATGTGATTTTTTTTTTTATTTTATCCTCTATTTTATCATTTTTTTCTCATTGAAATATAATGAATGATTTAAATATGGCACACACAAATACAATATCGGATACATTTTTCTTTCTCATAATGTTCTTTCCCAACTTTTTCCCCAGACTTCTTCAATTTGTTAGAATTAAATTAAAAAATGTATGACTTCAAATAAATGACATTTTTTATTTAACTGCTCATTACAGAAACTTCGGTCAGCGATGTCTCTCTTGAGTTATTTGGCTTGTCTGAAGCATTTTTGCATTTCGGCCATACGGCTGTCATATAGCACCATACAGCTGTCATATGTGATATTTAAGTGCTGGGACAAGTTTTGTAGAGAGCACTACTTGGTCTGAAGTAGCAACAGTCACACACCATGCTCTGCACAAAACCTGTGCAGCATCTTTTCTTTAAACTAAAGTAGTTCCACGCCACCGATGTGCTGCTCCTCTTCAAGACTAAAATTTCGACTGTGTCAGTTTCTGACTGTTCGGTCGAGCCAGACGTGGTTGCCTGACAAATTAAAGGGCAGCATGAAAAGTGATCACGTTGTAATCATGCATGTTGCGCTTAGAAAATCCCATATTATCATGTCGCGATATTATTGCAAATGTAATTAATCGGCCAGCCCTACCGATGTGTCTATCGCCACCCGGGCCTTATCGAGAGATCCCAGAGACGCCAGAGTCCCCCTGTCGCTGACCGGACACCGCAAGGTGTGAACGTGAAGCACCATGATCGGAGCTTGTTGTTTACCAACAGCCCGAGTTAACATATTATCCGGCATGTCTCGTGTGCTCATTCCCGGAGCCAGAGAGAACAGCCTGTTATGCAAATGGGCCTCTTACGTAAGAGCTCGGTGCTGAGCGCCGTGCGAGGGGAGATGGAAGCAGAGGGTGACAAAGAGATAGAGGGAGATGTTCCAGAACAGAGGCGTTGATGTCTGTGCAATGTGGGAGGAGAGGTGTGGAGGAGGAATGCTCAATCTCCTCGGCTAAAGGGTGGCGTGATATGTGCAGGGGTTGTTGTTTTTTTGCAAGGCAGCCTGTTTATCTCCTCTGCTTCCTGCCTCGTAGTCCGGCTGTTTTTGAACTCTGATCTCGCTAGCCTACACCCCCCCCCACCCCCCCACCCTCGCCGAGGGATGTGTTTATCCCCGTGGTGAGTCTTAAGCCACTGATCGCCGGCCCCTCCGTCCTGATGCACTCCTGTCCGTTCCTCCCTCGCCTCGTCCTCCCGTCCTGGCGTGGAGCTTTGTACCACAGCAGCGTGGGAAAGTGTGTGTTTGCTGAGCCGCTGATTACACGGGAGAAACTCGGATGTTCTCCCCTTCCCCTCGTCCGCGCGCGCACATTCTCCCCGTTTCTGTGTGTTTTTCACAAGCGCGTCCATTTCTTTTCATGGCTTTGACAGGTAAAAACACGGTTCTCTCCACCGTCTACCCATGCTCTAAAGCTTCAATGCTGAGAATCATCTGTAGAGCAGCACCGGCTCAATGTGCACCCAGACACACACACACACATACACACACGCAGCTCCACTGTGGATTCTTTGCTGCTCTGCCAAGGGATTTGCCACGATCAAAGCCAGTCTTTTGTTAGTCCAGGTGTTAAAAAAAAGTTAAAGCAGAAAGGAGCAGGAGGCTGAAGGGGAACGTGGTAGGATTCGTGGCTTACAAGCTCACTGTGGCAGAGCAGAAATACAGTTTGTCTCTCCACATGTGCTCCAGAAACACTTAGTGATCCCACTGCCCGCTCCAAACTATTTGTCATACCAGTTAATTATTGCATTTGAGGCACCGTCTGCTTGGGAATGCAGAGCCGTAACGAGGGACGGAGCCTTTTTTTGTGTCGAGACACAAGGATGAAGTGAGGAAGGGAGATGCAGGAGGCTAATCATTCTTAAAGCTGTAGAGTGGAACTTTTAAATATAAATCGATATCTGTAACACTGAGACACTTGCTAAATAAGTTCCAAAAAAGTTCTTTAAAGTGGTTCACCCTCAGATGTCTCTGCGTTTCTCAGTAGGTTTTTACTTTTTGCGTCTGTGGTGACACTCCCTGCAGGATGGATGAATATGCCAGACCTCCACAGGCTAACATGGATTGTGGCTAAAATAATGTAATCTCCTGGCTCTTCTGGATTCTCTAAGCATTATCAGGCTTAATGGCTCAAATTTTGCTAGTGAAACACGTCATTTGGTGGGGGGGTTGTGTGACAGCAGCTTATTATCCACTGTTACAGTTGCAAATGGATGCAAGATGGAGCTGTTTTTCAATATAAAACACTGCACCCCCACCCCAGAGCACGGTACAGCTGTAGTTACAACCATAGAGCTACATGAGAATGGCTAGACGGCCATCTTACCACAGTCAAATAGTCTGACCTGATGAATTGAACATAAGGGAAGGTGAGTGATCTGAACAAACTAAAGTACTCTGATCTCATTGAAAACTTCTAGCTTGCTGCATCCCAATGCAATTCTGATGTTAGGTGGAGGCTTAATTCTACATTACAGGACAAGACAGGAGCTAAGCTAAAGCTAATTTCAATAGGTGGACCTTCCACACAGCAGATAGAGGTCTGTGAGACCTCCCTACTGATGACGGTTAGAGTTCATTTTTGGATGTTTTAAACTTGAAATGATGGTGAAATGTTGCACCTTTAATGCACATGCAGTCCCAGAGATTCAAAGGTGGCAAAACACTCAATCAAAGCATGATGGAGGAGTTAAAAGGTTTTAATATCCTGTGATGTGTAGAGCCACGAGCTCAGTTCCCAAAACCAGCCAGTGGAAATCTCCTAGTATTTTATGAGCTTGCAAGATTGAGGGATGTTGCGCCCACACAGAATGATGCGGCAAATGTCAGCCGGATCTGGTGTCCTTGTTTCACTGTTCCATTACAGTAACATTTGATATTGCAAGTGAAAACTTCGCCAAAGAAGTATTTCCCTCAAAACATAAAAACCAGAGGGAACTGATTTGTCATAAGCTAGTAAAACAGCACCGTAAGCTTCCTCTCTCCTAGTCACAATCTCAGAAAGCATCTGACAAACCTGATCTGAATGTTTAAACTACTGTATCTGTCAGCTCCCGAGGTTTCATAAATAACCTCTAGACTTCCACGGTATGGAAAGTCTCTTCACCTGAGCTCTTAAACAGTCATTTGGTTTACTGAAGTATAGTATATAAGCCTTTACTGTCCCCAGCAAATAATACTACTGAAAATAGAGTCTAGAATGAGAGGGAGTGTGATATCAGTAACGCACCATCAGAGGTGGTTATGTTAATCGCTGCACATTCCAACCATACAAATGAAGAAACACCTATAATTAAGTTGTCGGCATGAATTCAAGAATATGTCACATTTATAAGCTATCAGTTTAAATCTAGCAAATAGCATATTATTTTAGCCAAAGTGTAAGGCGTTATGTATTAGAAAACAGTGGTGGAAAGTAACCACATTTACTCATATACTCTACTTGAGTACAATGTTGAGGTATTTAATGCTAAATTATATAGTATTTCCACATAAAATTCCATTTCAAAGGAATGCATTGTCCTTTCTATTAGATGATTATTTGGCTACTTTAGTTATTTTCCAGATGTACATTTTAAGCATTTTACATACATTTAGGTTATATGATCTATGCTCTTATGAATTATTATGAGTATCTCAAATTGGCTCCAACTAAAACATAAATATTATGGGTCCATGTTGCTGTCATAGCTCAACTTTCAGTCTTTAATAACTCTCATTCAGACATTCAGATTATTTTTACCAGAAGCCTGATTATCTGCAGATGTCTTCTCCTCCTCCGCAAAGCAAATAGAACGGTGATTAAAAGTAAAGCACTGAATAAAGCAGCTTCATGTTAACAATATGTGTTTGCTTAAGGCAGTCTACCAATGCTAACTGAACTAGTGCAGGTTGTTATAACTAAAGATCCAGATGTCCATGACTGAAATCCTTCATCCAGTTAAAGATATAAAAAAAAACAACAACCAAAATGTATTGAACTCAACTCATGATAGTTTTGAATCAACATCTACAACACTGCGCACATGCAAAGGAATATTTATAGGCAGCCATATTGTGACATTTGCTATAATGGAGGTATCCAACTCAACATTAACAAAAATTACATATCATAGCTTTAAGTGGATTTTGCTGATAATATGGATATTTCTGGATATTTACTATGATGGCGAGGCTGGGAGCTAATGGTTACAAAAAAACAAAACAAAAAAGATGTCAACCGTGTTTCTAATCTGCAAATGAACATTCTTTGTTGAGAATCAATGCGGAATAATAGATTTTCAATTTGGCGTCGGGGCTCTGTTTCATATCTCTTAAGTGAAGTGTAATTTAAAGCCTGTGGAGAGAAGGGAGAGATCAAATGCAGCCTCCCATGGAGAACAGTGAGCCCACAGGTGGATGCCGCCGCAGTGGCGGTGGTGGCGGCAGCAGACAGTGAAATAGTCCTCCCAGTAGGTGGAAGAAGTATACAAGCTTGTTGAACATATCTGCTTATGGAGCATTTCTTTAAAGATGACATGTTGCTATTTGTGTAAACATGTTAGAATAATTACAATAGGAACTAATGTGCATTTATTGTTAAGAATACCTTGACATATACTCATGAACAACATAACACCCTTACAACACATTTTATCTGTTTTGCAATATGAGCCATAACACTTACCAGATATGACTCATCATAATCATGTTGTGTCTTGATTGACAAGCGAACTTCTTGGAGGTTTGGCTCCTTTTGTTTGATTCAGACTCAAGCTATTAGATATAATCTGCCCACGCAAATTAAACACGAGCAGCATTCGGGGGGGAAAGACACGGGCTGTGTGCTGTGAGTCTGTGTGTATATACGCATGCATATGTGATGTCTGAATTAGCGTTGAATTCCAAAGGATTAGCGAGTGGCTAATCTAAAGCTCCAGTCTTTGACAAGCCATGTGTCACTAATCTCAAACACTCTGGAATAAAGAGACACAAACACAATCACCTTTTTGGATTAAAAGTCTCTATGCAGAGGTTGTAATCTTTCACTCAAACCAGGAAAAGATTAAAGAAGGTTCAAAAAAGAGAAATTACGGACTAGCTCTTTTTTCCCCTGCCTGTCTCCTCCTCCTTTGTGAGACGCACATACTGTAAAGCGTACAAACAAGGAAACAAATGAAGTGGGTCAATTTTGAGTTTCATTGAACCCAACATGCTCTACAGGTTCCTGCATCACCCTCCCTCTTAACCACTCTTAGATAATGTTCTTTTTATGTTATGTGGCCTTTCATCTGACAGCTTCTTTTCATACAACTCCCCGAAGGCCATAGTCTAGAGACTCTGTAGTACATGTTGCAGTAATCATTTTCTTCAGCGGCG
This sequence comes from Lepturacanthus savala, assembly GCA_030544235.1. Classification (NCBI taxonomy): domain Eukaryota; kingdom Metazoa; phylum Chordata; class Actinopteri; order Scombriformes; family Trichiuridae; genus Lepturacanthus; species Lepturacanthus savala. The sequence goes on along the minus strand of CM060479.1, from coordinate 23,289,499 downwards.
ATAGAGATATGGACAGCCACGACTCGTCCTGCTCCCTCCGCTCTCTCCCGCCCCGGCTCTGATATTGTTTAGGGACTCTTGTCTGTTCTCGACAGAAAATGAATTCAGCCGGAGCAAAGTAGGCCTGCATTGTGTACGCAAATACACAAGCACGCCTGTGCACACACGGGCCCGCCAGTGTAAAGACACACCAGTGAGAAAACAGCAAACGAATCTCCTGTTCTCAGGGACTACATTTGCTCAGATAATAACATGGACTGTGGTTGAAGGAAGTGGCAAAATCGAGGCATTTTACTTTTTTTTGACTGCATTGCTACGTTTTTTATGACCCAGATCTAGAGGTAACTTCTCCCTCTGTTCACATACATGCATGTATTTTTCAGTCCAAATAGGGCAAGCAGCAGATTTGGGGGGCCTATAGTATACATGCTATACATAGTACTAGTATATTTACAATAGGTACTTCATAAACAGGAAATGAACCCATGTCCACAGAGACTGCCAGCTCCAGCAGCTCCATAAAATAATCATTTCTATATCTGCTCTCATTTCTGTACTTTTAGTTTTAATTCTGCATCATAATACAGTGTTATCTGTATCTGAACAGCTCATTTCATGCTTCATTTTAATGTTATGGGTCTTTACTGTAACACCATTCAAAATGCTGATTTAGTGCTTAATTGCTTAACTTGTACTTGTACAATAACAACGGGGAGTTATGGCATGGTGCTAATTGAAAAGCAGGATTTTGTGGCATCCGCAAATCCACATCTATGCGCTCATTTTAGCGTTGTGGTCTCAAAGGAAGCCTAGAAGTAGCTAAAGCTAATTGAAATATAATTCCCCAAAGACACATGTTCATGTTAATTGACTTTATGTGTGTTTGCGTGTGATTGTGTGTGCATAGATGTTTTTTTGTATTCATATAATCGCCAGAAGTCACTTTCTCGTCCTATGTCTAATCATCAGCTTAAGCCACCCCCTCCATCTTAATTTCGGTCTTAGAAAGTTATTACACACTTCACCATTGCTAAACACATCTATCGCAGTAAAAAAAGCATGTAGATATAAATCCACTGATTGGCGAGCGCATGTGTGTGCGCATGATTGTGTGTGCGTGTGTTAGCGTGTGAAACCAAAGAGAACACGCATATTTAAATGCTACAATCAAGTGATTACTTCTGAGAAGTACAGGTGTGAAATTTCATCCAACTGAAAAGGTTTCACTCTGTAAACATCCTCCTGTTAACTAACACACACCCACACGCACAGACTATAACCATTGACCCTAACACCAGCAAGGATTTGGCAGGCGCTTTCGTATATTTTTCTTGTCGTCAACAAATCTCATGTGTAGAGCCGATCCAACAATTAAATCATCCCACTTCAAATATTGTGTTTTCACAGCCTGATTTATCGTATTACTCTGTCCTGCAGCCACATTTTAAAAAAACACCTCAATGAGCCACACTGCTGCGCTGAGTGAGACATCCCTTCTCCCCTAGGACAATGGCTACCGTAGTTTGTTTAGAAACGGCCCCAAAGCGTAACAACGGTGAAAAGATTGTAAGTCTCAGGAGAGAGGCTCCTGGTACAGATAGATGCCACTGCACATGGAAGCTCCATTAAAAAAAGGGGAACCTCCTTCTGGTGTACAGGCTTCTCTCCTGAGGCTGAATATGTTATTGCTGTTATTCATCTTTGGTTTCTAACAAACTACACTAACTATTGCTTTTTTGGGGTGAAGGAACCTGTCATTCGGGGCAGTTCTGTGACTTATTGATGGAATTTTAACAGGTTCAGGGGCAACACTGCAGATCTAGATGATACATCAGGCTTTGAAATTGTGTTCCCATGGTCCTATGCTCCCCACTCTGTTATGTGGCCAGGGAAGATAGGACCCTTTTTCAGAAAAGGGGTCTTAGTGGCTAACCCTAACCCCCTAACTTTAACCGTAACCCCAATTTAAACCCTAAACCTAATCCCAACCTCAACTTCAAATCTAACCTTAACCCAAACTCCAATGCTAACCCCTAACTCTAGCCCTAACTTCAATCCTAACCTCTAACCCTAACCCAAACCCCAATCCTAATCCCTAACCCTAACCTCAATCCTAACCTTTGACCCTAGCCCTATTCCCAACCCAAATCTTAACCCCTAGTCCTAGCCCTAACCCCAACCCTTACACCTAACCCTTAATCCTCATCCATTTTCTGAAAACGGGTTTTATGTTCCCCAATCACAACAAAGCAGGAAGCAAAGGACCTGGGGAACATAGGAATGACCCCCACACATAGTATTTATTTTTTATTTTTTAGCAGGATTATATCATTGTTGGTTTGACCCTGCATGTGAGTAGTATAGAAAACCACCATCTGAATCATTTGAAACATGTTTATACTGTACAGAACAGTAAAATTGCTGATCTTTCATATGTTGGCCAGCTGCAGACACATCTGTGTTACACAACACATTTACATATTCATACATGTCTTCTCTTCAGTTGGACATGGTGCGTGCTTTATTTTTATACCTTTATGGAACCCAGGGAGTATTCCAAAACCCTACAAGGATTCTGAGTTGGGAGCCCGTTCGCCCTCTGGGTGGAGATTGCTCCAGGCCTGTTGTAGAGGGGAGGGAAGATGGAGTCAAGTGAGACAATTTATAACAGTTAAAAACCAAATGAACTGAGAACCCTTGGCTTGGGTGAGCGAGCGGCAGCATACATAATGCGCCTTAGGGATTTCTTCTTCACACACACATTGTGCTGGTGCTGCTGATGTGTGTGCGCACGTGTGTGCATGTGTGTGTATGTGTCCAAGCTAGCCAACACATAGCACAGAGAAACACACAGCCCCCTCCACCATCTGTCTCTGTTTGCCACATTTCAAATCCATTATATGCTACACAACATTATTCCCCCCATCCGAAGTGGCACACACCCCTAAGCTTACTTCCACGATGCTACCCAGTGGAACGGTGACAATTTGCTGCTGCACACACATCTTTGTTAGAGATTCTGTGGCATGTTTCCAGCTGGATTTAATACATATTTTCATGCTCCATTTGCATGTTTTGTAAGTTGGTGTTTAGCATTGATGGTTTGAGATTTTACAAGCCTGTTTGCATGTTTCCCGCTGCTTCATGTGGGAATTTTCTTGATTCTATGGTTTCAACTGGTCCCCATTGAACTGACGTTGGACTTTCATAATCCTGCTGCCTCCTCCAAAATGATTAATTTTTGCATTTTGGCAGACGGCTTTAACACATGCATACACACTGCATGAATATGGCTGAGGTTTGGCTCAGTGGTTTTATAGCTAACTCATCTCCAGTTCTAATCAAAAAGCTTCCCCAGCCCTGAACCTCCTGCTGAGGAAACAAAGAAGTTATTATGGTCTTAAATGGTCTTCAATTACGGGTAATTTCACCGCCTATCTTAAAGCTATTTGCTTTTTTCTCACTTTGCTCCGCTTGGGTAGAGCGAGTATTGTGCTTTGCAAAAGCGACGAGCAGACAAGTTAGACATACAGCAGATGCATTCTCCTGGAAAGCAGAATGGTCCTTTCTCTGCACTCCCTCTCTGTCTCCCCTCATCTCTTATCATTAGAAATGGGAAACACAGTTAACTCAATTCCTCCTTTATCTTCCTCATTAGTGTTTGTCTGACAGTGCACTCAATTACTCAGTCCATCACTCTCCTGCCCACAAGTCAAAAGGCTCCGTCTGGCTGAGGTTAGTCAAAATTCTCATGCAACTGGAATCCAGTAAGACTCATTAGTGAGTAGTGAGTGACACCAAAATTGTGCATTCATGTGCTTCACATAAACATTTTCTGTCCATGACCACTTGTGTGCTCCGAGTATTGAGCCTTGCCAGTTGGCAGCATGGTGCTGCATTTTTATGCCTACATAATTGTTTACACAGCTAGTCAGAGCCTCACTGGTATTTTCTGATTTTTAAATGTTACCGCCTGGGAAGCAAACTAGGTTTGATGGATTGGATTTCAGTTCTAACCTTGGCCATTTTCTTTGGCAGGAGGATTTCTTTTATTTTATTTGTATTTTCAAAAAACTGCTATTGCTGCTCAAAGCATATTATCAGGCCATTTCATATCCATATAAGAGAAGGAAAAAGACCTGAATCGCACCAAAAAGGAAAATAAACACAAAGGTTAACCAACTCCAATAATGAATCTTGAGTAAACAACTACACTGAAGTTACTGAATCAAGATGTTTATATAAAACCACTTCATGCAACACCATTTTTTATTTTTTTTTACATTTGTTAGAATTTACTTTTTTTCTCTAAAATTACTGGATGTGACTGTTCTGTTATATTGTCTTTCTGCATTTCTCTCACTGCTCTTACTGCTTATCTCCCTTTGCAAATATCATGCTATGGCTACATGCCCAGACTAGTTTGCCAACGTGCTAATGCTGCTGTATGTATATACAGTTCAAATGGACCAGCTAATGCTAATCTGTGCTAATCCTCCAAGAAGCACCCTCAGAGCTACATTACCATGATACTCTGCGGTTGAGATGGATCGCGGAGGAGAGGGCGGCAAGAAAATGGTGAATGGAGACATCAGCCTAGCAAATATTCGGTCATAACAGAGACACACACAGACGTGTGCAGAAGAATTAGACCTAAAATCTCCAGGCACAGTAATAATGAGACGGTGTTAACCACAATTGCAGTGAGCTGGTAAATGGCAGTGTGCTTTCCAGGACTGGAGAGGCTGATCCTAAGCTCTTGTCGTAATGCACTGGTCACCCTAATCCCGACCTTATTAAAAGTGAGCCTCTAACCAAAAAGTAGCCATATCTTTACACTGTAGTTAGTTCCTCAATGCAGCTGGTGCCATTGTGGCCTGTTTTAGAAGCGGTGACCTTCACTCTACTTAATCCCGGAGCTACCTTTTACCCCTTTAGGCATTATAGTCACAGGGCGGTGTGGCCACCACAGAGTCACATGGCCAGTTTCTTTTGAATTTGATTATTTGGATCATCGTAACTGAATTCCAAGAAACATGTTGTGTAAACAGGACGTAGTCCATAAATAGAGAGATTGTCGCTATCCATCACTTTCCCAGGGCAAGGTCATACCCTGCCATACAAAGGGCAATGCTCCATGTCATATTGCACATGACAGCAAAAAATGATTTGACCGTGATTATGAAATAGTAATAATAATAACCCTGTCAGCATTAAATTTACACTGTGTAAGCTACATGCTCAAATCCACATAGACAATATATAGGGATGGTAATATGTTTTTTCTTATCTGATATTTTGAATGGAAAGCTGTAGTTTTGATATGTTTTTCTGACATCAAGGCAAACTATCTTCATGTCCTTTTAATGTCCTACATGAAGCGGTTTAACTTGTGAGTTGAAAAATTATCATTGAAAGATAATCATTAAACTGATCAATCCCACTGCTTATTTTTGCACTTTTGGGTACTTTATTTCTGCAGAGTGACACCTCCGCATATAAGTCTGAACATCCCCATAGATAGAAAATGTGACATTTAAATCAGACAGTTTTCCACTTAAAATGCTGAAATCACTGACATTATGGTGCATTAATCCACGCTGCTGTGCACAGTGAGGGTGCTGTTTGAAAGAGAAATATGATCATATCGTACTGTTTAAAAAAAAAAAAAAGAATAAAGTGAGCAAAACCAGACACCACGTTGAAGGTACTTTTGAAGTAAAACAAAAAAAGGCAAATACTCCAGCAGGTGGTTGGATAGACAAAATACTTCATTAAATATACATTAAAAACACACAGGAGCAACCTATACGATCTGCAGCAGATTTGCCAGATTCACTCTCACCTGTTTATTTGAAGAATTTTGTGTATTAAACACACTTGTGTATGCTTGAATGTTTCCCTTTTCCCTTTTAAAGTATGATGCTATACTAAACAGAAATAGTGTTTGAAATGCTTTCGCTGCCTTCATCCCTTTCCAGCTTGATTAGCAAAATTAATAGCATAATCCCTGAAGTCGCAGCAGTTTTCCTGCCATCCGGTGAATATCCGACGGAGACCACTTTGGATACAGGAGGTAGAGAGAAAAATGGAGGGGGACAAAAGGCACAATGAGACAAAAGGCAGCGCTGAGGGACGGTGATGGGTTGTTTTGAAATGTTATGTGAATATGTGTTGTGCCCATGGCTCGGCTGGGATCCTGAGTGACATGGCAGCGGCTGCCGCTGTGCCAGCGCTCTCTTAAAGCTTCGCTGTGATAAGATGAGATGAGACAGGGAGACAGCAAAACACTGTGTGCGCGTGTGTGTATGCCTGTGTCATAACTGGGTTGAGGGCAAGGGGGGGATGAGAATTAAAGCGATGTGGGGTAACAGGATAGATCAGGGAGAATAAAGGAATTTCTATCACATCTGCTCCTTCACTATGGAACAGACTGGAATTTGGAGCAGTTACAGATTAACAGAGAATTTGAAAAAAAAATGATCATGATAAATGAAAGACAGTGCAGGGAAAGGGGGAAAAAAACAAGAACAGCAGCCATGCATGAGATCTCTAGAGTAAATGAGCCTTGACACAGCTTCAATCTTGTGCTCGAAAACATGAACTTGCACACACACAAATGCAAATATCGTATTCAAGCATGAGTCGTTCATTATGCATGTGGGTAGAATCACATAGGAAAAACAGAGTCAGTTTGGAGATGACGTTTTCCAAGGTCCATATAGTTTTACGAGTTGAGAAGTAAATGAAAGGAATAAAATGGTTGTTCTGTGTGTCTTTACCTTTCCTGTGAACATTAATTTCTAGATCATTGTGCATTATAGTGAACACAACCTAAAAAAGCCTTTTTTGCAAAGTTTTCTTTTGTGTGTGTGCTTTTTTTTTTACACAAAAAGAAATTCACCTCCCTAGCTAAAAAAATAAATAATGGAGGCTATTAGATTGGCCGCTACATTGAAATGCAAATGATGGGGTCAAAAGTAATGTCTTTATTGTCTGTCTGAAAAGGGAGCTGGGTTTTTATTCCTACTCGCGCCTCACTTTTTCACGGCGTGTTTGTCTGTCTTTCTCTCCATGTCACTCCTTTCACTCCTCGGGTCTCTCTGCCTCCTATCTGGATGTTTAATTTCTCCCTTACCCCTGACTCCCTCACTCTCCGGTGTCACCCGGGCCTTTTATCTTGGCATGGTGCTTCCTTTTGTGCGAACACTCCAATTGGCAAGACGAGCACCCTTGTCAGACATCATTCATTGCACCTGCATAGATATGAGAAATGTTTTAACAAGCATCACTGACTTTTGTGGCACAGCGGAAAGTGCATACCGATGGCAGCACGGATCCTTGCTACCAAATTAACGAGTCAGCGAAGTTTGGAGACAGTTCTGTTGATGTCCTTGTCGGAACAAGTTTCACTGCGGCAACCCCAAGGTGGAGGGTAAGAAAAGTCTGCTTTGCTGTTGATCCATGGAGAGGTTGTACTGGCAACTGCAGCAGTGAAGTTAACTGAACCGGACACTGAATCATATGTTCTGAAGTTGATTGTCTTTTGGTGAAATATAGCTCTACTTAATCTTGGCTGCCACAACCGTAACTTCCATTTGGCATTCAGGTAGCAAGACATAAACTGTTGTTAACTCTATATTCTGATGTCCTTTCTCCTGGAAAGCTTGCTAAGACTTCTGTTTGCTGACCACGCTGCCATTTATCCATTAGCAGACCTAATGTATGCATTGTGCATAGAAGTTATGCATTATCATATCAGAGTAGGCTGGTATGATTTCTTACTCATTAGACTATGCAAAAATATGCACACTCTGAACTGAAAGTTCAATTGTGTGCATGCAGCACACAAATGTAACGGCATGCAGCAGCAACATCAAACCTGCTGAAAAGCAAAAAAAGAAGATTTTAACAATCAGAGTACCTGATTTATCCCCCCTTCTTTAACCCAAATATCTAGTGGGGAAAATCATGATTGACAAATGATGGGTAATGTTAATGTGATTTCAACAGACTGCTAATCAACAGTGATACAACATTGATTTTATCCCTGTCATACTCTGGCTGGCTGGTTCCCCAAGTGAGGACTTTTCTTCTTGAGGGGTAAACAGACATCGTTGAATGTGAAAAGTTGATGTAAATCTTCTAAACCTTCAAACCTAAAATATTTACCAATAATAATGTTAGTCCAAGGTTACGTTATCTGAAAACAGGACTGAAAGACTGATATTGCAATTGCGATGGTCATTTATTACATCATTATTATCATTTCCATTGGAAAACTTTTGTCTGTTGGACTGACCTAATATAAAACAAATCTAAATTGGGCCCAGAATGAAGAAAGAAACTGCAGCCCTTTTTAGTGACTTGATATAATGGAGTTGGTTGGGTGTTCAAAGCTCACACTGGGCTTGTCCTCTGTAACCATTAAATTTCCCTTCCAGTCTCAGATTGTTATCATAATGCTACCTTCACACCAAAAGACACAGGAAGTCTCCTAAACTCACCAGCAGCAGCGACTTGCGTGGTTCCAATTGCTCTGCTACCCAGTCGCAAAGCAAAAGTGAAGAGAGATCATTTTTTTAATCCCATAATTTACAAAAATAAACTTGGTTAAGACACACTGCACTGTGAGTGGTACTGGGGAAGTGGCGGGGGGTCATTTACAGCAATACTAGGCTTTAGTTGTTGGTTTCAATGTGTAAAAAACAATTACAGTTTTGACATTGTTTTTCATCTCCACCATGCATGAGCCAAATGAAGCACGGGTTCAGGAGATAGGCAGCTTGAAAGCCAACGAGAACCAACTACATAATTTTGACCACCTTCAGTTTAGATTTTTTTCATGATGAGATTATCCAAATCTGATATCCAATAGCCATGGATTTTGAACAACATGTAACGTGGGAACTGTGCTACTTAGAACTTGGACTTACCATTGTCGCAAATAAGACAACTCCATATTATCCAGTGTGACTGGTGACTCTTCCAGTTTATTTTGGGCACATGGAAACAAATGTCTCTAGCAGAGCCCTGTTTATCAACAGCTCAGCTCCCTCTGAAACACAGCTGACTTCCTCCAACAAGACAAGTCTCACAAGACTTGTGAGACTCTCATGAGACTTGGAGAGCATTTTGCAGTCACCAGTCTGCCGGCAGAGAAACAGTGAAAAATAATGCTTGTAGAGGACAAACACAGCGGGGCACTGATGCCCTGCCTGCCTCTATTATAACACATCAGCTGTGAAGTGGGCTGCAGGTTCAGTAATACCGTTCTACACTGGACCTAATTTAGAAATTTCTTTTTAGATCACTCATAAGTTCGAAAAACAGGATCCAGGTGGTAAAATGCAGAAATTCTCGTTAAATCTCTAGAACATGATGCGTAACACACATTGTGACTTCTGCATTTTAATATTGCAGTAGATTATTATGTGATTTCAGGATATTGTTCAGCTTTATTTACAGGCTACCTTGCTTGTTAACCAGACTTTTATGCTGGCAGGTAACTTAATTCTATTGTCTGTGTGGTCTCAGGTTCAAGATGACCTTTCATAGTATTGTATTTGTCATTTGTGTGTATGCGTATGTGTGCGTGTATAACATAACCTACTCTAGGGAAATTTCAAGGAATGAAAACATTCTCCATTGCATATTCTATAGTTCCAACAGTCGTGTTTCATAAATTCAGTCTGTATTGTTATTAATTCATCATACCATTAATTATGAACCTACATATATTGGGAACGTTATTAGAAACTTGTGTTAACCAGCTCTAAGTTTTTATTTTACCATAGCCACAAATTAGCCCGTTTAGGTTCATCAGGATTTTACATTGTCATCAAATTTTCAAATTAGCTGAACCATATAATTGGATAAAGTCTGATTGTTGTGAAGGTGGAAAAGACAAACATGGCAGCAAACCTAAGTGAAAGTGTGTTGAAGTGTGTTGAATTTAAACTGAAACTTCTAAGTGCTATTGTATAGGTAATTTACTATTCATGTCATGTTGCATACTGACAAGTCAAATCCTAGTCAGCCTTAACAGCAACATTATTATTATTGATCATACCTTGAGCTTCTTCACCCACTTTGGAGCAGTCATGTTCACAGCAAGTCTCCAAAATATCAAATAGACCAAAAAAAATTATCGCTTGACGGGTGTAAAGGTCCATTATGTTGCTCCACTTCTAATTTGGCTTTCTGTCCTGGTCATAATATATACATGGAATTCAGCAGGAACTGTATCCCAAAAATATCTCGATGCTCTGCACTCAGCTACAGCAGCGCAACTAAATAGCCCGAAATGAGGTGATGTCATAATAACTGAGTGTTCTACATCCACTATACAATGATCTAAGCCACAAGGATACTGTCTCTGAAAATATATAAAGTGCTGGCTTTATAGACCATGACATATAATTTCCCCACTTCAGAGTGATACGTACAGTGCTCTGTTTCCATCAGAATGCACCCAGGCTGTACTGATGAAACTGTTACACTAGTGAGCTGCGTTCTCATTCTGTGGCCTTTCTACTCTCTCTCTCTCTCTCTCTCTCTCTCTCTCTCTCTCTCTCCCTGTATCTCTCTCTGTCTATCTCTGGCTCAAGCGAGACTCCGGGTTTATATCAGTGCAAGGGCAATTCACCCGCATAAAGGTTGTACTTTGAAATGACAGGGTTTGAATGAGAGGGTTTACTTTAGATCATTTCTGACCTAAGCATTTCTGTGCCTTGTCCTGCACCATGTCTCGCATGTACTATATACAGCACCTTCAGCTAATGAAGTCAAGACACAGATGGTGGCAAAGGAAATGTGGACATGATTTTCTTTTTTTTTTCTTTTTGGATGGAACCTCTCCTCGGGGGTCAACTGTAGGTTGAAGGTTTAATGGCTTTGACTTAGAATATGATTTCCTGAGGAGCTGGATCCAAAACCTGATTGCTGCTTGTTGATTAATGCAGAAGATACAGTGTCTCCCAGAAGAAACAATTACTCACACTTGGATCAAATGGAGAAAAAAAAGCCATATTTTATTTAAAAGACAGAAATATCCGTTAATTCATTTACCGAAATATTCAAACGCCGTTGCTTATTAGTTGTAGTGTAACATGCCGCCAGTTGTAATCCAATGCAGATAGATGAAGGAGGAACAGAAATCATCAGGGCTTTGTTGGGCATGATTCCTGCTCTTTTTATTCTTTAAACTGATATTTTGCTTTATTATTTTTGCTTTATTATTTATACGTTTATGTGTTTAATTTGCATTACGATGAAAATGATGCCATCGATTTAATGTGGTGGCACTTAGTGTGAGTCAGTGGGCTCCGTGCCACAGGTGACACAGCCACATTTAACAAGATGAGGCTGCATAAAACTTTCACGATGGCTACTGAATAGCTGCAAGCAATCTCACATCCCCGGGAGTTTGCCCGTGTGTGTGTGTTTCTTTTTACTCTATCTCCTGAAGGGGAAACATGACTTGTTTACAGTGTCTGTAGAGGCAACTAAATGAAATCACATTTCCCGTCAGTCAGTGGGCTAATTGAGGCTAGTTCTTCCTTTAGTTGTCTGCTCACATCTGCTTTGTAGGGAGCCAGACCGATCAATGATCAGCCAGAGTTGGATACTCACACACACACACACACACACACACACACACACACACACACACACACACACACACACACACCGTTACACACGCATATTTATTTACAGCTCAAACTATATGACTTGCAGGTGCAATCGTTTTTCGTATCACTCTCTTTGTTCTGTGCTGTAAACACAGTTTTATCATCTCCCTCCATGTTTTCATTTCAACCAACCTTTGTTTTCCTTCTGTGCAAATGTTTTTTTTTCCTTTTTTTCTGCATGTAATCCAAGTGGAAAAAAAAAATAAAAATACTTTCACTGCTGCGTCAGGCGTCGGGGGGAGAATGCGATACAATCGCGGATAATATTGTCACCGCTCGTAATGTATGAATAAGAGAGTGAGAGTCGAGCTGCTCTTCCTCCATCCTTTTGTGGTGTAAGGAGGAATCTGGCTGTTCCCACAGTCTTGGCAAATCCTGCCTTCCCAAATCCTTTTTCTCAGTAATTCTGTTGTCCTGCCAACGGTGAGTGAAAGCGCAGAAGTGCATTATGGCCTGGTCATGCATGAGTAACGAGGGGCCCCCTTCCTCATCTCTCTCTCTCCCTCTCTCTGTGTGTGTGTGTGTGTGTGTTTCTACTTTTATGCCCCATAGAAAGCTGGTGATTACGCAGTGGTTTTAAGTGGCCTTCTGCTCCTCAGTTATCGCACATGCACACCAACAAACCAGCGTACATATAAAAAAAGCACATTTTAACAGTCATTAGAAACTTGCTGCTTTCTGCAGTTCACCATTCCATCTGCAGCAGTTAGACAATTCACTGACTTTCAGGGTTTTACATGGGAACAAGTTTCCGTGAGCTCCTTTCACCCTGAACAAGCCAAGACAAACCTGCCTCTGTTAGCGGAAATCAAACCGTGACAATCTCCGACACGCCACCCGGAGATAATTTTTTGCCGTTTGGACTAGGGAAGTGATTTAGATTCAGCGTTCAGTGGGGATTATGGTAATGCATTAGCCCAATCTGTGTGGATCTAGCAAAGCGGGAGACAAACAGCCCGTATGTCAGACCGTCATTTGGATTGGTTTGGGCTTTCGTCACGTCTGCTCCGGTCCGGTGTGTCTTGGCGAAAAAAAAAAAAAACCCTGAGCTGTGTTTGGTTTTTAATACCGATGCACACTGTCATCATCAGAAGCCTGCACTGCTACTTGCATCACTTGTATCACATTATAACTTTAGGAAATTATGACAGAATGAAACACTGCCAAGTTGCAGCCATTTGAAGAGTTTAACCATGATGTAGTCTTTATTCACCAATGCAATGGATCTAGAATCATTCCCCTATTCATCAATCTGTTCTATTCAATTGGAACAATATAAAACTGATTTTCTTTGAAGCCTTTTCCACTTAGTACCTGTCTTCTGTTCTACCTCCCCCTTCTCCTTCCCAACGCTATCATGGTGCACACGCGTGTTACTGCCATGAACCGACCATTCCGTCAGAAACTGAGGATGTGAATTGTGGAAACACATGTTAGATTTGAATTTAACTCCCATTTTCCACTGGATGAAGCCAATTTAGCTGTGATCCAGCAGTGACGTGGCTTTGCACTTCGGGTGCTGGTAAACTGGGTTTGGTAGACTGCAAGATCAGGCGAGAATCATTGTACAACCAGAAAATAAAGCTACAAATAAAAAAAAAAAAAATAATAAAAAGTTTACTTTTTTTATCTGTCCTGCTCGAACTGACCTGACTTGTTGGTGACTTTTTCATTTTTCCTTGATTCCATGTATGGTTGCATATAAAACTGGATGATTTTAAACTTCAAGGTTGAACCTCCCACCTCCCATACATCTATTGTGTCTTCCAGCATCTTCTGCTTCTGACCTGTTGACTTCTGGCCCGAGCCACTGGTCCATGACTTACTTGGACATTAAGTCATGGACCGGTGGCTCAGTGACTCTGACTTAATGTCCAAGTGAGGCTATATTCAGACTGCAGTCTGAAGTGACCCAAATCAGATTTTTTGCCAATATGCCACTTGGATTTGATCCTTTAATGACAGTCTGAACGACATAGATCAGATTTGTTCAAATGCAACCCAGATCACTTGTATATGACGTCCTAAAACTGATACATGTGACCTTTTGATATGGGACTTCCGTCTGAAAGGCCATGTCGCATTCATCCAACCTACATGTCATCAACAACTTCAAAAAAATCAGATACTCATCGCTAGCATTGATAAACACTGAGCATGTGTTATACAAACATGTTACTTCCTGTCTGGTTGGAGCTCCTCTGTGCAGATCGATTTTAACGCAGCCTCCTTCAAAAATAGATCATCATGTATCTTTAGTGAAAAGATCACCAAGACACTTCTGAAATGCACCGCGGTTCATCTGGTGGAAATACTAGATACCACATTAACTAGAGTGGCAATGGTCAGCCTTGCTGGAAGATACACAATACATTTCAAGTGGAAAATGGTGGTGAGATGACCCGGCTGTAGCGTTGTGCATGATGTTTGCTAATGCTTAAATTGTAGTAGACCCTGAATAAGCAGCGTATATTAACGTCTCTGAAATTATATTTAGTAACCAATCCTGTCTTACATATAGTATGGTGGTTTCTTACATACCATCAACCAAACACACATACAGGCCCACATACACCATGAGCTAGTAGTGCCCTTCTGATTTCAGCCCATGTCACTATCTCAGTCCCATGCAGGTTAGATTTACTCAGTATCTCACACAAACACACACATGCACCTTTAACCAAGGTCATGTGTAACTCTTTCGGTATGCAGAGGTGTATTTGCTGATGTAGCATTGCAGTCGCAATCCCACCCCCCTCTCTCCCTTCTCCCTGCTCTCACGGTTGGCTTCATGTGTGGGGAGCATTGTGCACATCCTCATGTGTTAGGAGCATGCATGTGTGTATGCGTGTGTATGTCAGCCGCTCCAGACGTGCTGTCATTTTCCCTTGAGACAGAGACAGACACAGATGTGGTTTGGAGGCTGGCATTGTTTGGGTTGCTTTGCTCACATTCTATTTTTGTTGTGCCGCTTCGAGTGCGCCACGACTTGTAGCCTACAGCATAGTGTATAGTGCAAAGCAACAGAATGGGGGAGCACAGGATTTGTTTAATGTCTCTGTGTGAGCATGTCTGTGCGTGTGTGTGTCTTTGTCTCCAATCAATGAAAATGCACTGTTCCACAAGAAGTGTAAATAAATGATTCAGTAGTAGCAGAAATCTTAAGGATTTATCTGTGTTCCCCTCGCTGTCGGCATCTGATTATGTTTGCGAGCCAGCGAGTGTGCGCCTGAGTGTTTGCTTATGGGTCCTGATGATGCGAAAACTGCCAGTGGATAGTTAAATAATGACCAGTAGTGACAGAGACAGAAGCTTTGAGGCCCCTGATTTGCTTTTTTTTTTCCTCTTTTTTTTTTTCCTCTCTCTCCCTCAATCCTCTCAGCACGCAGCCAGGCAGAGCCAAAATGGCTCTGCGGGGTCAGCCTTGGCCCCCTGACAGGCTGACGAAGCGAGCGCTTTCTGTCAGGGTCCAGGCCTATTAAATGATCAGAGACTTGGTTCCTCTGACGCTCCTCTGGCTGAGAGGCCTCAGCTCCCTCCTGGAGGCTGGCTGCTGTGTTGCTGTGTGTGTCCATGCATGCAAAATGTATGTTTTGCTGCATTTGACTTGGTTTGTGAAACAAACTTATACTTTTATACAGTCTGATAATTCAGTGAATTAAATCATACTAAGCACCATCATCCATGCATGCTCATTCTAAATGTGTTATTAATAGAAGTGGGTACAGGAAACACGTGTGTGTGTGTGTGTGTGTGTGTGTGTGTGTGTGTGGGGGGGGGGGGGGGGGGGGGGGCGTAGCCTGCAGTGTCTTGTGCTGTATCTAGTGCAGTAGCCCAGGAGCTAGATTTATTCCTATGGAGCTTTTCAGAGCAGGCATGGCTGTGCACATTTGTTTGCATGCTGTGAGGCTGAGAGATGCAATGTATTCAGACCCTCAAATACTCAGTTTCTGTCACTGCTGGTCATTATTTGACCATTTGCCAACTGTTTCCCATCAACAACTATGAAGGCGTAGACATGCCAGCACAGCGAATCAAGGAGGACACTCAAACACACACAGTGCTGTATACAGGTTGCTGCTGCTGCTGCTGGCAGGAAGCGGCCTCACATGATAGCTGACGCCTTCACACAGCTCCTTCACTATTCACACTGCCATTGTTATCGACAGAGCTTAAACAAGCCCTGCTGTGCTATTCAATTTAAGGTTCCAGTAAATACAACCCATTTTGGCCCCTTTCAGGAAGAGGTACTGAAACCTAAGGATGGGTATCATTAGGAATTTATGGATGGTGATACTGCTTATTAGTACTTAACAATATGTTTCAATAATTTGTTAAATAGGTCATAAATCCATCTCATCTCTGATATCTATTTGACATTACAGGAAAACAAACAAATCTCTCAATCCAAACATCTGGACATTGAACACATGCTAATCTCTCTCTCTCTTATCTCATGGCACCTCATTTAAAATAGCAAACTAGTATAACCGAGGATTTATAGGTATCACCTATACTGTAGAAACTATAAAATAACAAATGGGGATGCTCCAGTTTCCCATGTGGACTGTGTTATTTTGTGGCTTCTTCAACAGTGAGTTTCACAGCACGGCACATACTGTATTACTGCTCTCTCTTAAGTCTTCAAAATAAGAGCTCAAAGCAAATACTGTGGTAACCGCTAATAACAATAAGGCCTTAAAATCACCCTAAGGGGGGTAAGTCCATAAAAAATAGGATTCACTAGCTAAAACACAGTCTTCAATGTTGGATTGTTGAATATTGGACGATGGGAACATGCTGCAAACTGTGGCTACTCTTCATTTAGCTTGTTTCCCAGGTGGCTGGTTGGTCGCTAGCAGTAGCTGCCTGACTAGCACTAATGATGTTATTTAACTCACAACACTTTGCTCATGACTCAATGTGGTGCTATATGCTTTAGATAGTCTTTAGCTTTAGCAAACTCATTCTTTCAGATTCAGATGCATCTCTCAAGTGGAGGTGGCTTTATTGCTGCATAACAGTTGTAAATAAGGTGATATTTGACCAGAATCTATAACCTAACAGCCATGGACGGGGACCCACTTGTTACACATTTCATAGAGTGAAAGCACACATGCATGAATGCGCATTGATCTGCCACTTAAGAAAAGTTATTTAGGATTTAGTAATTTAAAACCCTTAACCTCGTCCAACTCCTCGTTCTCAATACTCCCTTTCTGTCTTTGTTTTGTGTTGTTTTCATAAGCTCTGTGTCTTTGTGGTTGGAAATATTGAGTTGACAGCTTCAGATTTCATTAGAAAACCATCGACAATAAGAGTGCATAATGCCTTCTCCAGGCCTATTGTGTTGGTTTGGATCTTTGTGTCAATTAAAAGTAAAACAGGATTTCAAGAATGTTGAGTCTTCTGCCATGTACATTAAAACATTTCTTACAAACATATTGAGCAAAAGGTGAGAAATGGAACATAACCATGAAACATCATGCAAGTGGCAATTGTAAATAATAATGCAAATTACTTGTAATGTGTAAATTTAATTGACAATTTGAAAAGAAAAAAGACTTCTTTATAAAACTGAAATTATTAGAGTAGTTTGTGTGTGGCTGTGTAGAGCACCATTAATCAGGTGGAGTATTCTTGTTTTCAGCGTCCCACCCAGGTCTACACATTACCATTTTAATGACATTACTCTCCTATTAATCTGCTTACCACACAGCCACTGGTGCAACTTATAAAACTATCAAAGGAGTACTTTGATAAAAAAGAAAAGAAAAGAACAATGCCATAAAGAGAAAGGGAACAGTAATTAAAAAGCTGCTCTAATGAAAGAAAACTCATAAACAAGAAATAGGAGTAAAAGAATGGAAAAAGCGCATATGCTGCAGTCTTGAATTAGACATGCGACAAATAAATGGACCCTTTATACGGCACAAAAGAACGAGCGTGTGGCGATACAAAGTCAGTGCCTCCAGCGATACCCACTATAATTGTAACTGTAGTGCGTTTCAGCACAGACTAATCAGACAACTAAATTAAAGCTGCTATCAACATCTTGTGGTCTAGATTTAAGATCTTAGGAAATGGTTTCCTTCTGGTTCTTAATGTTTAGTTGTGGTTCAAAATGTCTGTTTGAAAATTGAAAACAATTCTTTCAGGCATCCAGGCGCAGTGAAGCCAAAGTCCTTCATCACAGGGATACTTTCGAAGACTTTTCTTTACCAAATGATGAGCTGATTAACCTTGGTCACAGAGTCTAATGAATCTGTGAAATTCATTTACACAGGGCACAGGAGGAAGACTTACAGGCAACTACCGTGATGAGGGGAAAGTAAGGCCAGTGGCCACTGGCCTTCTTAAATCTGGGCCTTTCACCTCAATTTTCCACACGTATGCAGAGAGTCACATCGGAAGTAACACTTTCATTTTCTTCTTCTTCTTCTTTATACACAGAAAACACAAACACATAATGCAGCTGTAATACAATTACATTCATAAATGTGTTGGGTATCTGCTGACGATGGAAAAAAACATGCAGGCTGATGTAACATACACACATAGTATGTAATACTATACGGTTGTATTAAGAAAATAGAATGTTAATTTATGCAGCCTTTATACATATAATTAAATGTATATCTACGGGGCGTCAGTCTCGGCAAATACAAATGATGTGAGCAGGTGTTAAAAGGGTGGACTGCAAAGCCTCTGCCTAGGGGTAAATGCTGGGCGCCCACTCTCGAACAAAAGGTGTGTGTTTAATGTGTGTACATGCCTATGGACGTGTGTGCATAGAATACAAAGATAGCTCTGGATGACTGAGAACCATCTACTCCAAGATTTGTTGTTCCTTGCTGGCAAATGATATGCTGGTTTGGAAAAACAGACGTATGCTCAGCTAAACCAATCACGGGTTCACTAAAAGACTTACAACGCTGTTAAAGAGACTGAATATCAACCCTGTTTAATAACAGGGTACCAAATGGTATCCGACACAGGCAGTATAAGTGGGGAAAAAAGCAACTACCCTAAATCTGATATTTTTTGATGCAATCTAAGCCCCTAGAACAGCACAGCCGGGCTTTAGCGTGGCAGAATTAGACAGAACCACCAAAAGAGTGCGATGCCAGCGCCCAGAGTCACGAGAGGAGTCAAGATTAGTTTTAACTTTATGCAAATTAGTGGTGTCGGTATCGGAGCACCAAGCATTTTTTTTATTCCTGCTCATGTTGCTTCACGCTTTGACTTTCGAACAGGTCTGGGTATTTGAGAACAGAGGAGAGCATTGTGTGCAAGTGTTATTTCACTTTCTAAATTAAAAAAACGGGTAAATGTGTGTGTTTGATGATGCTTGTTACAGTTCACAAACGGCTTGCTCTCTTACAAATTTGATACTGGGTAGAAGTGTACTCGATGTCTGCAGCGCTGCTTGAACAACCCCTGAAGACGGCCGGCAACAGCAGGCAGCTGGCGGCCAGAACGCCCACCACTGCTCATGGTGCCCCCAGGCTGTCCACACAGTAACACTGGCATCATCATTAATGGGCCCATTTCTTTTTAGAAATGACATTTTAATTACTTTTTGATTATAAGAAAGTCTAGATGTTAGATAAACACATGTACTGTCCCGTGTTTCTCAATCCACAGAGGAATGAATTCACTGTCTTAAGGCTGCAACTTTATCTTTATTAATCAAGCAGACATTATGTTAAAGAAATTGATGCATTCTCATTAGGTTCAGCTATTCTCTGTGCTGAATGTGTGTTTGTTAATGTGAGCTCACACTTAATATCCTCTGATTATTTGTAACTATATATAGTAACATGGAACCCCATCTTTGTGCAGAACATTAAACACTGTCCTGTTCTAAATATTACCTGTGGAAAACTAAATTTAGAGCTGCAACTAATGACTACTTTGATAGTTGTTTTATCTATAGATTATTCTATATTGATTCATCAATGTTTGGTTCATAAAATGGTACAAAACATTAATTACTGTTTCCCAAAGCCAATCTAAAATGATTTTTTTTTTTTCTCTCGACCAACAGTCTACAGCCCAAAGATCATGAGTATACTTTTATAGAAGACTAAAGAAACTAGAACCAGATTAGTTGGACATTTTCTTCATAAAAGTAACTCAAATCGATTAATCAATAATCAAAGGAGTTGATGATTAATGTAATATTTGGCAATTAAATGACTTGAATTGTTATAGCTCGACGTTGTATTCAGCAACTATTCAATAAATGGGCCATCAGGATTTTCACGAAGTTGTCATGTTACAACGATACACTGACCAGCTCCCCCTCCATTCAGACCCGTTGAAATCAGCCAATCAGGAGGAGAGTCTAATTAAGAATGAGATAATAATAATAAAACACATACACATAAAACAATAAAACATTTTTTCTTTGATGATAGTGAGATGAATTTTTGCTCTTAAAAAACACACATATCTTGTTTATTTTAAATAAACCTGTGTACAGCTATAAAGTCCACCATTTGAATCAGCTGTACTGAGCTGTACTGATCAGAATTGACTAGTGTATCATGTCCCCTAATACTTTTTAACCTAATACATTTCTGTCACAAAGGGGATGTGGAGAAAAAAAGAAATCCTGATGTATCATTAGATCAATCTTAGTAGTGATACTCTGTCAGTTACAATTCAGGTCAAATTTGTCTCAATATAGACATGATCATGAAATGGAATTTTTTGCTATAAGAGGCATAATGGAGGAAGAGATACTGGCAGGTAAGATGTGCGATGTGAGAGTGAAAAGATAGAAAAGATAGAGGTTGTATGAATGGCTGACAAGGGTTCATATAACAGAGGAGGGAAAATACCATACTGTATGGACATATCAGGCTATTATGGAAAAAAAAACTGGTTCTCATTTATGTTGGCTCAAAGGGGCATCTGTGGGTCAGGAGGTACAGTAGAGCGGGGCTTCCACTAATCTCAGAGTTGACGGTTTGATTCCTCCTCTCTTCCTGTCTATATATATATATATATATATATATATATATATATATATATATGTCTTGCCTAACTCCCTCTGCCGTTAACAGAGTAGATATGGAAGAAAGGCTAGATATCTTACAGCACAGACTCTAACATCCCGGCCTGGTGGCCATCTTGCCACAAAGAGTCTGATGTAATGTACCTGACAAACTCAAATACTAATTACTAATACTGATCTCACTGAAAACGTGACTGATTTACACACGGCTTGGTTTCTTACAAATGTGATCAACGTGGCTATAATTATATAACTATATAATCTATATACTATATATTATAGTATATTCTATATACTATACTATAATCGATATACTAAATATACCTTTTCAGTGTCAGAACTACATCCAACATGTATTACTATTGAAAAAATGTAAAATATTTAAAGTACATACACCAAACTTAAAAGCACATGCGCTACTAAAATACATTGTTATGTGTGTGCGAGCTGCCTGTAGCAAGATGGCCGCTAATGTGGATGTTTGACTCCATCTACTTTATTCCTCACGCTAATACAGGTTACCATGGGCGTAACCAACGCCAGACAACAAACTTCGTAAAAAAAAGTTCAGGAGTGCTGCTATCTTTTCTTCTTTCAGAGAACCACTCTACACACTAGGTGCAGCGTCTCACTCCAAGACGCGTTCACGGACCCTCAGGAAATACCAGTACTATCACCTAACAGAATAGAATTTTTCCCTAAACTCATTTATTTGTAAACCATGTTTAACAAGAGTGTTTGTGTTCTTAATTTGCACGTTCACCACCCCGGCTGATAAATTGTCTGCAGCAAACACTCATAGAGGCAGAAATTGTGAAGTGCTTTGGTGTGACAATGTTGGGGAAAAAAGCATTATATAAGTGCAGTCCATTTACCATACACAGATAAACAGATAGAAGCAGCAGGAGCTGTTTGTGCCTTCAGAAGCTGAGACACACAGACACGTGCAAACTGTAAATCACGGCCGCCCTTCCTTCCCTCTCTGTCGCCTGTTTTATCCCTCTCTTTTATTCCATCTCCCCCCCACTCTTTCATTCTGTCGTTCCGTTTTCTCAGCAAATTTGTGCAAGTGTCATCTTTGATATATGCATAGATGCTCTGACTGGAAGAGGATTCCTGAAAGTCACATCACAGCAGCCCCAAATGTGCTGTCCAAGAAAAGGTCTTATTGGCTTATCCGTGTGCTGAGAAGACCCATTCACATAATCCTTAAGCAGCTAGAATCCAGAACATCCATCCCTGTCAGCCATTGTTCTGCCCGAGAAAACGGATAGTGTGTGTTTTCCTGAAAGCATGGCACATACATATAAATGATGCTGCCTACCCGTCCATGCTTGCATGAATCATTGTTTGTCGTGCACTTCTCTATCTGACCGAGCTACATGTGTTTATATATATGTATGTGTGTATGTGTGCCCACGTGTCATAAGGAAACAAATAATAGCACTTTTGAAACATGGAAATATATCTTTATTTAGATGGTGGCGAGAGGAAGGGAGGCTTAATATACTTCTCCGTCGTTCCATTGTAAAATTAACCAAAAGAGGACCGGGCCCATTGTTGTCAGTAATCCAACTATTTCCATTTCAAAAGCAGAGTTAAGTGGCTGTGATGGACACAAAAGCAGCCCATTACCACTGCCATTTCCTTCCTGTTAGATCACAGGATGGCGCTCGCTGTGGGACGCCCACATAGTCGGAGAGGAATCATCACGTGGTGCACCAGATAAAGCGGCGAGACCGGGAACGTGTGTTTAGCACGTCAGAACTGACCCAACGTCGCTGTAGTCATGGTAAAAGTGTGCACGGGTCGCAGTTTGTACGCGTCAGAGTGTGAGTGAGTGGGGTGGTGGTGTGAGGGGGGTGGGGTTGTTCCCCTGGCAACCTGACCAGGGTCAGGATGTCACACTGTTTCGCTGGCGGAGTCTGCTGTCATATGCAAATGAGGCTGGTGCCAGCCTTCAAACATTTACATTAGTGAGCATTTGCATATCAACTTTTTCTGGTGGAAAAAGTAGGGCAGAAAAGAAGCAGAAATCAGGAATGTAGGCTTGAAAAGAAAGAAAGAAATAAACTAATAATAATAAACAAGTTCAATAGAAGTAAGAGGCAGTTTTCCCTACTTTATTATATTTTATTTGCTTTTTTCCTTTCCTGAAAATACATAATCGGATAATCAATCACTCATACACCTAATATGAGCTGGTCGCTCACAGAGATGAAGACACTCTGTTAATGAGGTTGATATATTTTGACTGTCAAAGATACAGGAAAATATATCTTTTTATTTCTTTTTTTATCACAGAGCGTGAAGGCACATTGTTATTAAAAAGGAAATAAAAATCAGATGACATGTTTGTCACGTGTGTGTGTGTGTGTGTGTGCTGTGCGTATGGCACAGATTTGTCTTCAATCAGCCCTCCGCAAGCCGAGACATTCTCCGGAGATCAAAGAGCCTCCTCTCTAACTAGCGTGTTTGTGGATCAGGTGTTGAGATTCCAGCGTGCACCTCTGCCTCCGTCTGTGTGGATCATCACACTCCCTCTTGTCCCCGGTGCTCTATCATTCTCTATGTTTATGTTGCATCACTGTGTGGGGAAAAAATAATGTCAGATAAACAAACTAAACTGCTGATTGTGAGCAGTCATAAAATAAGGAACAAACATCTTTCTTTAAAAATAAGCTTACTCAAGTTTTTTATTTATTTTTTATAGAAATCGATTGCAGAAATGTGCAGGATATATATGTGTAATGTGTGTGAGAGAGAGAGACGAGAGAGAACACTAAACTAATGGTGGCTCACATTAAGCTATGACTGAAGAACAGATAGATGAAAGCCAGAGGGGGTTTTCTTCTCATTTCATAATTAATACTACATGTTACATGTATATTCCCGTATGTGTGTGTGTGTGTGTGTGTGTGTGTGTGCCAAATCTGAGGAAGCCTGTTAGGCACAGATAAATGTCTGACGCTCCTCTGGGTTCGCTTTTAGTTCGTGGAGTGTAGTTTTTCACAGTGATTGGATATCGACAGAGGCATCATGCTCTGGGCCATAAGTAGACCATACACACTTTCACATTGACACAGACACACATACACACAAACCCACACAGATCTTCAGATATAGAATGCTGTGCAGCTCGGGATAGATGAAGTCAAACTTAGTAAAATGCATTTTCAAATGTGTTTTTCCTGTTCCGTTCATACTTATTTGTCCTATTTGATGAATAAGTATGAATACTGACTTGCCTTGGTACCATATTGCAGACCGAGGGACTGATTGTGACTGTCCATATACAACAGTTTTCATATCAAATCCCTTTTTTTGTGTTGTTGCTCACTGCTCAAAGCTGGCAGTGCCACAGCGAGCAACCTGCAACGATCAGCCATCATCTTTCTCCTCCGCTCGCCTCCTCCTCACCTCCCGTTTCATTGTGTTCCCCGCTGCTTCCTCTGCTTCTCCTCATCCGTGCCCTCCTCATCTGTTCCGTTCCCTTCCCTTTCTCCGTTTTTTTTTTTTTTTTTTTTTTTTTTCACGTCAAACCGCCGCCCGCTGTGAAGGCTTATGCAACATCCTCTGCCTCATGCTCACACACACATACACAGATAGAAAGCACACACACAGTCACATCCACAATCTGACTGATGAAAACAAAGTGTTGATGAGGAGAAGAATGGATGCTTTCAATCCAATAACCTTGGTTTCCAAGCGAAATGTAAAGTTTTTGATCTTCCTACATGAAACACGGCAACTTTCTGATTTGCTCCAATAACTGCCAAACAAGGAAAGCAAAAGTGACAAAAAATGCCATTACCTTTGTTTTGAGAGTCAAATCATGTGATTAAAACTAGGGCTGTAATGATTAATTGTTTAATAGATTAGTTCACATTAATCGGCAGCATTTGATAATTGATTTGAGTCATTTTTAAGAAGAAAATGTCCAAATTCTCTGGTTGTCTTCATCTTTTATAATAGTAAACTGATGATTTTTGGGTTGTCCGCTGTTTTAGGTTGAATCTTCAGCTTTGGGAAACAGTGGTAGACATTTTACCATTTTATGAACCAAACAACTAATTGATTAATCATTTGGATAATTGATGGATTCATTAATTATCAAAACAGTAATTATTTGCAGCCCAAATTAAAATAATATTAAAGAGTCTATTCTTAAGCCTATTCTTAGAATATGAAAATTAGCACCCACCTTTGCAGAATAATAATTTTTCTCCAACACCTCCATAACTAGGCAAGTGGACAGAAATGTGTGTGTTTTGAGGGGTGTTACTTGTTGATCTAAAGTAGCATTTCATGTCTGGAATAAAACAATCCCATACCTGCACTATACAGCGTCCTATATATCATTTTGACCATTTGATTGAATATGGGATATCTATTTTAGAACAAATTGACTATGAAGTGTTTTGTTTAGTGTGCAAATGAAGGTTTTATGGGGACAAATCATGTTATGGGGTCAGTGCTGTTTGGAGTGAAGTTACTTGATAAAACAAAATTGGTAAATAAAAGACAAAGAGGGATATGTGAAGATAAGACGAAACGGGAATACACGGTTATATAGCTGCCACTCTTTCTATCTGGTGTCTGTTGTATATCAACCTAAAGCTATGTATATTTTCTCCAAGTGTTCGCCAACTGATTTAGTTTGTTTTAGCCTTCTCTGATTTCCCTGTTGGAAACTTAAAGCATCCGCATTGATTTCCCTTAAAACCTCTGTGTGCACCAGCAAACACAAAATTGGATGTTCCTTGTTTAAACTGTACGGTAAATCACCCCCCCGCCCATTCAAGTGCAGATTTGTCCATTAATTCATCTTTGAAACATTCAGTAGTGACTTAGTGGTTGAGGTCCTGTCCTGTTATTTTATTGGGTTCTATATTTGGAAGGGTAGTAAATGTGAATATATAAAAACTGCAGGTGTGTCTCCCGATGAGGGATTCATTGGATTATGTATTTAGTCATTTCTGTTGCATGTTGCAGTTTCTTAATTTTCTGCAGTCAACTTACTTTAATTATCAGTACTCGAAACTTTGGGCCTATCAAAACAATTCTGCAAGGTATAAACCTTGTCCTCACAGTGAGTAAAACTGAAACATCTTGCTGTCTCATAGAATTAGCAAAGGACATGTGATCGGTTTATTATGGCTACAGTGCATCTACCTTCAGATGAGTTTCACTGACAGAAAGCTAAAGCTAAATTTTAAGATCATATGGCCCCTCAGATAGCACAGAGATGACTTGTCACAATATCGGCTGGGGTTGAGATATTCTTCATGCAAATGCAGTTCAAAGAACAACTTTGTACTGTGTGTGTACTGTACGTGGGCGTATGTGTTACAAAGAATCCTTTAATCCCATATGGCATGCCACATATTGTGACAGGGGCTGTCCTTGCCTACAGCTTTGATTTTGTGAGAGAAAAGATAATTATTTCACCTTTCACTTGAAATTCATTATCAGAGGGAGCGAGAGACAGGTAAATGACAGGTAATTGCTTTTCAGAGTCAACACCATTCTGCCTCCAATATACCAGAGTAAGCTGGGAGATGTGAGAAATTGGAAAAAAAAATTTAAAAGAAATTGAAAACAAAAATAAAATAAAACATTTATAAAATAGTGCGTAGGATCCATACCAAAATGGAATGTGTGCACAAAAGCTGAAAATGGTGCATGACAAAAAATAATCAAATTCATAAAATTTTTCCGTTTTTTTTTACGAATGACATAAGCTTGATGTCCCGCCTCTACACTTGCAAAATAATGTTGATGCAACAGATTCCCTAAATTAGATGCCAAAAAACTCATTGCTCCACACTTCAGTGAATGTCTATAGTTTGAGGTCAATTACAAATCTTATTTGGGAAAGAAAAGCACAGTTTTTTTCAATGAAGATAACTTAAAACTAATCAGAAATGGACTCTAAACATTGCTAATGTGGTAAATAACTATTCTAGCTTCAATGTCTGTTTTTTAGTGCAACATCTACATAGGTGTATAGAGGCCCATTTCCAGCAACTATCACTCCAGTGTTCTAATGGTACATGTTCTGTACATTGTACAACTCATGGTGGTAAATAACTGTTCATGAAATACACATGGTCTGAATGACCCTACATTTTTGAACGGTAGTGTGTATATATATATATATATATATATATATATATATATATATATATATATATATATATATATATATATATATATACACACTCACCGGCCACTTTATTAGGTACACCTGTCCAACTGCTCGTTAACACTTAATTTCTAATCAGCCAATCACATGGCGGCAACTCAGTGCATTTAGGCATGTAGACATGGTCAAGACAATCTCCTGCAGTTCAAACCGAGCATCAGTATGGGGAAGAAAGGTGATTTGAGTGACTTTGAACGTGGCATGGTTGTTGGTGCCAGAAGGGCTGGTCTGAGTATTTCAGAAACTGCTGATCTACTGGGATTTTCACGCACAACCATCTCTAGGGTTTACAGAGAATGGTCCGAAAAAGAAAAAGTATCCAGTGAGCGGCAGTTCTGTGGGCGGAAATGCCTTGTTGATGCCAGAGGTCAGAGGAGAATGGCCAGACTGGTTCGAGCTGATAGAAAGGCAACAGTGACTCAAATAACCACCCGTTACAACCAAGGTAGGCAGAAGAGCATCTCTGAATGCACAGTATGTCGAACTTTGAGGCAGATGGGCTACAGCAGCAGAAGACCACGCCGGGTGCCACTCCTTTCAGCTAAGAACAGGAAACTGAGGCAACAATTTGCACAAGCTCATCGAAATTGGACAATAGAAGATTGGAAAAACGTTGCCTGGTCTGATGAGTCTCGATTTCTGCTGCGACATTCAGATGGTAGGGTCAGAATTTGGCGTCAACAACATGAAAGCATGGATCCATCCTGCCTTGTATCAACGGTTCAGGCTGCTGGTGGTGGTGTAATGGTGTGGGGAATATTTTCTTGGAACTCTTTGGGCCCCTTGGTACCAATTGAGCATCGTTGCAACGCCACAGCCTACCTGAGTATTGTTGCTGACCATGTCCATCCCTTTATGACCACAATGTACCCAACTTCTGATGGCTACTTTCAGCAGGATAATGCGCCATGTCATAAAGCTGGACATCTCAGACTGGTTTCTTGAACATGACAATGAGTTCACTGTCCTCAAATGGCCTCCACAGTCACCAGATCTCAATCCAATAGAGCATCTTTGGGATGTGGTGGAACGGGAGATTCGCATCATGGATGTGCAGCCGACAAATCTGCGCCAACTGTGTGATGCCATCATGTCAATATGGACCAAACTCTCTGAAGAATGCTTCCAGCACCTTGTTGAATCTATGCCACGAATAATTGAGGCAGTTCTGAAGGCAAAGGGGGGTCCAACCCGTTACCCCGTTACTAGCATGGTGTACCTAATAAAGTGGCCGGTGAGTGTATCTGTGTGTGTGTGTATATATATATATATATATATATATATATATATATATATATATATATATATATATATATATATATATATATATATATATATATATATATATGTGTGTGTGTGTGTGTGTGTGTGTGTGTGTGTGTATATATACACATTTTGTCCTGTGCAATCACTGTCACAATATTGCCATTAATATGAATAATCATAATATTAATGTCTTTTTTGAAAATTTTTTAAATTGAAAAGGTGCTCATGGAAAATATCTCACTACAAGCACAAGTACCAGCTGCTAGTTTGAATGTTCATGATAACATGATTTTAAATGCAATTAAATGTGTGAAAGGAATCATTACAGAATCTGGCTTCAATTCACCACCTGCATCACCAATTTCTACAAAATAGTCCAGGTCAGAGTCTCCTTACCAGTGCGCACATTTTCCCCTGAAGTTAGTTTTTATAGAAGTCCAACTTTTTACGTGGGAGGTGGCGTACGTATCTTGGAAGCTCCGTTTTGTGCGCATGCAGCCATTATAAATGAGGCCCCCGATGGAGGGGAGCGAGACAGAGACAAAGTAGGAGGAATGAGGAGGAAGGGCTAATCTCCATAATGAAAAGGTAATAATTTGCGGTGTTAGTGTTAGTTTCAGCCTAGTGTCTATGGCGTCTCGGCTCCTTGCTCGAGGTCATTGTGTGGTATCAGTCATGCATACTAATTCATTAACAAAACCTCGCCTGGGTGGCCTGCCCCTTCTCAAGAATGTCAGTTTCACCTTCCCCTTTTTCCTCTCATCTTTCCAATCCCATCAACCCACACTCCCCTCCTGCCGCACCCTCCGCACCACGCTCTCCCACTCCTTTTCTTCTCCGCATTTTCTTTCTTCACCTTTTCCTCGCTCAATACGAGGGACCCGTATAGGAGAAAAAGGAATATAGAAATGAACTATATCCACTCATGGAATCCCACCAAGGCTTTGGGATATCATTTAATCCAGTGCGCCCTCTCACTTGTTCTATTCTCATATTGTATCATCCAAAGAAGCCTCTCCTTTTCTTTTCTCACATGCACAAACACAAACACGCGAATACACACACACACACACACACACACACACACACACACACACACACACACACACACACACACACACACACACACACACACACAATTCCCTCCCTCCACCCTGCTACATGAATGATTTAGGAGCATGCACATTGACTATCTGCCACCTGCCTTGGGCTCTGCTCAGGCCCACCTAGAGGCTGCTGGACCTGCATGTTAATGCCTACTGGATAGGGACTTGCATGTTAACATGGAGTGGGACACTAGGCCGGCTGACAGAGTGACAAGGAGCTGACACTGTGCACCTCTACTGTCGGTAAAAGGGCTAAGACGGGATATCGAGGAAGAGCTGCGCTTAAGCCCTTTTTTTCCCAACAAGCACGTGTCCGGCTGAATTAACGAACGCGATGATTGACCTATCGGACTTGAGATGGACTCGGATAAGAGCGCCCCCCGAATCCCTAAAATGTTGCAGAATGGTTCCAAAATGTCAAGTGACAAAATGAAACAACTTTTCCTTTTGTCAGAGGCGTGGAGGTTTTGTCCTTTTATCGGCAGTAAATCCCCCCTTTTTAGTTTTTGACTAAATTTATTTGAGGAGCCGTTGATGGCTGCTGCTGTTGCTATGTGACTAATGGAAAAGACATTTGAAGTACACTTACCCATTGCTGGTTAATAAAAGTTTGATAATTTTTTTTTCGTACTCCAGACACTGTGAGTTCTGATCACATGCATGACACCCAGCACTTTAGCATGTGGTGGCAGTGCACGATTTTGCCGGATCACGGTGCAGGAAAGAGAACAACATGGAGTGAAGAAGGCTGCATGTGGTGGTGTTGTGTCTTATGATATTAATACACATGCAACTACTCTCCACAGGATAAACATGAGCTAAAACGTGAGAAAAGATGCTCAGGATGCATCTTACTACACTTAATTATGAATTGTGAGTATCGAAGATAGCCAGTTGTGGGTTTATAATGAGAACATTTGAATCCCATTTAATCTATCATCACACTGTAGCTTGCTGTGTAAATATCATTTCGCTGCTGGATTGTGCTTTTGCTGGAGTTCCACATCGCAGCCAGTGTGTGTTTGGTCGTGGTGCGACGTGAGCTAGTGCCTCAGCTTAGACAGCAAAGGGAGGTAATTGAAATTCATTGTATGTTTATGGTCACTTTCTCCCCATTAATTTTTGTTTCCAACTCAGTTGCTATTCTAAATAGACTTCATTCTTTTGCAATATAAAAACATGTGCTTGAAGAATATTAATGTCTAACTTGCATCCAATTTTAAGCGGTTGAATACATCACAGGTTTGGAGGAGAGTGCTCCGGAATTCCAAGTGGCATCTTTATTAATCAAGCAGACGTCATGTTAAAGAGATTGATGCATTTGCATCAGGATCAGCTATTCTCTGTGTTGAATGTGTATTTGTTAATGGGACCTCACACTTAACATCCTCTGATTATTTGTAACTATATTACATGGAACCTCATCTTTGTGCAGAACATCAAACATTGCCCTGGTATAAATATTATCTCTGGAAAAGTAAATGTCAATTAGAGCTGCAACTAATGACTGTTTTGATAGTTGATTAATCTCTTAATTATAGAAATGATTAGTCAGTAGTTTGGTTCACAAAATGATGTAGAATGTTGATCACCATTTCCCAAAGCTGAAGATTCAACCTAAAATGTTTTTTTTGATTTTTTGTACCAACACAATGCAAAGATCATAACTTTACTATTTGAAGACAGGGAAACCAGAAAATAGTCAGTTTTGAGAAGGTAACCACCAGAGAATTGGACATTAATTTCTTCTTAAAAATGAATCATATCAAATAATTGATTATAAAAATAGTTGGCAATTAATGCAATAGCGGGTAACCGATCGATTAATTGACTAAACATTGCAGCTCTAATGTCAATTCTATAATTTAAGTCAAGAGTTGTGAACAGATAAAAAAACAACAACTTTGGGTTTAAAACATGGAAACCTACTCCAGAATTTAAAGGGACAATTCACCCAAAAATTTGTTGTTTATCCATCTAATTTTGAGTTACTAATTTTTTTGAGATCATATCACAGCCTGAAGACAAGCAAAAGCTCTTTTGTGAGCAGTTTTGTCAGAAACTACTTTCAGTTGTCATTTCAACTGAATGACACGTCATAGATGCACACTTCCTTCTGCACATTTAGACTGTTAGTTAGTTCCTACATGAAACTGCTCAGAAGAGAAGGCATCCGATGGCTCCCAAACTCAGCAACTCACATCAAAGCAATCTAGATTGATTAAAAAGCTGTATTTTTAGGAAGAAAAATAGAGGTTCTGGTTATATAATTAGAATATCATTCAATACACAGACTGATATATTTTTAAATGTGTGTTTCTTTTAATTTCAATGATTATAATTGACAATTAATGAAAATCCCAAATTCAGTATCTTGAAAATTAGAATATTAAGATTTCTAGAAATGCTGGTCAACTGCCCACATTTTTTAATTGGGTTTTGTTTCGGAATCCTCTCCAGGGTGCAGTTATCCCTATTGCTTGCATACTTTTGTCTACTCCATCTTTTCTTTCACTTCACCTCTCTATTAATGTGCTCGGACACAGAGCTTGAACAGCCAGCCTCTTTAGCAATGACCTTTTGAAATCTGGCCCTCCTTGTGCAAGGTGTCAATGGTCGTCCTTTGGACAACTGTCAAGTTAGCAGTCTTCCCCTTGATTTTGTAGCCTAAAGAACTAGACTGAGAGACCATTTAAAGGCCTTTGCAGGTATAACTAACTAGATTAGAGGGTGTCTTTAATATTGAACCTTTCCACAATATTCTTATTTTCTGAGAGGTACTAATTTGGGGTTTTTATTAGTTGTCAGATGTAATCATCAATATTAAAAGAAATAAACACTTGAAAGATGTCACTCTGTGTGAAATTCCTAAAAGTTTAACTTTTTCAATGGAATTACAGAAAAAAGATCAACCTTGATGATGATAGTCTAATTATACTGTGTGACGAGCACTTGTATGTGTTTTTGATTTGAGGGTGAACTGCACCTTTAAGGTGTTGATTTATTCATGTATGTGTTCCCTAGGTGAGATTGTGGTCTGTGCATAACTGTGTAAAAGGATTAACCCAGCTGGGTTGCATATCTCATCCCACTATCTCCCACTGGCAATGCAGAGTGTGTCAAGCCGAGGAGGCTGTCAGTGGGTGGGCGACATATTCTCTACAACAAGAGGGGGATTTTATAGAGTCTGGCAACCACTACAATAGGACAGGCAGCTCCCCTTCCTCTATCCACTTCCCTCCGCCGTCTGGGCTTGTCACTACCAAAAAAAGGAACAAAGGCGAGAGTGGCTCACTCCCCTGCCGCCTACCTCTACCTGTGCATGATGCTACCTCACTGAACTGCTGGTTGTGAATGTGTATGTGTGTGTTGTTCACATGGACAGAGCTGCTACCCCCATCCCCTTTCTACACTGAGTCAGAAGGTTTCACTTCATTATTAATTTCTATTTAGTTTAGGTTAGGCAGAAAAAAAAAGTTAAGGAGCATGTATGAGAGAGGGAGATTTTTCTACTTTTGTTTATTTTTTGCCAATAAATCCCATTGAATTCAGCTGAGAAAGAGAGAGCACTATCAAAATCCTGACCATCACCTGATGTTCTTTTAACTTAATGAAGTAATATAATTAATTATTGCCTACATTGGGTTTCAAACGAGCTTCTCAGGCGCTGCTGACACCCGAATGAAAAGAAAAGTTCCACTAAGTTCCACACAGTTGACTCCAGCGGTGTGTCATGTAGATAGTTAGCAAGGTCTACCACAAATAAACCATTGTGTGGCACTAGGCCACAGAATGAAAACCAAGTGCGACAAATTGCCTCTGTTTTTCTTTTTTTTGTCAACGCGATTCTCTCATTGTTGCTCACAAGCACAGAGCACGAGAGATCAACAGCTGCACATACATGACAATGGCCAGACGTTTTCAACCAGATGCTGTCATCACCTCACCTCACAACCACCCCAGTAGGATGGTGACCCCATTTATAGCACCAACAATGCTGCTTGGTCTGTGAGAAACACTGGTTAGTGATCTGTAGACGGCCGTACTGATATAATACAAGTAAAAATCACAATCTTGCGACCCATCATTTATCATCTGACAGAGAATTCGCATGCAGGGGTGAACTCCAATATGTCTGTAGTTCTAAAGGGTCCAGGAATTCTCTTTCCGTGCATCATTGAAACTCCCATACGTCTTGACATGCTGTTTGGCCAATGGTTCCTGCCTCTGAGCGTTACACTACATGAACTCTTCACTTGCATGCAACCATAGCAACCAAAGCCTGCTCAAACGTGATTGGCCAATACTGCATGGACTGCAAATATCTCTGGAATCGTTTCCGGTCACAGAATAATTCTCCCTTGCATATGGATTCTACATATTCACATGCAGACATCTATTTTCAGAGATTACTATTGTTTTCATCTGTAAAGATATGACATGACAACAAATGTGGTGCTTCTGTGCAAATTATCACCTTATTAACAAGAAATACTGCGATGGCCATTATTATTGTTTGGAAGAGAAATGTGATAATATGTTGATAGAATTGCAACAGGTTGTTCTGTAACATCCTGAACAAGGAAACATTCTTAATGTGTGCAGGATGTTCTCGTTCCATGTTTCCTTTGCTCCAGGTAAACAAGTCCTGTGTCGCTGAATCTGGATGAGAAACATGGTGTCTCAGCGCCTGTCCTGCCCCACGTCCCTTAAAGGAAGACAGGCATGACTGCTAATTTAGACACAGGCACAACTGCGTCAGCGCTTTGTCTCTACAGAATGAATCTGACATCTACAATGGCGTTTGACAATGCAGTGAGAGCGCTGCTGACAGGACCAGAACACAATGTGATGGACTACATCCCCTATACACAAACACTCTCAACAGCAAACTGCAAGTGATGACCATAAACATCATCCAAGCACATTTTCAAATGCTGAAGGGTCCAAATTGTGATAAGGTTCAATAGGATGTTAATGCATACAATATAAATATAGATTCATCAGTTGACTGAGACTAAATTACTCAGAAATGTGATGATCAGTTAAATAATTTAATTATGTTTAAATTTTATGTCATTCTGCTGATGTTGTCTCTGTAGATTTCTCCAAAATTCACCAGCAGTCATCTGTCTAATGCAGCGTGCAGAGCCATTGTCTGCACCATGTCTTATGAGGTGTCACTGTTAAGCCGCTTTTCCTCTGCACAAATCTGTCAGATTCAAATACGCTCTTATCCTTTGCATTAGCAACCAATCGTGAAAGAACACAGGAGGGTTTAAAGCTGAATTAAAAATCTCATTGGGCGGTGTTGATTTTTTTTTGACGAGCCCTTCCTCAAATTGAGTTTCCCTCTCACCAGAAAGTGCCTGAATCTCCACTTCAGTAGCACTTGCAGGCGACCAAATGTTCAAGTTTTGGAGGGTTCTACAGAGGGGCTAGTTCATAGATCATTCATACCCTGAATTATGGATCATTTTATTCCCTAAAAACATGGTGGAAATAGATTTGTTTGGACTGTTCACAGTATGTTCTGATTTATGGAGTGAAAAAGACATGTCCAAAATTCCTTCTGTGAACAATGTTGATCCTGACTACCAGTGTTCAGATCTCTATTCAGGAACTACATGCAAATTAGCACATATTTACTTATGTAACGCATAATTATCATAGTTCAAACATAAGGTTTAAAAGAAAAAAGAAAAAACTGAAATACTAAAAAAAGCAAGAAATCACCTGGTGAAGTTTCAAGGTGATAATCACCTGCACTGTCTCGCCTTAAATGTGAAGATCGTGGAACTAATGGTTTCCAGCACATGCTGACATTTTATATACCGAGTCAATTGATTAATATAGAACTTCTACCTACACACAGAAGCAGCCATGTGCACACACCCACCACGCATACAGACACTTCAAGTGTTGATTGCGCTCATTAGCACTCATGTAATCCTAGTTGCTGTCATCTAGCTAAGCAGCTCCAGTAGCTGTTGATAAGGATAATTTAATAAGATAAGACATTGACTTTTTTTTTTTTTTTTCCAAACAGAGCTTTGTATATCTGGTGTCATAAATTATGAGTGGGGGTGGGGTGAGGTGGGGTGTCAGCACCCGCCTGCCAGCTGGTCACCTTGCGTCACCAGGCTCCCCACGGTGTCTCCAGCAGCTTAGACGCAAACCGACAAAAACGCCATGAGTGATTGATCAGATTCGTAAATGAATGATGATTCGACTGTTTTTGCTTTGCATAACTGTCGCTGTGTCTTTTTAATTTTATTGGATCAACACAATCATAAAATGCTTCAGATGGTGAATTCTTCAACATCTTCCAAGTGTCACTGCAGCATGAAAGTGAACACAGCTTAATAAGACCAGTCACACTTTTATTTACCACCTAACATAATTGCACAAGGGTTTTTGAATATCGATTAGCCTTCTGACACAACGAGCAAACACAGACATTCTTCTGGACAGCACTTTCCATATCTCTTGATAAGGGAGCCTCTGCAGTAATAAATAAGCAAAGCTAACCTCATTAAAAAAATAGAAAAATAACATCTGCCACTATGTTAAAAAAATAGGCTTAAAATAGTTTACTCTATGTGTAGAGTTTGACTTTCTGAAATCATTGACAAAACTTATTAGATTTTTTGCAATATTCTTATTACATGAGATGCCCCTGTATACACTGTACCTATAATGCATATACACTACCATTCAAAAGTTTGGAGTCACCCAGACAATGTTGTTTTTTTCCATGAAAAGTCACACTTTTATTTAGTACCATGGGTTGTAAAATGAATAGAAAATATACATGGCAACACATTGACAATAATTATTTGTATTTAAAATAATATTGTTTTCCGTGAAAGCTTGCTTTCCTCAAAGGAAGGTCAGTTTTCTAGCTTCTCTAACCAGCTAGTGTTTTCAGCTGTGCTAACATGATTGCACAAGGCTTTCTGACACCATGAGCAAACACAATGTACCATTAAAACACTGGAGTGATAGTTGCTGGAAAATGGGCGTCTCTTCACCTATGTAGATATTGCACCAAAAAACAGATATTTGCAGCTATAAGTTATTTACCACGTTAACACAGTGTATAGAGTGTAGACAAAATTTTTTCTTTAAAAAATAAGGATATATATATATATATATATATATATATATATATATATATATATATATATATAGTAATGTTTCTTTATAATTCAGATTTCATGGTTATGAATGAAGTTGCAGCCACGCAGGGAAGCCTAATTGTACTTTACCGCTCACCTCAGCTGTACTTTCACCCTCTAACAGGAAGAAGTGAAACGCTGTGACATGCTGGGACACTGCCTTGTTTACTTCGTTTAGTTTAAATGGACAGCCCTCCCTCATTTTTATATAACTTGCATGCAAGCATGCGAGCGAGCGGAAGACAGGGTGAGAGAGAGAGAGAGAGAGAGAGAGAGCGATGAGAGTGAGAGAATGACTTCCAGTGTTTTCTTGTCGGGCACTGAGGCGTGGATAAATATTCCACTTGTAACGATAAGTGGGAGAGACAGAGGTTGTCTGAGTGTACTTCGCCTCCTCTCCTTGCCTCCCGTCTCGTCTCCTTTCCTGCTCGCTGACTGGGTCGAGATCCGCGACGTACATCTATTACTTCTATTAGCCGATACGGTTATTATTAAACCTGGTGTCCTCACATGAGCCTCGGCCTTAGGCTGGAGGATATCTGCGGCTCTGGTCTGCTTTTTCCAGCCAGAGTAATGCTGGTGACCGTTTCATTTGCCGATTTCCCCCACAACAGGATCCTTGTTGTGGCCTGTTATAATTCCTTTGACATGTTAAAGCTTGGTGCATATAGCCGTGCTGAAGTCGCTGTAGTGTGTTAAGGCTGCACCTACAAATTAACGGCCGGGAGCCGGGTGGAGGCAGAGCGAGGGACTTTTTTGTCGGACATGGGGATTTGCAGCCAGCATGCAGTCTCCAGCGGTGGCTGCTCAGTGGCTACAGGCTTTATCTCTCCACAGGGAACTCCAGGAGAAGGGAAGCACACAGAAATACACTGCTAAATACTAAATACCTCACACAATACAAGCACAAAAAAAATAAATAAAAATATGACACTATATAGTACACACAACTCACTCTGCCACGCTAAATTATAAATATTACATGTCGCGGCTGCATAAATACAGAGCTGGAGGGTGTTTTTCTTCAGTTTGCATGCTGGACTGCTCATGTGAGTCTTATTTTTTGAAATCTACTACATTGTGTGTCAAGGGTTTTAATGAAACAATTCACATTTCTCGCTATGAGCCTTGTACAAATGTCTAATCCACTTGAAGTGAACAGCGCTAATCCACTGTTAAACTGTGTGTAGCATGATATCTAAGAGGTTGTGTGTGCGTGCGCATATGCGATGGTGTCGGGTAATTGCCGCGCCAGTTGGTGGACAGACAGACTGCCGTGTGAGGCGGCAGACTGGCGTGCAGGGCACTCTGGGGAAAACAGACACTTTGTCTCCCCCCCGGGGTCAGCGGTGGCGAGGGACAAGAGGACACCGCGGGGGCCAGCTGACACCCGGGTCACTACCAGAGAGTCTGCGCCTCATCTGTTCCTCTTTGTTGTTTTTTCACTTTCCAACTCCTAATGTTCTCTCTCTAGAACTAGGGGTGTCAAACATGCAGCCCGAGGATCTGGAACCATCCCACTGAAGGGTCTAATCCAGCCCACCGGATTATTGTAAAAAGTGTGACCGGATATGGAGCAGTTCTGTTTTCTTCACAGAAATGTGAAGTCAGTGAGAAGGGATAAAACATGTAGAGTTTTGATTTGTATATGTTTTATAAGGCAGGAGATAATGTTAGCTGCTGCTTTAAAAATTCTAAAAAAAGAAAAGAGTAAATGCTTTATTTGAAATGCATACAGCTGACTGAATATGACATAACTGAGACATCAGATGTTGAAGTTGAACATTTGTTCTGATGTCATCTCTCCTGTTTTGTAAATTGAAGGTGAATTAATCATGTAAATATTTATAATGTATTTCTTTACATAAAAAGGAAGGGAGGAATTTGTAGGTGTAAATTTTATACTGGTCCTGCCCACTTGAGATTAAATAACACTGTATGTGGCCTATGATCTAAAGGGAGTTTGACTTCCTTCTTCTAGACATCCTGTAGATGCCCTGTAGATTTCTGCGTTGGTGTAGGAGGTTTTGAATGTTTCCTTCACATGTATTCACATTACGTCTCCTATTAGAGCGCCCATGTCAGTACTGTCAGTCAAACAAGGAACGCTGCTTCTGATTGGCCTTTGTGAGCCAATTAGAAACCGAAGCAATACTTTATCTGGGTAAATCTTGACATAACATCTGCAAGCCAGGCATGTCAAGCAATTAAAAAGGAAAAAAAAAATAATACAAATATTTCCCGGGGCGACACGGTGGTACAGGGGTTAGCACTGTTGCCTCACAGCAAGAAGGTCGTAAGTTCAAGACCTCCTTGGGTCCTGGGTCTGGGACCTTTCTGTGTGGAGTTTGCATGTTCTCCCCGTGTCTGCGTGGGTTTTCACCAGGTACTCCGGCTTCCTCCCACAGTCCAAAAACATGCTGATGTTAATTTGCGACTCTAAATTGCCCATAGGTGTGAATGTGTGAGTGAATGGTGTGTGTGCCCCACGATTGGCTGGCGACCATCTGGGGTGTATCCCTGCCTCTCGCCGTAACGCGCTGGGATTGTCTCCAGCAGACCCCTGCGACCCTAATGAGGAATAAGTGGGTATAGAAGATGACTGACTGACAAATATTTGCATCCAAACTATTCCTTTGTGCATCCTAAAATCACAGATGTCAGTCAATAAGACAGTAAAGTAAGGATCCAATCACATACAGAAGTGTATCGTCTGCAATTAAGGACTTTTATTTTCTGTGATAACATTAATGCACCTTGTGATGATCGTTGACACTTTGTGACGATTATGGTTTTACATCCTGGGATAATTGAGATTGCATCTGCTGCAGCCGCCCACTTCATAAAAAAATCGTCTCGGAGCACAAGCAGCTTCCGTCTTCCGAGGCGCCGACGTCATCGCCAAACAGGCAGCGCTCCCCCTCGGTTCCAGGTGTGGTCCCGGACCATTTGCTTCCACCCGGAGCCTGCACGCTCGCCCGCGCTTTAAGCAGGGGAATGAAACATTGATGCTAAAAGGAGTTGCAGCCTTGATTGGAGCAGATGTGACATGTTTGTCAAATGACCTACTTCTGTCCTTTATTATGAATTAAAATTGCATGATGGGGACTCGGGGCGTCTAATGAATGATACATGGTGGGTGGGGGGAGGGGGTGCGGGTGGAAAAAAAAGGGAAAACAAAGGTTACATGGAAATTACACGCGTGCTGTTTTGTATGTGGATACCAGTGGAGTAAATAAGACGTTCCGCTTCATGCACTATAACAATAATACTGATAAAAAGAAGAAGATGATGCAGGGAGTATGCACAAACACAAACTACCGTAACTGCTGGACTAGAAAGACGCTACTTTTCCCCCATGATTTGAACCTAATGATTTGATGGATTTTTACAGCTAACAGACATAAGCGAGCAGGAAAAATCTGAAGCCGGAAAAGTGAGCGAGACGAGCAGCGCAAACTACGAAATTAAAAGAGGAACCAAATGCTGCACAAGAAATAGAATGAGAGTAAGACAGTTTGCGCAAAAGCAAGTTTTCATGCACAAACCCTCATTACTGGAAATAAATGAAGAAATTCATATAACACAGTGTTTAATTTAAAGGCAGGCGACCTGGCGCACCGTTTACAGGATGCTTTCTGCATGGTGAGTGTACACATTTCCAATATTGTTGACATGTGAAAGTTTGTGTATCTGCTACATGATACAGTACAGTTCACACAGCACAGTACATAGTAAGACTAAATAGTAACACTTCAATAAGTTATGCAAATATGCAACTTGTTTGTTGAAATGTCAATACAATAGAAGCTTCCTTAAACAGCCGTCTCATTCCCGATAATCCCCTCCTTGCATGAACCTTTACATATGGTAATTAAACATTAAAACACATGTGGGTTATAGTCCGGTGTGGCTTGTATATTTAGTTTTTTCCCTAAATGTGCCCTCAGGTGCACTTTATATACCGGAAAATACGGTACTGACCCATATGCCGCCGCCAAGCCTGAGCGCTTCTGATTGGTTAAGTGTTCACCTGGAGGCAGCTGCAGACAGATGTTATCCGGTCCTGCTCTCTGTAAGAAGCGAGGGCGAGGCTCTAATGGTCGAGCTGTGTTTGGAACCGGGATATGGACCCAGGGGGCGGGGCCTCAGCCTGCTGACGTGGCCCTTTAGCCACTTAGCCTCATCCAGTTTGGATGGCATGGGAAGAAAATTGACTGGAGGAAGATTAATTTCCACATTTTTTTGTTTTTATTTTTTCTTTGTACGGGAGCATGTTGTGCCAGCGTCAGCACACCGCTAGGCGCTCGTAACACCTCCTCTTTTCGCCGCTCTGGACAAACACAGGTTGTAAGTGGGCTGTTGTTTTTGATGAATGGACGGCGGCTTCTTCTCGTGAAAAAGTCGCACGTCCGTCCTGCCCCTTGCCCTCGTTTCTCTTTTCCCGGTGACTCCTTCGTTCCCCTCGTCCTCCCTCCTCCTTTGTCTCTTCTCCTCCCCTCTCTCCATCTTGCTCGCTCCCCCTCCGGCTCAGTGAGGCACAACTGTGTGTCGTGAGAGATCATATCCTCTTGACCTTGCTCCAGGAGTTCTGATATATTTCATCTCTCATCGATTTTCTATCCTCTGCCCTTTTTTTTTCTTCTTCTTTTTTTTTATCGCCCACTCCTTCTTTTCCGTGGCCATCTTTCTTCCTCTCCACAAAATCATTTTCATCTCTCATCCCCGTACAAACCTACTAACAGAATTTCTATTAGTCAGAAAGAGGAAGAAGAAGGAGGAGGGGAAGAGAAAAAAAATATGGGGAAAGGCAAGAAAGTAAGGGGATGGGACAAGATTGCATTTTCCATCAGAGTGAACTCTGAGAAAATGTCCACAAACAAATAGAAAAATACAGGTATGCTCGCGGAGTAAAGATGAGAAAAGAGGTGGAAAGGAAAATCAATATGCTCATGTGCACGCACGCACACACACACACACAGGGAATGAGGAGTGTGTTTTATGGATGGGCCCTACTTACAAAGCAGCCATTTACCTCTATACAATAACAGCAACACTTCACTCTGAGGTCTCTCTAAGCCCTCGGATGTCACCGCCTGTGAAAAGGAAAAAAAAGGGAGGGTGATGGAACTACTTCTTCTCTCTCTCCGAGTGACTTTACGACCTCGGTGCCCCCTGCTAATGTGTTTTGACTAACACAGTCTGTCCCATTAGCATCCGCTCTGTCGGAGGCCACGCGGGTCACCCGCCCCTTCTGGTGTCATGGTCAGGGTT
The DNA here is from genome assembly GCA_030544235.1 of Lepturacanthus savala. NCBI lineage: Eukaryota > Metazoa > Chordata > Actinopteri > Scombriformes > Trichiuridae > Lepturacanthus > Lepturacanthus savala. The sequence goes on along the minus strand of CM060479.1, from coordinate 23,247,746 downwards.
CAGGGTTATTGTTACGCGGACGGCATAGTCGTTGTGTTTAATGTCCGCCGAGGTGACGTTGCCCGGGTCCCCGCCGCATCTGGGCCCTCCCTTCGGAACGGTCGTTTTTTGTTTTTTTTTCCGACCTCAGCTGCCACTCAAACACTCTTCTCCTTCTGTCTCCATGTCTCATGCCTTGTTAGGAATGAGTAGTGAGGATAAAACAAAAGGAAACAAGGCGGGCCTAGGCCCACGCTGTCAGTCGGTTTCATCACTTCCCTCCGTTTCTCCGCATTCGCATCCCCGCGGTAATCTTTCGTCTCCCAGAGTGAGGTGGCGCTTCCTGGTCAAAAACAACGACTGAGTCAACATCTCCACAAAGGACTGTTTGCGAATTAAGCGGCAAGAACAGACTCACTATTGATTCGTCGGCTTGATTTAAAAACAAGGGGTTATGCAACATCTTTTTCCATCTCGCCATTAGGACTAATTATTGTCTCAATTTAGGCATCAAGAAAATTTGGCACGTGTGCACGCGCACATGCAGTCGCTTGTGCGCTTATGTAAAGGGATGAATTCATGCCGTGCCAGATATAGTTATTACTGAAGAGAGAGAGAGATTTGGACTGTTTTCTACTTCGATGAGCGACAATTAAAATCAGTCTTACATAATTCTTTGTCTCATTGTTTTCTAACACTAATGCGTTTTGCTGTTTTCATTTTTTGTGTGTGTGTGTGTTTTTCTGGGGCTTTTTTGTTGCCGGGTTCTTTTGCTTTTGTATTATAAGAGGAGAGGATGGTGTCTGTTCCATTTTTAAGTGCATGTTGTTGTCGCATCCAAGCGAACACACACAGGTCAGTCACTTCTTTGTTACCCTGCCCCTTCTGCTATATGTGTTACTTTCTCTTTGTGTGTGTGTGTGTTTTATGTCTTTATTGTCCAAAGGATGATCCAGCCTTAAAAAAGAGGACTGCCACTTCCCAGCCTTGCCCCAGAATCAGAATAGTCAATCATGGCAGTTTTCTTTGTATATAAACTTGGTTGTCTTGGGTTGCAGGTTGCTACTTTTAAACCACACTTGAATTATTGAGGAAAGATTTATTACATACATTATTTTTTCAAAAGTTTGGGGTCACCAATAAATGTCCTTATTTTTGAAAGAAAAGCACTGTTTTTTCAATGATAAGATAACTTCAGTAATTAGAAATACACTCAATACTTTGGTGATGTGGTAAATGCAGTATTGTGGACTATTCTAACAAATTGCAAATTGTTTTTCGTGTACACCTATCTACATAGGTGTATAGAGGCCCATTTCCAGCAACTATCACTCCAGTGTTCTAATGGTACAATGTGTTTGCTCATTGCATCAGAAGGTTAATGGATGATTAGAAACATCCATGTTAGCACAGCTGAAAACAGTTTAGCTGGTTAGAGAAGCTATGAAAAATTCCTTTGATAAAAGCAAAGTTTGAAGGACAAAATTATTATTTACAAATCATTATTTCTAACCTTGTCAATGTCTTGACTATTTTCTATTCATTTTACAACTCAAGTGTGATATTTCATGGAAAAAACAAAATTGTCTTGGTGACCCCAAACTTTTCAACAGTAGTGTATATTGGTGTATACATTGGTGTATGTGTGTGTATATATATACACCGTATATAAAGGGGAATCTGATATAATATTGCGAAATTTATAATATTCTTTTTCATTCATTTCAGAAAGTGAAACCCTACACATATTTTAAGCCTATTTTTCATAGTAACAGACAGTTATCTAGTTTTTTAATGAGGTTAGCTTTGCTTATCAAGAGATATGGAAAGTGCTGGCCAGAAGAATGTCTTCTGTTTATTTTAATGGGGCATTCACCAAGTTCACGAGTCATTCCCACAAATCCCTTAGACCTCGACAGTAGACAGCACATAGTTTTTGTTTCAAGCTGGCCGGCCTCCTGGTTTAATTGGTAGTTTGAACATGTTTCATTTGTCCTCTGTTGAGCAATGACCTGTCGTCCCGATTTGTTACTGTACAAACACTGAATTCCAAGCGTGCAACTGAAGTTAAGTAATGATTTCCCCAGATATTGAAAGCAATAGTACCTTATCCAGACTGGAACATACTGTTCTATTGAGGGTTTTTTTTTATATCTTCTATTAGGGAGTCAACAAAAACATGAAATTTGTGTTTTTATAAGCTTTTTTGGTCTTTACCACGATACACTTCTGATTTGCCTTTTACAAAATGTCAATGACCAGGCCGTGCCGTGTACTTTGTACTGAAAGTTGCTATGGAAATTCTTTTTCATGCATCATTTTTCTCAGTATCCGGTCTTTGGCCTTACCTCACCATGTCCATCTCATCAGAGGGAGCAGAAAGACGTTGTGGGAAGCTTGACCTCTGTGTATTTTCATGGTTGAATGGAGAAAACCTGAGTCTACCTGTCCCTGTGGAGAAAGAGAGGATTGTAGCGTGCGCGCCATGACAATCTATTCCCCGTGTGCCCACGGTTGGCCTCTCGTTGTCGGCCGTTTCATGGCTGACATTTACACACAACTAACTCAGGTCTCAGAGAGATTACAGGCTGAATATGAAAGGGTTAGAAGGTACACCAGGAAGGACATGTAAGACTTGCAGCTTAAGTGAAAGCAACCATTGGTCTAATAGCATCTACAAAGTTTTCTACTCAGTACTGTTGTGTGCAATATACTGCTGTTGTCAATGTTGTTGTATTAGTTCCAAAACATCCATTAACCAAATTAACCAAAGCACAGATATTACATCCATTACATTTGTGCTCTTTTTTTCAGTTGTATTAAATGAAGCAGTAGAGCATTAATCCTCCTGTTGTGTTTCGGGTGAATTAGGCCAATTTACATGTTTTCTCTCTGAAAAATTTAATTTATTTAATCTGATGGTTATAGGATTCAATGATTTTGTCCACGCGGGACATCTGGATGAACAAAATGCATCTGGATACTTTCAATTACATTTCTGGGTCTTTTGTTTAAGAAAACGCCTGCTGTGTCTAGTCAATAGAAATAGGGCTGCAACTAACAACCTTTTTAATTGTCAATTAATCGATCAATTACTAGAACAATTAATCGATTAGTCCCCAAAGCCAAAGAGGCAACCTCCTTTTTGTCCACAACCCCAAAGATCATCAATTTACTATTATAGGAGACAGACCAGACAAATAATCAGATTTGAGAAGCTGTAACCAGAGAATTTGGACATTTTCTTCTTAAAAATGACACAAATCAATAAACAAATCAATTGATTAATCGACTAATCTTTTCAGAATCCAGTCTTTGATTAGAAATGAATGGGTTATACTACTATAAAAGGTTGGACCATTAACTGAAAATGTATCGAAACAGACATTTTGAACGACTTGCAGACTCTTACCTTGCTCATGTTAGTTAATTCAGACTCTGTATAGCTGCTGTTTCACTGCTCTCCTGTACTGTTTTTCAGTGAGGGGCGGCACACAGAAGTACTCAAGCTGAGATCTACGTCTGACCATGGCATCGTGAATCGGCCCAACTGTAGTTAGTTATCTGTTAGTTGTCACAGAACTATATAAAATATAGGGAAGGGCAACGATTTCGGATTATCCATTAAACCCTAAATAATGAAATAGTTCTCTCATGTCTGCAAAACACTTTATCCTCTTCTATCCACATGTAGCATTTGATGCGCTGTGTGACTGGCTAACATTAGATCCCACTTCAGAAGAGGAAATAAACACGAGAGATAGCTATTGCTATTATCCTCTATCAAGACAGGCATGTTAAAAATGTTCATGTCAGCAGCACTGTTGTCTCTGAGCTATGTTCATATAAACATGTTCGATTTTCCAGGTTCACGGTTTGCTGTTACGTGATTACGTTAATTCACAAAAAGATGAATCCACGCAAACACCTTTTTTATTTGTAGTTGAGAAAGAGAGTACAATATGTGTTCAGCTGTGCCATTGGCATGTGCGTTTTGTCCTGTCTAGTGAGAACTATGTTGCTCCTGAGCTGTAATATGTCAGGCTGATTGCCAATAACCTGTCCTGTGGAAGATAATCATTGTGTTCTATTGTTTATAGAAGAGGCAGGCGCAGTAAATTATATCCTGTGTGTAACGGGTTAAACAGTGTTAACAGTTACATTAACAAGTACATTTTGTTGTTGCGAGATATTTCAGTAAGTCTTGCATTGCTAATTAGTCAAAAAATAATCAATTTCCCTACACTTATCGATCAGTGCTTTTGTGTCTCATGAGTAAAAAGTGTGAAATAATCATGAAAAATGGAATTCAGGCACATGTCCATTCATCAGATGGACACTGTTCCTCTCCCAGATCTGTAGGAGTCTAATAAACAGCACAATATGCTCATCAAAATAATCCATAGATTATGCTAAACCTGCGATGTTCACAAGAACATTTAGTTGATTAAAAACCACCTGACACAATATTAGGTGAGAATATATGTGTTATGTTGAATTTCTTAATCCCCAATTTTGGAGCGGGAACACATAATTAATTAACATGAAATTGAGACTTGTGTGTTTGCATGTAGTAAGTGTATCACTACAAGATGGAAATTTGAATGCGTGCCTGTTTTTAGCGACACTGTTGACAGGTACAGCTGAAATACAGCCTGTTCACAGGGAGGAAGGAAGTGTCACATTTAAACAGTGTTTCGCACCATTAAATGCTTGAAATATGCCTTTTTTTTCCTACACAACATCACACACGGTGTAACTCCTGCGGTCTGACCCCTCTCTTCTCCTTTTTTTTTTTGTCTGCTTTCTCTTACAGGTGAGTTCCGGGATATTCCTGCATGTGTCGGACTTGGCTTGGCGGTGGTGGCACGGACTCCGTCTCGTCTCCTGCTTCCTTGGAGTCACTATGAGCACTCGCCGCGGTTCTTTGGGGGCACATCCACGCCTAACTTCCATGAGTAATGGCTGATTATGGCTGCGCGTGCTACAATAGATTCTCATTAGCCATATGCACCGCGTGCAGGCATTGCTCAAGATTTAGAGTGCTGTCCTTGGTGCTGAAAACAAATCTATCGCTGCCAATTGTGCGCGCAAGAATCTGTGGGAGCATGTGCCAGTGTGTACCAGTCCATCTTTGCTGTGTGCGTGTATGTGTGTTGGTGTATTTGTGTGTGTAGCTCCATTATCTTTGCGTCTGAACAGTTTTTCCGTCCCATGCATCATCCACCCCCGTCTGTCTCCATGTCAGGCCTGATAACAGCTCCTATTGCCCACAGAGATGACTAATCAATAACACACAACCATGGGAACAACAGCTTGCTGTCCGCACTCACACTCGCACACACACACACACAAACGCACGCATGCACGGTAGAAATATTGGCTCACTGTCAGCAAACATTGCATTGACTGCTGTAGGGTGACAAAGAATCTGTTGTTTTCTGATTTCAGGATATCTGGAAGACTCACACTTCCACAACACTCCCACCCCCACAGCCTCACCACACCTCCACGTACAAACAGAACTCAAAAATGCATGTGCACACACATACACATGCATACCAATCTGCCAGTCCACACACCATCAGTCATGCATTATCTGCCTGACAATATCATTGTGTGGTGCTGAGGATGTTTCAGTTGTTTTTTTACACAAAGAATCTTCCGTTTCTTTCTCCTTGCATCACGCTCGCCGTTTGTTCTGTTGCCTCCTTATCTCCTCCTTCATGTTCTCCACTTAATACTCTTCCACTGTGAGGCCCGTCGACTCCCGCGAGTGGAACCGGCTCCTCGGCTGAGCGGGGGCTCGCGCTCGCCGATTTCGAGCAGAATAACGGGGGACAGATGATGTTAAATGTGTTTTAAAAAAAAAAAAAAGCCTCGGAAGAAACTGACGAAGCACTTCACCTCCATCCACTCGCCTTCTTCAGTCTCTTTTTTTTCCCTCAGCGAGGTGCAGCTCTCGCAGACAGACAGACCGGCCCTGTGTAAAAAGCTCGTCTGCCACCCTGATTCCCCCCCTGAGGTGCCATTCGGAGCCAATAACTCTTTCATTCTTCTTCTCATGCTTCATTCCCCCCCTTTTTTTCCTCCCTTCCCTGTTCTCGCTCTCACTCTCTCTCTCTCTCTCACTTGCTCTTTCTCCCCCCGGTGGCTGGAATGCTGTAATTGAGTTTTTTATTCAAGTCAATTAAAAGTGCAGGCCCAACTGGAGACAAAACAAGTCTGCTTAGTCGTTCCCCCTCCCCTCCCTATTTCCTCAGGCTTCCTCGTTATTTATTCAATCCACTCTTTGTATCCCTCCAGTAACTAAGGAAGTATGGGGTGTGTACTTTCATTTCATATGTGTCATTAAACTGTTTTGACATAGTTTACAATATAATTTATCTTTCTCTATGATGCCTCCTCCTTTCCCCAAAAGAAATCCTATTTAAATGGTAATTCAAACTTCCATTAAGTTGGGGTCTTTGTGGACGGCGTACAGAAGTTGCTCTATTCCTCCCGTCTGGCGTGGCAGCCGTCTGAGGTCTGATTGTTTACTCACAAAAAGCCAAATATTCATCAAGCTGTGAAACACTGGCCACATTGTCTTCAGTTGATAGTTTCCCCGTTTCCTCATTTAGCCTCATATATTTTTGGTGGATGATGAGGGATCATCCGAGATGATGGTTTCTGTCGTCTGTCAGCGTGCGCTCGTTTATAATCAGAGGGAAGGTTTTTGAAAGAGGCCGGTCCGCCTCGGACTCCGGGGGTTTTTCGGGCACAAATTGGTCTCCAAACCGCATATCGCTACTTAAATGTCTGTTCAGTCTAGGTAGAGAAAGCCGGAAATAAAAATAATATTGATAGATATCATCAATAACAGTGGTGTGCACAAATTTTTTAATACAGCAATTTCTACAACGCTGTCATTTTCTATACCTGCTTATTCCTCATTAGGGTCGCAGAGGTCTGCTGGAGCCAATCCCAGCGCGTTACAGCGAGAGGCAGGGATACACCCCAGATGGTCACCAGCCTATCGTGGGGCACACACACCATTCACTCACACACTCACACCTACGGGCAATTTAGAGTCTCCAATTAACCTCAGCATGTTTTTGGACTGTGGGAGGAAGCCGGAGTACCCGGTGAAAACCCACACTCCATACAGAAAGGTCCCAGACCCAGGACCAAGGAGGTCTTGAACCTGCGACCTTCTTGCTGTGAGACAACAGTGCTAACCCCTGTGCCACCGTGTTACCCCCCATAACCCCACGTGACTACAATACCATTTAAAAGTTTGGGGTCACTTAAAAATATATTATTATTTTTGAAAGAAAAACGCAGTTTTTCAGTAAAGATCATTTTAAACTTATCAGAAATACACTCTATACATTCCTAATGTTAATTGACTATTCTAGCTGAGAATGTCTGTTTTTTGGTGCAATATCTACATATGTGTATAGAGGCACATTTCCAGCAACCAATTGTTCTAATGGAACAATGTGTTTCCTCATTGTATCAGAAGGCTGATGTAATAACATTTTCTATTCATTTTACAACTCATGGTGGTAAATCTGTGACTTTTCATGGAAAACACTAAATTGTCAAGGTGACCCCAAACATTTGAATGGTAGTGTAACTAACAACTGCAACTAACAACTATTTTTATAGTCAATTAATCAATTGGTTATTGAATAATATTTGATTAGTTGTTTCATAAAATAGTGTAAAATGTGAATCAATGTCAATCAATCAAGCCGAAGACTCAACCTAAAATGTCTTTTTTTTGTCCACACCAACAATCCAACAATCCAAAGATCATCAGTTTACTATTGTAGAAGACTAAAGAAAGCAGATGAAAATTGGATTTGAGAAGGTGGAACGAGAGAAATTGGACATCTTCTTCTTAAAAATGACTCAATTACTCGAATCGAATGATTATCAAAATAGGCGATTAATGTAAAAGTTGGCAACTAACCAATTAATCAATGAACTTTTGCAGCTCTAGTAATCACATCATCAATATAATAAGAAAATAGTTCAATATAATATCAATAGTTTCACTTCAGGCTTGTGTAAAAAAAATTTAAAAATTGGCTCATAAACACTATGTTTCCCTTGATTGAATCAAACAGCCAGTCATTTAATAGACAAACCACAAATCAACTTTAATATAAAATTCAACTTATCGCCTGGTTAAGTTAAAAAATGTATTAAAAAATAGATAAATAAAAATGATCAATAATCATCATTATCCTCTGATATTAAATATTTTATATAAATATGTCACCTCTACATTATGTAATAAACGTCATTAAGAATAAAATGCCCCCCGACTATTTAAAAGAAAATCATCAGTAATTATCTATATTGATCAAATAAACAGATTATAAACACATTTTTATCAGCAGGCTTTTTAAAAATATCGCCCAGTCCTAAGTGAAAGTGAAGGGGCTGCATTTCATATGCAAATGCGGAGTAAAATGCTAGATCCGTAGTGTTAATATAAGAAAAGCAGATGGCCCCTTTTGGGTATATCAGTTTTCCGGGTCAACTCTGATTCAAGAGCAGTTTTGTTAATCCCATTGAGAAACTTAAATCGGTGTAATCCTCCATTCTACTTTTTTTTCAGATTTTTTGTGGCATAAATGCCTTTATTATACAGTAGCCAGACAGGAGGTAATGGGGGAGGGAGAGAGAGAGAGAGAGAGAGAGAGAGAGAGAGATGCAGAAAAGCTCTACCCCTACACCACTGCAGCGTGTCTTCCATTCTACTTAAAAAAAAAAGCTCTTTGTCGGCAGATATAAAAATGGACACATCCTGTGAAAAGCTGAGGTCCTCAGTGCTGAAAAGGGAACACGTAACCTAAGACACTGCTGAAACTCTATGCATAATGATGAAATAACTCAACCCTGTTCTCGCTGACATTCGAGCTGTCATATTATCACCCTCAGACCTGCTGACCTTCAGTAACAAGAGTGGCAGGTGTTGAAGATGTGTTAGAAAATAGTCACATGATGGATGTGAGACAAGTGGCATCACAGTATGGACTGTGAGTGTCTCTGTCCCTGGTCTGAACACACGGCAGCCTAGTGTATTGTCTATTCCTGTCTTGTATGCGGGATGTAGATCTTGTGAAAACTGATGTCCTGTGGGATTGAGGGCCTTTCTTGTTCTTTGGACAAATGTCAGGAAACAAGATCAAAGGTCAAAGGCCAGATAAACTTAAGATACTGACCATATAGACCAGGGGCCTCAAACTCAATTTAGTCAACGGGCCACATGCAGTGCAATTTCATCTCAAGTGGACTGGACCAGTAAACATTTATGTATAAATAACACATACACAGTTGTCACAATTAATTCCATTCATTAACATTCAATTTACAAAACAGAAGAACATACTTAAGAAAAGTAAAGTGCATATGCAATGTGATATCCAAGTTATTTCACATTCAGTCAGTATATTGTTGGATGCCTTTTAATTCAAAACTTTTACTCACTGAACATTTTATCACCTGCCTTACAAACTACTAATCAAAACTGTAAATATTTTACCCTTTGTGCTCTGAGAGATGATCACTGGCTTCATATTTATGTGAAGAAACAAGAAATCGTCCATTTTTTAATCATACTTTGTATAGTCATCCAGTGGGCCAGATTATTAGACCCTTTAGTGGGCCGGTTCTGACCCCCGAGCCACAGGTTTGACACTTCTGATTTAGACAGAGAATGTCCTGGTGGGTTGGCTTTTGAATAATAAAACCGATATAAGAGATTTTGGTTTGACTAGACAGGCAAGATAAGACTGAGGAGGACATGTCTGAGGTGGTCGTCTTCTTCATCAGCATCAAACAGCAACTCATGGTACTAGTCACATTGACCTGTATATTTATTGGCAAATAAACTGCCCCATTATGTGTATTTAATGCCCCATATCAGAGAAAGTGGGATTTTTAATTGCTTGAGAGAGGAGATGTAAAACTATATTGGTGCTTAAAACCCACAAATAGATCTTGTTAAGGATCACAACCACAAATAAAACCCAGGGAAATGTATATAAACGGGACCTTTAAACCATGAAGTAGACATGAGCGGTTTTGTCGCAGCCATCACTAAACTGTCTGGACGTGCGGGGAAGGTAAACGCCGATTACTAATCGACTGCTCCGCTGCCAATAATCCAAACAGCGGCGGATGACACGTGGTGCAAACACAGCCCGGCTAACCTTGAGTCGACACCTGTCCTCCTGCGTCCGGCATTAAGGCCCTGATTGGCAGCTTTTCATTATTTACAGGAAGTTCACATGGGGGCAGTTGAAATTCCATGAATAACTGAGGGAAGGTAATTGATGTTTCTCCACCGCAGAGGAGGAGGTGCGTATTCGATCAATGGCGGTATCAATACCGGCTTAAATGATTCAGCTGTAAGCGATTGGGCGTGTGTCTCAGGTGTGACGTGACAGATGTGATTGTTTTTTTTTTGTTTTTTTTGGTAAATGGCAATAATGACTCGTAGTTCATCCACGTCTCGCGTCTCGCCCATTAAATGTCTCTGTTTCCATGGTTACTGAACGGGTGGAAGTTGAATATACACTCCAAGTCTCTGCTACTCATCAGTCAGGAGTGCCAGGCTTTAAAACCCCTTGTTCTCTATTCAAATGATCTTAAGGGTCCCGTAGGGTGCACACAGGGTGCTTGTTGCTAACACGTTTTCAGTGATGCTGCAGAAACACAGTCACGTTCAGATGTCTTGTAACTCTTTTTTTCAGCCTGCTTGTTTTGTGTGTCGCAATAAAAAAAAAAAAAAACCTATACACACACACACATATATATATATATATATATATATATATATATATATATATATATATATATATATATATATAGTGTTACTTCAAAAGTGTAATGCCATTCATTACTTGTTACTGTCATTTCAAAGTAATTCAATACATTACAATGTTAGTGAATTTAAATTGTAAGGCATTACACTACTATTCAATTACTTTTAAGTTACTCTCACGAAAACAACTGGAAATATGGATTTGTTGATCTAAACATAGCTCACCTTTGTCATTGCTGCAAGTCGCAACAAGGATTTTGCTGACTAGTTTTTAAAAAGCTGGTGATTCCACCGTTGAAAGTGGTTTTCATGTCTCCAACAACATCCTCTGACACAAATCCTAACTTCCTAACTTCTTGAAGCTGAACAATCTCAGAGCAAGAGAACGTTCATTTTGGCTGTTTTGTGGTTTTATCTCCACTCTCATGCTCCGTTTGCTTCCTTGCTAACTTCATGTTACTATAGCACCTCTGTAAATGTTAAATAACCGGTGCAGGAAGTGGACAGTTCTTTAGGCATAGCACACAAAGTGTATATGCCTACGATGTTTTTCAAATCCTCATGTTTCACAAATGTAAAGTAATGAACAAATATTATTACAAAATTATTACATAATTGTTACAAAATGAAAAAAAAACACACTTCAATCCAAGTTAAAAACACATTGTAATGCATGTTACTGACATTTGTGCCAAGTAAAATATTTTTAAAAAATTTCCTGTAATGCCTTACATTACTGTGTTACAGCAAAGATCAATGGAAAACAATAATTTATTACTTTTGTAATGCATTACTCCTAACACTGTATGTATGTATGTATAGATAGATAGATAGATATGTACAAGCACAGGAACAGTATATCATATTAGTGTGGACATTTGTTTGATTTGGGGGGGCATTCACAAGCTGTCACTGCAACAACTGCTGCAAACAACAGACACCATTTGCATGAACACGCCCACTAGTCCCTAGATCAAAAGGTAGAAGGTCTCTGAGGCCTGCTGATATTTTTATTTACGGCGTTCTGCTGCGGGGGAATGTGTGTGAGTGCATACCTGACCCATTTCACTGAGTTTAAGATCACAGGGGAAATATTCCAACATTAACTCTAGTTGATGAAAAAAGAAAAACAGTAAAAACCTCATAAAAAATAATATATATATATATATATATATATATATATATATATATATATATATACATACACACACTAATTTTCTTTTTTTGTTTTTTTGTCTTTTTTATGGCCATATGGCATCTACTTATTTACATGTTTGTTATTTCCCAATATGATACTCATTAGTAATTTAAATAGTGATGTGAGCTTAATGCTTTTATTTCCTACAAGGAACACACTGATCTCTCTCTGTAGATAATCTATAAAGGATTCTAAATGTGCATCCCCGCTCTGAGGGATACAGTGCAAGACAATGATGGTGAGGACATTATGCACAATAAATGGTGGGAAGTTCTGAAAAGTATGGAAGAGGGTTAATTTAAAATCTTCTTTGCTTCATCTTTTTCAAAAAGAAAAAAAAAATACTCCATTTTTTATGTCTATCACCTTTCCCACAGCTGTTATTATCCGATATGAGTCTGGGAGAAGTGCAGGTAGGAAATATCCCTCCTGTGTGGATGCAACCACCAAGGATCCCCAATAAGCTCTATTCCTTAGCTGTGATTAAGTTTGTGTGTGAACTATTAGATTTGAGTTTGATTCATTGGTTTCCAGCCAGAGGGTTCTTGTTATTGGCGTGTATCCTGTGATTTGACAGGACCAGGGGTTTGGAATAGCTCTCCTTCACTCAACCTCTGAAAATATGATTTGCTACATCACAGAGTTCCTGATGATGCCATGTTTTGGCAGATTGTTGGGACATTTATACGCCGGTTGTTGTTATTTTTTTTTCCTTTTTTTAAACTTTCTTTTTTTTTTCTTTAGACAAGTGGCCAAAAATCCTTCCACATCTGAGTGGCCTTGCTGGCTGTTGGCACTAGTACACAACCCTTCAAAAGTTTTTTTTTCTGTGAAGATAACTTTAAAACTTTATTAGGAATACACTCTACACATTGCTAATGTGGTAAATGACTATTCTAGCTGCAAATGTCTGTTTTTTGGTGCAATCTACACACATGTATAGAAGCTAGAAAACTGACCTTCCTTTGATGAAAGTTTGAAGGAAAAAAAACTCAAATACAAATCATTATTTCTAACCTTGTCAATGTCTTGACACATTGTTTCTATTATTTTACAACTTGTGGTGTTAAATAAAAATGTGACTCATCATAGAAAACATTAAATTGTCTGGCTGACCCCAAACTTTTGAAGGGTAATGTATATTTGTGTTGTTTTGTCAATGATACACAATTAACACTCTTTGAAAAGCCTGCATTCCTTAAAACCAGCTGGACATTTTACAGATGTCACTGTCACCGTTTCTTTCTTTTTCTTTTTTTTTTTTTGAGATGCTGTAACTATCAGCGGCATGAGTTGCGTCTTATTTCTGGAGGACGGGGCGTGTTTTTACGAGTACAGACAGAGCTGATGATTGCGTTTTTGAAAGCTGTAAGCACTCTTTTTCGAAGGCCTTCGCTCTCTCAGTAACAGCTTTTTTTTTATTCCTGTGTCCTGCATTCAAGGTGACGCTGTAACTCGCCCCCTCCCTTTTTGTTCCTCCATTAAAATGCACGCCTGTGTTTCTCCTCGGTTCATTTCTGTTTTGTTTTGTTTCATAAGGAAGAGTTTTTTTTAGTGTTGGAGTGGATAGTAAAGCAATAAATAGACTTATTGACTCTCAGCTGGTGGAATAAACAACAGGAAAGTCAAGCTGATATACAGGCAAGGCATTTAGGATTGGATTATACTGTAAGTAAGGAGAAGCCCGATGAATAATTCACTGTGGTGTCCTCATAAAATCCTCCTATGCCCTTCACAAACACACAAACACATACATTGTACCTCGCTCAGATCCATGCACACTGAGCCTTGGCACAGCACGGTGGAGCATGGATACAGAGCAGATACCTTTGTCAACTCACCTCAGCAGGATGTAATGATATTGATGACAGTAAGTCATCATGGAGGACATGTATCACAGCAGGAAATGTCTTAGGTGAATCATGTCCCCTCTCTACTCATCAATTCTTTAGCAACCTGCTGTCACCTCACTCTTCCGGGTATGGCAGTGTATCCCCCTCGTTCCGTTTGTATTTGCTCTCTATCTCAGACACACACACACATAGCCAGGGCAGGGAAAAAACAAGTTAATTCACACCTGTGGCTCTGGTGATTTTATTGAAGAGGCACAAGAATAATCAGGATGTTTTTCCCCTAGAGGCCAAGAAGGACCAGAAGAAAAGAGGAAAACAACCATGTGACACTGTGGGACACAGAAATATGAGAAGTATAATCATAGCCTGTGGCCCACAGTCATCAAGTACATATAAAAGAAAGCCTTTTCATGTACAACAGGGGTCAAAAAAGACCGAACCTTAGATTTCTGTTTCCATACTTGTAATAAATTAATTGCATCCTTCAGTATTTTCACACAGTCCTCAATTAACTTATCTTTGATCATCAAGAAATCCTTATTTTTCCTTATTTGTCCTTTCTTTTTGAAGTTAATAGCATGTTTGTATCACTGCCCTTTGCACACGTGTTTAAAATGACCTGTATTCATGTGATTTTATGCATGACTAACTGTCACTTTGCTATGTCTCTGAAATAGTTGTATTTAATCATTTAGTATTCCAGGTATGCATCAAATATATTTAAAAATTTTAAATATTTCAAATTTATTTTGTGTATCACCATTAATCATTATTTTTCCTTACTTTATGAACAAAAAATAGGGTACATTGCATCTCTATATCAATTTTACACACATGGTTGAACATTTTATGTTTTACCTAAAAAAAAAAAAGTAATATTTGACATGGTATAGAAGATAACTGCACATGATATCTGAACGTTAGGTTAAGGTTATCCTGACCTTGACATCCATTACTAGTGAGAAAGTGAAATATGGCCAAAACTATTAGCCAACAGAGTTAGAAAATGAGAAATTCAAACGGGTGACAAATATCTGTGTTGCACCAAGTAAACAGGATAAAGAGGAAATGCCTCCCAGAAGGTGCAAAGTTGCTTAGAAACTATAACGAGGCCGGACGGCTCCAGCAGACAGGTGGAATGTTTGCACCAGGTAATTTGATCTGTATTTCGATATCTCACCTGGTCGACAGAAATGCACATTAACGCTAGCTATACTGCAGACAACATGCACCGTAATGGGAATGTGATCGCGTTTGCCAGATCACCTCTGGAGGCAGCAGCCTGGCTTATGGAGTATTCTGCAGCCACAAAATGCAGCAAGACCTCACATGGTTGATGTGTTGATGAGTTAGTTTGTTTTTTTGTCACAAGTTCTCTGTGAAGCTACACTGCAAAAAGTATAACTCTGCTCATACTAAAAAAAGGATGATGTCCAGATGTCATATCTAAAATGACCCCACAGAATCTAAATTGAAAAACTTATGACCTAATTATTTTATGTAGCATTTGACCCAACCTTAATTCTGTGCCTTGTGCCATATGATTTTCTAAAATTTTATTTATTGAACCAAACATATATTTTAAATTGAAGTCAGTCAGTCAGTCATTTTCTTTATTCCTCATTAGGGTCACAGGGGTCTGCTGGAGCCAATCCCAGCGCGTTACGGCAAGAGGCAGGGATACACCCCAGATGGTCGCCAGCCAATCATGGGGCACACACACCATTCACTCACACACTCACACCTACGGGTAATTTAGAGTCTCCACTTAACCTCAGCATGTTTTTGGACTGTGGGAGGAAGCCGGAGTACCCGGTGAAAACCCACACAGACACAGGGAGAACATGCAAACTCCACACAGAAAGGTCCCAGACCCAGGACCAAGGAGGTCTTGAACCTGCGACCTTCTTGCTGTGAGGCAACAGCGCTAACCCCTGCTCCACCATGTCACCCCCAACCTAATGTATTCACTTTAAAGTGAATTTTATTTTACTTCAAAATATTTTTCTTTATTTCCTATTATACAAACACTTAAAAAAACACAGTCATCTACAAGATTACTTTAAATTAGGGGTGTGACGAGATCTCGTGTGACGAGATCTCGCGAGATGTGATTTGACGAGATTGCTCGTTGCGTTAAAATTCTGTCTCGCGAGATTTATCCACCCAGCAGCCAGAATGACGGAAAACATGGGTATTACTATTGACGAGGCCCCCGCCACTTTTAAATCGTTTGTTTGGCTGTATGCAAACAATGCCGTACAGCGCGGCGTACGGCGCAGCGCATGCGTGGTGCTCCGCCGAGCTGTTCACTGAACTACCTTCCTTGAAGTGGGTGCGAACCGTTCACTGAACCACTTGCCCGTAGGTCTGAGCCATTTAGTGAACGGCTTCCCGTGAAATAGTTCTGAACGAATCCACTGAATGACTTTAAGGGGAAGCCGTTCAGTGTACGGTTCGTTCTTGTACTGTCGGTGTATGTGTCGTTTTTTTTAAAAATTATATAGCTTTTTAAAACTCAGAGATTTTACAGTAAAGGTTGGTTAAAAACAATAACAACTCAAAGTCACTTTACATTAAAAGCTAGTTAAAATTAGTTAAAAACAATAATACTGATATTATTAATAATAATAATAAATATTGTTATAAGTATTACCCTTATTAAAATAACCAATGAATCAGAAATCATTTTTGTTTATTATATTATATGCATATACACATACATATACACACGCTCTCTGCACCCCCCCCGTGCGCGCTGAACGAAATGAACGGATCTTTTTACTGAACTGATCTACTTCTTCAAAGTGAACGACAATTCCTACAACTCAGTTAAATAAAAGTCTGTTGTCCAGGCATTCATATAATTTGTAATTTAGTTTTCTTAAAATCTCGTCTCGTCCCGATCTCGTGAACCCAATCTCGGGTCTCGTCTCGTGAGCTGAGCTGAGCGTCTCGTCACACCCCTACTTTAAATGCACTTAACATTTCGAATGGCTGCTGTCAGGAGCAGAAGGCTACACATTTGAGCCTGAGAGGAGGGGCCTAGTTGAAATGTCTTGTTTGGCAATGGAAATAAACAAAACTACGAACTTTAGACCTGGATGTTAGCCCAATTGGACTAGCAACGTTTTTTGGACTGGCTTACGTTACATATACTTGTAAAAGTTCATTATAAATAAAAGTATTGTTCATGGTCATAATGTTTCCAGTAAATTCTAGACAGCCAGTTTAAATTGGGCTTTTCCTTGCAAACACACAACACTAAAACTTTAATTGTCAGCAAATGCTTTGATTCTTACACAGGTAATACGATATTCATATGTTGAATGATGCGTCTTGACCCGCATGCCTGTAAGATGGCTACACACACACAATTTGCCATTTGACACAAATGTTGAAATATTACCTATAGATCATGAAGAAAAAAAATTAATTTGAGAGAAATCAAAAACAGGATTCAGTATTAAACTTGATGTCTGTGTAAATGCAAAAAGAATCAAATCAATAATTTTATCCTGTTTTAAATGACAGTTATTAGTTTGAATGAACTGCATGTTACACTTATTTTCAGTGTATTAAACACTTTTAAAATAATACTAAAAAAAAGATGTGGTGTCTGATGCATTCTGAGAAACAGCTATTGAAGACAATCGTCATCTTAACTAAATACGTGTCACTGCACCTGTTATGTTTTACTGACAGACTGAACTACCCACCTGCTCCACTGCTTTGCATAGTTCTTGTGAAAAATGACATTGCGCCATAATGAAACAAAAAGTACTGTGTAAAAGCTGTGAGTAAATGCAAAACGTGGGTTGTATTTTTTAATTATCTAGGTTAGAATATCAGGTTCAGATCAGATTATACTAACACAATGTGACTGTTACAACCCAGCTCACTGGAGGGAAAGGAGGAAGCAACATAAAACCAGAGTTGGTCAATTAACTAAACTTCTGCTAAACTAATCATTATTAAATACAAAAAAAGAAACCACCAAGGGAAAAAATAAGTCAGGAGGGTCTGTTCAAACAAAATAAACAGAAATAATTATAAAAGGACTAAATACAAGCTACGATCATCAAAAACTTTGAATAAAACCTCATTAACTAATTCTTACAACAGTCCAAACAGCGGCTCTGCTCCTGCTCATTGTGTTATCAGTAATCACCAGTCCCCAGGTAGCAAACAAGTACCTCCTACTAGAACAGGTATATAACAAGCTTGCATAACAACAGCTAGAGGGCTGGTGGTGAGCTACTCGGGGAATCCCAGCCGCGCCGGTCCAACATTTGTAGTTTTAGTCCCTGATTGCAATTAACATAATGCAAATCATCCACAGACCACTTGACAGGCACAAAAAAACAAATAAATAAATAAAAGCAGCAGTAGTAGGAAGGGTTATACACACAGGGCAGGGGTTGTCGGGCTGCTGCTCGTGTGTGTGTGTGTATATATGTGTTGGTTTTGCTATACTTGTGAGGGCCAAGCATTGAGAAACAACCTTTCTGTGAGGACATTTTTGTTTATGAGGACATTCCGGGTGGTCCACACAAAAGTAATTGACTCGTGTGTGTGTGTATTCATACTGTAGGTACACCTTGGTACAAAGCATGTTTTCTTCTTCTTCTTCTTCTTTTTTAATTTGACCAATTATTGTTTTATTATCTCAAACACTATCTGACAAGTAAAAATTACATCCAATTTCCTCTCACTCCCTTTCTCCGTATGTGTCCGCGTCTCCCGCTGAGCTTGCTGCTCAGCTGAATTTACTAGTGAATTAGCAGCTCTATAGCCTGGCGGGGGCCTCATTAGAAAATATTAGAGCTGTTGTACAGTCTAAAACAAGTGTGTGTGTGTGTGTGTGTGTGTGTGTGTGTGTGTGTGTGTGTGTGTGCGCCCGCATGCGTGTGTGTGTATGTTCCTTCCTTGACTTAATCATCTGCAAATGTCAACCTGAGGGTAAAATAAATTGTTTTTTGAACCACTTTCATCATTAATTATACGAACTTTAAATGATCAGCTCAGTTTTTATACATTCCAGTACAGACTCTGAAAAAGTTACTGAAGTCACACTGATACTGCGAGTGCAGCACATTCCCTTTCACAGTGTGTTGATAGCAGCCTAAAGGACATGCAGATAGCGGGAGGCAGGAGGAGATCACACTGCGAAGAGGGATTATCTGCATTGTGTGCGTGTCGCCGTACGCATCGGCTGAAGATATCAGCGACGCTTCCCTCGGCTCAGACTCGAGGAGCTCGTTCTCCAGCTGAAGCCGTGTGGGTATTTAAAGAGAGGTCAGGGAGGAAAACACAGTCTGCTGCAGAAAGATGTTGATGCAAGAGGTAAACACAACACTTATTGAAGAGATTCAGAGTCTGGAGGCTTTCTGTGATCCTGGCTTTTTTAGATTCCAATAAATATTGCGAAAGTGGGAGCAATTCATTCATGTGTGCTTTGTTGATAAATCCGTCGGTGCTCCATAGTTTCCAAGTCACCACAGATGACTTTTTGTTCTTAAGCTGCAAGCTCTGTTTTTTTGTCTTTTCCTTTTTTTGCATTGTGCTTTAATGCATACTAAACAAAAGGAAACAGTAGTAGCTGGTATGATTTTAGTTTATGGAGCCATAATAATGCACAAAGGAACATTCAAAAGCTGCACAGCTTTCTTTCTTGGCCATAATCCAAACTATGCATGTGACATTTGAGGTCCTCTCAGTTTAGTATATGACCCCAGAAATTCCCACGATTTATCAGCGTGGGATTTCCATTTTTCTGCTTAGATAATAATAATAAGATAAAAGAAAATGCCAAAGGCATCTGAAGTAAAGTTAAGAGCCTCTAACTACAACCCAAACCATAAACCAATAAATAAATTCAGGACACATGGGGGAAAGAACCACTTTGCTGCATGAATATGTTTACGATTTCAATATGTTTTCCTTTTTACCTTGATTTGGAAAAAAAAAAGAAAATAAAGTGAATGGAAAATGTTTTCTTTAGTGAATGCAATGTTGAATTTTCTCTTTACAATTATTAGCAGAGCATTGCATGAACGTTT
Source organism: Lepturacanthus savala (assembly GCA_030544235.1). Taxonomy (NCBI): domain Eukaryota; kingdom Metazoa; phylum Chordata; class Actinopteri; order Scombriformes; family Trichiuridae; genus Lepturacanthus; species Lepturacanthus savala. Next base: position 23,227,829 of record CM060479.1, on the reverse strand, counting down.
GCTTTGCTGTCTCAGTTTTTTTTTTTTTTTATTTTGCTTTTGAATTCACACAAGGTATCAGTTATTACAGCATTTTTGTGTAGGACGTTGTGGTGAGAAGCAGAGAAACACTCAGCAAATTACAAAGTGTTGAAAATGTACAGAGTTTAATCTTTTGGCTGCAGACAGAGTTGATTGGAATACAGCCAAAGGTTCGCAGGCCACATTTATAGACAGTGAAAAACTAAACTGACCAAGACTTTGAAACGGAGGGCAACAAATTGCTTTATATGTGCATGTGTAAAAATACAGTATGATGGTGAATGCAAACACTGAAACATGTGCATAGTTGGGAAAAAATGTATGAAGTAATGATTCCATTATATGAAACTATTTTGTTCATATTATACTACTAATAAAAAGACCAACATACCTACCACGGGCAGATCATATGAATAGTTATGCCTCTCCATGCAGATTTTTACCATCAGAGTTTCAAAGTTCTGATTTGTGCTAACAAAATTCCTAGCTGGTGCAATTAGGCGAAGAGTGGTTTCATGTCCCGTCTCATGCAGCATCACTTTTCACTGCCATGAGAAGACAAAAACTGTCATGTTGCTCACTCGGGTCAGTGTGACGGCTGTGAGTGAACGCTGTCCTTCTGTCTGAGGGCTTTATAGTTCGGCTCATAGCTACTGACAGCTGGCCTGAAATGGTCTGTGAGGGGTCCGCTGGGCCAAATAAATTGAGTATTTGTTCATTACACCACTATTCAAAGGTTAATTTAGGAATTTGGGGGTGGGGGGGCGTTGTTAAAAGCTCATCCAGGCTAAAAGCCTTTTCAGACGGGGCACGACTGATGTGCTGAGTTTAATTAATTTTCAATGAGAGGTGAGCGGGCAGCTAGAGAAGTGGGGGAAACCCCGACAGGTGCAATCCTGCAAATGTGCATGGTGAGGAACAGCCAGCAGGGGGAGATTTGGGGAACTTTCTTGTCATGGCATAGGCCCGTTATAGACTAATACAGGGGTTTCCAACCCTGGACCCGGAGAGCCGTTGTGGGTGCAGGTTGTTGTTTCAACCAAGCACAAACCTGATTCTACTAATGATTCATTAGAGTCCTTACTAAGGATCTTCAGTAGTAGAATCAGGTGTGTTTGAGTCCCATGGACTAATATAGCTATATAGCTATAGCTATCTATTGGATAGGAACTGTAGAAACACCTGACTAGTATGCTTAACATTGGGATGATAATGTGTTTTACAATATTTTTTTTTGTGTGTGTATTAGAATAGTCCTTCAGAAACCCCAGGGAGTATTTGAGGCCTGTAAAATGGTATTGAGGAGAACCTTATCTGTCAGTGAGGCACCTCCTGTTCTTTGATTTGATTATATTCTTCTGTGAAAATGCCATTTCACAGAGGTAAGTGGATCCACAATCGGCAATCCCTGTTAGTGCACATGCAGCGAGGAGAGGAAATTTCTCTCTGCTGACAAAAGTCCCTGAAAGTCACTGTGCTTTCAGCTCTGTCATTTTTTTAAATCAACAATCTCCACGTTAAAACTCCACTGGGCAAAGTGAAGACTGGAATTTGGCTGCCACCTTTTCCATATTGAGGCTCAGGAATGGGGTTTTGAGATGAATGCGATGGCATCAACATCCGTGGCATCTAGCTCGCCAAAATGCTGATTGCTGCCGCTTTGTGATCCGTGAGGTGATCACAGTGCGGAGTGAAAAGCGTCCTTGTCACCGATTGGCCCATGACATTTTCCCCAGGTTTGGAACGTTTGTCGGCCTCTTGCTCTTTTGTTATTGGGTCCAAACACCAAGCTCATCTTTGAATGCGATTGTTGCACTCATCAGGTGGGGCAGCTGACATATTTTTGGCCTGGACCTCCTTCTTTATGCGTTCTATTTTGTCATTAGTTCTGTCATAAACCACCAGTAGAATTCTGAAAAAATACAACACACCATTACATCCATTAAATTCTACTATTTTTTGTGGAGCTACAGGGAAAATGGTTTTGGAGACACCCATGTTGCAAACTCTCGTTCAGCTGCACAGCTGGCCGAAGTCACAGATTACTCAGCAAGTCTTAAAGTCTCAGTGAAACGCATGTTACAGCGTTTTTTAGCTTCTGTGCTGCCACGCAATTCTCCAGTGAAACGGCACATTCCGGCGTTGTACAGTACAGGGGAGGGGGGGGGGGGGATTTAATTCAAATCCTTTGCGTTTGATTGGTCTGCTAAAAAGTCATCGGGGCTTAACGAGTTTAGCACTATAAGGACCTGCACACAGAAATACAGCTACAGAGGACTGCTGGTCTACACACACACATACACACTTGTTAGATCAGGAGAATGAGAAAGAGATCTCAGACCTCAGCCACATTGTTTTGAAAATGAAAACAAAGCTTTAGCCCACTAATCCCAAACACATCTTTCCATGTTGCGCCGTTCGGTTCTGTGACGCACAAGCAGTCAAGGGCATTTTTGTATGATTCATGTGGTCAATTTATTATTAACACCCCCGAGTGAAGGATGAATCATAATTTTTTTTAACATATATTTAACATTGAGGGCATCATATTATTGTATAAGTGGCACGTTAAAACTCCTATGGATGGTTCTCTAGTGCAGGTATGATCCACTTATGCGATCATTTAATTATGAGGATTTGTTGTTCCTTCCAAAGAACATAGCAAATAGCAGCGCTATAACTGTTAGCGACCCTGCAAACGGTGCTGGCTGCGGTTCAGGCTCCCGTATCAATCACAGGTGCCTCTGAGACTTCACAAAAGCATATTCTGAGGCTGTGTAATTAGTGACAGCTATAGCCTTGCAGTGCCAATGCACACAACCAATGATTTACCAGCGATAAGACAAAAAAGGCCAATCTGAGTTCTGTTGGTTCTTTTTTTCGTCCATGTGTGTGTCCGGGTGAATATTGTTAAACGGATCTGGTAGCTGTTGTATCTTAAATTATTTAAGGATTCAGGGATCCTCGACTGATTTGTTTCCAGAAAGCAAAGACTCTCTCTTGCCTCTCTCCGCTTGATCTACAGTGTCTTAGAATACACACATCCACACACACACACACACGCATCCAACACTCACTTTCACCTTGTCAGCACTTGCTCCAGATGCGTCTTGATGTGTAAAGCATCCATTAACACATTAGCGTGTCTTTATCCATGTCAGTGCCGCTGCACAACTCCCTCAGTGCTGCTTAGCTTCCTCCGGCAGGTGGAGCCGAGCTCGTTTCCACGGCAGCCATTGCTCCTGCTCGCGGCGACGGGAAAGCGGCTCCCCGGGGCGCTGACGTGTTAAGGTGACCATTTTCTATCCGCTTATGGCCGCATCTCACCGGGGCGAGCTCGACTTTTCTAATGTGGGGTTGTTTGTCGATGACCCAGGCTGAATTGCGAGCTCCAGGTTGCCATAGTAAGGTTTCTAAAAGGCTCCCTCTTGGTTCCTCATTAGCTTTGCTGCCGTCTGATTGGAGGCGATGGGCCTCTACTTTACTTTTGACTTCAGTCCAGGGCTCATTACCCCTCCGCTCTTACTCTCTGCCCATACTTACCTTTTCTTTCTTACCTTTTAACCTTTTTTTCCCCTCTTACTCTGGCTCCACCACGCATATTCACGTACACACACACACTTCTGGTCAAAAGTTTGGGGTCACTTCAAAATTTCATTATTTTTCTAAGAAAAGCGCTGTTTCTTTTCAATGAAGATATCTTTAAACCAACCAGAAATACACTCTATACATTGTTAATGTGGAAAATTACTATTCTAGCTGCAAATGTTGGTGCAATATCTACAACCAGCAACTATCAGTCCAGTGTTCTAATGGTACAATGTGTTTGCTCATTGTCTGAGTGAACGAACAACTATTTTTATAGTCATTTATTCTATTGGTTATTGAACATTTAATAGAATAGTTGTTTGTTTCATACAATGGTGTAGTATGAATCAAATCTAAAATGCCTTTTTTCCCCACATCAAGTTCACAACCCAAAGATCATCAGTATACTGTTATAGTAGACTAAAGAAAGCAGAAAATAATCAGATTTGAGAAGCTAGAGCCAGAGAATTTGGAAATTTTCTTCTTAAAAATGACTTGAATTGATTAATTGATTATCAAAATAGTTGGTGATTAATGTAAAAGTTGACAACTAACTGATTAATCGCCTAACTGTTGCAGCTCTAATAATCACATCATCAATACAATGAGAAAATATTTCAATATAATATCAATAGTTTCACTCCAGGTTTGCATAAAAAAAAACAAAATAATAATGCTGCTCCCTGATTTGCTCATCACATCAGAAGGCTAATGTAATAAAATGTTCTATTTATATTATAACTCATGATGGTAAACAAAACTCAGACTTTTCATGGAAAACACTAAATTGTTGGGGTGACCCGTGAAACCGTTAATGTAGCGAGCAAAACCATCTTTTCAAAGATGTCATTTAGTCATCGCACAATATGTCATCAATAGCTGCAAATACAGGGACGGGGGGGGGGTGTGTTTTGGAGTCCCCTTCATGATTCGCAGCTGCCAACGACAGCTGACAACGAACCCCATCGCTCAACATTTCACAAGATGCCAGGATCTCATCCGCCCACTTGCGCTCTCGCAAACACCGTATAGAGAAACACAACAAGCACACACACACGCCCGCATCCTTTCTCTCCTAATAAAACACACTCTCCACCCCCTCCGATCTCTAAGTCTCTTAGCAGGAAAAGACGGATCGTCTCCCCTCTGATCCTCCCTCACTGTTTACTCTCCATTATGAAGGAGAGAAGACCCGGCTGCATCCGTGTGCATGTGCATGCATTGAGTTGAAGCGTGCAGCGCACACGTGCACATAAGGTGCAAGCGATAAGAAAACAGTTTCATCTTGCATTAATGCCTCACTTTAGGGTATTGGCGAAACAGTGCTCGCTGGTGGTAAATTCATCTGGAAAATGTATTATATTGTGAAATAATCTGGAATTTGATGCATTAAGGTGATAAACTACTGTTTTCCTTTTTGTCTCTCTCTCTGCTTTCCTCTATCTGTCTCTCTAGGTGAGTCACTGTTGTGCTGTGGAAACCTTCTTCATCTGAAGTGCTACGGATTTGTGAGTGATTGGAATGAATTTGTTTATTTGTGCAGCTACATCCATTTGAGCTCCTTTTTTTTAAATGTTTTGAGTAGGCTGCGGAATCTCATGTCCTTCCGCTGTGTCAAATTAATTTGTGTAGGTAATAAAGTAAGATAAAAAAAATATACCTTTAAGCCAGAGAAGGCTCTAGGCTCTCGTGAATATAACATCAAACCAGGCCCGTCCAATCATTGCCAGGAAGTTATTTTTTAGAGGTCTTAAAGGTTCTGGCAGATTTTCTTGCCGAGAGCTATTCGCAAATACATTTTCACTAGTGATGGGAGAGTCCATTTCAGTTCTTTGAACATGGGTTAACCAGGGGAGATCACCGAGCAATATTTTACAGCACTCAGCGGCAAATAAGCCTGTGTATCCCCTACGAGGCCCTTCCTACGTTCCTCCTACTGCCAATGTTATCTGCCCAAAAGCAAGGAATAAGCAGTGCACTATTCCCATCCTTTTTTCTTGTGTTCCCAAGAATCCATTTGCCCCGAGCTACTGGAGCTAATAGAACATTATAGGCTTCTCGCTCATGGCTGTTATGGTGTAAATAAGAATTATTCAGTTCATGATGCACATATGAAAGCTGTCCAAAGGTATGACTCACTCCGACCTAAAGCTATGTTTTAATTTTCACAGACAATAATACATGGTTAGAAGTAGGGCTGGGTATCGTTCGACATCGTTTGTTCGTTTGATATCAATACAAATTCCCTTAAAGTGATACTGTATGCATTCCATACAGCGGAGTAGCCCAAACAGCTCCAAAGTCTTTAAAGTGTAACAGGTTCACAGTTACAGGGTGAAAAAAAACAAGAAAAACAGAGGCAACAATAAAGCGGAACTCCTGTTTAACTGATGATGTCTTAAAGGCTGAATTGCGTCTGTTTTGACCTTATTAAAACGACTGGCAATGTTTCATTTGGATAGTTTAAAGAACACGGTTCCTTTCCTGCTGTGGTTTATAGCTTCCAGTCGATGCTATATTTACTTCATTACAGCTTCCCCTCCTTCAAGTCTCTGCCGTCTACCTACGATCATTCCTGTGCAATTCGGCTCCGTTTCTCTCCTTCAAAGTTGTGGCTTGGGGCCTCTTGTAAAATCTCATTAAACTTTGAATCAGGACAATGATGTAATCGGAGACACAAAGTCTTGGCAGCGCCAACACTGTCGCTTGTGAAGAGCGCCATCTGTTAACCTAAGCGTACATTTATGACTTTTCGTATCTGTTGCCCATTAATGAGACGAGTCTGAGATTCTCCTATTATTTATATTCAGTAATAGTCGGGCGCGAAAAGAAAGATGGCTGAAAATAATTATTGTTTATATGTGGAACACTTTTCCTGTTTATTTTCATAATGACTGTTAGTCAATAATTATTCCCCTGTGGCCTCTCATGGTTTGTTCTAATGGGTGGTGGCAGATACAGTTGGGAGGCTCCTCTTTCCCCTTTTGCTTGTTTGCTGCTGCGAGACCACAGTTGTGCCTGAGGTATTTAAATTGGAAAATTGCATGTGACTTGATTAGCATAAATGTCCTTAATAAATCAGGCAAAGTACATAAATTTCCGCCATTACGTCTCCGAAAAACAGATGTAATCATAGCATCTCTCAGTAAATTAGCCCCTGCATCGTTAAGCCCAACATGGAGCCATGTGGGATCTTCCTCACTCTGGGGATCAGTCGGCTCTGCCCCCAGCATCATTTTGTTATTAAGGGGAGTTGTTGCAAACAAAAAAATCCCTCCCTCTTTCTGTATTGTTCATTTTGTTATCATGCACATGCTGATTTTACTGTTGTTTGCTACTGACCGTTCAAATTGCATCCAATTTGCTTCACCAAGGAAATTCTTCTGAGTTAAGATGTGATACCATTTTAATTAGAAAATCTGCCCATATTAGCTATTTACAAAAAAAACAATTATCTAAAAGCACATTGAGGTGAGCTCCCACCACTGATTCCCCCATGTATTTCAGACCGATTCCAATCCTTGACCCAAGCTGATCTTATTTCTAACAATAACTCAGTGTCTAGGATGAACTCTGACACAGACAGTAAATATCTGCTTTTTTTGGCTGACATACAATCAAAAACCAACATAAAACCACACCTCATCTCTGCAAATAGCCTCCTACCAGTCAGCACCATACAGCCTGAGGAGCTAGAAGCTACGCTAAAATATAGGATGTCATAGGGAACTCGGTATTGAACAATTAAAAAAAAAAACTTTTGCCTTCTTTGATTTGAAATTTGATCAGTTGTTCAGCCCTGCTTAACTTCTCTTTTTTGTATAATGTCTGCTATTGTTGCTTCCTGGATACCTTTATGTTAGCTGCATTTTGTTGTATAATGCTCAGTTTATATATTTATATAGTATAATATATATTTATATACTATAATATATTATAATTAAGGACACTAAATGAGCAAATCCACATCACTGAATATTATCACTGCTCCCCGCTACATTGTCATGCAAAAGGATGAGCTCAATATGATTCCAAAACTCAACAGTTTAACATTACCAAAACCAACTCGACACGTGTACCTTCCTCCTACTCTATACTTCTTGGCTGCAGAGAGAAAAACTGAATGATTAAATAAAAAAAATAATAATAAATCAAACTGGAAAAGAAACAAAACAAAACCCTCGATAGGAATGAGAGGGAATGAAGTCTTTATGTGTATGTTTGTAGCAACAATACCTGGGTAACATTTTGTTTTACATTAAATGAATCATAGGCATACTCTGTAACAACAAGAACATCTTGAACTGAATTGTGCTTTTTCTTTTGCTCTCAATGCTAGCATGAAAGCAAAATGGAAAACAGAAAACTATGATAGAAAAAAACAAACACTTCAGAGGTTGGACATGGTGAAACCAAAAGCAAATGGTGGATGAGAGCCTTTTCACTTCAGTGGCTGAGCACAAGATGAAGTTTATCAGACCCTTCACTTATTTGGGGCCCCATAACTCGTTCACTACACACACACACACACACGCCTGTACTAGTTTCTTTGCAAAACTCAGTTTTACAAAGAAAAACCCATTTAAGCTTATGAGCCTTTAAGTCCATGACTGTCATTTTATACTTAAAATCAAAAAAATAAAATATTTCTGATACAGCTTTTTTATGACATGAGAGTAGACAACATAGACAAAAGCTTTTAAGCAAAACTATGAATTTCCAAGTGCTTCCATCAAAGGTCATCGACTTCCTGCCCCTTTCTCCTGAAAACATGAAGACAAACCCTCCCAGAACGAGTCATTTTATTTACATTATGATTTTCATCCCTGACATGTATATATCTATTTATTCACTCAAGTCTATCTAATAATCCACCCAAAAAGAATTTTGTAAATGGGATAAATATTTTTTTTGTGCAAGCGGCAACTATAACTGCCAGATATTAACATTCTATTTTCTGATATAGATTACAAAATGGAAAATAAATAAATACATGATGACAATATGATTGATAGTGATTCAACTGATATATTTGTCTCCATGACTACTTTTTTAAAAAAAATCTGGGCTTAAATGAGTTAACGAAGATGCCGCCACAAACTCAGCCAACCTTCCATTACCTCACTCCACCCTTCAGTCGTCCGCCGAGATGTAGACACAGACGACCCATCCCAGTGTCCTCAATCTTCTTTTTATGCTTCCTTTTATATACTTTTTTAGACACAAAGAGATAAAAATGCACTCTCAGATAGCAAACAGTTGGCTTGAACACGCACGCACACACAAAGTTGTGCAGACATGTAGACAAACACCCTCCCAGCTGTCTCCTTTAAACATTAAGCACCCAGAATTTTGATGGCTGACTACAGAAATAGTAACAATTGAAGCGTCCTCAGCAGAAGTGAAACTGTTGTCCCATCTCAGGCTGCTTTTATTGGATCACGCAGTGGGCCAGCCACCATCCATAAAAAGAGTGTGGTGCGTGTAGCAAAAACACTCGCATCTGGTTTGCATTAGGACCGTGTTCCTCACCCGAGACACGTCTCTGCCTCTGTGAAAAGACCACCCTTCTGTTTTCTGCTTTCTTTAAGTGGTTACTGGAGTCATGAACTACTGGATTGGCTCAATTTAAAAGGAAGAAAAGAAGAAAGAGTGGAGGAAAATAAAAAAAAGAGCTATTGTCTGTCGAGCATTAACAGAATATATCCAAATTAAACGTGGTAAAGCTGTGTTTTTATTGTCGAGGTTTTCTGTGTTTTCTTGTGAAGGTCTTTGTGAGGTGCCACTTCATAGCTGGGCGTTCCCGCTTAATCGTCTCACCGTTTTCAACTTTAAACGCTTGAATATGTGTCACGTTCATCAGGGGACTGACGCGGGAGGGGGGGGGGGGGGGGGGGGGGGGGATAGATTAATCGATTACTGATCGAGTGAGACAGCCCTTTAAAAGTGTTGCGGAAGCGCGTTGCAGGAGTCGACTCGCTGACTGTGGCGCGTTTCATCTGCCACAGAGGAAATGTAATCCTGATGTGAAAACATGTCAGAAGCAACTCCCGAAGTCGAGCGCGGAAACACACCAGGGACCCAATCATCTGTCAAGCAGCCAGAATCGCTAGTTTAAAAGGTCACAAAAGACAGTTTTAACCACACTGACTGTCAGAGAAAATCATTTTGACAAAGTATTTCATCTTTTCCATTTACATCCTTATAATCAGCGTCGTCTAATGTTTTGACCACTAAGCTTGATCTATTCTCTTCTCGGTACATTATTGCTCGATCCATGAGACACATGAGAATCGACGCCTTCACTTCATATGCGAATCCCTCGAGGCTATAGGGCGTCTTTCTCCTCAGCCCATAGTTTCTGACCAATGACAGAGCGACATCCATTCTGCACTAGCTCTCCTCTCTGCAATTAGCTATGAACTGTCCTGATTTGCACAGGCCAGTTACGGCACAAAAAACTAAAAGAGTTGGAACATTTCTTTGTTTTCTTTTTTTCTTTTTTTTTTGAGAACAGAAGGTTCAAAAAAAGGAAAAAAAACACTTAAAATCTGTCAAATCATATCTTCCTCCCTGTCAGTTGTGCTTCCTTCCTTCTTTTCCTTGTGTGATGTATCCCATTTCGTTGGTGTAAACAACCTCCATACGGGCTTGAACTGGCCATGATCTGTCACATCCAGTTAAGATGCCACAGTAGATCAGGAACACAAACACATGTGCAGGTAAATACTGCACAAACTTTAAAAAGAAAAAAACCTCTGGGTTATTGGAAAGACCTAAGCCCTCGGAGCAGTCGGCTTAAACTGCCAAATCACCAAGAAATACATGAAACACACTCAAATATGTGACTGGATATGCAAACAAGGTGCCAGTTAAAATAAAGTTGCCCCGTGTAATTTGGCCTGTACGGTTTCGGAGCTGTTGGAAAAGCACAAAATTCGAGTCTTGTGAAGTACAAACTCAGAACTGACTAACATACACAAATCCACCCTGTTTTAATGAAGTGTGAATTTTGCTTAATAGTTGAGTAAGCTCATATGTTGATGTGCAAATTCAAATCAGCTCATTAAGTGCAGCGGGCTCCACTTGAATCAATATGTAACTCTAGAGAGATTGCGATACTGTCTAGTTCTCCCTCGCACAAGCCCCTGTGAGCATGTGCATAGTGTGATTGAGTCCCGGCTTCCTTAGGCCCGGGTAGATATGCTGCTGGAGTCGCTGCGGTGTCTGCAGGGCATAGTGCGAGGTGTGTTTAGATAGGGGTGCCGACGAAGGCAGACAGGACCATAGAGGAGATTGAAAAGCAGACAGGGAGGTGGAGGAAAAGTGTACATGTGCATGAACGCGGTTGTGTTTCTGTTGCTGTAGCTCTGAGGTTAACCTCGAGCTACGTGATGCAGCCAGAGACACCAGAGCCCAGAAAGCCACAGCCCAGTGTTCGCCGTACTAATGGCCAACACAAACCTGGGCATTACTGGTGTTTAGGAGCACTAACGCACCCTCACATGAGTCACAGCATGTGGTGGTATAGCGTAGCAGTTGGAGTAGGGTGTCCTATTTCTGCAGCGCACACACACACACACACACTGCCATATCCCATATACTCTCCCAACCCTGCACCTGCAAGCTATTTCTATTTAATTCATCTTACTTTAGCTTTACTGTCTATTAATGGCTAAAAAACACAATAACACAGAATATATGCATAATGTCAACCCTAAAATATAAAAGTATAAAATACAGCATGAATATAAAGGTTGATGCTAATGAACATTGAGCAACACACATTTTTTTACCCTTTGTTAAACAATTTAGTATCAGATTATGTGGTTAAAGGGTGCAGTTATGTGTTCAACAAGTTTCCCCACACTCTGCAAAAAGGATGGAATTTCACATTTTTGTGATGCGGGTATAATAAAAGAAAAAACAGAAACAAAAAAAGCAGAGTTAAAAAAAAAGTACAGTTAAATATTTGCTTTCTCATCCCTAGTCAAGTATTTGAAAAACAGCAGTTGTGTTTCCATCATCTTATTTTGAAATATAAGATTTTCAAAAAAAAAAGAAAAACTCCATCATAACATAGCTAATACTGTCAACTTGTGACAAAACTGCATGGTTGCATCTAGTTTTTTCACTCCAGTTGATGGAAGCACATTTAATTCAGATTTTTTGCCAGATTTCGAAAGATACAGCTATCTGTCATATTAGGTCACATTTCCGCTTTTTTTGTCCATTTCCATTGGCCTACATCTTGAGATAAAAAATACAGTACTTATATCTGTATTGAAGAACCAGTCAATGTAGTTTAAGATTGGTTTAGATTATATTTTGTATTCTACAGGCTTGGATACTCCATTTCTCCAGATATATAAAATCATTGCAATTTTATATCTTTGGATATAAAATGCACTAGAGCAGAGAGGGTAGGGTGCAGAGCAAATTTCTCCACTCTTTATTGTCCAGAAAGGCTCCCGTATGTGTCCCAGATGAATTGCTGGAGATAAAAGTTGAGTTTTTTGGTAGATTTGAAATTGAGTTAGACTGAGTGGGAGGGAACTGTGGTCTGAGGTCTTGGCTTTGTTGCTGTTAAATATAGGCTTGAGAAACACCACAAATTGAGAGCCCAGCCTTTATATTAGATCATTCTGGGACCCACTGGTACAAAAACACAATAATGAGAAACACACCGTAATACATACACATACACACACGCACACACACACACACACAAAAAACGTGTACATCCACACACAATGTTATAGATTGTTTTGATTGTACTCCCTCAATCTCACACACAAACATGCATTAAATGGACACTTCAAAACTCTGGGCAGATTGGCAGAGATCTTACAAAACAGTGAACAAGAGAACTGGCTGAGCCTCACAGCTTTGTAGCGAGCATATCTATTGTGTCATCTGGCTTCACTTGATGTTTTCATGTGGTGTGTTTTTTTTGCAGCGTACCGTAAAGCGTGCTTTACGAGGCCTTGATGTTCTGATGTCCTTTTAAATACAGACGGAGACGCCCCAACTCGGTTGTAATGACCTTTTCGTGCATCCAATTAGCATCTCAAATCTGGGGGGATATGCATTTTAAAGTGTGACAAACACACCTAAGAAGCGTCCCAAAGCTTCCACAGGCAGCAGCCAGCTCCTTTTGTACAAACCTAAGATCAAATACAGCGCTGATATGAGTTTGACCTGGAGAGGGAAGGGACTCTCTCTCGGGAGGATTTATTATGGACCAAGTGTGAGCCAACAGACACCCCATTCACACAGAAACAGGCGGACGCTTTAGTGCGTGTGTGCGATTGTGTGTGTGTGTGTGTGTGTGTGTCTGCGTGTGTCGTCGGGTCCAAAATATCTTGTGACATGTCAAGATCGGAGAACCCAGAAATTGGCACTTTGGAGTACCATTTTATGAGGCTTTGATGGAAAAAACAGAAAAAAAGCTAGCAGTTTGATAGGGTTAGAGATAAGGTGAGGAGAAAGCACTTACTGGTTGAGGTTAAATGTTAGGGGTTGTAAAATAGAATGAATGACAGTTGAACAATTGTCCTCAACTATAACACCATAGGGGTGTGTTTGCTCCTACATGGTTTTTCTATTGATTTGTATCTTTGTGCAGTCTCAAACACTAAAGGATATTTAGTTAATATTACTGTTAGTTAATGATACTGTCCTCCGCCCCAATGGAGTCCACATTGCTCCGCATTGAGATCAGAGGTTTGGGATTGAGGCTAAAAGGTTGATTGCATAAGTGACTTCTATCAGGATTGATTTAAAGACTGGTTAAGAAACAAAGTGATGGTTTTTGAACTCTGAAGGTGACCTTGACATTCCGGTGTCCAAGCAATCTTCCCGATTTGCGCATGTTTTGTGTGTGTGTGGCGACAGAAGATGTACAATACAGCGTACGGTGAAGAATTGCACACTGTTTCACAGTGAAGGTTTTTTTTTTATTTTTCTCTGTTTTTTTTTTTCCTTCCTCTCTCAGCGGTAAAGCTGATCCAAATGGTGTGACAGGCATCCAGCCGCGTGGAGAGATTTCTTGACCCCTATCCTGGGCGCATAGATGCACACATGAATGCACAGACGCACGCAAATAACACAATTGCACACCCCTGGGGCGCACACATGGCAAGCTTTTTGCTCTGTGCCCACTGTGAAGTAGAGTGTAGGTAGCCTTGACGATAGCGTACATCACCATGGGAGGAAGTGAAGAAACATGTGATATGAGGGGGAAGAACAGAATGTGTATACAATATATATACAACACTCCATTTCTTAAGTTCTTTATAAGCGCTTTTTAGAAAAAAATGAAACAAGCTCATTTTAGAGGCTTTTATTTATGTCTGATTAGTTGATCAGTATACTGACAGAAACTATTTTGATAACTGAATAAACATATTGGTCGTTTTTAAAAAGCTGAGACTTACTTTTTAAAACTTATCAAATGTTATGATTTAATGCTTTACTTTGACAATAATATTTTCAATTGAGTTAAACACATAATCTTGATAGCGATAATATGTAGGTGTTAAATTTATATTTTTGCAGTAATGGTCTTAATATCTTCCCACTCATTTTGTAAATTGATTGTTTGCTAATTTCTTTTGTACAAAGCATTATTTTTTTATTCTCTCTGCTGGTTTGTATGATGTATGTTTGTCACTATTTTCTTGAGATTTTATTATTCTATATTCAAAAAAATAATCAGCAGATAATTGAAAATTATTATTATTATTAATCTGTTTATTGCAAGGTGCAAAGGGGTTTTTCAGTGTGTGTATGAGCAGCGTCTCAATGCACACTTGCATATTGTTTTGTTCATGCATATGTAGCGGCACAAAGTGCAAACAGGCGAGGGATGAGATATGGATCATCGGGTGTAGTGTTAAATAAATATTCACCAATACTCACATCACTGCTCCCATAGCTCTGAAACAGTTGTGCCAGTTAAACGTGATAATGACAGATTGACAAACAAGCTTTCCATCAGCTTCCTTCCTATCAACACAAATTTACAGCCAAAGACAGAAGTGAAGCATTATTAATCATCAAATAAATGCTATTGGTTCAAATTTAGAACTGTAGCAGCATTTCTCACTTAGAATATATGCACCACTGTACAGGTACTACTCGGAAAATTAGAATATTGTGTAAAAGTTGTTTTATTCATGCAATTCAACATAAAAGGTGAAACCAATACATTTTATAGACTCATTACAAGCAAAGTGAGATATTTCAAGCTTTTATTTGTTTTGATTTTGCTCATTAGGACTTGCAGCTTCAGAAAACCTCAAATTCAAAAACTCAGAAAATTAGAATACTGTTAAAAGCTTCAGTATTGAAGGCTCAAAGTGTCACACACTAATCAGGTAAGTAATCCAAAACACCTGCAAAAGGGTCCCGAGCCTTTAAAAAGCCTGTGTCTTTGGTTTAGAAGAATTCACAATCATGGGGAAGACTGCAGATCTGACAGTTGTGCAGAAAACCATCATTGACTCCCTGCACAAGGTGGGTAAGACACAAAAAGTGATCGCAAAAGAAGCTGGATGTTCTCAGAGTGCTGTGTCAAAGCACATTAATGGACAGTTAAGTGGAAGGCAGAAGTGTGGAAGAAAACGGTGTATAAGCCGGAGGGATGACCGCAGCCTGGAGAAGATGGTCAGGAAAGGGCCATTCAAAAGTGTGGGGGAACTTCATAAGGAGTGGACTCAAGCTGGAGTTGCTGCTTCAAGAGAAACGACACGCAGGAGGATGCTGGACATGGGCTTCAAATGTCGTATTCCTGTTGTCAAGCCGCTCCTCACGAGCAAGCAACGCCAGAGGCGCCTTAGCTGGGCTAGAGAAAAGAAAGACTGGACTGTTGCCCAGTGGTCCAAAGTCCTCTTTTCTGATGAGAGCAAGTTTTGCATCTCATTTGGCAAAGGTCCCAGAGTCTGGAGGAAGACCGGAGAGGCGCAAAATGGAAGATGCATGAAGTCCAGTGTTAAGTTTCCCCAGGCTGTGATGACTTGGGGATCCATGTCAGCTGCTGGTGTTGGTCCTCTGTGCTTTATCAAGTCCAGCATAAACGCAGCTGTCTACCAGGACATTTTAGAGCACTTCATGCTTGCTTCAGCGGACCAGCTTTATGGGGATGCAGATTTCATCTTCCAGCAGGACTTGGCACCTGCCCACACTGCCAAAAGTACAAAATCCTGGTTCAACAACCATGGGATTACTGTGCTTGATTGGCCCGCAAACTCACCTGACCTGAACCCCATAGAAAATCTGTGGGGCATTGCCAAGAGAAAGCTGAACGGGAAGAGACCAAACAATAAAGAAGAGCTCAAGGCCGCGATTGAAGCATGTTGGTCTTCCATAACACCGGAGATGTGCCACAACCTGGTAGCATCCATGCCGCGCAGGATTAAGGCAGTCATTCGTTCAAAAGGGGCCCCAACCAAGTACTAAGTACAGATGCAACATTTTATTTTCAGAGGCCTGACATTTTTGTATTTAAAATCCCTTTTTTAAATTGATTTCAAGCAATATTCTAATTTTCTGAGTTTTTGAATTTCAGGTTTCTGAAGCTGTAAGTTCTAATGAGCAAAATCAAAACAAATAAAATGAAATGAAATATCTGACTTTGCATTTAATAATACTATAAAATGTATTAGTTCCACCTTTTATGTTAAATTGCCCGAATAAAACAACTTTTACACGATATTCTAATTTTCCGAGTAGTACCCTGTAAATGTATTTGTTTTAATATATACATACTTGTATATAATGTATTTTATTTTATTTACAGCCAACTGGTCACACCTGTGTGTTTGGTAGTAGGTGTCATTTTAAGGTGTTTTAATGAAGGTAAACACAATAACCACTGAATAACCGCTTGTAAAGGTTCTCTGTTGCGGCACTTGAGAGGCTACAAATTCATCAAAGTCATTTCTTTCTCAGATGCATGCAGGGATTTAATGAAATGAAGCAGGAGCTTTTCATACAGTATAAAGCAGCCATGGAAAACAGATACTGTTAACGGTTAAAACACACCCGCATTGGATTTATTCCATGAGCCGTGAGTGAAAATGACACTTCGAGACACTTTTAAGACACTTCGCTCTTTATGGACCAAACCTCTATGGCCAAATTTCTACCAAAACAACTACAATTTGCTTTTTTCGCTGCTCCATTTGCCTGCTTTATAAACCTCCCATCTGTACGCCGTGCGCTCTGTGCTGGTCATCAAAATAACAGACTCTCAAAGTGAGTTTCAAGGTCAGAAAAATACAGCTGTTCATTGTGCCTCCATGAAAATAAAACCCTTGAGAACACAATATCATATTGACAGTAGCAAATATATGATATGATAAGATGTGATATGAACAGCAAAACAAACCTAGAAAAATATGTCTTTTTACCTGGAATTTATTGAGAATTTATTTGTCTTATTAGTTGAGGATTATTTTAAAATCCAGAGATTTTTTGTCTCCTTCTTCAAAAAAGAGTTTAACATTTGTAACTATTGTGCTGTTCTAAAAACTCACACAGATCAATCTTCCCTCTGTGTTTGCAAATCCTGGCTGGAAGTGCCTTCGAAAGGTCAACTGCAGCAGAGGAGTTCAAATTTCCAGAAAAATCTTGTTCAATTCCGTTTCTCAGTCCACGCGTCCGGGCCTATTGAAACGAAGCGCGTTTTTGCACCACGTTCCCTCTCTCACAACCCGGCTGTCTGAGCGAGGCGCGCTCCGTGTGAGGGAGAAGAAGGAGAAACGGGAAGGAGGGGATCGTCAGGGGAATAGCGACCTACATGGCAATATACAGTAAAATGCATTTCAGACCGCATCCATTCTTGCTCGTTACGTCACCGTCTTTCCCCAGAAGGGATATGAAAGTGGAGACAGACTCCGATTGCAACCTTCCGCTTCGTCCCTTTCAAAACAATAGCTCTAATAATCCCCCCCCCCCCCCCCCCCCAACACACACACACACACACACACACCACCCCTCCCCCCGAGGTCAGCAGCAACACAAACACTGCAGTCTTACATGTTTGCACACACACACACACACACACACACAAAGGGGATTCGATGAGACGAAGGGAGAAAGAACAAGTAACAGCCAGAAAGTCACTATTCAAGTCACTGGTAGTTTGCTATTTACCACAGATGCATCATTCTCGCCTCTATTCTTGTCTACCTCCCCCTCCTTCCTCTCATCTCCTCGGCTCTCTTCTACATTCTCTTGTATGTGTGTGTGATGGATGGGCTGTTCTATCGTATGAGTAACACTAATATAGGCCTGTCTGCATGCACTTGCTCCATCCCCTGCAAATTGAATTTGTCAGAGGCCCTTTTTTTTCTTTTCCTTTCCGCCTACGCTTTTTTTTTTTTATTCAGTCCCTCTTTTTTTTTCCCACTATGTCTGTGTGTGTATGAGGAGTGTTTGATTAAGCCGGCTAGTTTTTTTTTTTCTTTTTTTAACCATCTAATAACATTTCCGTTATCCTCCCCTCGTCGGAGCATGCGGGTACATGTTTTCGGACCTTCTGTGCAACAGATCCTTGCCATATTCAAATCACCTTGTATCAAACCAGATCATGTCAGCTTTGTAGAGACAAAAAGAAGAAAAAAAACTGCTGCTCGACTGCTCTTCATTCGTTCACTTTGTCATCTCCTTACTCCTGTTCGCCTTATTTTTCTCATTTTCAAACCCAACCTATTTTTTTCCATGATATCTAGTTCCAAGATCTACTTCTCTGCTGCAGAACACTTACCCCTACCAAGTAGGTATTTGAAAAAATAAATAAAAATAGGCCTTATTCCCTGTTCACTCCCAGACTGTGTCTGTGTGTGACTCTTGTACTGAATAAGCCAGTGTCCGCTGCTAACTGGGAGACCAAAGATGGACAGAGACAGCCCCACTTGCCTGCTCCCTCCCTACTGCTCTTATTTTACTTTTAGTTGTTTTTTGTCTCTCTCTCCTGCTGCTGCTGCTGCTGTCCCCTGTGGGCCGTAACGTGCTGAATGCAGAAATTTGCTAATTTGATTGTTCGTCTGTGTTTGCACGCAAGTGCGTGTGCTCACAGGAACAAGGTGTATCGATTTGGCTGACAGGCAGGGTGTGATCACGCGTCTACCTGCCGCATTTACACTCTGTCGCTCTCAGCCGTCATGCGCTGCTGAGGTGAAAGGCGGGTGCGACGACGTTTGCTGCGGCTGGCCAGCTGGCTGCTGCTTGTCTGGATCATAGCACATTAACACTTGGGGGGAACAACAGAGAAATCCCAGGTTTCCTCTCTGTTCTTCCTTCTTGCTATTATTGGAGCCATGCAGCAGCTGATCCTAGCTGCGTCCCAACCTGTTATAACCTAATTATAAGCTGCAGGTTCAGACGTGCCTGCAGGATATGAGGAAAGCATGTGATGATGATGATGTGAATGATGATTTTGACTTGGTGAAGGTGTATATTTTGATAAATCACCACTGGTTCCAAATAAATGGAGTGTAAATTATTACAAAAAAAAACATAAAA
Source organism: Lepturacanthus savala (assembly GCA_030544235.1). Taxonomy (NCBI): domain Eukaryota; kingdom Metazoa; phylum Chordata; class Actinopteri; order Scombriformes; family Trichiuridae; genus Lepturacanthus; species Lepturacanthus savala. The sequence continues at coordinate 23,208,689 of CM060479.1, read as the reverse complement.
AAGAAAGAAGACCTGACCGCTGATGCTGCATGTTATTCTTCTTCACCTTTTCTTTTCACCGACCCCTAGGTCCTGACCACACCACTGCCATGGTCAAATAAAGTTAAAGAACAACCTCTTGGGTAATATGCATAATACATCCATGGTAATATTGCTTAATTGTCGATCCCCTTGGCTCTGTTGCAGCAAAAAAAAAAAAGAAAAGAAAGTACAACATGGAATTCAAACTTTCTGTTATAAAATATGCAGAGGGGAGAAGCAGCTGCGAGGCATTTAACTACAGTACTGTAAGTTTACTTTTTAAAAAATGTAAGTTATACAGCAGTCACGCTGGTTTAATAAAAGAATTTGAGTAAATTACCATATTTTTCTGGTATATATTTTATTTTGTTCTGCTGAGCAAATAAACACCTGATCTGTTAAGTGATCGAAACACATAAATGCCTCAGCTGTTAGTTGGCAATTTACAGTAACTGCTGTTTTGGAAATAAACAAAACATAATTTTACTTCCCTGTTTCACAGCATTGTTCTGGCTTTTTAAGTTGACTTTTTAATTTCTCTCCTGCCTGTGCAGACCTGGGGGGGGAAACAGCAAACCAACAAATCCTTCATACTTACATAACACCACGTTTACATGCATTGGCCAAAATGTGACAGTATGGCTTCAGGGCTTCCAAAGCCACCAGAATTTTGACCAGACGAAGGAAGCATGATCATATATCCCCTGGTTCCGCTCTCCTTCACTGGCTGCCTGTCTGTTTCAGAACTGATTTAAAACATTTTGTGTTTACTCACCAGCCCATAGCTTGAGATCCTGTTAGCTATTCCCCCGATCGAGGCTGAAGACTGAGGGTGACAAGGCCTCTGCTGTTAGGGCTCCAACCCTGTGGAATAGGAACTTAGACTAGTGAATTCATTCAAGCACTCATAGCACGGTAGGTACAATATGACTTGGGATCGGGCCGGATGCTTGACCCCTAGAAATGCTTCTCACAGCGTTGGCAAGAAACGTTTATGGCTGCATTGCAGCATTCTTGAGACCCACTCATCTGATCAACTTCACACTTGACACTGTTCTCCCTCGGGTCCTCAGCAATACAACCGCCATGTAGGAAGTTGATCAGATGAATGGTTCTCAATATATGAGAAGGACGGTCATCACGCTTTTTTTTTTTTTTTTTTTACCCTTTATTGCTTTTTGTAGTATGTTTACAATTTTTATGCTGTTTTATACTTTTGTATTTGTTATTGGTTTTATTATTTAGATTTTGTGTGTTTGGTGCCTGGAGTAAAAGTAATATAGAAAAGCACTCTGAGAGCACAGACCCCCACAAAACATATTGTGGCTCCCACCCAACATTGTTGTCCTATACTATGCAGGTGCGAGATATCACCACCAGGTCGCCCCACGATAGTGCCTGTTTGAAGGTCCATTTACCACAATGTTACGAAACAACAGAAAATTCAAACAATCCAGAAACCAGGATTTCTTTTGGATCATTACCAAAATATAATCATCTGTTCATTGCACCATTACAAACATTAGTTGAAAGTTTAAAGAAAACCTGTCCAGAACTTTTTGACATATCTGGCTAAGAAACAGACAGAAAGGAAAATGCCAGCTAAAACATAATACATTTTTTTCCAGCGATGTTTTCAACAAATTTGGTGATGATTGTGAAGACGGAGATGATGATGGAGTGGCGATAAAACAGAGTAGGGCAAAATGATGGGAATTTGTTCTACACACCGATGGGTGTGGCCTATATGGATTGATTTATCTGGAGCCGTAGAATCTGGGAAACATCTTCTTTTTAGAGACAGAGGGAGATTCCTTGCTTTATAGTGTGAGTAGATCATGTCTGTAATTACTGTAGTTTATTACTTGTGATTATTTTTCTCATATATCACATTATCATGCACCTTCCTATCACAATGACAGTAGAAATACTATGTACCAGTCCGCCCTACTAACATTGTTTTATGGGTTATTTACACACACTGAAGTAGTCTTGTTTCTCTGTATCTACAGTATATGTTTATCACTCCCTCAATCACCCTGCCTGCTTCTATTTGTCTTTGCTGTGCAAATTACAGTACCTCCTACCCAGGATCATACCAAATCCCTCTGTCGCCACCATCTCCCTTACCCCTCCAGCTCATCTCCTCCTTCACATTCAATTCAATCCCATCAATGCGTTATTTCCAGCCGCTCTTTCCCTCCAGTGTGTTCTCTCACCTCTCCTTCACAGCCCCATCTATCAGTTTTCCTCTGCTCTTCACTCATTGTTCTGACAACACTGTACAAACTTTTCCCTTGCGCTTTTTTTTTTTTTTGAGCCTGTCATTAGGGGTCATTAAGGATTCATTTCCACAGAGAACCATGTCGTCATTGTGACTACCTTCAATGAGGAAATTAGGTGAAGGGTATGATGGAAGGGGGCGAGCATGAGGTGAAATTGAAGAGAGCAAGTAAAAGGCATATAGTAGAAAGACACATGTGATGTGGGTGTGTGGCATTAGTGTGTGGCAAGCGCTCAGAAATGTTTTCAGAGAAATGATGATGAATTTAGAGATTGTAAAAGGGATGAAAACAATCTCACAAAAGGATGACGATGATAATGATGATGATAATGCGTATGCTTCAGAGTTATTAATAATCCAAGCAAAGAACCATGCATCTGAGGTACCATTAATGTCATCAAAAATGGCAATACCCAGTGTAGTGTGTGTGTGTGTGTGTGTGTGTGGATTGGGGGGGGCAGAGTAGCCATCACTCCCTATGCGACTTGGCTGCTCGACCATTTTATTTGCTGCTGGCAGCTCCGGTTTTATACACAGTAGCAATGCTGTTGAACTGCACTGAAGTTATGCAGGCGGCAAAAAAAAAAACATGACTTACATTCTACAACATCTATTATGTACTACATCTTTACTGTATGTCAGGTTGCATATACCGATGAATGAATCAGTATGTGTGTGCCGAAGAGAGAGAGAGAGGGGGGAAGGAGATCTATCAAAATGACACTTAAAGGCTTGTAGACTCGTGAGCCATTCAGCCAAAGTGGAGTAGAAGTCCCTCGGCTCATGCCTGGTACCCGCACATCTATTTTAATTCTGCTGCTCGCTGTCAATCTTGCCCGACTAACATGTGATCAATATAGGCAGACATCCATGTAATTATGATAGATTGTATTTCTCTGAGCATAGAACTGGTGACGTGGGGCTCAGCAATTGTGACATGTTCCGATTGTTTTTTTCTCATTAGACGTTGTTTCATTGCATTCTTGTTTTCGGCATGTTCTATAGCTAAAGCGTGGGACTTTCAGGCTGGCCATTATGGATCGTCTCCACCCTCTAAACACAGGGGCAATTATGTGACCTGTAAGTGATATAATGGAATTCAGGAGAATTCAATATGTACTGCTTAGATGCATCTAAAGAATCCCTGGTGTTTCATGCACTGTAAATGATTTAGTGATTTGTGTGCTCAAGGTTTTTATCAGCACAGGAAACAAAAAGGGGCTGCAGTGAAGGTAACACAGTTATCATTCACTTGGTCTTCTTTTAACCTCTTGACATTGTCGTTCATTGTCTATTTCACCCCAGACATCATTCTGTGAGTGTGTGTCTTGCCAGTTTCATTACTAGTGGAACATTGATATCATTCAGATTACTCACCCATGCATTCTTATGGCCAGTTTTTGCATTCGGTCCTTTATTGAGGTTAATATATGCTGCATGGTCCTGAATAATTGTGTACTATAATTTGTGTTTTCAAATCAGCATTTTCAATAGGATAACAAGGAGAAGGGACATTTTTCACACTTTAATAATAAAATTTGTGTGGTCTATTTATGAACAATATTGCATGTTTTTATTCTAAAAGCACCTAGCTAGACCTCTCGCACCAATACAGTCTGCTTTCTCACACACTCATTTTGAAAAACCCTGTCCCCAACCCATACCGAAATGCCCTCTCTGTTGTGATTGGCCTATCATTGTCTTAAATGCCCCACCCCTCAGAGAGCTGGATAAACAGAAGTCAAGTACAAGCACTTTGGAAAGAGGGTGTGGCTGGTTCCATATCCTGTTGTGACATCACAACAGGAGCTATTTCTAAATGGCTTGTCTTCAGCCAGGTTTCAGAAACACTACAGAGGAGGCCAGACCACAGCAGGAGTGGGTGGTCTTACTGTACAGTTTTTGTTTTAGCAGCAGCACCAGAGACCTCAATATTTACACACATTCACTGAAAGAGTGTTGATTTTCTTTCATATAAGGTCCCTTTATCACTGGGTATGCACTCATCCCTTTGAATTCATAAACACCTTTAATAGATTTTCATGTCTTTTGCTTTTGTTAGTGGTTACCTTGAAGGTATTAGAGAATTTCCAGTCAGTATGTGATGTACAAGCTAATGGAAAACAAGTCATTGTGTAGCTCCCCTTAGCAAAAAGAAGTTTATTCAAGTGTACTATGAGTATACTTATTCCATAATAAATTGAGGAAATATACTTGAAGGTGACTTTTTCTAAACTATATTTTATATACTTAAGAATAGTATAGTGAAGTATACTTGGCTCATACTGAAAAGTATAAACAAGTCTAAGACTAAGTAAAGACTAAGCACTAAGTCTTACACTTTACACTAAAACATATACTTTAGTATACTTTTTACATTTTTCTGCCAGAAAGTACAAATACTTAGTATGTCTTTCAAGTCATTGACTTCTGCTTAACATTTAATTTATTTATTAATACAATGCTGGAGTTTAACACTTTAACACTTTAAAGTATGTACTATTTACATTTCATTGGTCTTTGTTATTGAAATGTTTGTTAATATATCAAACTTGTTTTCAACATTCTGTCTTGTGATTTTGTTAATACATCACACTCTGTACACTGTACATATAGTATGAGTAAACTTTAAGAATATTAACATATAGTATGTACTGTGGAGTCTCGCTCCAGCCGGACAGGTAAGGTTTCTTACAGGCAGCGCCAGAGTGAGAGACACAAAGGGCGGGGCCTCAGATAGGCCCGTTGCCTAGGACAACTAGAGGAGGGGCGGTACATACCATGTTTCATTCTGGAGCAGCTGGAAGTGATCTCACCTGCTCAATCAGAGGCAGCTGCACTGAAGTTTAAAAGGAGCTCAGGTTGGTTCCTTCACTCTCTGCTCAACTCTCCTGGGGGAAACACCGTCCGGTGGTCAGCGATAACCTCCACACTCCACTCATGCCGTATTGGTAAATGTTATGTTTGTTCAAAAACTCATGTTGTTTCTCTCTTTTGTTTGTAGGCAACGTATGACAGAACATGAGGGCCCTCTTCCCCTTGACCCCGATTATCCCCGATTTGGGAAGCATTTATGTTGAACCAGCATGTTATATGCTTTGCCCCGTATTCCCTGAATGACATTTAATTTAGCCTTAATAAATTGGACTTTAAACCTCGAGCTGTGTCTGGGACTGTGCTGGGTTGGGGTCAGACACCATAGTACATATAGTACATATAATATGAGTAAACTGTAAGAATACTTTAAGGAGTCTATTTCAAGTATATGAACAGAAATCTACAAGTAATATGCCGAACAAACTTTAAGTATAACTTGTAGTAAACTAGTGAAATAACCAGAGTTTATAAAAAAGTATACTCAAGGTATACTATAATAAACTGGAAACATGGACTTGAAGTATATAACTAGTACAGTGGCAGTATAGAAATAAGTGCACTTGTGATATACTTCAAGTATTCAAGAGGGATACACATTGATAGCATATAGATGAGTGTACATGTTGTATACTTGAAAGTGTACTTTTGCAAATTTAAAATGAACTTAAAAGTATACTTTTATAAACTTAAAATGTTCCAATTTAGTATGAAAGAGTATTACATTAGTATACTTTCTAGTACACTGAGAGTACATGGTCTGTAGTATACTTTATATACTTATACTTACACTGAAGCATACTTAATAAAATGTACTTTCAGTTTACTACTTTTTGGGTCAGTTCAAGATAAGACCATCTTTTCTATGGTTGTGAGTATTTGATCCACAACAAAGGCCAAAATGTGGCCTACAACAGACTAGGTGACATGTTTACCTACTGATTGTGAGGTAAACAAACTGAAGCGGTTGTTGATCTCTTGCAACCCCTACCAGACAGTTTAAAGGAGTCTGCAGTCAGTGGCCTTATATAAAACTGGTCTTTTAAATATTGTGACTCACCTCACCGATGAGAGGTCCTTGAGCATACGTTCATGCATATGCACAAAACAGATTAGGCTGATGGATCCAGTAGTATGCAAGATTAGATAGAAACACACACAACCAAATGGACTTATCCCCTCCAGGCTTTTGCCTGACGGGATAATAAGGTGTTAAGATAAATTCTTGCACGCTGGAAACAAGGCTAACACAGGGGCGACAGGTGAAACCAACAACAGCATTTTAAACAACTTGCAGACGTGATGTAGCCTGGCTAACACCAAACCTCACATCAATGTACATTGATATTCAGTCTGGGAACCGTGATCATTTGTTCTTAATGAAGGTGTGGTTTATGAAAGTCGTTTATTGGGCGCTACGAATGTCTGTCAAATGTGTCTGTATGTAGCTTATAGCCAAAAATGTGCCAAACATAACTAATGTAACATTCCCGATACCTGATGATGATGAAATAGTTTAGCACTAAAAGTTGTTCATTTTTCCAAATAAACTTGCAGTATAAATTACTCAGAATACCTTCTAAGGTTTCGTTGGAAGGTAAATTACCATCTGCCGCCAATGTTGGATCCACAGTTATCAACAAAGTTCTGTGTTTCTTCATCTTCTTACCCTCCCCCATTCTGTGATTGGCTCCCTTGCTAAGGTGGGAAATTGGGTTCTTGGTGTATAGACTGAATTTCAGAGTGAAGTGAATTTTTGTGTGCAATTAAGGATGAATATACCCAGGCTAGACGTGATGCAGAAGACTGACTTATATCGACATAGAAGGAGTTAATGTAGTCTATGTGAGAGGAAATATTTGTGTTAATAACTTTCCACAGATCATGGGGCAATAATGAATACAATCAATCACCTTTATGTGCAAAAAGCCCAGAAAATTAGACCCAGGTTGAATATGATCAGTATTAAATCTTTATCATATTTAAGAGGCAAATGCATCTTTACAAGAATTCAGGCGTGGGCATTGGGGTATTTGGAGGTTTTCTGCAGCAGTGCACCTCCATAATGCCAGTCTGTTGTTGTTGTGTCAAATTTGATAATGCAACAAAGAGGAAAAAAATACATGTCCTATGCTGACAAGCGAACATCACTGAATAACTCAACCAAAGCATTTGCCAATCAACACACCGAGCGCCAGTAAAAACATGCAGATTATTTCCTCTGTTTGAGTGGACTCCAGCACGTTTGATGCTGTGCTGGCACCGTGCGCATTTATCCAGTGAACAGCAAGCAAGTCACACTCGTTAAGCTTATAAGAAGTGTAAATCAAATTCGATGTCACCCACGAGCTCCCAGTAAAATCAATTTTTTTTTTCAAACTGTTAATTTACACTCTGTGTGAATAGTCAGTTGCAGCCACAAATCACTTGTGACCTCCTGACCTGTCAATTGGCCAGTGCAGGTATAGGAGTTACACATATTTTATAATTGTATTGTTGGCATTTTAATCTCTCTCAGATTGATCAATTCCAACTCATCACATTAAATGCCACAGTATTCTCTGCAGTTTGTAAAAAGGCCGCTGACTGCATTTTAGTAATATATAGATTGGCACAAATAGGATTGAAAGATTTTACTCAATAAAAACAATTAGTTACAATTATATAGTATATAAGCTTCCTTCTAACAACTACACTCAAAGAAATAAAACACAAGATTTAAAGAAAGTAAAAGTAAACTAGATGACTTAAATTTATCAAACCATCTTAATTAAGAGCTAAATCATACAGTTATGTTGAATTTACTAAACATCATTATGTTGAATTTACTAAACCTTATTACATTGAATTTACGAAACGTTATGTTTAATTTAATTAACACCATTCTGTTGATTTTACTGAACATTATTTCGTTAAATTTACTAAAATCACTTCCATTAAATACACTACACTAAACAAATTAGTTGTATTCATGTTGTAGGATTAAATGATTTGTAAAATATTAAATCATTAAAAAATGTATTATTATAAATTTAATTATTATTATTATAATTTTAATATTTTGTATGAATTAAATAAATACCACCAAGTCAATTCACATTACCTGACTCTTCATTTTATAAATAACTTTGTCAACTAAAGTTTATTAAATAATATTGAATATCCCTCAAAACTTTTATTGCTGTTTAAATGCAACAGTGCTTGCTTGTCATTATTACTAAAAGTGAGTGTATTTAATACTTTCACAATAAATGCCTTAAGTAAAGTATAATACAGCAATTTCTGTATTTCACTTCTTCACATGTTTGAGTGTAGGTTTGTTGTCCTAATAAATATTATGATAGAAATCTTGTTTAATTCTGTACAATATTTAGCTGCGTTTGGCCTAATAACATTAACATTGGTGTCTTGTGAGAGTCTTGTGCAGGACATGTTTTTTAAAGGTACAAGTAGTAAAGTCTATATATACTGTATCATATAGCTGAAATGATGTAAGCGTGGTGTAGTTTAGTTTGAAAAGAGAAAAGAATCAAAGAGTTTATTAACGCAGACCAGCAAACCCAAATCCAAGCTAATATAAAATTCTTCAGACCCGTCTTTCCTACAGACTACAGTTATTCTGAATTACGTCAGGCACTTCTAACTTCTAACTATAAAAGAAGAGAAACATATACAGTATATCCCTCTGTTGCTTGAGGGTTTGTCTGGGGTAGCACTTTCTCTATCTTTATTATTTCATCTGTCAAGTGTCACTGGTTGTTTTATTGCTACATCAGTGCCTCTTACCACAGAAGTGCTTCTATGCTGCATATTTAAAGAACCCCCTCCCCCAGCTTTGTTTGTCTGGCATTGTTTGTGAAGAACCAGGAAAGTTCATAGAGGAGCTGAGGGGAGATGGCGGAAAAAGGGCTGTGGGAATTAAGATGCTCATTATAAGGACGGCAGAGTGAAGGGGAGCGGAGCAGAGGCGATGCGTCAGCTGCACTTGCCAGACAGTGAAGGTTCACCTCAGCGCCCCACTAAGAGGCTGTTGGGCACGGGTAGAGAGGCTTGCTGTTCCCCTGTCTGACTCTGTCACAGCCTCCCTATGGGAGTCTGCCATGTGTCAGCAACCTTAATTACTACAGCTCATCTCCTCAAAGATTAATGACGCCTCCATTCCTCCAGTATTTATCATCTTATCTAACTCATTTGCATTCTGGAATACTGTATGTGTGTGTGTGTGTGTGTGTGTGTGTGTGTGTGCAAGCGAATGCAAGCGAATGCAGTTGCAAGTGATATGCTTATCTTCAGCTTTTTTTTTCTTTTTCTTCCAGTGTATTTGTAATTCCTAGTTCAGACTGTTTATGTACTTACTAAAATTAAGTGAAATGCCTTGAAAATGGAGCGAGTGGTAAAACTCATTTGCTTTCTTAATTACCTGTTTTGAGGCCCTGCCAGGTGAGGCTCTTGTTTGGGCTTTTGTAAATTGGATTTCATGTTTTTCTTTCCCTTTTCTTCCTTGATATTTCCTATTATTTCATACATCTTGACATGTGTGTTCATGTGTATAATGTGTCTCTGCCATTAGCCCTGCATCGCGTGTGGCAATATGTTCATGTCTGAATCCGGCCTTTGTGTGTGTGTGTGCATCTCTCTAGTTCACGGGGTGAATAATTGGTACTTAAGCACGGCGACAAATAATGATGCATCAAGTTAACTTGGTCCATATATTATCACTGTAGTGGCTCAAACGGGAGCAGACTTTCAGACACAGAGAGAGCGCAACAAAAAAGAACTAGACATGATGTATGAGGCCGGAGGATCTGTCTCTATCATCTGCTGCTCACTTTGTTATATTTATGTTGCAATATCATTAATTCTCTGGCCCTCTCTGATCCACACCGTGACCCGCTCGCCGGACGTCGTCTGGTTCAAATGGCAGTAAACTATGGCCCTGCTGTCTAATTGTTCATTTTAATGGGGATCAAGAGTCAGTCTTCCTTCAATTGGCTTCCTTCATGCGCCTGTCTGGCAATGAATCCATTCTAGGTCTATTCCCCAGTGGTACATGTTCATTTAAATCATTATTCAGATGTGAATTGGGGTGATAATTTGCCCTAATTATCATGTGCAACAGCAACGTTACCCTTGAATCTCCTTTTTTTTCCCCTCTTTTTCCTTCAAATTTACTTTTTTTCTCAGTGATGTCACAAATATAAACAATCTGTGACAATGGCTGGGCAGGATGCTGGCAGCCAAATCACAGTTATTAATTATTAATTTAATAAATTGATTTAATAATTTAAATCAAGTTATTTCCAACCTGTAGTTTTTTTCTGCATAATCAAGATGTTATCGTGTGTGTGTGTGGAGGGTGAAGGGGGGCGGGTTGGCAGATAGTTTGGATGAATACATAAAATCATTGTGCTTTGTAATCATTTGTATTATCTCAGATTATCTAAGGCACTAACTGAGAAAGATCAGTGCTTTGACGAAGAGTCATTAATTCACATGATAATGTAGCGGAAAAAAAAATACAACCCCATGTGACAGCTGAAGGATGATGATGGGCAACTTAATTGCCGGGTAATTTATGCGAGCAGTGGCTTTTTTTTGCAAGATTGCGGTTGGTTTCGTATTTTCTCGTGCCGAGATTGAAACTATAGATTATTTTATAGGCTCGTTCTGTGATTTTCAAAACTCTTGTTTCATTTTGAACTCTCGCCACATGATCTCATGCTTTCACCATGCCTGTCATTTCAATTTCGCACTTTTAATTATGAGGCTACGTGTACTCTGAACACTCAAGGTGTATTTTCAAAACATTCTCTGCAGTTCAGGTGCAAAACAGCAGCTGTAAAGATGATATTTATTTTTATTTGAAGCATTTTAAATCAAGGGAAATGCTTCATGGCACGTTTATTTGTATAGTATATCAACAGCAAGGCTTTATATTAAACATTAAAAACATCACAACAAAGTGCAAAAGAAACAGGACATTTAAATATAAGTATAAATAAAATGTGGACTGTCATGAAATATTTAAAAGGAAATGAAAATAAGCTAAAGGGTGAGTACTGTGTAATGTGCCTGGAAAATATATCAATTCAACACGATAATGAACTGTGATATAGATCGTATAGCTTATAACAGAGCATATTGTCTCATTTGGAGCAAACAGAGCTAATTTGATGCTGCTGAAGATTGTGGGAAGATTTTGTACTGTTGTTATAATTTGTAACCACTTCTCACGAAAAAAGCAGGTTGTTGTCTATCGATTGGCAGCTGTGATGGACTTAGATCAGTTGGATTACCTAACTAATTGTAATTTCACATTTGACTTTACAGGCAATGACTGATGCCACCGCAAAACATGTTGCTCAGTGGCTTAGAGAGTAGAAATTGAAGGTTTGGTCATTTAGTATCATATATTAAATATACCCCAAATAAAAAATATTATAAATAAACATAGTATAAATAAAAGGAAAGTGTAAAAATATGGTTAGTGTGTAGGTACTTAACAGATACACTCTTAAACTCATGTGTTTTTCAGTACTGTGCCCTGGGATATTACTTTTCCAATAGCCTCATGGAATAACATACGATATTTCCAACTACCCTTGGGCCAGGAAAGGGCCGAGGAGGGAGAGGCAGTGGCAAATAGGAGTATTAATCACAAGACAACCTCACGACACCTCCCCACTCCTATTTCCACAAACACACACACATATACACACACATCATGTAGCAGGAAGCTTTAGCCAAATACATAGAAGTGGCTGCTGGACAGAACCAACCGTCCTCATGAGGCAGCGAGACCATGTGATACAGATGGATTTTTATACTGTTTTGCTTTCATTACAACTAAACTCATATTTACTTAGATAAACTAGTATATAGTAACATACACATAGTTTACTAGTAAACAGGGTAACACTTGATGGTGTGTTTATAACACATTCATCGAATGTCATTTAATTATACAACGTGAAGTATTAGCAGGTAGTAGATGGGTAACAACATTAAATCATTGAATCAATATCAGGTTTGTTGATTTTACATCAGTTTGCACCCCCAGTTCTTATTGAAACAATGTTGATTTTTTAACTATAGACCAATGGATTTTCAATTGTATTTCACTTAATGAGCATATTGGAACAACATCAAGTGCAACGTAACACTTTCAATTATATTTCAATTAATAATACCAGTAGAAATAATTTAGTAATTTAAAAATACTACACAAAATACTCTAATCTATATCCTGCTTTATCTACAGCCAGGGTGTCCCATTTAATTTGGAAGTCAATTTTGATGGAGTAAAAATAGTAAACATGCATTTATAACTTTATTCTTTTTTTTGCATATCACTCCAAGCAAACTTCAAAACTACTGTCAGTTTTACTTTCTCTTGTTGTCTTGTGTGTTTCTGCAGAGGAGGAGACTATCACAGTCCATTTATATGTAACCTGCACACATAAATGGTGTCCAGGTTACATAAAATACAGGTCAACTGAATGTAGGCTCGTTTACCTCCCAGTGTTAATCTCCAAACATGGCAATGCTGCTTTGCAATTGTTGGACTTTTATTTTGAAAGGTTGTCATCGTACTGGCTTTCGCATTTATGAAAGGTTTGATATGAATGTTGAGTCATGGCTCATGAAACAGTCATGACTGCTTTATGTGCAGTTTAATGACAGCTGCTATAAATGTGTTATGAACTCCCCCGTCAACTAAAGTGTTACCACACAGGGTTTATTTTTATGTAATGACACAGCAGCTGACTCACTGAAAATGATTCATTAAAGGCTAGTTCACTTTTTTATTTTTAAAGTGGGGTTGAATTCAGTATTTTTCCATCACAGTAAATAATCCCCATGCCTTTAGTGCACTTCAGTTTTTTTTTTTTTTTTGTTTTTTTTATGATTTTGTTTTTAGAGCTGTATTAAAATATATGTGAATTGTATTGTGTGTGTATGTTCTCATTTTCCAAACTTGTTAACCCGGCTACATATTGTGGTGAGCAGTTGAATTAGTTTGAACTGAGTGGGCTGTTCCGCTGTCAACAGGCCCCTTAATTCACACACAGTTTTCACCGGTGCTGCTTTGGCAAGAAATCTAATGTTGGGATGAGCTTGCAGTGCGTAGAACTTCCCTGCAGTAAAACTTGCTGTGTCTTTAAAAGTTTTTTTTTTTTTTTTTTTTTTTTTGTTCCGTTATTTGCATGAGGTACAAACATCCACACAGGATGAATGCAGAGGAGATCCTGCTTGGAATGAGATCAAAAGAAGCCATTCAGATGAGTGAATTAACATCTTTACCTCAAAAACATCAAGGCTAATGAGTATTTTTATTTCAAATTGACACAGTATTTTTTTTTTTTGTTTAAAGCTCGGTTGCCTTCACTTTTTGTATTCATGTTTATTTAACATTTATTTAACCAAGGGAAAAAATTCTCATTAAGATTAAAAACCTCTCTTAGAAAACCATCAAATTAAATGAATACTTACAAGTCAGCCTATAGTAACTAAACTATTACTATATTACTACTTATTTTTAAAACAATTGTTCAAAAGTTCAGGTCACTTAGAAATTCCCTTCCTTGTTTTTTAAAGGAATGCACAGTTTTTTTCAATGATTACTTTAAACTAATCAGAAATACACTCTATACATTGGTAATGTAGTAAATGACTATTGTAGCTCCAAATGTCTGTTTTTTGCAATATCTACATAGGTGTATAGAGACCTATTTCCAGCAACTGGAAATGAAATGAAATGATCAACAATGTGTTAGTAAAAGTTAGTAAAACACTGGGAAAAAATCAATATTGTAACATGAAAAAAGAAATTTGATATTACTTTCATTTTGCTTGGTGACTGTTCTGTGTCTTCAACATTGTACATTTTTTTTATTCTTAGATCAGGAATTAGTGACATGGGATGAGACAGGCAGGAGAGTGAGGGTGAAAGGAAACTCTACCAGGTCACAGAGCAGCAGAGAGAGAGGGTAGATGAAGGTTAAACTGAACTGTTGGGTAAACAATCAGAAGCCTGCAGACCGGGCAGATCTGTACGGCTGCTTTTGTTTATGCAAGTGTGGTGTCAGGGCGACCATAACTTTTGTTATTGCGGCACTCGAATAAGAGCGTTAAGGAGCAAACAGCCCCCTAATTGGTCATTTGGTTCCTCTTTCTCCCAGCTTATATGCACGGATTTAATTGAACCATGCTTAACTCATCCTTTTACTGAGTGGGAGTGTATTTACATACAGTGTGTGTGTTACACCTACATGCGTTAACACATATGCTGCACGACATACGCCGTGCACCCACATTCTGTCCATCAGAGCCTCTCATCCCTATATATATAGCATAATATAATATATACCAAACAGACACACACACCGGTGCATGTTGGCCTTAGCAGAGTCATTAGTGATAAACATGAGGTAATTATTACTACTGAACATATTTTTAGACTTTAATTAAATGCTGGTCCTGCTGAGAGAGCACAGCGTGTCACGCACCACTCGATGCGAGCCACGCGACTTGAGTGCTCATGAAATTATCCTTCATGTTTTCCGCCTCACCTTTCTGTGCTCCATATATTACATGTATATATAAATAAATGCTATGCCACAAGATACAAAACGGGAGTATTTTTTTTTTTTTTTAGCTTTGGTTAGAATATCAGAACATCCAAAACATTTGGAAACTCAGGTTTTTGTATGAAAAAAGCCTCTGGGCATCAAAGCCCAACTGAAACAACCTTCAGATGAAGTATGGATCCTTTTATAGGACAATTCTATCCTCTTTGATTGAATTTGGAAGTAAAAGTATTGAGTAAGAACATTTTTTTTTCTGTAGAAAGATAAATGAATAACATCATGAAATTGGCAAATGAACAGATAGACAGCCATAAAAAATAAGAAAAAATGTGTAAGGGTGTAGACATGAAATGAGAACGATGAAAACTTCTCACATTTAGACTCGGAGTTGTGAGTCGTCTTTATTTCTCTGACTAAACAACTGGGCGTTGCCCAGCAACCGAAGTAACAGAAGTCACGTGTACAAAAACTCACCGGCACTCTTAGCAACAGTAACAACTATGTGAGGCACATAAAAGATAATAAACTAACCATATAACAAATAACAGAGCCTACAATGTAACAGATACCAACACATGTAAGAAGGTGAATTATGCCTACATTCATGAGTGTTAAGAGCACTGCAAGGGTTTAAAGAAATAAAAGGGGAAAGAGAGAGAGAGAGAGAGAGAGAGAGACATAGTTGATTAGGCAGGTTGTTATAGACAATCTTGCTGTTGTTTCCAAGGGAACAGTTATGCTGTGTGTGTGGGGAGGGGTTTGCTGTAACCCCTGAATTCTCAGGCATTACTTTTGGCTATGGGCTGAAATTGGCTGGGATATAACAGGATAACATCTAATCTCTTCAATTAGATCCACCAGGGGGCCTCCCGCTGTATGCTTTTGTGCCTGCTTGTGCGTACGTGTGTGTGTGTGTGTGTGTGTGTGTGGGGGTGTGTATTCCCGTATTGCATGTGTGTATTTGTGTGGCAGTTTCTTCTCATGCATTGGACAGAAATAACACTTTTTTCCCCCACAGGCACAGGTTGTCTATTGTAGCAACGTGCATCAAGCACTAATTGCAAAGCATTACAGAAACCAATGTCAGCAAAGAATAAATGTTGTGGTGCAGTGGAAAATGTGCTCTTTGCATGAATCGTCCACCCCCACACCCACCGCTCCATCCTAGATGTTAGCTTTTAATGTTCCTTTTCTCACACTATTCAATAGCCATCTAAGTAGATACTCAATACTCTTTACGTTACCATACATAATGTATAATTATCTATGTTCAGCACTTTCCGACGTGCTGCACTTCAACCGATTTTCAGCCTCTCCCATTTCCCCATATCTGTCTTCAGGGCACATAATGTGTTAGTCTCTTTTCAGGAGGCGTATTTATTTTTTTTTTTTAAACAAGCATAACAAACCCACTGAACAACCCTACAAATCTTTTGAAAACCTTTTTTTTTCCCTCCTAAAGGTTGTGAACCCTACATTAATGAGATTAAGTTGTATGTGTGTGTTTATAATACTTTAAAAAGTTTTAAACAAATGTTATTTCAGATTTTTCCTTACAGTTTTTATTTGATAAAAGCATTATCACAATAACACATAATATACTAGAGTATACTTCATGCTATCGCCTCTGACTGTGAGACATAACTTATTAGTCTTGTATGATTTTTAGTCTAATGGGCAGAACAAAAAACAGTTTTTTGGCAGATTTGAGTACCACTCCTCTACTACTCTTGGCACATGGCGATTGTTTTCATGAGCAAGCTGCTACAACACATACAAACAAAATGCTGGTCTCCGCTCATCAAAACACTGCTCTTCATCACCATTAATGGTCAAAAAGCCCACATGGTTCACTCCCATACAACCCACATGTTGTATGGGAGGTTTTATTATATTCCACCTGGCATAGACACACACACACAAATGCACAGCATAGAGCATTAGCAGTCACAGATTTTCTGGTGAAGGACGCGGGTTTCGCAGAGGATGAAACATTTGTTTCTCTCCAAGGATACATCGGCTCCATTCATCATTCATTCACATTCATCGTGTTTACGACTGCCACTCTTAATACAGCTGTCTGGCAGATGTGATCAGAGGTTGAAACACACATCAAAAGCAGATTTTTTTTCCAGGAATAATTCTCTCAAACTCATTCGATATCCTCCTCTTTGCCTCTGATTTAGCTATACTCATTATTTGCTGTTCGAGCTGACACCATATCAACCCTTTTTTTTTCTCCATTCATATGATTTTTTTAAAGGTCCCATTTTATTGAAGGTGAGATTTGAATTGCTTTATGATCATAAGGGAGGTCTACGTGTGATGCTCAATCCACAGAGAAATGCACACAGCCTGTGTTCAGAAACTGTGTCTAATAATGAGTCATTGTTTAGTTGTGATGTCACAACTATATATTCAGAGCCAATCTGAGGGGAGGATCATTAATATTAATGAAAGTGTTCTAAAACTGCTCTAAAACTTCAATTACACAGTTAACAACTCTGTATTTGAATTAATAATCATCATAAACTGTGACTAATAATGAATCATGATGTCGCCCCCGGGCGACACGGTGGAGCAGGGGTTAGCGCTGTTGCCTCACAGCAAGAAGGTCACAGGTTCAAGACCTCCTTGGTCCTGGGTCTGGGACCTTTCTGTGTGGAGTTTGCATGTTCTCCCCGTGTCTGCGTGGGTTTTCACCGGGTACTCCGGCTTCCTCCCACAGTCCAAAAACATGCTGAGGTTAATTGGCGACTCTAAATTGCCTAAATTGAGTGAATGGTGTGTGTGCCCCACGATTGGCTGGCGACCATCTGGGGTGTATCCCTGCCTCTTGCCGTAACGCGCTGGGATAGGCTCCAGCAGACCCCTGTGACCCTAATGAGGAATAAGCAGGTATAGAAAATGACTGACTGACTGACAACCATAACCCATTCACATATATACACACACACACACCCTGGAGAGTATTTCAAGTTCTCTAAATTGACAAATTACAGTTATAGTTGGCAGTGTTTTTTATGTTAGCAAGTCAAGGACATAAATTATGACTCAAACATTGATTGAGGCAAAGAGTGTTTTTTGGGCAGTTAACTGTTTATTTGAATTATTAATCATCATAAAAATAATACATTCACTCTCCAAATGTTAACAACCCGTATTCAGAAACTGTGTCTAACAAGTCATTGTTAAGTTGTGATGTCACCACTATAACCCATTCAGAGCCAATCTGAGGGGATGATCATTAATATTAATAAAAGTGACCTTGTTCTTGTTAGAGATGTTACAATTTCAAATACAACCTGGGAAAAGTCAACAATACAAGAACTTGATGCAAGCTTTCATGTCTACTTGTGTGTTGATTTAGTTAAGTAACTTAAATGGCGCCGTTTTTACCAAACCGTAATTCTCTCCTACAAGTCCAAACTTTCAGGAAAAACCTTGAACTGACAAACGATCTTCTTGAAATGTTCTACTTACAGACGAGGAGGTTTTTGTTCTTTTCAGCCCATTTTGCTGTGAGCAAAAGTGACTAGGGAGTATGTCTCTGAGTTTTTATTACTTCATGTTTATTTTATTTAAAAGAGAAGGCATTCTCTGGGGAATGGAGCAGAAATGTCTGCTGCTGTCAGTGAGAACTGTTTGAACTGAACTGGATTCATCAGCCTCAGCTGTTTTAAAGCAATTTCAAAATCAGAAAAAGGTGACAAATCTAGATTGGACTCAGTTGACAGTGGTTAAAACGTGATGAGACTGTGTTGGTCTATACTTTTCCAAAAACACAATGATCCATTTTTGATTTTGTTGGATTCAGATCATTGTGTGACTGACAACCGAAATTCTCCCGATAAAACAGCTTTTACAACCTTGACTCTTTGTGTACATTGGAAAATGAAACTGATCTCAAATTGGAATGATTGCAGAAATAAATAAATCATTAAATCTGGGCAAACCAGGCATTGGAAAGAATTTGAAGGCAGCTGTCAGGGTTAAAGATGCGGTTATAAAAAAAAAAATACAGCACATGGGGAAAGTCCTAGTTAATTAACAAACTGAAATCCCATGCTTGAGAGACTAAAAAAAAAAAAAATACCAATGATAAAACCACGCTGTCAGTAGACCAACTCAAGCCATCTATCTGTTGGAGCAGTCACAAGTTGTTAAAGCCAGTCAGATGTTGGATTTATGCGAGGAGGGTAATTCTGTGTGTCATGAGTGAAAAAGCTGATTTTCTGCCATTAACCAGTTCTATAACCTGACTAGGCATTACTGCAACACCTTTTAATTGGAGGACAGGGGACAGACAAAGAAGGAAAATGTGCATATATATATTACAACCATAGACAGCACCCAGAGTATATTTAAAGTGTCCTCTAA
The DNA here is from genome assembly GCA_030544235.1 of Lepturacanthus savala. Lineage (NCBI taxonomy): Eukaryota > Metazoa > Chordata > Actinopteri > Scombriformes > Trichiuridae > Lepturacanthus > Lepturacanthus savala. The sequence continues at coordinate 23,189,540 of CM060479.1, read as the reverse complement.
ATTGACAAATAGCATTACAGTTGGCAGTGGATTTTATGCAAAATCTCAAAAATGGTAAATTGTGACTTTTAACAAGTCAAGGACATTAAATTGTAACTCAAACACTGATTGAGGCAAAGTGGATTGTGTAGTTTAATTAATAATCATCATAATAATGAAAAATTCACTCTCCATATGCTAACAGACCCAGCTCATTTTAGTTATAATGACTCAGAATATATTTGTTTATGTCCTTTTAACTAAATGTCATAACGACAGTCACTTGTTGAACTTCCAGCAAGAAAAAAATGCTGCAGATTATTTTCCCAAGTTTCAAGTAATTCTGTCCTTTCCTGTGAAGCCATGCGACCTTTAAGTGTGGGCTAATCTCATTTTGCCCGTCTGGCTCCTGGGTCTTAATCCACTGACTCTTTATTCTCTATTCAATCTCTTTATTCAACATTTAAAGACCCACACTAATCTTTTTCCAACAAACGTTACATACCGTGCCCGCTCTTTTTTACTCTCTCCCCTTCTTTTTCATCCCTCTCAGCAGACACACACACATCTTTTTTGCTCTCTCCAAATTGATTTTTCCCAGCATAATTTGCTCATATTACATGGCCTAATAATCAAGATTACGCTTTGGGTTTTTCCGCGGCGTCAGCACAACATAGATTGGAATAAAGGAGGCGAGAGACATAGTGTGGGGGGAAACAACAGCTCCAGGTTGACTTTATTGCACTTTGTTGCAATTGTTTAGGTGTAGGAGTAGTAGACTGTAAAGAGGAGCCTTGGCTATTTTTTTAAAGATTTTGAAGAAATAAATGCAAGAATGCACACTTTCTCTAGACTCTTGTGCATACGTTTGAGGCAAGAAACATGAACTGCATGTAATGATGATGGAAATATGCATCAACCGTGTACTGCGCTCATGGATAAACAATTTGCAGCAAAAAAACGATGCTCAGAGATTTTGGAGGAGGTGGGAGGACTGTTGTTGGCTAAATGGGTACCTTGCATTGATAGTGTAGAACAAATAGCTGCAATAATCCCGTGTGTGTGTGTGCGTGCGTGTGAGCGTGTTGGGAGAGCAGGTGGGTGAGTATGAGTCTTGTCAGTGAGTGTTGGGCTGTGAAACAGCTGTCTGAGACAATGACTCTGACGAAGATGGATGAGACGAGGCGTTGTCCACTACCGAGAGTATACACTGCCCTAAGGCAGGAAAATACAAACACATGCATGCACACACACACACACACACCCACACACACATACATACATTATATCTCTCTCCTCCTGTCTTAGATGCAGTGTAACACTCTCTTTTACATGCTCTAGAAACGCAGCATGTCTCGCGAGGAAACTCTGTATCTCCTCTGTGTTGCTGTATTGCTAAAACTGGCAAATAGAAAAGAGTGGCTGCTCTGACATTGGCCAAATTTGAAAATCCCTCTGTAATGCCACGCTTGTCTGTGCCAGCTGACATGAGACCAGACTCTCACTGACATAAACATTGTGTGTTCACATGCACACACACACACACACAGAGCTAGCCTTACATGCTGTGTTCCCTGACAGATAACATATTCATCAGGCTCATTCCCTTTGCCAAGTGCAGTGTCATCCAGTGGTCATCGTCAGTGACAGGCGCAACACAGATTAACCAATGGCACGCGAGGTTTTTTTAATCCGAACATTTTTAGATATACGCCTTTATGAAAAAGGAAAGAACGAGGACCAATGGGTGTGTCTCCCCTTTGTCTCCCGACATTTCAGCTCAGCGTTAGGAAAATAAAAGGAGGCAGAAACAGAGGCAGAGGGAGCAAAAAAGGGAGAATAAGGCCGGGAGGACTCACACGCATCGTCTTCCTGAGTCACATTCACTCACTCACGCACACGCACAGAAACACACGGAAAAAGAGAGAGGAGCTGTCTCTTGTCACCGCTAGTCACTTAGTCACAGAGACGTGGGCAGCCACCTTGTATAGAGTGCGCTTACACACAGAGTGAAGACAAGGACAAAGACGGGCAGCAAAGGGGGGAGGAAGCAGCAGGGAGACAGCGGGGGAATGAAAAGATGCCATCAGGGACAAAGTATGTGGAAACAAATGCTCTGGCGTCAAAACTTTGTCGTGCTCCAGAAAGATATTTCCCATGAATAGGATTTCCAAAAAATGTAATTAGAGCATAAAATAAATCTGATTATTGAGGAAAAGAAGCCATAGAATAGTTTTCTTTGAAAGTACATCTCACGTAGCCAGGGCCAAGATGGCGTCATTGTAGAACGGTGTCAGGGAGCAATGGTGTTAAAAATGGCAAAATCCCTGCAAAAGGAAACACCATATGAAGCTGTAAAAGGCATATGTCGACAATACCAGATGACCCTTACTGATATAAAAAAAGGCAAACCAAGGATGTTTGTGTGTGCTACACATAGCCACATGGATTTTGAAAAAGGTAACACACAGACAGCAGATGGGCAGGAGTCCACTGGTCACTGTATGAGGATGCCCTTATACTCTGAGGATTGGGTATCTGTTTCATACCAGGCATGACTATTCATACTTGAAGACACACATGCTTGAGTCATGTCAGCAGTGTGAAATTACTTTAAGGTGAATGAGGGCAACACACACAAACCAGAATGCAAATTATATCCAGCAAAAATCTCGAGAGAAGGTACAAAATCCACCACTTACAATACAAGCACCTTAATCAAACAATTGAAATCCCATCACAACTCACAGTATAGGAGGTTTAATCGTGACACTGACAATAGACAACAAACCAACCGTAGAAGTTGACTATGCAGGAGGAAATTCCCAGAGACCAAATCCAACTTCCAGATGCTCTTGCAGAGTATATAGCCCTGGATGACCAGCCACTGAAGCTTCATGCCGTCCACAAACTTGGTTTCGGTATCAGAAATCAAATCCTCGTCCTCGTACAGTACTCGTTTTGGAGGTGGTATCAGTGCAACCCTATTTCTGTAGTGAACATTCATCTTAACTTTTTAAAAACTTCCAATTTTGTCCTTCAATATCACTTTTCATCTGACCAGTGACTTTGTGTCACTGCGTCAGTCAGTCGCAGGTATTCAGTTAGTTTTGGTTTTCGGAAAGGAGTAGACTGCTTTGGAAAATGAATGTTTTACTGTAACTTCCACATCTCACAGTGTAGATCTGAAAGCAAAGCTACAATATCAGAGCAATAATGTAATGCACAGTGCACTGTAAGACAGGCGGATTATGGCTACCTCTGCTCGGTATTGTAAAATCTTGAAATTAAATAAAAATACGATACGGAAAAGCACAGTAATTTCCACCAGATGACTTGAATAGCTGTATCTATATGGGCGATTTTGTCAGAGAGTGAATCTGCATAGAAAATAAAAGAAATTCTAATAATAAAAGCTGAAAAAAGACTTTAATGTTCAAACCATCATTTCTTGAACTTTAGTGCCATGCAATTGGTTTAATGCTACACAGTTTAATGTAAGTAAGTAAGTAAATTGTATTTCTTTAGCACCTTTCACAGAATGGAGAAGTGCTTCACGGGTTCAAAATACATAAAAGAGCAACCGTTAAAATTGACAATGAATCACAGATGACAGGACATGAAACACAAAGAGCTACAGCCACAAACCATCTCACCAAACCCCTCAACTGATGCAGTTTTAGCTGCTTTTTAAAAATGCCTGCTGGAGCCACGACTCTTTTAGTTCTTTGTAAAAGTGTTACTCATTTTAGGAGTCATAGATTCAAAGGCTTCGTCACCTTTGTTTGATGGATGGATGGATCAAGGCTCTATAGGTAAGCACAAGAACCTCCAACTGAATATTAATAATGGCAGGTAGCTGGTGCAAAGCCTAGAATGGAGTCAATGGGAAGGTAAGTCTGATTTGAAGTGATTTTCGAAAGGATTTTGATTGTAATACTCTGATTTACTTGCTGCGAAACCATTGCAATAATATTCAGGTGAAAGTCAAAGACCTGACATGTCAGATATACCAATAACGCTTGTTGCTTTCCCTAAAATAAAAAGGGCTGACCAATTACTGTTACTCCTTTAAAAATATAATAAGTAATTACTTCATAACAGCAATGTAACGTATTACATTTGAATAAGCAATTTTTTTGACATTGCTTTTCTAACAACTATTTTAAATGGCACCTTAAAGCTGAAAAGTCCTGAAACCATCAATTTGAACCAGACATTAACTTAACTTTACTGTTTTGCACTATAAGCCACTGCAATATGGAAAACTATGTGCAGTAACCTCACACACTATATCTTAACTTTTGCATGCTGCTGCAATTTATTACTTTAACATTGCTGCTACATCAATTATTTATACTAACTGTGTTTTGTCCTTGTTTTATCTTCCTTTTTTAACCTTTTATCGTGTCTGTTTCCGCTGGTCTGGGGGAAATTAAATTTGGTTGTATGCGTACAATGACAAATAATTTACTTTATCTTAACACTGTCTGCTGCTCTCGTGTTCTGCTGATCATTAAAAATCTATCAGCATCACCACCAGCCCACCACCTTGCGGATCAGAATGATGATATTCGCTCAACTATTTGTATTTATAGTGAGGTGCAGTTTACTCAGTGATGGGAGTGAAGGCATTAAAATAAACGTTATTAACAGCGTTACTTGTACAGCAACGGGTAATCGAATTCCTTTTTCTATATTTATAACAGTGTTTCCTTGACCAACAAGCCGTTACTACGTGTTACTGAAGCTACTCATTAAAGCTGTCATCCAGCTCGGCTCACACAGACACAGGAGCTGCAAATGTATGTGCTTTTTTTTTCCTTTTTGTGCAAGGAGCGCCTAAGTAGTGATGATTGGCTAAGGTAGAGTAAGACTGCATGTTTAACCAACCAGGGACATCAGGTGGGCTGATTTTTACACACAATCCCAGCACATAGCAGCACACACACAAACTATCAGTCTCCAGAGTCAGTGGAGATATAGGTGCTACTTTAACCTCATGGAGGTAAAAGGTAAAAATACATGTTGAGTGTACATTAAGTCATCTTAGTGCAGATATAAACAACTCTGATTTAATGAAGCACCTGTCAACGGCACCTGCTTCTACTAAACTAGTGACCGTTGACACCACTAATGATGACAGCAGGACAGGTGCTGTAAACGTGAGGTCCAAGCAGCAAAAGCTGGATTTTTCTGCTCCAGCTCCGCAAAAACCTGTAACACAGACAGAATTGAATGAATTGATCGGTCGTTATGTTGTTGAAAACACGCTGCAGTTGTCAACAGTCGATCCAGACCCTTTGTCTGTTGAGGTGCAATAAATATTAAAACCTGTGTGCAGGTACCTGTCTTTGCTCTTCTACTCTATGCACCTGGCTTGTGAAACTCTTTGAACGTCAAAAGAAGTGACGCAATAGTGACTTTTCTTGGTAACTAGTTATTTTTATAGTGGAGTAACTCAGTTAATTTTCTTGAGAAATAAGTAGTTACTAAAACTAATTACCCTTTTTAAAGTAATTATTTATACTGAGTATCTTATAGTGTGTTGATCATTTATATTTGTCGGAAAATGTCACGTGCTGTAACCCTAAAAACCTGGTATCAGATAGTTTAACTCTCTTTAAAAAGGTTTTAAAAAAATGAAAAGACATGCTATCAAATAGCATGTCTTATATTCTAGGTGAATTAAATATTTAAAATTCATCATTCTTTTTCAGTTATACAATTTGACATTTAGTGTAAAGAAAAAAATTCCACATTCTGTGTTATTAAAAAAATGGTACAAATGGACTTGTCAAACGACAGGAAACCAACATGAACACAAAATGTACATTTTGAGAGACCTGCTGAATGCTTTTAAAACTGTATTTTAAAAATGTTTTTGACTTTCTCATTATTACTGACCCTTATACTGGGCTACAGGATACTATAGTCTGTTAATTCTAAATATTTATAGAGGTGCAGTATATTAAAGAGCAGCAGTTGACTGCGTGGCACAGCGATGTCTCAGGGGGTTTATGGTAGATCCCCAGTGGTCTCTGCTGGACATTGTATATTTTTATGTCTGGTTATGTGTGTTGTCTTTGCTTATACGTTTTATGGCTTGTTTTGCAGTCTTGTTTGCCTGCTACAGCACAAATCGGCCATTCGGGACGAACAATAAATGAACTTGAACTTGAACCTCCAGCTGTGAAACACCAGCTTCTTGCAGACACCTGCAGCAGGTTCAATGCATCCTTTATCACCAAAATGAACAAGCAAAACAACAAAATGCACATTATATTTTATACACATTTATATTTAAACAGTAGCATGAAAGCATGTTTTTTTTTTGTAAATTAAACTAAAGATTATTTAAAGATGAAACATATTTTCAGCATTATTTCTATGAAAACCCATTTTATTCTCAAAGAATGTAACTTGTCTCGTGGGTTTTGCATTAGTGCTATGCCCTCCAGTATGAAATTACTATGCTTGTAACAATTAAATGCTTTATAAAAGTTAACATTCATGAAATTGATTTAACTTCAGATAACTGTTGTATTACAGGACAGGTTAAGTAAATTATAGCATGTTCAGAACCTAGCAAAGCAGATTACAGTAACCTGGTCCACCTATAGTTACCACTAAATGTCACCACATGAAGATCCAGTCTAGAATGGCTCTGATCCGGATCAGCTCTACCCGGCCCCAGTTTGCAGCGGGAGTCATGAGAACTTGTGAATTCACGATATTCTGAATGTTTCTATATATAAACACATCCATTGGAAGGAGGACTATTAAAACAAGTCAGTGCTGACCTGTTGAATTACTTTCCTAATAAATTTGCTTTATATCAGCATTATTTTACATAATTTATTTCAACTTCAACAGCTCCAGCATTTTTTTTTTCTATGCTGGCACCTTCGTTTGGTTGTCCTTATATAAAGCATGTGATGGATCACAAATTATTTTGTAGTTTTGCACCTCCAAAATCAAAAGTTCCTCATCCATGGTGAATTTTCAAGGTGTAGTATTTTGAAATATGACCATGGGGAATTTTATTTTGGAAATGTGATTTTGTATTTGTGTTCAACTTCCTGTCCTGCACAATCTGCTTTGTGCTGAATCGCTTAGAACATTGCATCAGTATATATTTATCTGCAAATCCATCCTTGGTCTGCTGCCCTCTTATCTGTCTAAGTATATGACACACACTCTTTCAAGCTTTAACCTCCGTTCTCTAGACTATTTCACCTTTGTCATCCCTTCAGTTAGTACTGAACTTGGTAAAAAGGCCTTTTTTCTACTCCGCCCCCTCAACCTGGAACACTCTACAGCAGGAATTGAAGCTGCCTAGCTTGATTCCCTTAGGGGAGTTTAAACTTCAACTTGGAAGGCTGAAGGGTCTGTCTGCAGGGGTTTGCACATGCTTTTAATCAGATTTTAATCTGTCTTTGTTCTTTTTCACTTGTACTTTATAATGTTTTGTGTTTATTTTGTCTTTATTGTCTGTCTCGTCTGTTGTAACTTTGTGTAATTGCTGCTGCTCAGACAGGTCTCTAATGAAAATGAGACCCTGGGTCTCAATGAGATACTTACCTGTATAAATAAATGTGTTGAGCTGGTGGAAGTATAAGCATTAGATCATCAGATCATTTGATACTCATACAGTGGAATTTTGGGGTCTATATCACTCATAGGGCCAAAGCAGCCAACACTGCTCTCATCCCTGTTGTAATGTTCTCACTTGTTTGATCCATGACAATGGCATGTTGGAAGTCCCCATCAATAAAGTGGAAGTTCAGTAAGTAATTCTCATTCTTTGCATTAGAAAAATAGGCATGTGAAGTTTTTTTTTTTTTTTTTAAACCATCTTCAGTCGCTGTTAATTGGTACCATGTCTTCTGCAAGGCCAAAGATTATCACATCAGACATTCCTCTCTGCTGTTTGGAACTTTTCTCATATGTTTTTTTCCTTGCTTTAGATGGCTTTGAGATCTGGCTTTGCATTGATCATGCAGAGCTTTGTGGTGCCGATTTAAATAATGAAACTAGCCGTGTTGCCTAATGGTGTGGCGCAAATCGCAAGCCACAATTGACGAAGTGCTCGTTTTCGTCTTGACTTTGGTCGCCGTCGCCCTTTCTGTGGCCGAAAGAACTCGACGCACTGACGTTGCTTTTTTCCCTTTGCAACGAAATTCTCCTCTAATGTGAGTTTTCCTTCTTTTAATCAAGTAAGGGAAAAAAAGTCGTATCATGATGTGTTTTTTGAGTTGACGTGTGTTACTTGACATCACAAGTCCTGTGATGTGAGTAATTGCACGTTAGCATGAGATTCTAATTCTGGCTGCTTTCCACGTTATATTTATAATAATGACTGCATATTAATCACATTCTGTCGCTATGACTGCAATCTGGTTATTTTCTCAGATAAAAATAGAAGTTGTGTTCAGTGAAACCTGCAACTTCAGATCAGGGATTACAAGCTGAGAGACAACGTTCATGTGTTTACTACAGCAGTATTAAATCCTTGTAATATTACAATGCCTCTGTTTTGGTATTTCAGCTACATTTAATTATCACAGTATAATTGTATGTGTGTTTTTTTTTAGTCCTCTGAGTTGCCATGTTGTTTTTTGGTTCACTTTCTGAACGTATATCTACCTTTTATTGTTGCCATCCTCCTCCCCTGTTTTACATTCAAGCAGCTGATGTGAGGCGAGCCTGCCTTGTAGTGCCTGCTGTCTATTTACTCCCATTCAGGGGATTCACTGGAGAGGCCACAGCTCAGATAAATTCACTCAACAGCCACTGCTCAGTAGGGACCTCTCCCTCTCTCTCTCTCTCCCCCTCCCTCCCTCGGACTCCTTTATTTTCCCGCTCTGTCTTGTGCTGTCTTTGTTCATTTCTGTTTCTTTCTCTGTCTTTCTGTCTGGCTGACTTAGTGTCGTTCCGTCCATGGCTCCGTGGCCTTTCTGTTTTTCTCCCCTGAACTGATGTAGCGGCACTTTGCTTTAACACAAGAGCAATCACGCAGCACTGCGGGAAAACCGCGGCCTTAAAACAAGGTGTGCCGAGCTCTGAGCTGCATAAAACAATAGTGTTGCATAAAACAAAGCCATTTGTCATGGATGACTTGGGTTGTTATGTGTGAAGGTGCTGGCGATGGTGGATACAGACAGGTTAGTCTGGTCTAACGGATGCAGACTTTAAGGGGGGCATCCTACCATTGGCCGACCATTTCAGCACTCGTCCTCTACCGTTTTCTGCATTACCATTTCCAAGATCCCCGTCTCTATAGGAAATGGTGACAAAAATTTCAGAATGCAATAAGGCAAATCTGCTCAGTTCTTTTATTTATTTATTTTTTTATCTTATTTATTTAATTAAAAGGGACAGTGCATGTTAATGTAAATGCAACTATGCCAGAATTAGCCAAAGGCTACTTTCCATCAGCAGTCCCTGGCAGGTCAAAAGAAATAATGTTACAATGACAACAATACAAACTATAAAAGCACTCTTGCTGAAAGTTTGACAAAAAAACAGCCCAAACTTTGTGAAGCAATTTGCTAACAGACAGACAGACAAACACCAGCGGTAACAAAACGTCCTTGGCGGAGGAAATGAAAAATGGCGTAAAGCACAAGAAGAATTGGACAACTGACATACAGCAATGACACAAATGAAAAGTTAATTTGCAAAAAAAAAAAAAAAAACACCATTTCTGAAAAGAATGAGCTGAGGCTTGTAATTTTTATCAAGAGTTTCACTTTTTGAGATACCTCTATTTCTCTATGTCCTAATCTCCTTGGTCAAAGAAACTGAACTTTGTATTCACTGATATCACCTGTACAAAATAAACAGTTTTTTTTCTGTTTTTTTTTTTTTGCTTTTGAACTCAAATTAACTCTTCAAGTACAAACAATATGTTTGCTAGCAAGGGTAATCAAATCAAATCAAAGTCAACATCAAATGCAGAATTGAAAGTGCTGTAGTCCTGGTTTTCTGGAGGATTTAAAACATTTTTTTAACTACTAGTGCAGTGCCTGTAGGAACTATGTATATGTATAGAAAAATGGAAGCTTTAGTAGATTTTTCTTGGTGGATTTATGATAAATCTCATAGTTTGTACTTTTTCCTATATACTGTAATGACCTGGGTATGTTACTGTTATATGTGTTAGTAAATAATTGAGTTTAGGCCCAGGTTCTGTTCTGTTAGGTGATAGTGCTGGGATTTACTGAGAGTACACGTCTTGGCTGCAGCTAGTGTGTGGTATGGTATGGTTCTCCTCTGAAAGAAGAAAAGACAGTCTTGAACAAAGTTTGTTATTTTGGCATTGGCTACAGTCCACAATAGCCTGTGTTAGCATGAGGAATAAAGTAGCAGCTAAACAGGCTAAAAGCTTTGAATTGTAACCAAAGTGCTGGAAAGCCACATGAGGAAATGCTCTATGGTAACAACAACGAAAGTGCTGCTGCAGGATATCGCTGTGATACATAATTCTATGGAATTTTTTTTGACGTTTATTGATAATTATGGTATTTTGAATATCTATCAAAAAAAAAAATACAAATAGGATGCACACCATTGTGCCATCTGCAAGCTATATTTGAAAGCTGAAATAGATCTGCCCACCCGTTGAAGACCTTTGGTTAAAAGAAATGCAGACTAGCCAGAGCATACTGTGCTGTAGTATAGTGAGGTCTGTCTATGTGAGACTACAGAAAGCTAAGCCTGATTGCAGACTTTGTTTACCCATCAAAGCTTTTGACCATTGATTATTCAGTATATTTTCAAAAGCAGGATAGATTCCTCTGTTGATGCACAAGTCACATGAACACAAACACACACACACACGTGCGTAAAGAGGCACCTGATCTTGTGTTTCTCCTTTTCCAGAAGGCACATGAATAAAACAGGAGTGCAGAGAGACAGCGAGGAGCGGTGTGAGACGCGGCCATGCTGGCAGGTCCATGCTGGCAGGTCTCTGCGGCTTGTTTCGTGCCACCGTCTCCGTGTCCAGACTTACAGGATTATCTGTCTCTTGGACGCCGTCTGCTCGGAGAATACACGCTCTTTCGCTAACCTGTCTGTTCAAACACGCAGACAGGTAGACACACAGGCACATAATACACTTCCACGCTATATACACATACAGCTTATTGAAGTCCGACTGAATCAGATGTCGACATCTCACTTTGTAGTCAAAGATGAAGCCATGTCATCGTTTTGTTTTGCTACTAAAGGGGGAACTGCTCCTTTTCACTCAGGGGAGTACACTATGGTCACAAGTTTGGGGTCACTTAGAAATGTCCTTATTTTTGAAAGAAAAGCAGTGTTTTTTTCAATGAAGATAACTTTAAACTAGTGCTGTCAGTCGATTAAAAAATTAAATCAATTACAGTATTTTGTAATTAATTAATCAAATTAATCGCATTTTAATGTCATATCTGCTAAAGGTCTTCTGATAAAGAATTTGAATTCTAGGATATTAAAAAAATGTAGTGCATGACTAATCAATAGAATTCAGTAAGAAGAGAAGATCGGAAATCCATTTTTTTATTGGTGAAATGTGCTTAAATTAAATCAAAAAGTAAAGGTCCAGCACATCCGCAAACCAGTTAGGCCAGGTGCATTATTCAGAAATGTAAAACAAATGCAGTAATACAGTTAAATAAATAAAATAAAGCTGTCTTCAAAAATGTATAACAAATACAGCGTATCAGTTAAATAAATAAAATTCTGAAATAAAATAAGGCTGTCTCAAATAGGCACTTAAGCTCAAAAGAGCAATTCAAAAATGAATAATAGAAGTCATATATTTTGCGCTGCATTGTGCCAACATCATTTTGCTTGCTGAGAGCAAACACGTGTGGTTTGAACCAATCAGATTTAGCAATGCTGATAACGTGACCATGTGTCCATCAGCCAACCAGAAGCGCATTTGTTCAGCTCAGCTCGCCTTGCGTTGCATAGCAACAAGAGACACACTCAGATTTGTAGCTCTGTGCCAAACGGCACAGACAGACACCGAAACAGCGTAGATTACACTGAATTGTACCAGCACTTGGATAATGTAACTACCGTATTTTCCGGATTATAAGTCGCTCCGGAGTACAAGTCGCACCAGCCATAAAATGCATAATAAAGAAGAAAAAAAACATATATAAGTTGCACTGGAGTATAAGTCGCATTTTGGGGCCTCTAACTACGGAGGTAGAAGACGCGGCGCTTCCTCTTCTACGTCGATGATGTCAGACGTCATATTTTACTACTTGCAGCTTGTAATCTGCAGAATATGATTTTGTTTTCGGTGCCGTTTTTAAGACCTTCTCAGTTGTTTTTAAAATTAGCAACACAAGCCTAGAGCGCCCTCTTGTGGTTTAGTGGTTTGTGACATCACAAGTCCTGTGATGTGAGTAATTGCACACACATTGGTTTGTGGTTTGGTCACATGAAAATAACATGTGAAATGATATACCAGTAATAATGTGTTAATAATTTCACACATAAGTCCAAACTATAAAAAAAAACGCGACTTATTGTCCGGAAAATACGGTAATCTGACTTTAGTACATTGTTTTCTTTATTTAACATGGGATTTTGACAGGGAGCTTCTTCTCCTTTTTTAACGAAACACCGTTCCGGTCGTGAATCTTTTAACGGAATGTAGTTCTGGAGAGTTCCGGTTCACTTTCACCCCTGAGCTCGCCACCGTTGATACTCATAATTAATTGCGTAAATTTTGCGTAATTAATTAATCGAATTAACACATTAAAATGACAGCTCTACTTTAAACTAATAACAGAAATTGCAATCTATACATTGCTAATGTATAGATTGGGAAATGTCTATTCTAGCTGTAAATGTCTGGTATTTGGTGAAATGTCTACATACGTGTATAGAGGCCCATTTCTAGCAACTATCACTCTAATCTTGTCAATGTCTTGACTATATATTTCATGGGTGGGCAACCCTGGTCCTGGAGAGTCACTCTGTATGCAGGCTTTTGTTCCAACCAAGCAGTAACACACCTGATTCTGCTAATGAAGCTCCAAAGCAAGGGCCCTAATGGTTGACGAGTAGAATCAAGGGTGTTACTGCTTGGTTGGAACAAAACCTGCACACAGCTCTCCAGGACCAGGGTTGCCCACCCCTTATATTTTCTATCCATTTTACAACTCATGGTGGTAAATAAAAGTGTAACTTTTCATGGAAAACACAAAATTCTCTGGGGGACCCTAAACTTTTGAACGGTTGTGTGTGTGTGTGATGGACAGCAGCTGGCATGCTGAACTCAGGAGGAGAGGAAGGCAGAGCAAGCAAACATGCACTTTTTTTTTTTTTTTTTGTAAACCAGAGGGCAGATATAGTGTTTTGCTCGGCAGACAACAGCAGCACAGGCTGAGGTGGCGATTTGCTTACTTTATTATGCTGCTTAATGCTCTGCAGCTGAGCAGTCCATTAGAGCCATCCACTCTGCAAAAAAAAAAAAAAAAACGTCAGCATGTGCATCTTCCACCCCGCCACATCTTTGTTTGCCCACTCGCTCAACAAGCCGAGGCACTGGACAAGAAGAGTGAAACATCACCTGGAGCATCAACACCACTGCTCCCACAAAGAAGGCACCGCGCACATTGTATTTCCTGAGAATGCTCAGGAAGAACCAATTGAAAATTTAAACAAATTTAAAACAGCGCTCAGTTAAGTGATCATGAATAATATATGATTAATACCCCAGATCTTTTCTGTAAACAGGAGCATATTTCATATTCTGATTCATATCATATTTATAAAGAAATGCAATTCTGCCTTTCCCTTTAAAAATATTGATATCAGTAGTAGACTCAGTGTGTGTGTGTGTGTGTGTGTGTGTGTGTGTGTGTGTGTGTGTGTGTGTGTGTGTGTACTCTATCTACTTGCTCTCTTAGCTGGTCTCAAAATCAATACGTTTGCAAATATCAAGGGTTTCTTTGCCCTGCAAGTGAGGCAGTTATAAATTCTGAAGACTCAGCTGACTGAACCTCTGACCCCAAAAAAAGATGCCCACTGAAAAGAAACGGATGCTGCCATCACGCTTTCTTTCTCCCTCGTCTCTGTAAACAAATGGAATACCTCTCGGTGCTTTTAATATTTGATTCTCCTGGATCATCTCAGTTCTCAGGAGGCAGGAAATAACATTTCAGGAAAGTGTCAGCTGCTCTAAAAGCTTGACTGAGGGTGAAAGGTAAAACAAATAATCCGTAAGACTTTTAAAGGATTTCAAGTAGACAAAGTCCTAGGTTCAAAGAAGACATTCACAGGTTGGTTCTTCAAAGTATTCAATGGTAATTTTTTTACAATTGCAGGAATCGCTGTCTGTGTGTGTCCTTTGTATATCTCGAGAACCATTTCACTTTTTTTTCCCCAATTGCTATAACACAATTTTGCAAACTAGGCTGATTTTATCAAAATACTGAACACAATTCATAAAACCACACACCTGCAAGCAAAATACCAGATTTTTTTCTAATCAACTACACACTGTTTGGCATAATGAAAAGCACTGTCATCTATAGTGGCCTCCCCATAATACCAGTGGATCAAATTGTAGAACATTCTTCAGATTATTCACATGCACAGAAATATTTACAGATACACACATATGATGTTGAAACATTTCCTTTTTTTTTGCAACATATGCAGATATATTTACATTGGAGTGAACAAAATATGCTCACAAAAACAGTAAACTGAAAAAGAAAATTGTTGGGAAAATGTGCAAAAATATATAGAAAAAAGGAGGAAAGAAAAATAATAACTAGGCAGTATGTAGTTTGCCCAGGTGGCTCAAATATTGGCCAATTAGCTCATGTAGTGTCATTTTAAATGGCAGCATTTTGAAATGGCAAACATGTGACCTTATGTCAGATTGTTAGTATTAGTATTTTATGCAGATAACAGGGTTCAGTGCATTTTAAAAGTGCCATTTTGAACTACAAAATGTGTGTAAAGCAGTTTTTGAGTGTTTCAGTGTTTAGCGTTTTGGAGACTTGAGAAGAGGGATTATATCTGTGTGTCAGTCTAAATAATGTGCCATGCATGTCGTTTTAATGTGTTAGTTATTTGAAAAAAACTAACACTTGAGGGATGTTCTGTGGAAAACCAAGAAAATGCAGTGTTGGATTTGGTGCAATTTGGACACAAGAGACGCATAATATTAATAACTTTGAACAAAGAAATGATCATCACAACCAAGATCAAAGATATACCCAGTATAATAAAGTGTTTATTGTGTGTGTGTGTGTGTGTGTGTGTGTGTGTGTGTGTGTGTGTGTGTGTGTGTGTGTAGCTTGGCTCACTACTTTGCCAGATACTCTGTGAAGCACAGCATCACTCTCAAAACCAAAGACCCCAGCTAACTCTATCTCTATTTCTAAATGAAATCAAGTGACGGTTGGATGAGTGCACATTTAGTTGGATACCCCCTCTTAATAGCTCAGTTTAAATCAGCAAATGGCTGTTAATTGTTTTTTTTTGTTTTTTTTTTTAACTTAAAGTGAGAGATGGCATTCACAAAACATTGTTAAAATAAATCAAATATGTGAGACGGTTTGTTGGAATGGAGAATGTAAACTATAGCCAACATGAACTGTTCTTTTTGATCCTGCAATCATCCAATTCTTCTTACACTCATTGAGCTAGTTTGACTTACTCCACAGAAATAATGAGAGAGCTCAAGATTTCCTTAATTTTCAGAACTTCCCTGATCCAGTGTCGATGAGCAGAGAAATAATCCAGGTAATTGTGCAGTAATAGCAGGAGAGCTCATTTCTCCAGTGGTACTGCAACAAATCTTCCGGCATCATTGACATATTACCTACAGAGGTTTTCAGCGGAAATAAACTCCAACTCCACCACTTTCCCGACAAATTGCCCCCTTTTTAAATGTTAAATTGGAAACAAAGTGGCAGTAATGATGAACATTTTTAGCCTTGATGCTCTAAGAGTGAAAATTCTACTGGAATATATAATTGATCAAACATAATCAGGATCTATGCCCAATAGACACAGTTCTAACAAATATAGACTAGGTATAGATTCGCTTGATTATTTAATTTTGTTTGTTTTTATTTTTTATTTTTTATTGTTGTTTCTTTGAGGTCTTTGATAGTGTTGAGCATAAAGCAGGACGTTTGCCTTTGGAGATTTGTTTAGTATGGAAATCAAAATTCCAAAGTAATACAAATTGTTCAATTAAGCTTTAATATGGGTCATCAGATAGATCTAAAGTGAGGCATGGCATCCAGCAGGGATGCCCTATATCTTCTAGCTCTTTTTACTGACTGCTTTTACATGAATATATCGAGTCTAGTGCTCTGCAGGGTATAGCTTCATTGCTGGTAAAACTTTTATAATTAGTGAGTGGGTAGATGACACAAACTTATTCATAAAAGATAGTGATCAGTATCTTAGAAGTGTTTACTTAGGCTTCTCATCTTCTTTGGTCTTTGCTAGGATTATGTCGTTGACCTTGTGATGTCATGAAGTAGCTCCCTCTGTCTGTAGAGATTCCCTGCATACACCTCCTGCTAGCACCTCCTTCGTTACACCCACATTTTCCCCATGTGAAAATCCAAAAAGAGGTTCATGAATATATATGAGACAGACCAAAAAGGACCTGTGCTGTGCATGATATGGAAGAAGCAGGGCTTTACTCTCATAGACCCGAGGAATGTCGAGATTAACGTGTGTAAAACAATGGACAGTTTTAGACAGGAAGTTCTTTTTGATTTAGTAAGGAGAAAACACACTCATAATCTAAAAATGTATTTTTAATGATTAGAGTAAGAAGTGGCCTTTATTTTTCTGGACTTCACCACATTAAATTACACCTTCAAAATTAATTGGATTTAGTGTGGAAGCATCCAACCTACTTAGAGTTTTATTCCCCACTATGTCTTCCCCTCAGTGGGTGGTCTTCAGTTGCTTATGCAATTACAATGTTGACAAAATTCCCCTCAAACTTTTCTTAATTCTAGTAAAACCAAAATGCTAGCAGCATGTTGTTTAATTTAAAAGCCTAACTTCACTCTTGTATGTTTGTATTTGGAACAATAATTATATATTTTTTTTAAAATAAGTACATCCTCCAACAGTAGTTTAATAATAATAATATTATGTTAATGCTGAGTCAGTCATTCGACCGACATGGTCAACTCATATA
The DNA here is from genome assembly GCA_030544235.1 of Lepturacanthus savala. NCBI lineage: Eukaryota > Metazoa > Chordata > Actinopteri > Scombriformes > Trichiuridae > Lepturacanthus > Lepturacanthus savala. The sequence continues at coordinate 23,172,367 of CM060479.1, read as the reverse complement.
ATTATGTGGAATTTATTCAACACTGTGAAATCCCTCTTTCACCAAAGGATTTCTCAATTGTCTTTGATGTCTTTCCCTCGGGTATTATTTGGCTTTTTAAAGGTTTTATAGAGAAATGTTGTATTCCGTTAGATGCAACTGAAACAACTGTTGGGAAAGCTCTTTTCTCGTGGAGAACTAAAAATAAAGCAACACCCTCTGCCTTATCATATCTGACCACATTTGCTGGAGATAGTGGTTGAAAGAGTTTTAGCTGTTGCTCCATATATTTCTTTTGTTATTCTTTCATACTCCCAAAGTCAAAGCAATATCTCTTTTTAAAAGATCTATTTATTTAACTATTTATTTTTTATGATTATTATTTGTTTAATTAAATCATTCAGACAGTAGACACGTTTTCTACACAAGGTGCTAAATCTAAAGAAAAATCTAATATTAAAAAAAACAAAACCGATTATTACAGATTTAGGACTAATTAAACTACACTGAAAAAATTTTTGTTGAAATTACTTAATTGTATTATGTCAAGGTTGTATAAAATTAATTTATCTAACTCTAGCTATATGTTTGATTGATTGTACTTTTTCAGCACTTACAGAATATTAATACATGCATGCAAACATACATACCTATATACATAATTAATACATGAATACATTGTCCTTTTTTGTCCACTTACTTTTAATTGAGCTTTTGATAAGGAAGCAGTATATTTTAGAATTAATTAAAACCATAATTGTGGTTCAATAACACATTCAAATCTCTTAAATAAATCAGATAAAAACATGTAACATTTACAAGGGGTCAGAATAATATTTTTTTTTTCCAGTGTAGATTGAAATTGTTGCTCATTACAGGAGTTTCAGGAGTCTTCAACATTTTTCATGCCCCAGAGCTGAGAGAGTGATGGAGCAGGGACCCCTTAGTGCCAAGTACTATCAATAAGTTAAATTAAACAAATCATAAACATTCTCATTAAAAATGTATGTTTGCAAATAATATATTGGATTCATGTTGATGTGTATTTTCAGATATATTTATTCTATTTATTTATTTTTTGTGGGAAATCCCTCCTGTTGAATTTATCCTGACGATTACTCGTCTTTTATGTGTTGGCTTCACAATCACAAAGCACCATTACAGTGTACCTTATTTCAAACCAGCTATCTTCCTATCTAACATGTGCATTATAATCCTCAGAAGCAATTTTCGGAGACTTTGTAAGCTTAAAGCTTTAAGCTTAACCTATATCAATTGAAATACATCACTGCAACAAGCAGTGAAAAGCAAAACATGTTTATCCATTAACGTTTTCTATGCAGCGGTACAATGAATGGTGACAGTCATCTGTAAGTATACAGGATGACAAAAAAGCCCTCAGAGTAATGCTGTCTATTTTTAAAGTGTATTAAGTGTTTGAGTTAGTGCAACAACTTGGACATTGATGTCTGTAAACTTTTTTTTTGCAGCATAGAAGAAGAATGAAAATCTCCCTTCAGGACTTGGGGATAGAAACAGCTTTGAAACATTCACATTTCCTTCAGTAGTTCGAAAGAAAAGTTAAAGACTAATGATTTACTTCATGATTGATTAATCTGCTGATTAATTCCTCGATTAATCGGTTGGTGCATACAAATTCAGAAAATAAAAGCCTGGTCCTTTGTTTTTCCTAGATTTAAACTTGACATCTTCAAACGTCTTGTTTCACAAGAGATTTTCCTTGTATGCTGATTTAAAGCAGAAAAAACATCTGGACTTTTTTTATTTCGTGCCCATAGAAAAACACTTTTGGCTGCATCCCGGACATGTCTCAATGCACACAAAGTTATTGTCTGCTTTTTCCAGTGTTTGGCTTAGATCTGTGCTCTGCTGAGAGTGCCCCGGTGCCTTGTGCAGAGTTAGGTGAGTGCTGTTTCCACGCAAACTCCTTTTTCAAAGTTCAATACCTCAAGGTTTGTGTTCTGCTTTTCAATGTCCTCTTTGTAGTCGGACAACACAACAGAACAGAGAACTTACTAACAAGATGCAATATGGAGGGCATGCTTTGATTTCTGAAGTGGAAGAAAGGCCTGTAGTGATGTTAAAGATGGATGTGTTCTCTCTTTGCATTTAGCTGCACTTACTTCCCATTTGACTCATATCCTGATATTTCCAAAAGTGTAAAACAGCACTGATATAAAACTATAAACACACAAACAGAAGTAAAAAAAAAAAATACCAACGCAACATAGAGAACATAAAATAAATAAGAAAAAATAAAAGTAAATGCCTTTGCTATTGCTTCATGGTTATTGTAAAGTCCACATGGTATGAGGTAGGTGAGTAGATTATTGCACATTATTGTAAAATTAGAAATAAATAAATTACACGCTGTTAGCTATTCTGTATTCATTATTATGAATTATATAAGTGGCAAAATCTGAAAAACTGATCTCCTTATTTTTTTTACAGAGATGTATAACTGATTATTAATTACTACTCTTTTACCATTTTTCGGTAGAGCGTTTTCTGAACATGAATCCGACAAACAGCAGCTGCAATTTTTTGTTCTGTAATCAGCGGCTTAATTAGATCTGATATGTGCTTTTAAAACTAATTTTACACAGCTATTAACACAGTGAATTTAAATTTTCCTTTTTTTTTTTTTTATTTGTTGGCCTCTCTCCCACGCTCGTCGCCCACCGCGTTGCGGCCTTCTACCGGTCACCCGGTCGGCGGTCAGGGTTCAGCGCCGAACAAAGGCTAATTCGAGACGTGTCACCGGCTAATTTGTGACTCATGGGCGGCTCTTTGAAACGATATCACACATAGGCTGTTGGGTGTCGAGAATGAATCAAGCTGGGGAGTAAACAGCCCTCCACTTTGATCTCATTAGGAGCCTTTGTTCCACTTTGCTTCTCTCTGCACATCGGAGCTGGAGAGGAGGATGCGAAGCTTCTCAACGCTCTCGGATTTCTCATGCCAGCGATAAGTATCTTAATAAATGCAAAATCCCATGTAGGGGTCATGAGTGTTATTTAGTCCAACTAAAACAAGACCTTTAATTGAAACAGATTATTTCAAGAAGTGGGTGTGTTTATGTCAGATTTCTTACTGTATTCTAAGTTTTTCTTTCCTCAATGCGAAGCCTCTTTTATGCCTTTTTTTATACCGTTTGCCCTGTGAAGTTACCGTCGCTGCCATTTGCTGTTAATGCAAACTTCCTCAAACTGTTTCACAGTAAAAAAAAGGGTTCCAGTCATTCTGGAGACATAATCCATTTCCTTGCATGGACGGCTTTTACTGTGAAATCTCTGCAGCAAGCGGCGAGGTTCACTCGACAGCAGCTGCTCACTGGAAACATCAAAGTGTTTCCAGAACAGCAGGAACTTTTTACATCAGCTAGTAAAGCAGGAATCTCAAGCAGGAGCCAGCTGTACTAAAAAATCCACACATCAGGAAGGAGCTCCCCGATCCCTGATCGCAACAAAAGTGCCAACACAATCTACTTCATTTGAATACAATGAGTCGATTCCTTGATTAATGGAACACTTCAGCGGCTCTCCAGCAAATTTGAAAACATTGGTGCCTTGGTGCCTCCTCTGAAGTGCTGTGAGGCTTGCAAACTTTTCCAATCAGCGGCGAGCTTCACACATGTTGGCCCCCCCAACACACATCTTTGGAAAAAAAATAAGAGACCACTGCATTTTTTTTTTTTTTTTTTACAACTAAAACCTATTGAAAACCTTTGGAATGTGATCAAGAGGAAGATGGATGGTTACAAGCCATCAAACAAAGCTGAGCTACCTCAGTTCTTGCACCCAAGAATGGAATAAAGTCACCCAAGAACAATGGTAACGACTTGTGGAGAGCATGATAAGACACATGAAAGCTGTGATTAAAAATAAGGGTTATTGAACCAAACATTGATTTCTGAACTCTTCTTAAGGTTATTAGTATTATGTTGTTTTAAAATAAGATAAGATAAAATAAGATAATCCTTTAATTGCCCCACAGTGGGGAAATTGCATTAGCAACAGCAGTAGAGCCAGTACAAATGACATGCAAGAAAAAGAAAAGAAGAGCTTGCACACAGACTATATATAAAAAAATAAAAAACAATATAATATAAGATAGATGTGCCATATATACAAGATGGATACAAGATAGATATGCTACAGAGAGTAGGGTAGATTATTGCACATGATAAATTATTATACAGCAGCAGCAGCAGTAACGGTGGTGACTGAATTTGTTTCTTTGCATTGTTTGAGGTCTGAAAACATTGTATCTTTTTTTGTTATTTTGACCATTTGTCATTTTGGGCAAATAAATGCTCTAAACAATAATATTTCTATTTGGGATTTGGGGGAAATGTCAGTAGTTGCCCAAACACATACCTAGAAGTAGTAAAATCAAAAAAACTGATCATTTTGCAGTGGTCTCTTATTCTTTTCCAGAGCTGTACTATCGCTGGCGTGTTGAGCATCGATGGGTTTAGAAACATCTTTAGCCAGACGAGACTGACTTGTTCGACTCAACGGGCTCTGTAATTAGCCGACAGCGTTTGCTGGGGCAGGGTAGGAGGGCAGAGGCCCTCGGAGCCCAGACGTGACAGCGAAAGGCGTTTTCTTGTTTGGCTCTATGTGCTAAACGATGTCTTCTTACCGCGAGGACCAGGTAAGCTCCCCCAGTCTTGATGCGAGCTCCCAGTGCAACTCCTATCTGATCTGAGAGGTGAGGAGGTCTCCCCAGCAGGCCTGAACACATCAGTGGAAGTGACAACATAAAGCTACACTTTCTGGACATTTCCACGGCCTGTCAGGCCCATTCAACACAGAGAACAAGTTCATTGTAGAAGAATCCGAATGTTCCTTGTTCGTCAAACTATTTATATTGACTTCTGATCCAAAAACAGGATCCACTTCATTATTTTAGTTATTCCATCTGTAACATCGGTCACGTCTTCAGGGATGTTTGACATAGCCGCTTTATGAATTTTAATTACAAACAGTGTTGCATGTTATCTCAGTGGACTGTTACAGGAATGATGTGCACAAGTATCAGAAACTTTTGGTCACCACAGATTTTATATTCTGCAATAATCCAAAATTAAATAGAATAATGTCATAGGCCAGCAGTGTGAAATAAACATATAAATAACACCTACAGATTTCTCTTTTCCTTTTTACGAGAAGGAATACATTATAAATATTTACCCGATTATTAACCTTACATTTACAACACAGGAGAGATGAAGAAAAGTGGAATTTCAGCAATATGTCTCACTTCTTCCATATTCAGTTGCATTTCAATTCCAAACGTTTACTCACTGAACAATATTTAATTTTTAAGCAGCAGGTGAAGTTATCTCCTGACTTACAAACCATTTACAAATTAAAAACTGTAAATATTTTATCCCTTGAGCCCTGAATTATACTCACTGACTTCACATATCTGTGAAGAAATAGGAACTGGACCATTTTTGTTTAGTTATACTTAGTACAGTTATCCAGTGGGTCAGATTAGACCCTTTAGCAGGCCAGTTCTGGCCCCACATGTTTGACCCCTCTGCCTTTAGGGAATTTATTGAGTCCCTGAAATAATCTATACATTGCTGTTACCATGAACTATTTTAGTACTTTAAGAATGACAATGTTTTTATAAGAACTTTATGAATGTGTGCAACTTTCTACTTCCAGGTCCCAGTAGACATAAAGGGTAGGCCAACGTGTTTTTTTTGTTTGTTTCTGTCTTCAAAAGTGTGGACAAAGCAGGTGCACATAGAGAAATATGTCATTATTTTTTTGCTTAAATAGCCAGCAGCGCACACACACACACACACACACACACAAAAAACCCACCAACCTTTTCATTGAAACCAGAGTGACGGGTTAGGGAATGTGATAGATAGCATAATTAAGTTTCATGTTCTGATCTAATATACAATTCTATTACTTTTCCTGATGTTTTTGGATCTCGCCGTGGTATTTGGACTGGTATTTTTTCAAAGTTCCAATTTTGGTATTTGTGAAAAACACTGATTGCATACTGCATTTCATTTGCGTTTGGGAAATGGTTTGCAGTTTAGAAAACAATTCTAGTTATAACTATTGTGATGAAAAGAAACTATTACACAGTGTAGTTTAGACCTATAAATGCATACGGTAGATATAAAGTTAATAAGTTGCTTTTTTTTTTTTTTTTTTTTTTTAACAGCCTGCTGCAAAAGGGCATCTGTGAGCAGGTGTATAATCAAATAAAAAAGAAATTAAAACAAAAATCGTATATTTGGTTAAAGTTAATTTTATAATGACCACTGAGTATGTCTGTCATGGCTCAGACACATTTGGATATAATGATTCAAAGTCTTTATTCTCCTGCATCTTCCCAAATGACTACTCAGACGTAATTGTTCTCTCATCTTAGTGCCTCTTAATTTGTCAGTTGTAATGAAAGCAGGAAGCTGTTGTGTAGAAGTGGGTACTGGTGGTGGGTTTATCCTCTTGTTTACACTGGGATTAGAGACTGTGCCTTTCATTTAGAGATTTAACGCATATAAGCTACAATGTCACTTTTTTATGTTGTTTTTTTTGTTTTGTTTTAGGCTTCTGGCACCTGACATGCAAATTTTGTTTTCCTCTTGTGTCAACACATTTCCAATGACGAATAAAAAACCCTTCAACTTTCTGCCTGTGCCTTTGCAAAACACGAACCCAGCCGCCTTACGCAGCCTCCGGGGTTAGTGTTCATCATGCTGCTGTAACTATAGAAACACATGGTGATTTCACAGAATGAAATGGTCTTTGAAAAAAAAAAAACAAAAAAAAAAAAGGATACCATTTACTGTAAATGCTGTCAATTACCGGAAATGTCTGTAGCTTACTGGCCCTGACAATTTCCATCTTGCAGAAACTTCATCTCCACAGACATCTCTACAGATTTGTGTTCACATCATGAACTGTAATCCAACTAAAACTACCTGTTTTATATTAGATTTTATACATTGGAAACTAACCTTTAATCCTTTAACCCCTTTAAACCCAGATTTTGTCAACGATTCCATGCATATATTTCAGACAAAACATCAATAACACTACATTGTCACTAACAACCATGTATCTATTTTTTTTACATCTTATCTTTTTAATTTTTAATGCTTATTACAGTTGCCACTTGCACAAATATGACAATATTTGTTTATTCTATTCTATCCCATGTACAAAATAATTTTGGGGGGATTATTCTAGAGACTTGAATGATTAAATATACATGTATACATGTATACATGTCGAGGTTGAAAATCATAATAATCTAATCTCTTTCTGGAAGGGTTTGTCTTCGACATGCTCTCAGGGTGACGGAACAGGAAGAATATGAGAGGAAGCGCTTGGACATTTTTTTGGATTAAAATGTAAAAAGTTGTATACTATCATGTCAGAAAAAAGCTGTATGAGTAACATTTACATTTTTGATTTTAAGTATAAAATGATGATTTAAATGCATCTTCATAATGTCTCCTGCTCCTTTTGCATGCTGTCTTAATGCCTTTGATGTTCACAACTGCTTTGAGTCCCTTGTTGAAAGACAGTGAAGAGATAGAAGTTTGTTGCTTTGCAGCTCACGTACATGTATCGGTCATCTCTTTTTCATATCCCACATGTTCCCATGTGAAGCCTTTTCTGTTCAGCTAATTGTGATGTTGTTCTGCTTAGACCTTTCAGTATGACTCTCTCTCACACACACACACACACACACACACACACAAATCGCAGTGGGTGTCCTTTCTTAGTTTAGATTTCCCAGCTGTAACCTTGTGACCCGCAGCTCTGCAGCTACCTATATTGTGCAGTGCCGCTCTGTTGTGAGTGAGTCATAGCGGGTGTCCTAAGCACAGTAAATAAAACATCCTCCCACCAGTGGTGAAATATTGAACAGACAAGGCACTGAGATGCTTGTCTTGTCTGAGGTAGGGGGGTAGAGGGTCAGGGCATTTGTGAATGCAGAAAATGGAGAGGAAAAAGCACTATGGTTAGGGTGAAACAGAGTGAAGATACGGGTGAAAGCACAGCACCACGGAGAATCGAGTCGGAAGAAATGGTACTAAAAGGCAAGAATGATGGGAAGGAAATGGAAACTGATAATGGACTGCAGACAGAGCCGGTCCAGCTTTTTTTTTCTTTTTCCGTTTACGTGTCTCCCTCTCAACAATTCATACATCAGCTGTACACTGAAATATAGGTGAATGCAGGTCACGGTGGCTTTTTAGCTTTAGATGTGTACCCGTCTCCTCTTTTTTTTCAGTCATTAAGCCCTTGCTGAGTCACTCTTCAGAAACTGCACACAGCCTTGCGCTACCTCTCACCCATTCTCACGTTAACACTATACCTGCCTGGGAAGCTGCAGAGGCAGCAAAGCATAACGCTGCTCCCTTTCTGCGTCTTTAGATGAGAAAGACCTTTTTGTTTCTTTTTATTTTCCTGTAAATTCTACATGCTGGGCCTCATACAGCAGTGTGAAAAAATAAAAGTGGTTAACTCAGGGGGCTTTGACACCACCAGCAGTTGGTGCCAAATGGTCCATTCAAACCAGTGCTTAGTTCAGTTCATTTTCCTTGGTGTGAAAGCATCAATTGCAGTTGGGTGCACTAAATCAACTAAGACATTCAAAAATAGATGGTCTCGATCTGCTTGACTCAGTACCAAATGACAAACTTTGGTATGGTGAGCTCTGGTGAGAACGCAAAATGGTCCAAATGAGGGGATGCTAATTATTTCATAGCTACCTTGTGGGTCTTTGGAACAATGCTCATCCCATATGACCTCAGTTATGAAAATAGTGTGTTTCCTCTGCCTGAAACGATGCACTAGGTGTATAGCGGACCATGCTGGAATCTATAGGGTAATTAGTAAACATTTCACACACATCCTCTGAAGTGCTGCTGTGAAACCTCAACCATTTAGAAGTTACTCATGTTTTGATGACACAATGGGAGTGGAGATTAATAGTAACTATGTTGGTCCATGTAGCTGTCCCCTCCTTCTTGAGTGCTTGTACTTGACTTCTGAAATACAGGGTTGTTCAGAGTGAGTGTGTGAGAAGGCAGACTGTATTGCTGCAACAGGTCCAAATAGCTGCATTTAGACCATGAAAAAACATGCAAATATATATATCTAGACAACAAAAATGAAAACATTAAATTGGAAAAATGCCAAAATAGGACTCTTAGAAGCCAAAACATTATTTCCAGAGCATCAGTACTGGTGTAAGTGACAGGAAGTCACCCAGCGATGTCAACACATTAGTGATGCTGTAAATACTGAGTCAGCAGATGGACCCACAGTAACCGAGCTTCAAAGAAATTTTGCATATAGAGACACACCAGCTGCTAAAGTTACATTAACACACTAACATGTTCATGTTGGAGATTTTCTCTATAAAAGCCTTAAAATGAACGTCATTCAGGGGTTTTACAACTGTTAATTGGGATCAGAGGACCAAGTATTTTTTTAGCCCACACATTTAATAATCCACTCATCAAGTCAAACACGAGGCGGCATGACGCCGGATTGTTTGTGCAGTGTAAAACGCACAGACTGAGGCAGAGGCAGAATAATGTGGATCTTCATTGCACCATTACAGCAGGATGGCTGCGTAAAAAGGTCTTGAGTGTGCACTTTAACCAATGACAAAGGACTTCCCCAGCCCCAAAGTGCCTGCCTTTCATTGCTGTTTAAGTCATTCCCAAACCAGCAAAACATCTCACATAATGCAACATATCCTTATAGGAGTCTGGAATAAACATAAACCAACTAAGTAAAAAAAAAAAAAAAAGATTTTTTTTTTATTATTATTATTTTAAGAAAAACAGAAAATGTAAAGTGGTGGGGTTTCCTGCTGTGTTTAAACATGTAATTTCCATCCCCTTTCTGTGAACCACGACAGCAGCTCAGACACTGATTACTACTTTTCACTTGAGAATCACAAAAGCAAAAAATATGTACTATAACAAATGTCAAATCACCTTTTCTTATTTTATTTTTTTCAAGGTAATTTGAAGTTGTCAGTCAGGATTTGCTGGAGCACAAAGAATACGAAGGGGAGAAAAAAAAAATATAGTAAGTGGCAAAACAAAGGCTGTCCCGAGTTAATAAGCAATTTTTTATAGATAAAAATGTGTTAAAACATGACTAAACCTACATTTAAACCTTTTGTTGAGATGTGTACTTTTATTTTCATTATCTTAAATATTGCCAATATTTGATTTTTTATGAATTCAGAATTTAAATGATCAGCTCATAAAAGCACAGATTCTTGAACATAAACTGCTTAATTCAGTGTTTTCGCCAGTTTTAGAGGAGAGACCTCTGAGGATAATTTGGTTCTTGTTCTGGATCTTAAGTTATTAGTGAAGCAAGCTCAGCTAATGTTGCATCTCCCATGATCCCATGATACCTATCATACTCTATCTTTTGCTGTTGTTTAGACTGAGAGACCACTAGCAACAGAAAATGACATATGGTGCGTTTAACTGTGGTACCGGTGCCTTGGATGGCTTAAAAAGTGAAGCCTTAACTAATGAGACAGAATTGTCACATCTGTGGAACCAGTCTGCTTCATCTAATCTATTCTGAACTTACTTAAAAGGCTAAAAAATGAGAAGATGGGAAGAAGATGAAAAAGTACAGTCCTTAATAATAATCTACCCAAAGCTCCAACCTTTACATTTTTACAAATATTCCTTGCGTACTTGTTCATTCCATGAATGACATTGAAAATGACAGCATGCACCCTCCATCACTGTGAGCCGTGTTTCCTCACACCTCCGTTAGATCAAGTCTTTTAGGATTGTAATTAAATAAACACTTAATGTGATTAGATAGCTGCTGTATACCAGCTACTAATGTCAGCATTGGCTGTAAGGGGAGGTAATGATGCTGGATTTGATGCTGCCAGAGAGAAGGACATGAATCAGAGGATTAATGGACTCATTCAAGCCATTAACCATTAGGAGTTAACTGAGGTGACTCAACGAATTCAGACGCTGGCTGAACAAAAGGAAAGTGATGTCAATATCACAAAACACATTTTGACATATGCCCTATGCCAAATGTGCATGGACACATTTAGTTTTTTGAGTATTTTTTTACATCAAAATTTACATCAAAATTACATCTCTCTCTCTCTCTCTCTTTATATATATATATGTGTGTGTGTGTGTGTGTGTGTGTGTGTGTGTGTGTGTGTGTGTGTGTGTAACTGCTAAACTCCACATTGTCTTTTGATCCAAATAAATATGAGGATTTGAGCTGAATCCCTGCAACTGTTCAAATCTCAAATAATTTGTTTCACTTGTAAATAAGTCACAAAGGACTCTCTGACTTCCATTTCATGGGGCCTTTAAACAGATGTTCTCTAAGATCTCAACAAACGGAGCGTGTGTGTTTGTCATTTGTGTCATCATTTATGTCCGGGTATTACACACAGGCTCCCTGTTATTTTAATATATAACTCAACATTTCACTCACACATTCTAAATGTTCCAAACAAAGTCACTGCGAGTATGAATGAGATCTCCAGCAGCCAGGCCATCTGTACACAGGACTCAAGTCCAAGAGAAGTGTTCATGGAATCTTTGTTGGTACTCATTTTGTTTACCGATGCTGCTTCCCACACACTGATTTGATTCAGATCAGTATTCATCATAGTTAGATTGCCTGCATGACGTACCTTCCTCTTGTTATGCAAAGACTGCAGATTGATTGGTAGATGTGTGTACATAATGTACAATGTTATTTACAGCTCCTGTTTTGCTATGGCTTCAGACACAGGCGGCACATTAGTTCATGTTATTACTGGCTGATTCCCAACCAGTTTGATAGAAAGATGAACAATGACTCTTTAAAATTAGCAGGCAAAATTAATTCACATAAAGTACATATGATTTGTAATTGTATATCACATCATCATTGGATTCTGGTAGCCAGCTGGTTGTGATACAAATCTAATCAGCACAGAAAAGCGCTTCATCTATCAATCAACATTGTTTCTGACTTGTTTTTTTTCCTTTCCTTCACACATAGTGAAGTATGATATTTACAGACATCTAAATTACATGAATCTCCTGCTGAGTGTATTGATTTATGATGATTAATATAGGCTCCCAGTGTGGCCTATATTTGCCAGTAAAGATGAAAATCTTTACTAGTCAGCTTTGTACGGATAGTTAGAACAGAGGCTGCTCAAGTCTGGCTTTTAATTTGGATTCTCAGTTACTTAGTAATAAAAATAAGGAAATATTCATTCAATCTTCATGGTGATTCATGTCTGTTGAGGTTACATCTTGTGATTAACACGATGCAGCTCATGACACCTATTTTGTGTTCTATTTATAGACAATGAGTTTCTTTACTTTTTTACAACAAAAGCCCATCAACATACATGTATGTGTTTGCTTGCAGGAACATGTGTGAAATGCATGTGTGCACAACAAGCAAACATGTTTATGCGAAACGGTTAATTGGATCTCGTTTTATTGGGCAGAAGCATCTGGATGTGATAATTCTATGTTGTTTTAATTTCCTTAGCTGTCGCTACCTCTGTATTACTCTTTGGATAACAACACCTACAGAGAAAATGTCTCTTTGGCAAATTATTGAGTGATTCAATAATACTATCAACAAATAATGATTCAATTATATGCCAGTAGAGAGGCAGCTGGATCCGGAATCAACAAGGAACATGAAACAAAACTGATAAAAAATGGTAATCAAGAAACAAAGTAACATTTGTACCTCTACTACTTGTCAGGACCAGAACAGGACACAGGACTCAGGTGCAGAGTTGAAGTGGAGACCAGGCTTTATTGGGTACCAGTAGGAAAATCTCTCTCACAGTGAGGGAAATGAAGTGGCTATGAAAACTCCAAAATATCTCTGGCTATAAATCTATCTATGACTATGAATCAAACAAAAGTTATAACCTAATCTAGAAAACAAAAGGAATCTAAACTGAAACTCACTCCTAAAAACTGGAGGCACACTAATCTAATAACGAGAAACAAAAATCACTCCTGAAAACTGGAGGCACACTACCGTATTTTCCGGACTATAAGTCACGTTTTTTTTCATAGTTTGGCCGGGGATGAGACTTATACTCTGGAGTGTGTTAAATTATTAACACATTATTACTGGTATATCATTTCATATGTTATTTCCCACAAAAGCGCAAGAGGGTGCTCTGGGCTTGTGTTGATAATTTCAACATTGGCGGTAACTTTTTAAAAATAACTGAGAAGGTCTTAACAAAAATGGCACCGAAAAGTAAATCATATTCTGCAGATTACAAGCTACAAGTAGTAAAATATGACGTCTGACGTCAGCGACGTAGAAGAGGAAGCGTCGCGTCTTCTACTTCCGGAGTTAGAGGAGTTGATGAAAAGTGACACCGAGGATGAAGATTTCATTGGATTTTATTTAGCGGATATTTGGACTGACACGGATGGTTTTGTTAAACTTCTTATCATGTTATTGATGCTATAGTTATTGGAATAACTCTTAATATGTTACGTTAACATACCAGACACGTTCTCAGTTGTGTTATGTAACGTCAGCACCGTTCAGCCTGTTGTTGCCTCTATTTTATTTTAAATTGTTCGTCATTTAAATTTTAAATCTGTCTGTTCTTGGTGTTGGATTTGATCAAATAAATTGTGGTAACTTGTCAAAACAAAGGACACAAACGCAGATGTTGAGTTTCACTTTTTATCTAGATAGACAAAAACAATACATTCCTTCCAGTCCCGGGGACAACAACAACTCCACATGCGCGGAAACTTCACTCTTCTTCAGTAAACCTTCTTACCACAATGATCACACAGCAGCTCCCACTGGATAAACAATCAATTGCCCCCTAATTACCTCTACTTCACAATATAAATTTCCCCCAAAAATGCGACTTATACTCCAGTGTGACTTATATATGTTTTTTTCTTCTTTATTATGCATTTTATGACTGATGCGACTTGTACTCTGGAGCAATTTATAGTCCGGAAAATACGGTAATCTAATAATGAGAAACAAAACATCACTCCTGAGGAGGAAAAAACAAAAGGAAAGCCGAACTGAAAATCTAGGACAAACTAATCTAACTATGAAACTTACAACTCAAAATCACTCGTGAGAGGAAAAGGCAAGAACAGGCACAACAACAAGGAAGCTGTGGCTGTGGACTTAGAAGGGCTGGGGTGAACGTACGGGACAAAACACTCCGGCACAAGACAAGGGGAGACGCAGACAATATATACACAGGGTAATAGGGAACAGGTGGAAACAATCAGGGCAGGCATGACAATCAGACCGGTGACGCATGAGGAAGGGCAAGTGACCTGAAACGAGAGTAGAGTTACTTTTCAAAATAAAACAGGAAATGACAAGACATGGAGACAAAAAAACCCAGCTTGACCTCGCCATGTGACACCACTCTGTTTGTCATTAATAGAGCCTAATTCTTACAGTCTGATCACTGCAAGCCTTTAGCACCATCTTGTAAAATGTATTACATATGATTGTGATTTATCGCATTTTATAATAAAAAGTATGTACACTTATTTTATTCTTTTCTTGCTCTTGTGGCCACTGCGTAACTAACAGCAGTGAACCTGTCATGCAAGTGAAGAGGAAAAGAAAACAAAATGGTTTAATATAGTTACAACAGTGCATTTTATGTTTTCACTTGCTAAAACAACTAATCTCCAAGACAAGCTCACATACACAACAACATACACTACAGAGAAATCACGTTGCCTGCCATGCACATACAGATGCTCACACAAACACACACAGTAAAGCATCTGGTGGTTATATTGCGTTTCCCTTTTAAGTGACTAACAGCTGTCCCCTGGTTGATTTCTAATTAGAAAGCTATTGATTACACTCAATACCAAACTTCCACTTTAGGCTTGATGAACAAACGCAACAGATGCTCCAAAACATCAATATGAGAGTCATTATTTAATGAATGCCATTTTGTTTCACTTTCACAGTTTTAGTAATCCATTTGGAAACATAAGTGCCAACGCCTTCCACTCTGTCCAATATTAATGAGCTGCAGGCGCCACCGCAGCCTGAGACCAACACTGCAATTTTGAACTAGCGGTTTTAACTCGGTCATTAATTTTTTTTACTTTTATTTTTTTAATGCCTGCTGGTTCTAGCTTTTCAAATATGAGGGTTAGTTGCTTCACTTGAGTTTAGACCATTAAAAAAAAATCAATAATTAAAATAATTGCTACTGCAGCCATGTTGCTTTTACCTTCATTAGTTTTAATTATATTAAAAAAAGTATAAAATAAACAATAGTAATAACAATAATAGTAATACAAAGGTCACTTGCACTGCTGCAGACAAAAAAATCAAACTGCAGAGACATCAGCACCTTCTTCAGCAATGTGGGGAGTTATGATGACGTGTGGGTGTTTGTATCTGCACTTTAACTAACTAACTAACACTTTAACTGCACCATAACTTTACGTTGTAAATATACAAATTATTATAAGATTGCCAAGCTGTTTTTTTTAATATTTATAATAGTTTATTTCAACTTGACCATTATAATGTTATATAAAATGTACCTTAATTGTAAAAAGATTCAAATCTACATCAGTCTATTGGTGTATTTTTTACATGCTCTAATACACTTTAAGCCCATTTTTAAAATGTATTTATTACATTTATATTTATTTATTTACTATAAGGGAGATTTTGAAGAATACCTGTCATCTTTTATCAGAAGCTCTTTATAGTGTTACTGCAACTCACTCAACCGTTGAAACACACACTCACATATCAATCAAGAGCAATTTGGAGTTAAGTATCTTGCCCAAGGACATGTTGACCTGCAGGGTTGGAGAACAAACCATTGACCTTTAGATGCAGGAGACAGAGAATGGGTGAGCAAAGGTGGTAGTAGGAGAAGTACCTGTTGTGTGTTTTTAAATTTTTTTTAAATACATCATTAATTAATTTGAACAGCTTAAAATTACTTTTTAATATGCTCTGATACAGTGTTTGAGTGCACAATTTGGATATATAGGGATTCAATTTAATTACTGAAAATATGCCACAGAAATTATCTTACAGGTGCACTTTAAATAATGAACCTAACTTTTACTGAAAGTATATGTCACAATTATCTATTTATTAAAGGTACACTATATTTCAAATGTATTAAGTGTTAAAAAGATACTATTGAATGGCATAATACATAATACATGCCCATCCTATTCAAAGAAAGTACACCTTTATATTGATGTACTTTAATGCCTTTAAAATAGACTCAATTGGCCAATGTGTCTGCATTCAGCTCCTCTTCCCCGCTGAGGGAGCAGACAGCCAGTGGAAGTGCACACAGCTAAGGAAGGTTCCAATGAAATGTTTTGTGTCCAGTGGCCCTGCTTGCTTCTGATGTTTTGGAAGAAGTAATGTCCGGCCTCCCTTGATTAGTCCAGCCTTGTCGATAGCCAATTGGCTCTTTTTTTTCTCCTCCTGTCAGCTTATCATGACAACTGGCATATTGACCGACTACGCCTGCCATGCTCATGCTGCACTCAGTGACAAAGAGACAAACATACACACCTCTACACCGGTAGTGAGTGATGCTGGTTTAAAAGCCACACAGTGGGACGCCACTGTAATAAGGAACACTCTGATCCCATCACGAAATTGGCTGTGACCACTCAGCTTTTCAATAGTCCTTTGAAACACAAGGAAATGGCATTATCTGTTAAGTGGGAGTATTCCTCACCGGAGGAAAAAGAGAGGTTGAGGTGCACTGCCAAGAAGGTCGTTGAGTCCTTTAGAGTAATGAGTATGGATAGAATTACTCAGTAGTGAGAGTTGTAGTCGTTAACACGATGTTTATATAAAAGTGCTTGTTAATTGGCTTCACCTGCTGTAAAAAAAAAACATATTTCCTGAAAACTCGTTTGTCTCTCATGCTTTAAATCGCCATGAATGGTCATCCTCCCCAATCATCATGCACGTATATGTCCCCACGCATATATTGTGCCTGTGTGTGCGTGCATGACATCACACACAGCAACCCCTCACTAATCCCTCTTATCCTTCCTCTGGGGGCACAGCTTAGTGTAAACAAAGGGAGACAGCGCAAAGAAAGGAAGAGGCGGAGTGGATTATCATCCCTCTCTCCTCTTGAATCTGGGGGAGATCAGCGAGTCATTTACACAACATAATTCATTTAAGATGTATTATTCTCCAAAAACTAATGGACTTAAACAGAACAGCTGTTGCCAGCTTATGACGCACTCTAGTATGTTAGAGTATCCAATCGGGGACGGGGTGTCACTGTAATTTCGGTGGCCCAGTGTTTGAGTTTTTCTTTTAGCTGCCCTGATGATTTTGATGTCCATTCCTCTCTTTCTCTCTTTCTACTATATACTTTATCACTATATATTAGTCAAAGAGACCGGTATTATATATATATATATATATATATATATATATATATATATATATAATATAGTATATATACTATACCTAATTGGTATCATTCTTCTAAACACACCCTTATCCCCTAAAGGGCCAGGTCACTCACTGAGCCATGTACAGTATATATACCTTGTTACCTTGGTAACTAATTTGCTGCAGTGCCAAGAAAAACATTCAGGCATCTTATATTAGCAAGGCCACATGACAGCAGAGGTAGCCTTGTTTGCTTTAAAGGTCTCATATCAGGCAAATTAGACACTTTCAAATTTTATTTTATTTTTTTACTCTAGATAAGCTCTAAGGGTGATATAAAAACTGTTTCATGCATCAAAAATTCAAATAAACTGAGAAATGCACAGAGGCTGAATCTAGAAACAGCTCATTTGTACTTCCTTGAATTCATGATGTCATACAGTAGCTCCCTCCTCCTGTAGAGGGTCCCAGCATAGCCCACCTCCCCCCACCGTCACACCCACCTGCCCCTACCATGACATCATCACACATCATCGTCTTCCAAGTGAAAATCAGCCAATCAGAAGAGAGGCTCATGAATATTCATGAGGCAGACCAAAAAAACAACCTGTCATTTCTGGGGCTCCAGTGAGGTGCTAGAGAGAGCTCTGTGAAACTAAATTGAGCTAAATTTACTTAAATCTGACTTCAAATTGCAAATATATCATGTTATGGTTATCAAAGCTTCACATTTCACAGAAAAGGACATGATATATGGCTTGTATGTGCCATTAGAAAATTGTTTTGTCCCATAAACATTGTTGCAATGATCCTTTAATTTTGCTAAGTAATTTCATTACTCTTAATGTGTTTTCTGAACAATAATCTAAACTCATTCCTTTTCTTTTCCCATTTTCTCTTCCTGCTGGCCTGACTGTTACCTGACCACTGCTGTTTCATCATCAGGTAAGAGCATAATTTCCTTTTCTGTGACATGTTTCCTTTCTCCCTTGAACACATCCATTTCCCCCCACTTGCACAAAGCATTTTTTGCCTGAGCGGTAAACGGCTTTTCTTTATTCTTCATTCGGATCCCCATTAGCTTCCGCTACAGCGGTTGCTAATCATCGTGACCAACACATAATATTACACAAACCCTGACAGAATACAGACAGATACAAACATCAACTGGCATATGAGGGTCTATGAATAGAAATTCCAGAAAAATTGTTTTGACTTGTCAAGTCTGAATATTATTTGATGATTTAGACCAATCTGTACAAGTTGTTCTGTAATGAAGTGTGGTTTTCTATCCACTTTTGAATTTCAGGAAAATATTAGAAGACCAGATGCTAATTTAACCTCAATAGTCAGCCAAAACAGACTGTAATGCATCTTACTGTAACTAGACATATCATGAGGCTACATGTGCATGTTGCGTTTAGTCCTCAGAAGTGAAAATTGAGGCCAAAATCACATCATTCTGAGTGAATATCAAAGAAATTGTATTTGTGACAACGAAGTCGTATTTTACATCCATTGTGACATTCATATGTAGATATCTGCTCAGTCACTCTCTGCTTCATTCTATTCAGCCAGTGAATATGTCTAAGATAAAGTGATAAAGGTCAGTCAATCTTTTCAGTTCTGTTCTTTTTTTATTCAAAATGGCAAGAATTACCAACAGACTCTAAATGAGATGTTGTAACTACTGAACAGAATTGCACCTATTTGACTAATTTACTCTAAAAGTCACATCTTTTTTGTCAGTCCCCCATTTGCCCTCAGCTGGATTATTTTTCTGTACAGTTATAAAATCATGAAATGCATTCTCCAGAGCATTCTCCTACAGCGTATTATGGAATGGTACAATACTGACATTCAACGTGTAGCTATGAAAAAAACCCTGAATAATCAGCTGACAATTTTCTGCATTTCCTGGTGACCTTGTTATGGAGAGAGCTTTGAGAAAGACCAAGCCAGCCAGTATTGTATGATTGACTTGACATCTCCTAAGAGTGAATGCTGAGCGATTTGTGAGCTAAACCTTCCTGAATCCACGTCAGTGCACATCTTTGTCTCTTCTACTTTAAGAGTATAAATAACCAACAGGAAAAGGTCACTGATAAACAATACAAATGCAAAGATGAATACAATCAACACAAACTAGGCAGATATGGATCTGAGATGAGAAACATTGTGTTGAAAACGCCATAATAGTGCACTCCTGGGGGCATCCAAAGGGTACGAACATGATGCCTTCAGAGATGGCCCAATGTGCAAGAAAATGTGATGGGAAAAAAAAGAAGCCCTCTGTGGTATCTTTCTGGTGGACAAAATGTAATCAACAACCCTCTTCCACTTGTAGGACACCCTAGAGGGGTGATACATGTTTTATATATCACTAATATATATAAAACATTTATAAGTTTATTTATAAGTGGAAAATAACAAGCATAAGCTTTGGCAACTACAGTTTATGAAGGGCTAAGTGTCATTTTTCCAATGCTGTTTCAGTAGTCTCAAAGGAAAAGCAGAGGATCCATGTATCTCTTTAACAATGGTATCTTAAAAAAAAACAATAACAAAAAAGCTGATCTTAGTTAGGAGTTAGAGGTTAGCAGGAAGCTTTGGAGGGTCAAGCCATTGGCGGTGGCTGCAGTAAATATCTGTAATGGCCAATAATAAACACAGAACATATAAGGTCCCTGCTATTGTCAGCAGAAAGCATGGCACTACATCATTCTAACAGCATCCAAAATGGACAATGACTGCCACTGTCTCTAACCAACCATGGCAAGAAAAGCCACCACCCCTTTATCTCTTTAACTACCCAACGCCTGGAGAAATACACCTCATGGTACCTCACAAGATCTCACCATTCACCACTATAAAATTCGGTCCAATGAAAATGACCTAGTATTAGTCCTGTGTTGCCAGTTAAACTGTTTGCTTTGAAGGTGGATGAAACCATAGTGTGAAGCACTAAAAGAAGTAAATCTTCCTTCTGTTCCCAAGCTTTTACCCAGCTGCACTTATTCCGCCACTATAGACACAGATTCAAATCATCACACTGTGTGCATAACGAAATCTAGATCATTTTACCACTCTGCTGTAATAGAGCTATGTCGCACACACCTAGATTCATCAGAATAAGCAAGACATTTTCACACAAATGAAATAAAACCCATCAAATGTTCCAGTGTAAGGGTTTAGGTCAGGTCTGGTGAGTATCATTAAGGTCGACTCAGTTACAGTGTGAGACGCTTGGGAGAGGTTATGTATTGTGATTATTTGTGATAATTGTGAATTTGATTTCACACATACTGCGCACACACATACAGTGTGCTCTCTCATACACAGGCACACTCACATAGCAGAGCAAAAGTCACAGGGGAACTATTTCTCATAGTGTAGCACATGGGTCCATAGTCAATAATGTTAATATCCACTGTCTTCACATGCAGTCTACAGTATATGTGCTGCACTGACACAGACCAAATATCCCAACATGCACACTGCCAAAATGTAATGTTCTTTATACTTGACTTGTCTGTGCCCCATGGAGGATACTGTACATCTACAGTACTAGTCAGCCAAAAAGAGAATTCCCCCATACCCAAGAGACATGTCTAAGCTTACACGACTTTGTGTAGGGCCATTATGCTACCCCTGCAAAAACCACCAATGGTGCACCTGTACAAAAAAAGTGTAATAAATGTACCACTGTTACAGTTAGATATTAGAGTTTTAAGTCCATGAAAGAAACTTGAAATAACCCTGCACTGCATTATTGTTGAAACCATTTTAAGCTTGTTTGGTTAAATACCCGAAATAAGGTCTGTGATTAGAACAAGCTAAAGCGATTTTACCCATTTCGTTCTACACCATAAAATACATCAGTAAATACCTCACTTGTAAAATTTTAGGATAATAAATGCTCCTAATGCAGTTGCTAACAAGTGGCTAAATAGTAGAACAGAGGTTGTTGGGGATAGTGACATCACACAGAATACTCAGGAAATGTCAAATAACTGCGGTGCAGTTAGTTTTAGCGTAACGTTAGCTTTAACTTGTACTTATTCTACAAAAATTTGGAAATTGGTGTTTTTTTGTGAAGATTATTTTGGTGAATAAAACATTAAGTATCGTAATATTTTGTTCGCCACGGTGCTTATTTTATGATATAATCCAAAATCCAAAACAAAATTCAAACAGACTTTCTGTAGAGGGAAATGAAGAATGGATATAACCAGGCATGGGCGATGTTAACTTTCAGTCCCTAGGTTTTGCCCACAAAATAGTTTTGTCCACAAAATACGGAGGTCTCCATAGGAAGAAGAGAGACAAAAGAAGAGACAAACTAGGTGTCTGTCATATGTGCTCTAAGTACTATTTACAGCACATCAGCAGCAGATCTGCCAGCTATTGCACAATTTTCATAAGTCATTCACACAATCATAAGCATTGCAGCTCATTGTATGAATTCCATTTTGAATTTAAAGTGATTGGCATAACCCTATCGCTCTAGGCTGCAAAGAAACGAGCAGTATAAAAACTGTTCTGTTTGCGTAGAGCAAGACTGATTAACCATTCACCTACAGCTACTGTTGTTTTGTTTGATGTTCCAAGTTTCACTGTATTGACATTGTCACATTATGGGAACAGCATATTGAATGCATATAGCATGGTTAGCACACAGTAGACGCTGTTTAATTCAGCATCTAACTATCGGCTGCCAGCCAGGTCCCTCATTACCCATCAGCCCATTTGCCAGCTGCCTGATCATTACCCATCTCCCCTGGCGGCCTCTGTCACTCAAACTGCCAGGAAAGAAGCTGGAAAGTCAATTAATGTGCGTTGTATGCAAGCATGTCTACCAGCCTGTATGTGTGTGTGTTTGTATGTGTGTGATAGAGAGAGAGAGAGAGAGAGAGAGAGAGAGAGAGAGAGAGAGAGAGAGAAATGTGGGCAAGGGTGTGGTATGTATAGAAAAAATAGTGTCTAAATGAATGGAAAGTATACTGCAGGTGAAGGATACTTGTCCTTTCAGACCTCTAATGATACTCTGTGGTCCCTAAATTATGACCAATACTAAGTGCTAGGGTAAGTGCATAGTGACGTATTCAAGCACATTTGCTATCATCATTAATATACATCAAGCAGATAATGTGGTAAAAGGTTTGGTTGAAGTGGAATATATATATATATATATATATATATATATATATATATATATATATATATATATATATATATATATATATATATATATATATATATATATATATATATATAT
The DNA here is from genome assembly GCA_030544235.1 of Lepturacanthus savala. NCBI lineage: Eukaryota > Metazoa > Chordata > Actinopteri > Scombriformes > Trichiuridae > Lepturacanthus > Lepturacanthus savala. The sequence goes on along the minus strand of CM060479.1, from coordinate 23,149,630 downwards.
ATATATATATATATATAAATCAGTCTCCTTTCACTCATATTACTTTATTTTACTATGAAACTATATTTTTAACATGACATTTCATTTGAAAAGTTTTGGCACACAATTGTGGCAAAAATCACAGAACTGCCAGACAGGTTTTAGTGTTGTTTCTGAGGTAATAATTCATGTGGACAGGAGGAAATGTTTTTCATTGACCCGTGTGTCCCTATGACATCACAGGCTCTTAAACTCCCTGTGGTTGTGTATTGTGTAAACTGGCAGAACCGTGAATTCTAATCAACAGGACTGGTCTCACAAAGTTTATCCATTTATTTTGTCACAGCTTAGTTTTAGTTGTGCAGGACTTCAACAAAATGTAATTTCAGCACATCAGCACACATAAAAATGATGTTTTGCTTAAAGGCAGTGCAAGTAGCTTGTAATCAGTTAAAAGCAAAGAAAAATAACTTTTCTGGAATAAAATGTCATGACTAAACCTGTGTTAAATAGTCTGTTGAGAACTTTCATTATATCAAATTATATTTTCAATTATATAAAAGTTTTCTAACCTTTTCACCCAAGTGCCATAAATGTATTCAGTTTTAAGCCATATATATATATATATATATATATATATATATATATATATATATATTGTTTTTTTTTTTTAATCTTGGTCTTCAACCGGATGAAGAATCTTAGTCATTATATGTATAGATTGTAAAATATCCGTCACAATGAGCAGATATAATGTTTTGGGTTTTAATAACAGGGGGTGTGTTTGTATTGTAAAAAGTGACCTCCTGGTAAAAGCGCAACTTCATGACATCATCAACTCCATCTTTTGTTTTAATTGCGAGACCACGAGCAGTAGAACATTACATTGTATGCTTTTAAGGAATATCGACTTACTGTAATCATGTAGAAACTGTATTTTTTGGGAAATTTGGATAGTTCTACTAGTTAGTGTTCATTGATATTAAAATTAGCATTATTCTGTAATATTGCTCAATTTTAACTTCATAACTGTCACCAGCTTTTACTTGGTCTTTACTTATTTTGGTTATAATAACAAGGAGGATACACTATGTCAGGGATGATGCGATACCGATACAGGTATTGATTATTGGTCTGATACACGGCACGAGTACTCATACTCAATTGCCACCAATACCATTTTACAGCAGTGTGTGAGAAGTCCACTTTATGGCAGTGTACGATTTATGTGCTTGGCTTCAATGAAATGAAAATGCTAATTATGTCCAGCAAAAATCTTGAGCAGAGGTACAAAAGCTTACAACACAAACAACTTAATTAAACACTTAAAATCCCACCACAAAACAGAATATAGGGAGTTTATTTGTGACACCAACAAGAGACAACCAACTTAGCAGCAGATGTTGGCTAAGCAGGAGAAATCACCCAGAGATGAACCACGTGCGGTCAAAATCACAGATGCTCTTGCTGAGTATATCACCCTGGATGACCAGCCACTGTCCATGGCCCATTATTTGGGATTCTCACATTTTCTCGGAATACTGGAGCCACATCACAGACATGGTGCTACCGACACTGAGTGTGCGTGTAGTCTTTGTCATGCAGTGCCATTTATACTGAAGTGAAACTTATGACAGTGGCCCATGTACAAGAAAACACTACTGAGGAATGTTCAAACAACAGACAATATCTATGGAAAAATAAAAGAAACTCAAAGTAACTCTATGTAAAATGGCCTAAATACTGGTATCAGTATCTGGTATCAGTGAGTACTCAAATGCAAGTACTCGTACAGTACTTGTTTTGGAAAATAGTGGTGTCAGTGCATCCCTAAACTATATGTTTTTTTCATCCAGAGTATAGCACACGGTATATTTAAGCCACATATTCCATAACCAGATGTGTTTTGCCAATTGTCTCTAGTTGTACCGATTTCCAATTCAGTGGGAGGTGTAGCTTGAATCGCTCGGGTCGTCTAATGTGTTGGGCTCGGATAAACTTTGTGTGGGAAGTTGAACGTTTACATCATCTGAAAACGTCAAAGCAGATGATACTGAAGTAAGAAAGCAAATGAACAGATGATGAGAAGTGTAGGGGGTGAGGGAGGAAGGAAGGAAGAGGAAAGGAGAAAGTTTTCTCAATGCCAGATGGAAGAGCAGTTGGTACCTCTCATTACTGCGGGGATGGATTCTCCCCCATCGCACACCCACTCGCACATACACACACACACACACACATATATTTATATATATATATTTATATATAAATATATATACACACACATGCAGAGCTACCTCCTGTCACTCCACACCACCTGCCCAGCACCTGGTCATCAAAGCAAGACGAAGAAGCCCTCTCATCTTTCATTATAGAGCAAGAGTTCAATATTGATCCCTTATTATTTTCTTTGTCATCCATCAATTTATCTGAATCAGCCTCCTCTCATCTCCTGCCATATTTTTTTTCCAATTCAATTAACTTCAATATGCTCTATTGGCATGGATGTCAATTGAACGGCATTGCCAAAACATCGGAAAATAGCAATAATACAATTCAATAATGAGATAAAAAATGAGTTTGATAAATCAAATAAAAGAGATAAAGAAAGAAAAAGATGGAAAAGGAAACATGTTTTGTTCACGTGTGTGTGTGTGTGTGTGTGTGTGTGTGTGTGTGTGTGTGTGTGTGTGTGTGTGTGTGTGTGTCTTCCTCTGCTTCCCCCTGTGTTTGTGTGTGGGCAGACATGTGCATCTGTGTCACGCCCTCGCCATCAAGGCGAGCCGGGCCTGTCGTGCCTGCGATAAATTAAATGTGACACAGATGGGTGGAGTAGCTTCCCCCTTTGATCCAAGCAGCGCAACAGAAGGACAGACCCTGACCAACACATGTCAGACAAAACTGTTGGGCACCACCAAAGACAGCTTTACAGTCCCGTTGGATTCAGGCCAGAGGGGCGATATCACAGAAGGAGCCAGAACACGCACCTTCACAGAAACGAGACCACGCCGCTGCAATTACCGATTCCGAAGGCTCCGAAGAATCTATCGTCCGTGTAAAACCACACGATAGTGATACATCATTGTGTTGAGAGCTACTTACACACAAACAGACAGTCTGAGTCAGAGCTGAACAATGCGCTCTGATCAAAATGCACTCAGCCTCATTGTCTTGTCAATCAAAACGGTAGTAAACAGCAGCATGGAGTTGCTAAGCGTTTAGAATTATCAGATACGGAGCGACACAGTGAACGTGATAATTGTTGCTCAGGCTGTGTGGCAGTTTCTTTCTTATCCTTTTCACTTCTGGAAAAAAGAAAAGGACTCATCACATTTGTCTACACGAACATGAATTAACTTGTGTCTTTCTCAACCTCAGACCTGCAGCTAGATTTGCAAAATCTGACACAAGTTAGATCTCTTTTTATATATCACTTTGTAACGAGCACCTAGACTTGCTCAACCATTCAGTTTCAATCAAAATGCACCTTGGTCCCAACATACATTATATTATATATAAACACTATCACGAGACAACTTTTGTTATGATTTGGCACTATATAAAAAACTGACTTGATTTCATATGTTGACAAAATCACTCACTGTGTGCACATGGACAAGTTTTATCGGATGATAATGGCATTGAAAGTATATCAAATTCATGGGCAGAAGATAAGGATCATATAGGGCAGTGGTTCTCAGGGACCCCCAGGGGTCCTTGAGGTCGTTCTAGGGGTTCCCCAGCAAAAAAAAAGGGAATAATTTATTTTAATTAGTCAATTCATATGTAACACAGTTATTAAATGGGGGTCTGTGGTCTAATTTGTGTTAGTTTAGGGGTCCTTGACATGAAAAAGAGTAAGAACCATTGGTATAGAGACTGTATTCGTGAATGCGATGGAAACCCCTGGTTTAAGAAGTTGTTAATCTGCTTTGTGCCTTCTTGTGTATGGTACCATATTGTATTTGCATCATGTGCATGCTCGAGAGTTTCTCCCAGGGATTTCACCCTGAAGTGGAAGGAGATGCCATCATTAATAGTAATATTGTTGCTGGAAGAGTCAAATGATACCATAGCTTTGAAGAAATCAACAACTTAATTTTAGTTGGATGAGGAGACGGAGATCATTCTATTTATTGTTGTAGTTAAGTAGCCATCAATTGGAGGTAGCTCTAACATCACTTGTTGAAAGAGCTACAGAGCCACCTATCCTAACAGAATCAGCCAGGTCACTGACCATTATCTTAAAAAGAAACAAAAAACTCAGCATGTAGTTGGATCCCACCATGTGACCACAATGAGTGAGAACAAGTTGAGCCCAAACTGATACAATATTAATCAGCTATGGGAAATATTTATGCATGACTTACAAGCTGCCCCTCCCTGGACAATGTATTTATGATGCATATTAAAAAAAAATGCAATAAAAATGTAAAAAATAGCAATCATCTTTCATCCTGAATTAATTTAGAAATAAATTTCAGCCAATGTCAAATCATGGGTTTAAAAGAGCAATTACAGCACATTTGAGCTGTGTTTTCATTCGATCAGGCACCATGCAGCTGTCTTAAATTTGGCTTCCATTCAAATGTATTGAAATTTTAGAACAGATTTTGTGAAATGTGCAAAAAGAACTCACAAATTGACCTTCTGCTCTCATCTGCCACCATTTTTTTAAACTATAGCCTAGCGTAACATTACATGAAGTGACGTACCATGACGTCACATCCGGGTCAGTCATGAAACTTGTTTGCGAAACTTGTTTCCATAGCCAAAAAACGCATTTTCAATTTATTGCTTTGCTGACGATTTTTTAAATTTCTGGCTCTTCTGTCCAAGGATTTATTTGCGATTTTTGAAAATGCAAATAAGAAAAGGCAGATGGAAAAGCAACTTTAGATGTTGTGTCAACATAAACAGCTCAGATTCTCAAATGACAGTTCCTGCAGGGTGATGCAGGCCAGCGTTCTGTGTTGGTAATGTTCGCTGCCTGCTTGTTTTTGTTTTGTTCAGCTATAGCAGCTGCCGCAGTCCTATCACAGGTCTGAGTCACTGACCAGGTTTCAGCCGACACAGCAGAAGGCTCAGCAGCTCTTTACTCTGGGTGAAACAGGAGGGGCTGAGCGCTCCGTGTACACAGCAGCTCAAGATCCATTTGCTTAGACTTGATTTTGTTTAGTTGTTTTGTTTATTTCAGTTTTTGCTCTGTGCTTTTAGCTGGAATATTTTATATTTGTTGCATTTTTGCAAACACTGTGATGTCTGTTCTTGAAAGGTGCTGTAGTCTCCTGAGACCAATGTTTACATTTAGTCCAGTCGAGAGGACATAAGAGGGAATGAGGGGTGAGGAAGGAAGGAAGGAAAGAAAGAGGGGGAGGGATCGAAGATGGTGGAGAGAAGGAAGGAAGGAACAGGAACTAAGGGCATATTGAGGGAGAAAGGATGGAAGGTAAGGAAGATAGAGGGGAGGAGAATGAAAGATATGAGAGTGAAGAAGAAAGGCTCGAGGGAGGGTGGAAGGGTGGAAGGAAATAAAGGAGGGAGAGAGGATAGATAAGGAAGGAGGGAATGAAAGAAGGAGGAAGTATTGAGGATGGATAGAAGAAAATATGGAAGGAGGGAGGGAAAGAAAGAATAGAGAAAAATAGAGAGGGGAAAAGAAGAAAGGAAGGACAGAGGGATGGACTGAAAAAGTAAAAAATAAACTTTTTCCCCTGGGTTTTAGGAGGTTATAAATAAATGTATAGTTATTAATCATATAATTATACACAATCAATACCTTAGAATACATTGTAATGTACAAAGGTATTTCAAGTTCAATTAAACTCACTTACATTAAACAAATTACACAGGAGTTTATATTGTGGGGGAGGGGCAACCTGTAGAGTGGCAAAAGGGATTTTTTTTTTTTTTTTGACAGAAGGGCCAGAATGTTTTAAACCTGCTGTTGTGTTAATACTGCAAATAGTTTATCATTTAAATTCCTATTGATAATTGTCCTCATGTTGTGAATTGCATTTACCAACATTGTGACATCATGCAAAGTAGACAGACAGTGTCTGACAGGATAAATCAGTCCATTGATATTGGTGGAGGAAAAAACCCTCTGTTTTTATTGTAATGTAATACATGCATCTCAAAATGTGTGTCCTAATGACATAGTCTGTGATATTTTTAATGCTATAGACTTGAAATATAATAGTTACTATGAGATATAATACCAGGGCTTGTTCTAAATTGGGTGGAGAGTGAAGGAAAATCATTTTGCTCCCTCTCTAATGTCTTTCGATATAATAGCCTATTAGATTTCTGCTTTATAGCACGGGCACCGCAGTGCTTACACCAAACTGTCTCCAACCAGCCTCAGTTATTCAGGCTCGGAAACCTAATGAGAACAATGACCTTGTGTTCCATTTGGAAGAGTGGATAGTCTGCCTATCTCTGCCCCTCCACACCCCCCCTCTAACGACACATCCATCTTTAAGGCTTCTCTCCTTTTTTCATCCTTTATCTTTCATCCCTTTCCTCCTTTCTTTATTTCCCCCGTCATGTTTAGTCATCCTTTAAACTCTTTTTGTCCCTCTTCATCTCTCTCTCTCTCTTCCTCCTCCCTCTCTCGATCTCTCTCTCTCTCTCTCTCCTTGTGGTGTATTCCGTTGGGCTCAGCGCAGGCATCCTAAATACAATTACAGTCCACAGCTGAATGGAGAGGGAAGATCCTCGGGGATCCCTCGAAACAGGAAATGGTCAGGAGGGTTGGACCGAGGAGGGAACGGCAAATCCCTAATTCAATTGGCTGAATCTTGACAACAAGCCCCCGGCGGCTCTTACTGTGGAATCAGTGGAATCAAACAAAGCTGCTCAAACCGCCAGAGAGATTTTTATCCACACTAGCAAACATACACAAGCACAAATTGACACAAATGCATCTCATTTTCTCCTTCCCCGCATGTAGCATTTGGTTTTTGCTCCCTTCTTTGCACCCACCGCCCCCCGTTGCCCGCTTGCTTCATAGGTTGCACAACACCTGACGTCTGCCGCCAATTGAGGGCCTGCAAAAAAAAAAAGATTCAAGCTTAAGATTCTCCACAGCCCTGCATGTTGCCCTAAACTGTTAAGATAACCAGGGAGGCGATCGATATCTGCTCCATGTGTCAGTGATGATGACCTCGAACTCAGGGTTTATGGGTTACACTTGATTGCTAAGGAGCTGTTTGGCACCACTGTACGCTCCACACACTCACGCAAACACACAAACACACAGCGGCGTGCCTGTGTGTAGAAGGAGAGTAAGAAAATCAATCTGTAACGACTCTAAATCTTTTAATCTACACTGTGGGTGTCCACCGGCAACCCAGAGGAAAGTCAGCGTGTGTACTAATGTCTTGTGGCAAGAATATAGACGTGATTATAAGAAAATCCCAGCTGTGTTGCACTATGAATAATTTCTGAACTGCCCTCTCTCTATCCTCTGGAAAAGCAAGTGCGCTGGGTGGGGGGGTGGGGGTAGTGCTTCGTCTTTTTCTCTCTCAGCTAATAACTGTGGCACCATGACCTCAAAAAAAGAGAGATTGTTTCAAAACGATAACAACCTACGCCACAATCAGCAGCTGCGATTACGAATGCCTCTAATGCCGCCATGACCCCGGCCCTTCATTACCGCGACTCCAAGATAATACACTGAAGTCATATTTACACATGTCTGGAAGCTGTTTTGTCACAAATGAATTGCTTTTAATTTACTTCAATTGAAAAAAATGTCACACAAAGTGTATGGCTGATAAACACATTCAAATAATACATTAGATATGAACATACATATATACATACATCTGTATTTTATAATTACATTATTTAAACAGTACAAACAATCACTCTTAGACAATTATAAGGAACTGGGCTGCTAATTTGGTACTTGATTCAGCCTTGTATGTTGTAAGCAGGGCTTCATACATTTGTTCATTTTGTGTGTGCATATGACAATGTTAGGGGGGAGCTGAACATGATAAACTTAGCTTCCTTTAGCCTCTTCTCCAAGTTGCACATTATCTCAATGTGTCATTTTTTCTTTTACATATACTGCCTGTTTTACACTACAAAGTGAAAAAGTTTGACAACCACTGTTATAGTATAGGTTACTGGGCTACAATATAGTCCTAGTAGGGAGAGATTCATGGTACAAAAGCTGCCCAACAATCTAATCCTTTAATATTTACATAATAATAAGCTGATATGTTGATTTATTAAATGCATCAATCATATCATGTCCAACCCACACCCCCCAACCCACACTTCTCTTTACCTCAGCCAGCATTTTTCAGACGTGGTTGCTTCTGATGCTCTAATGCTTGTGTGAATAGCCGTATTAGGCCCCATACCCTTACTGATAATTGGAACAAAGTGGGAGATCGATGCAGAGGGCACACACACACACACACACACACATAAAACAATATAAACAATCACGTTTCCACACAAACATAACTGGTGCTTTCACACACACACAGTCGGCTGGAGCTGTAGCATTGGAATCAATAAAACTCAGAGGCAGGATTTTCCTCTGCATTTACCACACACACACAAACACTCATTTACAACACACACTTATGCCTGCATTGCACAAAAAAACATAAGTTTTTGTTGTTGTTGTTTCTGTTCCGAAATTCTTTGGGCTCATGTCAGCCACAATTCTCTATGACATGCAATCTCCTTTAAGGCCGATAACTCTGTGGCAAAACACAAAGTGAACACTGAAAGTTGTTTGTTTCTGTGTTGTATTTCTTTTCTTGACTAAGATGCACTGAACGATCAATGTCGTCCAGTATTGACGTTCCTGTCTCATTCGTGACAGATTATGGTCACTCTAACAAAGCCTAACAACCCGTCTGGCAAAGCTTAGTGCTCATCTAATATTTTAACCTATATTTCCTACCTTAGTTTGTTCTAATTTACTCAGAAACCCGTGCACAGATGATGAGGCTCTTCTCTCCCTGTGCATACATGTTTGTCTACATTTGTGTGTGTGGGCATTAAGCATGCATGAATGCACATACACATGTGTATTCCGTGAAATAAGTGTCTCGTCTTTAATGGAGATTCTCCTAAGGGAGGAAAGAGCAGCCAACTGAGACTAACAGGCAGGTCTAAGTGGAAGTGTGCTGATGGGTCTAAGTGGAAGTGTGCTGATGTAGGAGGTTACTACATCCCATTAAAACAGGAGAGATATTTGATCATAGCCTCCAGTCGTCCTTCTTTCAAGAACAGTCCTGTAAATGTCAGTGTTAGTCTCTCCACAGGTAGCTTTTTTTTTTTTTTTTCTGGCCAGTCGTGGAGAACCAAAAGAATGCTGATTACTTTCTGTCCCCCCTGAAATAAAACCAGGATATCTGCAAAAAATTAAACAGCCTCAGTGTCTCACACTGAATGCAGAACACATGACCTTTTGTTATTTTTGTACATTGTTAATAATGTTCAAAATGTCATTCTGTGAGGTGCCGCTTTTGCTACAATTGGTTCCTTTTGTTTAATCCATATGTATATGTACATATTCTCTATATTTATACAGTATATGCACATATGTATATGTGATTAATTGTGAATGAACATGATTAATGCAATAAGTCTCAGTCTCTTCTTTTTTTGGCTAAAATAAAAAAAGGTGCCGTGCCCTCTCACTTCATCACACAAAGCCTTAATAATTATAATTGTGTTGCTGAGATTGAAAGAAGTTAAATTAAAGTGTGAGAAAGAGAAAATGACATGAATGTAGTAGTACACTATCTGTATATGTACGTGAATATGCAGGTCTGTCTGTGTCAGATCTAACATCAGTGATAAATGAAACAGACTCCCATTATGTGTAGCTGTAATTAGAAATTACCTCCCTTTCGCATACAATTACGCTTTTATTTCATATGACAGCACAGGCATCATAAGGTGTCTAAACATATCTGGGTAATTGACATGTCTGTGAGGACATCTCGCTGCATACTCTCACACACCTTTTCCATGCCGTGCTTTCACATGTGCTTCTCACTCGATTACCGAAACGTTCTTTCTCGCCTCCCATGGCCAGGCCACCCTGGCATGTCTTTGACTTGTCCAAAATGCCGCAGCTCGAGTGTGAACCAGAAGTAGTCGGAGATCATGCATCGCTCCTATTTCAGCCCTGTTGCATTGGCTGCCAAGTGAAGTTCAGGATTGATTGTAAGATTCTTTTGATCATTTATAAAGCACTTCATGGTTTAGCATCGGCCTAGATTTCAGCGTTATAAAACCCTTTCCCCTTCAGAGCTGTTTTATGTGCCAAAATAAAAACAGAAGGTGACTGTGCTTTTTTTTTTTTTTTAATGATGCATAAATAAAGTTGTACTTACTTAATTTGCCATATTTGCCATATGCTACATGTAACAAGAATATATATATATATATATATATATATATATATATATATATATATATATATATATATATATATATATATATATATATATATATATATATATTCTCACAGGAAAATTGCAGCACACATACAAAGTGCTAAATTTGCTCTTCTAAATAATATATCTGTAATTGCTAATTCAGTCTGAGTTGTTTGTAGACATTCTCTTAATTTAAAATATTTCCTCTAAGTAATCTGCATTTCTGCTACAGTAGAATTCACCTGAAATTGCATCTGTCTTATTATTCATGTGAGTTGTTGTATGAGCTGCACTTCTAAAATTGGCACTCAGAAGCTTACTTATTAATTTTTAAGCAATAATATGCTCTATATAAAACCCAATTTCGTCAAGTTTACACTTTAGGCAAGCAGCCATATCAAGAGAGACTTAGAGTTGCAATGCAATGGGGAAATAAGCTTAATCTTACAAAATCTAAATAAATGTGCTTAAGGTGTCCAATAAGCTAAATGGATAAAAAAATCACAAACTATAAAAGAAAAAAAAGACCTGTAAAGGAAGATGTAAATAATGATAAGGACACTTTGCAGGCTGGAGTAAATCAGGGCTTATGAGAAAACAGATATAATATATTGGAGACCATGATTCAAGAGGGGTCAGCAAAACACATTTCTTGACATTCATTTTATTTTATGATGAGCGAATGAGGAATTGCCTCGGAGGCTTTGTTGGAGCTGAAGAAACTACTTAAAGAGCAGAGAATGAGGAGGCGGTGATATTAGATGGAAGACAAATAACAAGACCTACAGGGAGTGTAATCTCCTGCTACATTCACTTGAACTCGGACATCACAGTTTCGCTCCAACCAGCCACAACTTTTCATGTACAGATTTTTGTTTATATAACATGTAAGGATGTATCTTATACTATTTGATTATTTTGTGGATGGTTGTTTATTTGTCCTAAGTGAATATATAATATTCTCTATATATCTATATATATATCTATATATATATATATATATATATATATATATATATATCTATATCTATATATATATATATATATATATATATATATATATATATATATATATATATAAACATGTTGAGTTTTTATCACATAGTAATTTTTTAGGACCCTTCTAAATTTCACCTGTGAATAACTACATTTTACAAAACAACTAACAGACAACAGACACCTAAAAAGTACTATAACCTGAATAGTTGTTCGTGAAGTTCAGTCTTGTTGAAGTTGAGAATTAGGTGGAGGTCAGACGTTTTAGCTGGATGTCAGTTTGACAAGCCAGAACTTCAACCTAACTGATGGAAAATGGAGACTTTACTGCTATTGGAGTAGCAGTGGAAGATGTTTTTTGAGGGAAGATGACACAGCAAATCAGTTTCACGGGAGAGAAAATAGAATGGGGCCAAGGACAGAGGCCAGGGGAACCTCACAGGGAATATACTCAAAAGACGCACTTCATAACACCCAATATTTTGTTGGGTATTCACTGTGACCTGTGTCAAATGCAGCCAGATGGATTGTTGCGATGTCACGTTCAAGGGTTTTGGAAATAAGACACCAAACACTATTCCTTAAAATCAGGATGGCTGTGGGTCAGTTTTGTAGGAGTGCTATTGTTCGGGGAAAACAGAGTCTTTAGAGATAGAGGATGCTAGGATTTACCTAATACAACTCTGGAAAAACATAAGAGACCACTGCATTATTTTTTCTGAAATCAGCATCTCTGCATGTATTCCAGCCATTCTATTTCAGCGCCTATTATACCTCATTCTGAGATACTGATTAGGTGAAACCTGAACCAAGAACAATGGCAAAGACTTGTGTAGAGCATGCCAAGATGCATGATCACATCATATATCAAATATTGATTTCTGAACTCTTAAGTGTAAACATTAGTATTATGTTGTTTTATAATGAATTTGGTCATGTTTCTTTGCATTGTTTGAGGTTTAAAACACATTGTATCTGTTTTATTTTGACCATTTGTCATTTTCTGCAAATAAATGCTCTAACATTTTATTTGGAATTTGGAGGAAATGTTGTTAGTAGTAGACTGGAACAGAAATGTTCCTTTTGCCCAAACACACACCTATAACTAGTAAAATCTGAAATAAATTATAATTTTGCAGTCTCTTATTTGTATCCAGAGCTGTACATATACACACACATAAATAAATAAATATATTCAAATAAATATAAATAAGTATATATACATACACATCACACACGTATGTGTGTGTATATATATATATATATATATATATATATATATATATATATATATATATATATATATATATTACATTGCAGTGTTTTTATGTGTTTTCTCCGTGAACTGACTACTGCTGTGTGTATGGTGGAAACATGCAGAGCAGACAGTGGACAGGGTGAAGCTTATGCAGCAGAAGCATGTTGTGTGGAGGTGTGGGTGTGTTTATTTATGCTTCATGCTTTAGAATGTAGGTCGCTCGACTGCCACTGCTTCTTCGCTCTCTCTATTTCTCTCTCTCTCCATCTCAATCTCTCTTGCTCGCTGGTGCGGTGGCGTAGGGGAGGAGGGGCCAAGTTTGAATGTTGTGATTACAAACAGGAACCGATAAATCCTGCGTACTACACCTTTTTCTTTTTTTTTTTCAAAGCTAACGCATTCTCCCAAACTGTCTGACAGAAATAAATTGTTTCAGCATCCGGTTGGGTGACTTACTTCACCACTGCCCTCCACATTAACAAGCAACAATGAAGTTTGAGAATCCATTAGTTTGCTCTAATTGTGACCATTTAAGCCTTTGCTTTTTGGACGGTCTCCAGCTGGCGAACAGGAAACTGATCTTTTGAGCCGCAGTGTGTTACACATAAAAATTGCAGTATTTTTAGTAAACTAATAAGCCTTAAAGGTTTATTCTTTGGTTTGTCAATAAGTCCATTACTACTAGATCAATTTACATCTACATGGAAAGATGGAAATAGTTGTTGGTGGTATGACAGAAAATTTCTTTGCCTTCTAATGCATAAGAAATTATACATATATAAAAACATACTAATAATGATGATGCCATTATTGTATGAGTACTATGCGAACAGGCAAAGGTCCTTAAATCCCTTTGAATTTCCAGTAAATACTTTTAACAAAAAGCTCTACTGTACAAAATGTTATCTTTTTTTTCTTTTTCTAAAGGGAAGTGAGTTGTAGAGGTCATCTCGTCTGTCCTCTCTCATGTTCCTGCCAACTTGGCTGGACCAACTCAGTTTATTTGTCTTTGGGTAATTGAAAGATTCCAGAGATATTCCCAACACCAAACCACTGTAGGAGAAACGATTCAGCTCTTTCAGTCGCTTTCACCAGCTTCCTCTCTCCGTCTTTGTGCGGTCAGTTAACCAAGCTGTCATCACGCTTTCAACAAAGACAAGACAAAACGTTCATCACTTGATGATAAATATATTTCCTCACATTAATTATTGGCAATATTATTGCAAAATTTGAGTGTCTATTCACATGTTTCTCATTGTATGACATCACCGCACATGACTGACTGTCAAGTTGATGTAAAGTGTGTGTAAAACTCTGTTAGCCTATCATATTGGCAGGTATATAACATCAGTACATTCATACCCACTAGTGCAGCACCCGTTTGGAGCAGGCATGTTACTTGGCTCCCAGAGGTGCTGCTTGCAGCATTGGCAGGGGCTCTACCCATTTGCAAGATATGCATTTCAGAAGCATATTTTTGGAGACCAGGCATATTTTTGGCCCCCAAAAGTACTGCTTGCAACATTCTGAAGAACCGCTCATCTGATTACAGATGATTGCATAGACAGAGATTCCTTCCGATATGGTGAGATGATGATGCTACAGCAGTACATATTGGCCAGGTGGCACCAAATTTGCATCACATTTGGATACAAAAAAGACAAAACAGTAACTTTTTCTGGCTTGGTTTAATGATATTCTGTCCAAGATTAGTGGTAATTGCTCAAAATCTGTAGAGCAGTACCAAAAATTATTTCAGAAAAAGAAATTGATATAGACACAATAGGGCATGCTTTATATGGAAAGATCTGTCTGCACATGCACAATCTAGGAAAAAAACTGAATTTTTGTTTAGTTTTCTGTGATTTACAGGTCAAAATGTTGCAGTCTCCAGCACTACATGCACCAAATGTATATGTGATACACCTTTCCCTGCTGTACAGCCTGCACTCCAATATTTACTGTAGTTTGCTGCCCACATTCGTTTCAAATTTCAGGAGTATAACTTTCTTTAGATACTGCAAACAGTGGTGAAATTTAACAGTCTCACAGCTGACTGAGCATTCTGAATGTGTCTCTTGGTGGCTGTAGCACTTCAGCGATAGCTGCACTATTTCCATAAGTGCTGATTTGCCAGAGTTGACAGGTGCGATCGTATCAACTGAATATTTGCCTCAGAAGATGAAAACATATTCATTCATTAAATATCAAGGGAAGGGATTGGGTCTCTTGAGCTTTAAATAGTCTGTGCTTCAGACTCCCCATGGGTACCCCATGGGACCCTATTTCGGAAAAATGATGTATGGTGGCCAATGAGGAGAGACAACTTTTCTTTTGATCCTGTTTGACTTGTGCCATGTATCACACACACACTGTCATTCAAAAGTTTGAGGTCAGAAATGTCCTCATTTTTTAAAGGAAAAGTAAAATTTTTTTCAATGAAGATAGCTTTAATCAGAAATACACTGATACACACGATACATTGCTAATGTGGTAAATGACTATTATAGCTACAAATGTCTAGTTTTTGGTGGAATATCTAAATAGGTGTATAGAGGCCCATTTCCAGCAACTATCATTCCAGTGTTCTAATGGAACAATGTGTTTGCTCATTGTGTCAGAAGACTAATGGATGATTAGACAAAAGAAAAGTTTGAAGGAAAAAGTTATTTCAAATACAAATAATTATTTTTAACTTTGTCAATGTCTTGACTATATTTTCTATTCATTTTACAATTCATGGTAAAATAAGTGTAACACAAAATTGTCTGTCCCAAACATTTGAATGGTAGTGCATGATATTTTTAGAAATTTAAAGGATCATTTTGCAAGTCAATAAAGTCTCACTTTGTTTTTTAAAACAAAGTGAGTTATAAGACTTATTTTATAAGTGAAAATGCATGCAAATTAAATCACGGCAGACCTGATAGTCACATACATGACGTCATACCTTTCTCCCTTCCGTGCCTCTCCACAAGCTGCTGTTCGTGATGAAAAAGATAAGTCGTCTCTCGCCATCCATCACCATACACCGTTTTTCAGAAATAGGGTCCCATGGGGTAACCGGAAGTCGGAAGTAGGCTCTCTATATGCAGTGGCCTTTTCCCAGAGTTACCAACTGACAATCACTGGTTAGCATCCACCTATAAGAGCATGACTATGTGTCAGGTAACTGACATTTGAATGGCCTCCTCACTCACAGTGTTGTGTTGAGGCGTCAACACCTTTGTCTGGCCCTGACAGAAAGTCAGCTCTGATGGATATGACATTGCAGCTCCTTGACATTATTGCTCCCATTGAGAGGTCCGTAGGAGTCCACACTTACAGAATACAGGATGTCTCCGTCTCCCTGTTGCACACATACACACACACACACACACACACATGCATGCACACACACACACACACACTTGCACAAACTGAGGATAAAGGCATGAAGCCAAGTGATTGAACAGCCATTGTGTCCTGACCATTAACTGGGCGAGAAGAGCATCTTTGAGATGGTAATGTTGCTGCTCTCATTTAGCACATAGCCAAGACAAAATGCCAACTGCTAATCAGCCATGTGTGAGTGAGAGAGACACGTAGAGAAAGAGAGATTTGGAGAGCAGAGCAATAGAGAAATAGGACCATTAAGCCTTTTCAGAAATTCACATCGACAATCTCCCTCATTATTTGTGTGCATATCACACCATAATCTAGCCCCAGCCAATAATTGGGTTTTGTTGGGAATCCTATGGAATGTAGTGTATGCTCAGTATTAATATAAACCTTTTTTGGGGGTATGAACAATACCAGCTGTGGACAGGAAAGTGGAGCTCAATTAGTGGCTGACTAGTGAAACTTTCAGCCATGTGCAATGGCATGTACAAATCGGATTATATGACAAAAATACTCAACCATGGCCAGAACTCAACATATTATTTATATTTCCTTATCGTATAGAACATTTCTAGCTTTAAATGGATAGACTTTCTTTATTTATGACAATTTGGATGTATTTGGATGAATGGGATGGAGGAAAACATCAAACAAAAGTAGAGGAAGCTTAGTGCTAGACTGTGTTAAAATACAGAGCCAACCCCTTCTGTTGTACTGAAGCGTTTCATGTGTGGGAGATTTCCACCTCTCCACCTGCTTTATCATATAATATAATGCATCTGAAGTAATTCTGACACAAAAAAGTGGTGAAGCTGCAAAGCTGTACACAAGGATCATTCAACTGATGGAAAAGCGACGCCCCTGCACAAACGTGCAGGATGATGCATGGGGATGTTTGGGTGCATTGCGCGCTGCACTGTGATGTTGGGGGCAGACATTTAACAGATGGCACCAGATACCTCCCAGGATAGTAATGTTCAATTATCTGTATCCAATTTACACCTTTGTAATGAGCGAGAAAGACAGGGAGAGAGGAAAGTGAGAGACAGTTGGTGTAAATGGAAGCCAGGACAGACAGGAAACATGGTAGGGGGTATAACAGTAACAGGAACACGGACCTTTTTTTTATAATAATAGGCCAGGTTGTGCACGTTCTCCTCTGGAGGCTGCATCGCAATTTAGCGCTGGTGTGCCCCCCTCACACACACACAAAACCCTCTCCACCATCTTTCCACAGCTCCCCTGGGTGCCCGCGGATAGCTATAAAAGGACCGTGTTGAGGTCAGGTTTAATTTGATGGGGGGGGAGCAAACAAGTCACTGTTTTATTTATTTAGTTAATTTAATTGTAACACTCGGAAGGAATTAGTTCCAGATCAATTTGTTCAAAATGACCCAGATGAGTTCAAATTTGTCTTTGGTAATTGAACACAGTTTTCCTTTTGTTCTTCTGTAAATATAAGCTGAGGCATGAAATGAAATGTATTCATGACTCCCAGCCTTGCGGGAAGGGTCCGGGTGAAGCAAGGTGTGTAAGAGCCTGGAAATTTATTTATTTCATTTTTATTTAATTTCATCAGTAGAAGGACATTACTCTTTATTCTGCTTCAGAATACATTGCATATTAGGAACCTTGTTACACTGATCACATCTGCATTGAGATTATTAAAACATGTTTCATATTTGAATGCAACACGACCTGTTTCATTTCTTCAGGCTCTTAAAATTTGCATCAGTAGAAACGAGGGGTGGACATAATTGATTTCTGATTGATAATCTATTGCTAATAACTTAATTGATTCAGTGAAACTTTGATTGATCGGCATTCATATTAAGTTAGGGTTGAACTAATGAATTTCCATCCACAGCACCAAGGATTCAATTAGCTTTTGTTGCACTTGCAGTGATGTTACAAGTGTAATTCTCAACTCACTGGGAGAGCTGCAGCTGACACAGCCCCACCCTTGCTGGGAAATGAGTGGGGGTTGGGGGGCAGGAGAGAAAGGCAGAAGATACTGTGTTTATTAATGTGATTAACATCATTTATGTGCACTTTAAGTCAGCTGTGAGAGTCAGCCAGATTTATTGTAACACAGAAGCACATTCTACTCTGCAATCCTAGTCGATAATGTGTGTGTTGTAACATAAATGTAAATGTACCTGACAGACCTGCCATGAAGATCACAATACGTCCACACGGTCAAACTGCAGAGTTGCTTTTGCTTGAGAATGCTGTGTAACTTTGATTTGCAACCACTAGCTAACATGCTGAGACCATAAAGCTGTAGTGGCCCGCTGGGCAGCATATGTAAAGTCAAGCCAAGGTATACTGTTATACTAGCCACTACTACTGCAGATCCATTTCACTTCCGTTATGAATATGAACAATGTCAACAGCCCTCAGTCTCTCCTGCTGCTATCATATAATCTTGCATTGTACTGCTGCTGCAAAGCAACAACCAGTTCCGTAGCAGAAGATCGTAACACCTGGATAGCCTAAAATATACCAACAAAAATGTTAATTCCTTCAAAGGACAAGCGTGCAGTAACAGTAGTGATATTAACTGTACACACAGTGCATGGTGTAAATTTATCTGTATGCAAAGTAAAATTATTCGACACAAATCGTTTGTGTGGATGAACCACTTACTGGATAAATAATCCTTAAAAACTATGTTGCAGATGGACTTGGCTAAAACAGCAGGTGATTCATGCATGCTAGTGATTCAACTAATGTATAGGAGAGCACCTGTGAGCCTAAGCCTACGTACTTATGTTTAAAAGACATGAAAAAGCGCATTTTGTGTAATGCATGACCTTTAAGAAACACCGGGATGAATAATGGAAGCTAGTTAAGTGGAAGGAATGCTTTAACACACAACAAAAACAAACAAGGTCCAAACCACTTTCTATTACCTCCGTTCTCTTCTTCTCCTTTTTCTTTTCCTCCCCCCATTCCTCTCCTTGCTCTCATCTTCTCCTTCGGCCCACCCAGGGTATAGAACAGCAGAACGGCATGTCACTGATTGTTTTTGAAAAAAAAAGAAAAGAAATGCCATTAAAGTAAAAAGCTTCGGATGTAGGGATAAAAGGAGGATGGGTCTTTGAGGCCTTTTTTTTCCTCCCCTTCATCCTTTATAGCTGCATTCTGCAGTGAGCTGCTACCCACTGAGACAGGCTGTGGTCCTGATGCCCTCGAGAGTGCCTATGGCCATCATTAGAAAGGCCCCATGCACTGCACCACTCTATATATACATACACACACACATGCAATGCATGTGAATCTGCAAGAATGCAGTCTTTCACTTCTAAACAAACACTTAACACAAACATGTACTGATACACACACACGTGTGTGCATACATGCAAGATTCATCAGGGGGGCTCAGCCCCTCAGGCCCAAAGCTTTCTCCTGCAGGAAGTCTATTCTCTCCTTGGCCTGTTGGAGACTCCCAGAAAACACAATGCCCCAAATAGAATGGGATATGAGGGTGATGGTTTGAAAATATGAGGTAACAGTGCAGTGATGACTGAAGCGGTAACAATCACGGGGGGGGGGCTCGCGCTGTTTGATGCCAAACGGTCCCTGGGGGGTGAGACTCCACTGGTCAGCTCCCTGCGGAGACGCAGCCAACACTTCGCCAATTTACCGTCACTCCAGCCTTTGTAATGCAACACAGCACAAACACGCCTTTGTTCACTGACCTTTGAATAATTCAGCTCAAGCAAAATTCTATGACACATTTTTGATCAAAGTCTCACTATCAAGGGGAGGGAGGCATTTTTCCAGACGCTGTGTGTTCCTCTCCACTAAGGATAAAAGCTTCCCTCTTTGTCGCGATCACGGCTAACAGCGAGGATAGCGGCAGATAATAGAAAATTCCATTCCGTAATATATGAAGACCCACATGTTTGAATTAAAAGAGAGGACCCGGAGCCGAATACGGCTTGTACTCCCACCTAACTCCTTATATTGTTCGGATTTGACCTCTGCACAGGGGTAAAAAATGAAGCCTGTATTATCTGGAAGTTTTCCTTGGAAATCTCCTGTCCCTTCACCCTGTGACAAATGGCCTAAGATTACAGGTTGGTGACCAGGATACGCATCCACTTCAAAAGCTTTGTCTGGAGGAAGCCATTTGTTACCCCTGAGGCATCTATCACAATATAACTTCAGCTTCTAAACTATTCATTTGAAGAAGCAGTGGAAACAAAAAAAAAAATAAAAAATAAAAGCATCCGCTGAGTTATGGGCTGTACTCGGACTGTCCATCATCCAGCAGCGGTACCTGTTTGTGACAAACTGTGCGGCTGGAGGGCGCACACGTGTATGTGCATGCATGCGTATGCATCCGCGCGTGTCCATCATCCCACAGCAATTCCTGTTTGACTTTTCTTGTTGGGGAGATTCATGATTCCGATATCCCTCAGGTGTTTCGTTGAAATTGAAATGTGCTTTTCGGTTTCCGGGGGGGAATTTCTTTGAGGCTTTAAATGGCAACATTTTATAGGTTGTTAGGGTGCGCGCAGGGTGTTTCACCCATGTTTTTTTGCTGCTTTTTTTGTCAACAGTCAAAGGGCAGCTTTTTTATGAGATGACTGCAGTCAAACCTGACACTTGTCTTTTATCTTCTTCTCTGGTCTGACCCTCGGTCCTTTTTCCCATCCAAGATGTCAGAGATATGGTGCTGCCTGAGAAGGATTAATGAGATGCTGCTGTCTTGTCACTTTTTAGACATCCTCATCAAGAATACATCATGTGCCAAGTTCAAGGGTAAAATAATTAATATTAGCTAATAAGTTTGGACTCCCACGAATTCTTAATAGTCTCAAGGGTCATAATTCATGTTTTTTTCCAATTTATTATATGTAGGAAGGTTTATTTATTTGTTGCCAGGCTTGTAACATGAGCCATGGCTCTGTATTTTTCCTATCTAATGAACATGACTGCTGCTGCAGATATACCTGCCAGCAGACAGGGTTAGCTATCCATCAAGCAGCCCACTATGAGCTTAGATGTGCCGACATGGTAGAATACGAAGTGGGTAACTTGGTTGATGGTTTGCGTATTTGTGGTTATAAATAAAGTCCAAAGAGCCGGTGATTCAAACGCCTTTTAAAGAGCCCGGGTGCCACATCACAGAGACATATCCTCTACACCAACATTTGTCTTTTAGGACAAGTACATGTCTGTAGTGGAAGGAGAAATTGAAAATCATGTATAATCATCACACATTATCATGATTATCACTGATATGGTACATAAAATGCAGCTCATGGTGTTAAGCCTGCAGGTTTAAAAGCTTCTTTTTTGGTGTTAAATATTTAAAGCAACTTTCACCACTTCTGAAGTCAGATCTTTGACGTTTAATATCCTAGAACTGTTAGTTGCAAACTCAACGCTTTTCAAGCAGAGTCTCAGTTATTTGAAATGATATATACGAGACCATGCTAACCATGGGGATAAGATCAATACTGTGTAGGATTATGGGCAGCGCACACACACACACACACTGCACAGTGTCACTTATTTCCAATGTGATCTGCTGGATGCATGGGAGGGTGTGATATAAATCAGTGTGGGTGTGCATTGTCAGAACACAAACTGTGAGGTATTGCTGATATATTTGAGAGAATTGCGTACCTTGTTACATAAACAGGTGGGGATGTAGAGGGTAGAGTACACATATTTGTGTGTTTTGGTCTAGCCACACATGCTGTGACATTTCTTATAGAACATCTGTGAGGCGGAGTAACAGAGGAGTTGTTAAACCAAAATGTCCTGACATTAAACCACCAAGCCACTGTCACTGAGCCCTCTTTCTAATGTTCTAACTGTGGATTCTGCCCAAAGCAGCACATGCAATTTTTTCTTAACAACATATAGGAACAAACATATAACACTAAAATTCAACTTTGGATACAAAACTTAAGAACTAAACTAGACTGAAGAATTAAAGGTGATTCTTATACTTAATGAATACACACAGTGTTGCACCGACTTCAATATAAATCCTGCCATACTCAGTGAGAATTATTGATTGCTGCAGGCCACAGAGCAGATGTGCCAGTAAGGAAATGCACTACAACGTTTAGCCATTTAGTATTCGACTTTATCTTCTTTCTGCCCATTTATCTTTCTGTTGATGCATTCGTTACATATTCATGTGTTTATTTGACGTATCCAATCATTCATCTGTGCTTTAAGGTGTGTTCGCCAGCTAAATCCAGGGAAAATTGTAAAACAAGTAGTTTGAGTAGGTGAAAATCACGCAGCTCCACGCCTGTCTTTGGTGGAAAGGACTGCAGAATTACCAAAGGCAATGCTGGGTCAGCCCAAAGTGGTGGCAATCCATCAGGTGTGGTGCCCTTATGTGTTCTATGTGTGTTTAGCCGGAGGCCATTGGCAGTCAGCAATAAACCGCAGATCCCTTGAGTCATGATCTTTGCGTATTGCCTCTAAACAAGTTCCCCCACATCATCACCACGCACACACACACACACACACACAGACACACACACAAAAGCAGTTGTTACAGAAAGGGCAAAAACAATCATTACATAATCTAAAAACTCCCACACACTCACTCTACAGCCGCATGATTCCATTAAATATGATCAATTATTGACTTCATCAAGCAACTGCTTAGTGTCCTCCCTATATGATTGTATGCCTAACAATGCTGGTATGTTGTTAGCGGTATTTGACAAAATTGCTTTTTGTAATCAATGCTATCCAACCTAAAGTGTGCTGTGTACAAGGGTTGATCTATATTCTGTTGAACAGAAAGTAGAAAACTAGAAGAAGCCCTCTTGGGGCCAGATTGCCTGGTGCCATTCACACATGGTCTGGTGATGGTGATTCACTAGATCTGCTTATTTCCTGCATGAGAAAAAAATCTGGGAGATGTAAACACTGTCCTAGACCATCTTTAGTAAGGATTTAACAAATGTTCAGAAGTGTGTATACGTGACATGTGCCTCCATGCACATCCGCGGGCATGTCTTCTGGGTGTTCGGCTTACGAGCAGATGATTTTGCCATGGACAGGGTATGTATGCCTAATTGTATTAAGGTATGGAAATCAAGTATGCTAGATTAAATACAAAACAAACAGATGTGTGTCTCCCTGTAATGTGAGAAAACAAGGACGTGGTAGACACATCTAATAAAGCAGGCAGTATGGTGGCAATAAGCTGAGTTAAGTAAGCTTGATTCCATCTATTAACACTGTTTACCAACTCCTTTATTACCCTGAGATGAATTGCGGCCCTTAGCGAAAGCTGTGCCAAAACAAATAAGATTTAAATACATTTGCTTGTTGTCATTCAGGGCTGTTTCCCCCCCCCCCCGATCGGGGCAACTCTGTTAAAATCGAACAGCCAACGGCACACAGCCCTGCCGTGTCACAATGTATATTTCCCACAATGTTTTTATCCCGCTGGGTATATGCGTGGATTAATGGCTCCATGTACAGCCAAGTCATGAGGTGACAAAGAGTGTGTTAAGGTTTTACAGCAATCTGCTCACCGGTGGAATATTGGTTGGATTCCAAGGGGCCTGGAGTACATCAAACATACGGCAAAACAGCTGCTGCTGTACGAAAGATAAGCTAAACTCTCCATCATGCCATGTGACAGCTCGGAGAGCCACGCTGCACACATCGATCTCCATAGGCTTTTCACTGCACGTCAGCCTTTGAATATATCTGCCACTGTGAAAAAGGTAGCTTGGGGCTGGGGGGGGGGGGGGGGGTGAAGACTTGGGTAACGAAACGGTTAATAAGGTGGTAGAGAGAATATGAAAAGGCAGGTGTGGAAAAACTCCTGAATAGGCATAGGTTGAAAGGAGGTAGAAAAGGAAGTGGAAACCAGGAAAGATCTACCAATTGAACACGTGTCCTCCCAGGAGACTTATACCCTAAAGGCATACTATGAGAGCCGCTGTGTGTGTGTGTGTGTGTGTGTGTGTGTGTGTGTGTGTGTGTGTGTGTGTGTGTGTGTGTGTGTGTGTGTGTGTGTGTGTGTGTGTGTGTGTGTGTGTGTGTCACAGAAGGTGGCGGTTGTATGAACTATCACACAGTTTATTTATGAGGGCTCCCCCGCTGATGGTTACCTACAGAGACAGAGAGCAACCTGCTTACAACTCAGAGCTGTTCGGTTCCAACAGCTCAACATTCGCTCACTTCTCATGCTCTTATAGTTCAGACGTTTCCCCCTTTATATTAGCAACAGGTTGAAAACTGGTTTAGGTAAATAATTGGGAAAAAAGTGCATGAATTCTCATGTTAGAGTTATACCACTATAAATACTGTAACTTATTCAGTACCAGGTGCTTGTAATGATTAATTATGTAAGGAGGTGAGAGGCTACTCAATGCGGATTTCGACGACTGTGAACCTGTAAAACAGATCGAATTTAATCCAGATCACAGATTTTCAAAGTCAAAGTAATGTAGGCCTGCTGGATGATATGACTTCAAATCAATATTATTATTAGTAAATGAATATTTATGCTTTTTTTTTTTTTAGATCTCTGACAAGGTCTGTACAAACGGTCGGGCTGGTTTAAAAAAGTAAAAGCAAAAGTATTTCTGTGTGTGTGTGTGTGTGTGTGTGTGTGTGTGTGTGTGTGTGTGTGTGTGTGTGTGTGTGTGTGTGTGTGTGTGTGTGTGTGTGTGTGTGTGTGTGTGTGTGTCTGTGAGGGACAGTACATGAACACACCGGAGAAATTATGAACCAAATTAACCAACATAAGCAAGATAGTTTCAATACATTTTCGGTTATCTGCTCATATGGACCATAGGGTCCCATATTGTGCGCTTTTCTTTTTTTTTTATCTTAAGCTTCAATATCCCTAACAAGATATATTTGTAGTGTCTATCTCATTAATATAAATGAGCCTTTCCTCTAATTGGCTGATTTGAATGACTGTGAACAAGGGTGTTACACTTTCTGAATACAGGCTGTGTGCATTTCTCTGTGGAATGAAACACAGGACAGTGTGCATGTAACACAGAGACCTTACCTATAATCAAAAAGCAATTAAACCCTCACGTTCTATGACACAAGTCTTGTAACATCTGGGAAATGCAGGTGCAAAATCTGTGCAACATTGTATCACAGAGAAAGAGAGAGGGAGATTAACTGGGTTGGAACAGTGACTGAGACACAGACAGAGATGGGTAGAAACACTGAATTAAGGACACATATCAATTTACATTGCAGTTCAGCACATAAACATGAGACTAATAGTAGCTATGCAACCGTCTGCTGTTTTCTTCTTCCCTGCAGGTCCCTCCTGCCTGTTTACCCAGATTTCTAATGGCTTATAGTGGTTTCAGATCGGTGTGACATGATTGAAGCAGCCAGTAATATCTATGAAGGAGGCCCTGATATTTTAAAGGAGTTTCAAAATTAAACCAAATCAATCCTGCAGATGTTTCCCAGCATCAAGACAAAGAAATAAAATGTCGTCACATACAGCCTTCCTGTCAGATTAGCAATTTTGTAACATTATAAACCAATTAACACAACCAACAGAAACGCAGCAACACCCGCCACATGTCAAGCAACTAATCCACTGTTCACCGCTGCTGCTGCTGCAGCCTCGGCTTGGTCCACCAACAATCAGGGTCAGCTAAATTATTGAAACAATTCCCACTGATTTTGAAAATAGTCAGCACTATTAGTTCTACTCATTTTCCAAAAGAACATTGCTTGCTCCTCATAGAATGCTTTCTTTTCAGCACTTAGTGAACCCTGCACCGGACAGTGCAGGTTACAAAAAGGAGGACTCATGGGAGTCTGTGGTTTTAAAATGCAGTCTAGACAAATCCCATTCAGGTGCCCGCTTTGTATGCATATTGTATCCAATCAGGAGCGCCGAGGGCAGGTGAGAGGTGGCCATTGTGTAATCGATTGGGAATACTCTGCTCATGGCGCGGTAAAATGAGGGAATGAAAGAAAGAGAAATGAAAAGTGTTTTATTCAATCTCGGCTTGCCAGGATTTACCGAACTGTTGTGTCGGTTGCTTGGTAACTGTAATACTCAGCGTGCAGGGAGTGTAGTGAATAAGACATGCACCATTTTCTTTTTCTTTGCTGCTTGTGTTCTGTCCCTCTCTCACGCCCCCTATACATTGACATATTGTAGAAATAAATAGATTTTTAAAAAGATATGTGTGGGGTTTTTTTCCAGCCTTCTGTCTTTTTTATTCCTTAGGGTATTGACTGGGAGAGATCACAGAGCCACGGTTGTGACAGGGAACTCATACCTTGTCAACAGGGATGAAAGGCAGCAATAGAGCGGGGTCAGACTTTGCCGAGTGAATATTTCACAAAGCCATCACTCATGTCTCATGTAGAACGCCGCGTCGGTAGACATGTGACATTCGCTGCCCTGTTTCTCCATTGGCCCCTCTGCTTCTTGACCGGTGACACAGCAGCAAGGTGCTGCCCCTGTGTGTGTGTGTGTGTGTGTGTGTGTGTGTGTGTGTGTGTGTGTGTGTGTGTGTGTGTGTGTGTGTGTGTGTGTGTGTGTGTGTGTGTGTGTGTGTGTGTGTGTGTGTGTGTTTCTGAATTTGTGTATGAGAGAAATCGTTAAGGATTGTACTCATGATAATTTGTGCCTGATAATTGCTTTTGCCTTCCCCCTCATTCGCCCCCTGTGATGTGCCACTGAATGCGCTGGTGCTGGGAAATTCATGAAAAATCACAGGAAATGATCCGTTTATTTCTTTCACTTCCTACGCGAGGTACCAAGGTACAAATAATTCAGTCAGCTTCCGAAAAAAAATCAGCATTTGATGAACACTCTAACGCAAACAAAACGATATGTATGTGAGTAGAAAGAGTTTCAGCCGGCTGTTTTCAGGATTATTTTTCTTGTTCCCTTCCTGGCGATGAATTTAAATATGTTTAGGACACGTTGATCAGCTATCACTATATCTGCTGCGTATGGGGGGGGGGGGTGATTTATAAATCTGTAATCGTAAAGAAAGCAGGATATTTTTTTATAACCTGCAGAGTCTGCACCTGCGGTTAGATTCTCTTTGTTCTTTCCCTCTCATTCTTCTTTCAGGCGCTGTCTCTTAGAGGTTTTCAGGCTCACTGGAGGCATTCCAATAGATCCATCAATTTGGCAAAGCAGTGTGTGTGAAGCATAAGAGTCATTCCCTCGGGATACACACGCAAATACACAGCCACGCACACTAATAGACCATCTATGTTGTTTATTTCGCTCCCCTCTGTGTTTTACCGACAGGATGTCTCAGAGGTGCTGCTTGTGTTGTTGGTTAGGTCCTATGTGTGTTTAGGTTTCCTTTGTATTTTTTAAAATTTTTTTTTTCTATTTGGCTGTATGGACGTCACCAAGCTACTTATTGAACCCTCTCATATCAGGGCATATTCTGTGACAGACAGTCCTGTCTGCACTTCTCCTGACTGATTACACTGCTGTCAATCACAATCCAATAAGATCCTGTGCCAGTGTGTGTATGCAGGACAAATCATCATCCATAGCCCTGTTTGTATGGGAGTAGTCTTACCTGGGGACCTATAGTGATTTGTAGTCGTTGTGGCCGTCGTCTGTTAGCTTAATGCCATGCCATGTTCATAATTTGTAGAATAAAAATGCTCCACATTTTGTCCAGCACAGTGGTCATGTGGTAATTTTTGACCAATGGGAACCTGCATCTCGTAATTTGGGCTGTTAGTTACTAATCTGGTATAACAGCTACAGCTCTGGAAAAAAATAAGAGAACACTGCAAAATTATCTGTTTTTCTGATTTTATGTTTTTCATAGGTACATGTTTTGGAAAAAGGAAGATGCTTGTTTGAGTGTATAAACTGCTGACAACATTTTCTCCAAATTCCAAATAAAAATATCATCGTTTAGAGCATTTATTTGCAGAAAATGATAAATTGATCAAAATAACAAAAAAAGATCAAATGTTTTCAGACCTCAAACAATGCAAAGAAACAAGTCAAATCAAATTCATTTTAAAACAACACAATAATAATCTTTACACTTAAGAAGAGTTCAGAAATCAATATGTGGTGCATAACCCTCATTTTTAATCCCAGCTTTCATGTCTCTTGGCATGCTTTCCACAAGTCTTTACCATTGTTCTTGGGTGACTTTAGTCCACTCTGGTATCTCTTTATGCAGAATGAGGTGTGCATATTTTGGAATTCAATAGATGCTGAAATGGAATGGCTGGAATACACGTAGAGATGCTGCTTTCAGAAAAAAATGCAGTGGTCTCTTTTTTTTTTCCAGAGCTGTATATGTTTTATCTGCAAGTTGCTGTTGTGATGTTCTACATGCGTTTCCTGGTATAAATTCAAGTTTAAAGTCCAAACAGTCACTATTTTGGTCAATTAGACTATAGTGTAGGTAAAACTTTGTAGTGTGTCATGTTCTCTTGCATATCAAGGTGAATAATTCAGTAATTCTTTTCTAAAATACAGTAAAGGGCTTATCCAATGTGAATGCACCGCATGAAATTCAAATTAAATTGAATCAAACAAGGTCCCTGGGGGAATATTAGTCCCATGCATATCGGACATAGGTCCACACAAACAAAACCCTTATGAGCATCAACTTAAAACTTGATCCTTCACTGTAAAATGTGCAGAAAGTCTTTAATTTCCACTGTACATCAAATAGAAACAAAACCTTCGCCAATCAGCAACTCGTTAGTCATTGATTGGCTCGTTAGAAAGCAGCGAGCTTCCTCGCATGATCCGGATGATGTGACGTGACTAATTAAAAAGGTGCCACACTAAGGTCTCAATCTTCTCATGAGCTAAATCGGGACACTCTCTTCCAGGGTTGAGCGATCGGGGGGGGCAGCGCTCAGCTGCAGCTCTCAGGGTTGACATCCGAGATGAAGATGATGATATTTCTGTAAATGAGCGACAGATCGAGGCTCGCTGTTCTCTCCACAGTTATCTAATCATTTGCTCTGTCTTGTTTCTGTCTTCTTTCTTTCCCCCCTCTCTGTTTTCTGACGTCTGCCTCTCTCGCCGTCCATCCAACCCCTTGATACTCGGGGACTCCAGTGATGGCTTCAAAAGGCAAAGTTCGAGGTGAGTCGTGACTGCATCTCTCTGCCCTAGCATTAACTTAGCCTCACTAGACATCTAGAACAGGGGTGGGCAACCCTGGTCCTAAATTAGCACCTGTGGGTGCAGGTTTTTGTTCCATCCAAGCAGGAACACACCTGATTCTACTAATGAACCATTAGGTCCCTTGCTATGGAGCTTCATTAGTAGAATCAGGTGTCTTACTGCTTGGTTGGCTCTCCAGGACCAGGGTTGCCCACTCCTGGTGTAGAAAGTGAAACCGAATTACTTTCTTATTTTAAAACAGAATTGACTGACATTTTTGGTTGGTTCAACTTGTTTGATGTTGTTTGTTGTGTAATTCCTGCAGTCATCTTAGAATATTTACTTGGAGCCCACTGTGTTTCTACAGTAGCCAATGGACAAACCAAATATTCACTCTAGAGAGGGTTTTTGTGTTTCTGGGGCACCATACACTACTGTTCAAAAGGTTAGGGTCACTTAGAAATTTCCTTACTTTTGAAAGAAAAGCACTTTTTTCAATGAAGA
This sequence comes from Lepturacanthus savala, assembly GCA_030544235.1. NCBI lineage: Eukaryota > Metazoa > Chordata > Actinopteri > Scombriformes > Trichiuridae > Lepturacanthus > Lepturacanthus savala. Next base: position 23,119,980 of record CM060479.1, on the reverse strand, counting down.
TAATTTAACTAATCAGAAATACACCCTCTACATTGCTACTATGGTAAATGACTATTCTAGCTGCAAATGTTTTTTGGTGCAATATCTACATCAGTGTTCTGATGGTACAATGTGTTTGCTCATTGCATCAGAAGGCTCATGGGTGATTAGAAAACCCTTGTGCAATTATGTTAGGTGGTAAATCAAAAGTGTGACGTTTCATGGAAAACATAAAATTGTCTAGGTGAACCCAAGCTTTTGAACAGTAGTGTAGGTTGTCCTACACACTTGGAAGGGGTGTGTGAAGGGAAGAATGTTCAGGGTTTTTTTGGCATTCTGCAGCCAAACCACTAGATGTGAATCAATTTTACACACTGTCAGTCCTTTAAGTAACAGTCTTTGACTAATGGTTATACAATTCAATGTCTTGAACAAGTCAGTTCCAGAGCAGAAATGTGATGGTCTCAAACCAAGTGAGAGGACAGGCATCAATTCAGGCAAACATACCAAACAGACTAGGCTGTACAAATGAAATTCCCCTTTTCTTTTTCTGTTCAGTAATTCCAATTTGGCTATGACTTATAAAGTGTTTCCTTGAAAATAAAATAAAGTGGAATCAAGAAAGGTCCATGAAAATACGTGCCAGAAATAATGATCGTCATGGGTCCAAAATGTTGGACTGAATCTTAAACAGACCCATGAAAAAACAAACCCAAAATTTATTTTCAATAATGTGAGACTTGATCCAAAGAGGACCCAAGCACAGTCATACCCAATTTAAATAAACCAGATGACCATTTAAACAAACACTAAGAGAAAGAAAATTAACACTGACAGAAGCAATAATAATCAGTAACAACAATGGATTAGAAGTCCTAGAAATTACTTATTACAAAAAATTATTTGTTCATATGCTTTAAAGTCTAATTCATAGAAATAAACTATTTCCACCCCATGCATCAAGAATAAACATGATATAGTTAACTGTACAATTGATAGATTGGGTCATTTTCTGCAGTGACTTGGAATCACCACATGGTTAGAGCTCATATGTACTGAATGAACAACAAGAATCAATGTGAGTATTAGACTCATTAGTCCAAATGTAAATGTGTTTACATTGAGATAGATAGATTCTTTAGGACCCCCTTGAAAACAACATGATTCATTTCAAGGTGCTTATCCTTAGGAATAAACTTGGAAGCAGCAATAATAAACAATCAAACAAACAGCAACATGTCAACACCTTAATCAGAATCAACTTTCTGATCAATGGGGGGAAAAAAGAATCAAGTTGATAAAAAATGGTGGTTGAAATGACCTTTTCTGATTACTTTCTGTTTTTAGAAAATTGACGCTCGACAAATGCTCATCTCGTAGTCAATAAATGTTTCCCTGGAAATGCTCTATAATGTTTGTGATTGATGAGTGCTCTCCACCACTTTCTCATGTGGTGCATCCTTCCCGGGGGAACCCGATTTGAATAAGTGGCGTTCACTAGGGACATTCTGAATCATAATGGCTAGTCAGCCTGTTTAATAATGGCGAAATGTCTGGCCCGATAAAACTGCTCTTTTTGTACGATTGCCCAACAGTACACCAATCATGCTGCAATTCCAAGTGTGATCACCCTTTTTAAAAAGTTGCCTGATGTGAGGTGATAGATCTGGTATATTGCTCATGTCAAAAACCCTTCCCTTTCTTTACAGTACTGTCACCCTCCCCCTCTGCCTACTCCTCTTCATCATCATCACTCTCAGCAGCAGCAATGTTAGTAACAGCACCAAAACCACGTTTTTTTTTCCTTTGCACATCACTGAGCAGAATTTTCTTCTTTTCCTGCTGCATCTCGGTGCGTAATTAATTTAAATCGTCTCTCCCCAAAATCCAGCTCCATGTATTTCATCGCGAGTGTAAGATCTCCTTCTCATTCACAGTTGAACTTGTCCTCCCTTCAAAGGCCACCTTAACCTGGCTATCATCCTTTTCTATCTCACTGTGACAGTATAGGAAATCCATTGCACTCTTAATAGGGGAACAGAGGATGTGTAGATCAGAGTCAAGCACATGTCTCCTTCCTGCCTCTCTCGCCCTTATAATGAGGCTATTGGTAGGAAAACATAACAAGCCAGATAAGATTCATGCTGATCAGTGGGCAGATAAAGGCTCAGTTCACCTCAAAGCACCAGTTCATCCGTGTGTGTGTGTGTGTGTGTGTGTGTGTGTGTGTGTGTGTGTGTGTGTGTGTGTGTGTGGGCAGGATATGCAATGTGACTGAATGATTTCGTGACTGCTTGAGGCTGCCTTTTGCATGTATTCATTTGTTTGCACATATTGTAGCCAATTACCACCAAAGATGAATTTTCCTGTACCTGTGGCTTCGTTTACTGATGAGAGATTAAATCAGGGTTGTTTACAGGAAATGTGACAGCATAATGGCGTTAACTGTCAGGGATGTGAAATGACCATAGACAAGACCTGTGTGTTTAAAATTGAGTTGATATTACCAACTAGTATAGGGAAAGTAGGCAAGGAATATTTAACAAAAAAAAAGAAAAAAAAAGAGCAGTGGTATTTCAAGAGTATTGAAATGTTTATTCTTGTTTACCTCTTGACTGTTGAAATCTGTAACTTTTTTGATGTGATTTTCTCTGCAAATGGTGTTTTGCAAGAGCAAACAGGAGGGGGCAAAGTGGGCAACCATGCCTAGTACCTCTCTCTAATGTATGTTCCCTAGATGGTAGTCAAGTAGTGCCAAGATTTTAAACAAAAAAGCCAATCGAGGGGATCAAATGCTTTTTAAATGATAGTCTAGGGATTATCATATTATCTCATCTCATGTCCTTCCTGGGGTTTTTGTTTTTCATTCTGTTTTTCTGCTCCTGTGAGTGGAGATGGTTCCTGGTCACCACACTCCGCTCCTAGTGCATAAGATGGGTCCAATGCAAGGTACTTCTTGTTTCAATATATGTAAATTGTTCAGAAATTATGATAAAAGAATCTTAATCTTTCTACAGGCTAAGAAAAGTGTATTTTGACTGCATTCTCTAGGCAAAAGTACAGTAACTAAAAGTTGTTGATCTGTCATATAAGTGATAAGATTTTCTTCAGATCATGCACTCAGAGTTAGACCAGTCTGAGGTTCAGTGTCAACCCTGTAACTATGGACCCTTACTTAAAAAAAGAAATAAAAGAAAAAAATATTGCAGTGAAGTCTGTCACAAGATCAGAATGATAAGAGCTTTTTTTTTTTTAAAAAAAAAACTGGCAGTTTCTGCTCACTGAGTCTTGTATATATCCTCTGAGGCATGAAGCATTTCCCAAGATCACTCTCAAATGAACAGTGTCTGTCAACACATCACCACACATTAGAAAATCACACTGTGTCATGTTGATTTGGGGAATTTGGGAGTTTTTGGTGGCAGCAGCGATTAGTCTGATGTCCTTCGTGAATACCACCCTTGCCTGTGATCAGGCATTGTTAGGATCTTAAAACATTGGGAGCCTAGCCCAGCCCAGAACTCTTTAGATTTCCCCACAATAATTGTTTTCAAGTTATTTCAGAGTAAAATAGACATAAAACGTGAGACAAAAGGTTCTGGTCGAGTGCGTAGACTAGCATTCACTGCAAGAAATATATCTAAAGATGTGAGCTAGATTATATGTTGGCAATGCTTTGTTGAATTTCGGTAATTGGCTAACTCTGTTCTTGTAGCTTTTTGAACTGACACTAAATCTCTCTTCTGGTCCTGACATAAAAAAAAGATGCAATCAGCAACACCAGCGTGACCAGTGATGATTGGATTACATATACACTACAAAGGTTTTGGATCACCCAGACAATTTTGTGTTTTCCATGAAAAGTCTCACTTTTATTTACCACCATAAGTTGTAAAACGAATAGAAATTATAGTCAAGACATCAACAAGATTAGAAATAATGATTTATATTTAAAATAATATTTTTTCCTTCAAACTTTTGTAAAAGGAAGGTCACTGAGCTTCTCTAACCAGTTAAACTGTTTTCAGCTGTGAGAACATGATTGCACAAAGGTTTTCTAATCATCCATTAACCTTCTGATGCAATGAGCAAACACATTGTACCATTAGAACACTGGAGTGATAGTTGCTATAAGAAATGGGCCTCTATACACCTTTGTAGATATTACACCAAAAAATAGACATTTGCAGCGAGTCATTTACCACATTAGCAACTTATACTGTAGAGTGTATTTCCGATTGGTTTAAAATTATTTTCATTAAAAAACAGTGCTTTTCTTTCAAAAATAAGGAAATTTCTAAATTAGTAGTGTATATATTTGTTTTAGACACAGACTTAACCAATTATTTGATTATTTTTATCACAACCAATATCAGATTAGACAGAATCATGAATGGAGTCTTCCATCCCAGACAACACAAAACTGTTGGATGCCGGCTACAAGGCCAGTATTCAAAGCAGCAACATATATACATTAATCAGTATTCTGTTGTATTTATTACTTACTGCGGCTTAATCAGTGGATTATGTGCCCTCCTGTCCATCAGATAGCATCTGTCTTCATGGCCTCATCTTTTCCTCTGTGTAGTCGTGTTGCTCTTTCAAGCTCTTCCTCTCTCTCTCTTTACAAGAGAGATTTTTTTCCACCTAACATTGTTGGTCTATATCTTCGCTGTATCTTTCCACTCTATATCACTCCTTTTGTTATCTGATAGTGTTTCATGTCATGTCTTTCCATCCCCAAAATCTTTATTCTTCTATTGAGCTGTATCCTCTCGTGGTCTTTGTACTGGCGAATGCAAATATAGCAAATATAGTCTATTTATTCTAGGGAGGAAGCATCAGGGTGTGGCGTCTTGATTTCAGTTGAGCTATTGTGTCACAATCACTTTGTCATCTTCAAGGCTTCCAACCATAATAATAATCAGAATCATAATAGTAAGTGATTATAGGATTATAAGCCTACCTTGCTGTTGGCAGTGGGAACATGTGTTGCTACCTTCACATTTAGTATGTTATTGAATGTGAACTATGCTAGTCTGGTGATCTGGTAATCAGTTGCAGTGGGCTTAAATGCACAGAAATAATAACTGACAACAGACAGGTGAAGGAAAGGAGGCACAGGTAAGGCACATGGGGCAATTAACAAAGGTGGGAAAACACAAAGTAAATGCAACAGAAGACACAAAAAGAAACCATTTCCAAATAGCAGACAACCAAAAGATAACCAAAACACAGTCAGACAGATCCTGACATCATTGGGGATGCATCTAATGCTGCAATCCATTGCAAGTCAAAAGTCAATATTGCCAAGTTGGTATTCCAGTCCTAGTGCATTAGTTTGGCAAAACTTGAACATTTTAATAACCACAACAGCTGAAATAACGGTTGCAGAGCATGCACAATACTGGGAATCACAGCCAAAAGCACAAACTTTGACACATGTATAAATAGAGGGTAATGAAAAGTGTCTTTGCATCTAATCAGAAGTGCAAGTAGCAGCAAAGTGCTAGATATATAGTATTTACAGTAAGATACAATATACACTACCCTCCAAAGGTTTGGGGTCTATTCTCCATGAAAAGTCACGCTTTTATTTACCACCATTTGTTGTTGTTCAGTTGTAAATTAATAGAACATTTTATTACAATAGCCTTCTGATGCAGTGAGCAAACACATTGTTCCATTAGAACACTGGAGTGATAGTTGCTGGAAATGGTCCTCTATACACCTATGTAGATATTGCACCAGCTAGAATCATTTATCACATTAGCAATGTATAGAGTGTTTTTCTGATTAGTTTAAAAAATATTTTCTTTCAAAAATAAAGAAATTGTGACCCCAAACTGTAGTACAGTATAGTTTGGAGTACAGTAACTTATATAGATATATAAATAGGATAATATGAACGAAATAATTTTAACAAAATATGATAATATGAATAAATATACAGATGTGCAATATGATTACATGCTGTGTTATAGACAAACATATAGATGTGCTATAAATAACATGACTTAGAGGTCAGGTTATTCCCCAAGGTCACAATAATTTTCATCATCCATGAATCTTCACTTTATTTTCAGAATTCAATTGGGGGAAAAAAAGTTAATTACAATTTTCCGAGGCCAATTTCACCTTCACCAACTTGAGCTGGTGGAAGAGGCAATGGCGCTCTCGTGTCCCAACTCATCTGCTGCTACAGCAACAAGAAACGGTTCTTCTTCCAGCACCTAGAACTTCACCTGTGCCTTGTTGCCTTCATCCTTTTTTTTCTTTTTGAAACATGTCCTTACATCTCCATAGATGTAGCTGCCATCAGATGCCAACCATCACAAGCCCTGCAACCAGCGCTCGCTCTCTCACTCTCTCTCACTCTCTCACTCTCTCTCTCGCTCTCTCTCGCTTCCACTCAATCACACAAAATGTGTGTGCAACAGCACAGAGGACCCAACGCATACTTGTGTTTTTGATGAATGATATCATATTATTTTTGAGGGCTTTAATGTGTGATCAGACAGATGAACAGAGCCAAGGTTATCATTTTTTTTATTATTCTCATTTTTGTAAAAAAGGAAAAAAAATCAGGCTGTAATCATACTGCTTTAATTTGAATTACTTTTCCAATTAAAAATGAATTACATCCTATGATTAAAAAAAAGACAGTTTATCCTTGACATCAGCTTGATAAAATTTGAGAATTTTAATAGCCAAAGTAAACCAATTTCCCTGACCTTATGCTTTTCTGCTATGCAAGATGGGGTCCCAACAAATACTAATTTACCATTACCTCCTCTTACAATAGGCTACATTCGGACAGTTAACAAAGTGGCATAGTTGAGGTTAGACACACCACATTCTTCCTTCTTTGTTCTTGTAACGTTGAAAACAGAACAGATGAGACTGGGACTTTGCTATTTCTAAAAGGGCTGAGCATTTATATTCATTGCAGTGCTCTCTTTCAGCCAGCACTTCTCATCAGTAGCAGAAATATCCGCACCCAATGCACATACAGCATACTCAAACAAACACAAATACACTGGGGACTTGCACGTATATGTGTGAGGAAATCAGGGCGATGTAACTTAAATGTCTGTTTCCCACATGTCTGATTCGCATCTCAGATAATGGAACTGTGTGAAAAGCAAGTTTCCTTTGGCTGCAGGAAGTTGTTCTTTTGTTTTTGTAGCTGCCTCCATTGTTTACTCAACTCCCTATTTCTTCACGTTCGTTCATCTGTCAAAATATGTCTTTATGTACCTTACCTTCTGTTTTCTCTCAGCTTCTTCTGCTCACTTTTGCCAGCGAGAAGAAAGCCTGCGTATGAAGTATTTATGAAGGCCAAGTTTACCTCTGTCATAAAACCATAAGATGTCTGGCTTTTGCTCGAAAAAAGGAGAGTGAGATCCAGGCCGCTCAGTGAGCGTGAACTCAAGCACCTTACACATAGAGAATAGACAGGGGGGTTTTATCTCTGCCCTTAAAATTGATGTGGCTGAATCAAGGGCAGTGATACTGGGCGAATCATACTGGTGCCTGGAAGCAGAGCTGTTCGCCACATTGAAATTAGTGTCCAGGCCTACAGATGAATAGGTGACATTTGTGTGACTTCAGAAGGTTTCACATGGACATGTGAAACCTTTTCCCTGAGGATCTTCTCTGATCACCTTTGAACTGTGAAGTCATGGGCCCGCAAAACTGGATCAATTTCTATTTGATTCCTTTTTTCCTCAATGGCTTTTAAACAGAGCTGTTTCTCACCTCCCTGGTGCATAAGCTGCAAGTCTGAAACTCAGCTTGCTCCTTTCTCAAAGTGTTTGACCTGCAAAAGAAGCAGAAGCAGCCATCTTCTTCAACGGCAGCATGGCTTCCATGCAGACCATTGCATTTTTTACACATAAACCCTATTGAAAACCTCTGGAATGTTATCAAGAGAAAGATGGATGGTAACAAGCCATCAACCAAAGCTGAGCTACTTCGGTTCTTGCACCAGGAGTGGAATCCAAGAACAATGTGAAAGATGTGGAGAGCATGCCAAGACGCATGAAAACTGCAATTAAAAATAAGTATTATTGAACCAATATTGATTTCTGAACTCTGAAATGAATGTGAGATTGTTTGCATTGTTTGACCATGTTTTGTTAGTAGTTTTGTTACTTTGAGCATTTGTCATTTTTTGCAAATAAATGCTCTAAACGATAATATTTTTATTTGGAATTTGGGGGAAATGTCAATAGTTTATAGACTCAAACAGAAATGTCCCTTTTGCCCAAACACATACCTATAGCTCGTAAAATCTGAATTATTCAAATTATTACCAATTATTTGTTTCCAGGGCTTTAGGTGATTCGTCCTCCACTTTGTTGGCCATCTTAGTTTTCACACACTCTCACACACAGTGTCATTTTGTTTAGATTACATATTGTGTATTTCCTTTTTTTGTATTGACACATCATTTTGACACGCAGCCATTACGACAGCTGTATTGTAGTTTTCCCGCATGTGTTGTGTGATTTCACTTATCTTCTGTTGATGCTGTTCGATGTTGCCTCTTTAATGTTATACAAGAGTGAATAACGTCAATGTCTACTTTGAGAAGAACAGAACAGCCCTATTAATATGGTAATTTTGCTTCTATGTTACCAAGTCAATTATTTATCATTTCTGAATTGATAGTTTGGTATGATATTTGAGACTGAATCACAGAACTGTCTATCATTTCCTTTCAGTCAAAAGGTGCTGCCCCACTTTTGGATTTAATAAATTAAATCATATGTTTAATGATTAATTAATTATTCCTGATAATTATTCATTCCTTCTGAAAGCCAATTTAATATGAGTCACCCATGTGTGATACCTACATATGTTTGGTGCTCCATGTGACAGCCCTACAGTAGTGTGTGAGTTTTTTTACTCAGTGATGACAGGATTGGCTCAGCTGTGTGTTTCGCCGTGGCAGCTTTTTCCCTCAGCAACAAAATAGAGAAACCGCTGTGTGCTGTGGCATTTTTGTCACTCATGTAATGCTTTGTACATACAAGAGAAGGGCTGGATTATATCATCATGATATAAAGCCTTGTTTCTACTGTCAGTATGGTACAGCAAAGTATGGATCGGTAGGGGTGCAGTTTGGGTCGGTAATGGACAGCTTTGCGACTCATTATGTAAGGAATGGTACGTTTGGTATGGTATGTTTTTTTATGGTATGAATGGTATGTTTTTTTTACTGTTTCCATTGCCTTGGAACTGTACCAGCCCCATGGTACCTGTTACCATTTTAGTAACCCTTTTGGTTGGGGTACTTAGCACAGAGGACCGGTACCCTAGGGGAGGAGCCCCTGTGTAAATGCAAGGCCCCTTTACACAATGGAAACACAAAGCCGTTAAATACTGACCCAAACCATACCTGCACTGATCCATTCTGTACTGTACTGACAGTGGAAACAAGGCTTTACACAGGGGCTCCTCCCCTAGGGTACCATAGTACCACAGTTCTATCATAATGGAAACACTAAAATAAGCGTACCGTTCCATCCCATACTAGACTTAAGGTCCTATATCATGGAAATTGTCATTTACACAACTTTTATGACTATAGAGAAGGGCTAGGTGAAACTTTTAAGTTGCTTTATTGTTTTACACGTCTTCATTCCATCTCTACAATTTTGAAGTCTCTGTAAATTTTAGTTAGAATAGAAAGCATTGGTTTGTTGGTTCGCTATAATTGTTTTCAATTCAATTATGGCTCCTTTTTGAATGATGAATTGGATCAGTGTTTGTTTTATGTATGTTTTCTCATAGATGATGTATGGAAGTTTGAAATAGTACGTCTGTAAAGTGAAGCTTGATTTAGAATATCATTGGCTTTTAATATTATTGTAAATAGTTTTGATACTTTGGCCTTGATATAATTTATATGAGGTTTTCATCATAATTAATCATTGAGTATTACCCCTAGAAATCAAATTTAAGCCATTCTTTCTGTTTCTACATCATTTATCATGAGCTTCCTGTTCGAGTTAATTGGACGATTACCAAATATTATAAATTTTGTTTAACTTAAATTCCATATTAATTCATTTTCATCAAACCAACTTGTTAAAGGCAAGTCATACAGGATTTGTTAGTTGCTGTAGACACAGCTGGCCCTGCCTGCCAGCTCTGCACAGTGAAATTGAGAGAGTGAGAGTGAAACTTCAAAAAAAGGAAAACAATGCCATGAAATCAGGAATCAAAATAGCATTACCTCCCTACCACACCTCCTGAAGGTGCCACAGTGTCCGTTACCAGCTGTAATAATCTTTCCCTATGCAGCTTTTTGCTCTGCAGGCTCAAAGGACCAGTGCAGTGAAACCAGACACACTGCACTGCTACTGGGTAGAGTGTGTGCAAACACACACACACACACATGCTGCCCAAAGGTTAATGCCCCTCCACCAAAGCAATGAGAAAATAGAAAATACAGGTATCTTGCAGGATCTCTGCAAATAAACACATCACCACACACTTCTACAGGGTCATAAATTAGTATTGCGAGGGATCCGATTTTTTAAGGGAAATCCTGCTTACTTTTTATGTCTAAATTCTTCAGTTCATTTTATCCCCACAGCAGAATACATTTTTATATTCAGAAAAAAAAATGTTTTCCAAGTTTTTGAAACTTCACAAATATAATATATAGGATCGATATAGGATGAACAGTAATAGTCCCAACACTGGGCCTTGGAGGACCCCACAGGTTACATTCGGCAATGGAGGACAAAAAAAAATAACTACAAAATCAATGTGATAAATGTATCATCATTATTGTGGCAAATTTTATTGTGAAATACATCAGGATCTTTCTATCGACCAGCCCTATGCAACAGCCTGTGCAGACATATCTTTCTGGATGTTTTGTCACTACCTTAACAACATTTGTCAAAACCTTTCACACCCCATATGCTACTGGAGACTGTAAACACCCCCCAACCTCCAATCTCAAAAACAAACCAAAGCACAATCCACTCTCCCCCTGACAGCTCATGGTGATTACCACTCTGTCTGCTCTCTGTCGCCACATGTCACACTTAAACAACACCTAATAGCACCTCTGAGAACTAGATGATATTTTGCTGATCTGACTGCAGGGGTTGAGTTGGACATCACATTCGTGATGGCGGCACCAACAGCTGCCCGGTCTAATTACTGTATGTAAATGACAACAGCGCTGCCATACTCAACCTCTCCGGTGCAGGGTAATTAATTTCACATCTCCGGATCAAAAACGACTTTCCTGAGGTGATTCTACATCAGAGCTGAACACAAAGGCAGCTCCACCCTCTGCAGGGGTTGCATTCAATTTGCTCACGGCAGGAATCTTATCTTTGTATTTAAAACAAAACAATTAGATTAGAAGCATGCACACACACAACACACATGATTTTATTTTAATGTTTAATGGGAAAAAGAATACATCCTTAATACTTTGTCATATATTTAATCTTAGATTACATTAATGCATTTGAAAAAGCTGCTCTAAATGCATTTTATGATCTTTTTATTCCTACACCAAAACTATTCAGACTTACAGAAGACTAACTATATGACTGCCTTGCACAAATATGGGGGTCTGGCCGTTATGTTTGCGTGTTAATCACTAATGACTTTGCTTCCTTCTCTGAGATCTTGATTAGGTTTAAATACAAATAATGCAAACTTTCCTGTGCTTTTCTTGTTTTTTCCTGCCAGGTGTAATAGTGTTGATAGGTCACACTTTTAGATGCAACATGGATTTGGATGTTGACAGAAGGCGTGAGACATTTCACATTGAAAAGAGTGAAAAAAGGCTGTGTGTGTGATGTGTTACTGGGGAGAAAAAGGAAGGGAAGTTTTTTGGTGAAAATTGTCACAGTGGGAGGAAGAGTCCCAGAGCGAGGTCAGGGAACGGTGAGGCACCTGTCTGATATGTTAGCTGCTGTTCCAGGAAGTTGCTAACACTACATGTTCCATGATACAGTGAGTGTACAGAGAAAACTTCCCTGACTGGAAGTTTTTGCTCAAGGACACTTTGAAAGACCATCTCTTGAGATGATCAAAATTCTTGATCTTTACCTTCTCTCGAAACACTAGACCTCCCTGCTTCTTAAATGATCCATTCTGAGAAGCTTGAGTACACAGCGTAAACACTTTCTGGTCATGGTAAAACAGTCCTATTTTATGTTATCTCGTGCATCTCATCATGATCTTCTGAGTAGGATGCATTTTGAATGTAAGCCACTTGAGGTCATGCTTTAACCATGTCAGAGTGTCTAAGGCGGTGTTGTGTTGTGAAATGTCTGCTGTACATGCTTTGAAATTCATATTTTTAAAAGATCCCATATTGTACACTCCTTCCTGGGTTTTATTTAAAGTTTTGATATCTCTAACAAAAATGAATTTGAGGTTTTAATCACCAAAAATCATCCTAATATAATTTTACATCTCCTCTTTCAGGCTTCTTTCCAGAGCACTAGAAAAAAACAGGTTGTTTTCTGTCCACTCTGATTGGCTGATTTGAATGACATCATAACCCAACATCTTATTTTGTGTTTTTCTCTGTGGATTGAGCCTTTTGAACCAGGAGACGGTATTTATATACTATTTATAACACTTACACCTTCTTATAATCAAAAAGCAATTACAATCTCAAATCTCCTGGGGGACGGGACCTTTAACACACACAGTCATAATGTGTTCATTTTTGACTTTCAATTTTTAATAAAGTAAAAGTAATAATGACATATTAGTCTATAGGAGAAGGCATGAAGGATTTTCAATGAAGTTGAATGATTAAAGGACAATTCCATTTTTTATACAAGTTGGATTTCAAATAAACCCAAAGATTAACCATTAATATCACAATTAAGCATTAAGATTATGCCCCACAGTTGGCATACAAGCATTACAGTTTATTGTTGAACTGCTGTACTCACCATTGTTGTGCATGCAAACATTTATTCCTTGGCCAATGGCTAACTGTTACCGATCATCAGGGGCTTGTTTTTTGGTTTTTGGCTGGTTTACTACCTGTCTCATCATCTGAGTGCTGCTGTTTCCACCGAGTTCTCACATTTTTAGAACCACTGAAACTTACAGTGACGTGATCCAAAGGTCTGCATTCATCTGGCATGTTTGACTCGCTTAAACATCAACGCGGCTAATTAAAAAAGTGGACTGCCTCCATTTTGTGATCTTGTATTCCCCGCAATACATCACAGTTGTACAGGTCAGTTGAGCTCCGGTCCTGGTGGTAAAGGTCAGTAGCTCCGGGCTGTCCGTCTGTCTGCCTGCATCTCTCTTCTTGAATGACTAAATAAGAAAGGTTAGTAGACTCAGCTGCTCTTGCTTGAAAGGTCATGTCAGACAACAGGCAGGAAGCTTCCAGGATACACTCATCAGTGTTATTTGTCCGGTAGTTTCCTTTGGCAACAGGTATTGCTGTGTCTGAATGTATCCTCTGATTATCTTCAGTGGTTGCACAGGCAGAAACTTTAAAGGGTGATATAGTTGGTCTTTTGAGGGAAAAGAATGAATGGGAAGCACACGTCCTAAATGATTATTGGAAAGCTATGTAGCCAGCTGTTATTATTAATGCATGCATACAGCAACTTTTAGGTGGAGGGAGGAAATGGGGGGTATTGATTGGGTGCCATTAAAACTTAAAATTCTGTTCATATAGAAAGACAGCTGTGTGGAGAGAAATACAGAGGAATGTCCTTGGTTTATGGTCTCTTGATGAAATAATGTTTCACTATTTGTTTGGAGACAACTGTAACAAGCATCCTAAAAGAATCAATTCTCATGTTGCTTTTCGTTCCAATTTACTGTCACATATATATCATCCAGTTCAAGCTAAATAAAGCAAAACTAATTTCATTTTGTCATTATTTTATAATGTCATGCAGATGAGGAGGCTGTTGACCTGTCTTAGCCTTGGTATGTCAGTCAAAGTGGGGGGCAATTAAAGTGACCCCTCGTCTCCGAGAGAGATAGAGCTCAATTGGGCACAAGAAAGGAGGCGGAATCAAGATAAACTTGAAAGACCAGAGAGCGCCGGAGATACAGCGTGTAGGAAAATGATAGACAAAGAAAGTGGAAATGCCACTCTTCGGGGATCAACTAGTGGAGGAAACGCGTCACAGAGCAGGAAAAAACGCAGAGAGGAGGGATTTGAGGTGAACTGGAAAAGGTAGAGCAAGGAAAAAGTAGGAGAAAGAGCGGAGTTGGAAGTGAGGGAGGAACCTAAATTTAGATATGGAAATCAGGGGAGAGCAGCTGCCTCCTTCCCTCAAGAGATACATTTAAATCAGGTCTGGGTGGCCAGAGGGGAGAATGGAGGAACCTACTCCACTGGCCAATTAGGCGCACAGAGTGCCGCGCTGCTCTAATATAACCATCATTGTGGCCCCTATGGCCCTTTCAGTCCCACCAGACGCAGCGGTACGAGACAGTGATGCAGGTCCTAGACTGAGGGATCCCCGGACTGCTGTAGCTTCATGTAGACATCAGTACCGCCAGTGGAGAGGCATGCAACAACAAGAAAAGGCGTGGAGGAACATACAGTTGTGTTCAATATAATAGCAGAATCTGAGTAATGCCAAAATCCTTATAATAATTTTTATCTTGGTGCACTGGGAACACTGCATTTTATATCCTAAATAAAATCAAAATGTGAAGAAAAATGTGTCAATATTTAAATATTTTACAAAAAATTAAGAAAAATGATTAGGATGTTCAAAGAAATAGCGGTATGCTTATCTTATAGCGGTATGTTTTTCTTTACAAATGCAAATATCTACTCTGTAAAGTAAAGAATCTTCAGGATTTAGCATTCCTGTGAATCACTGAAGTAATATTTAGTTGTATAAGCATGTTTTTAATGGGATTAAGGTTCAGGGTTTGGGTTGGCCACTCCAGAACTTTAATTTTGTTGGTCTGGAACCAAGATGCTGCTCCTTTACTCATGTGTTTGGGATCTTTGTCCTATTGAAACACACATTTCAAGGGCATTTCCTCTTCAGCATAAGGCAACATGACCTCTTCAAGCATTTAGATATAGGAAAACTGATCCATGATCCCTTGTATGCGATAAATAGGCCTGACACCATAGTAACCACCTCACATTTTTAAACAGATCCTATCATTTTGAACACAACTCTTGAAGAGCAGTTCTGGTGCTGTTTTGCAGTCTCGTTGACTCCATCCATGGAAGCTCCCGTTTTCCATTCTCTGTCACAGCCATTAAATCACCCAAACTTCATGTCTTCTTGTTTGTCAAAATCAGATTGTTTAGAGAACAAATGAGAGGGCTGTATCCAGTACAGATTAACAATATCATTCCAAGCGAGTTATCCCCAACCCCCCTGGCGCGTCTCCATCTTCTTTGACATTTCGCAGTGACAGATCCAGTAATGAACTGGAATTATACGCTACGTCACTCCTCACATAACCTCACACCGTTTAGTTAACCGCTGATTTCCCAATTGTAGCGCGCACAAAGGAAGCGGCAATGTATCACGCCAAGCCGCGTGTCACCCGACTCTGCGAGTAAGAGAAACAAGGAAAAAGTAAGTGATTTAAAGAGAGCAGGTAATAAAGAGAGCGAGGGCAGGTGCGGCAAAAAACGGTAAATCTTTGGCAGATCATGCCTCATGCAAAACTTTCATGAATAAAACATATTTTCTAGCCTCCCATAGCTCAGATCAATTTTTCCTCCGTTTCCCCTCCTCTTCCTTCTCTATCTCTCCCACGCATGATTAACCTCGGGAGGCCTTAATCAACACTGGAAATGACCCGTGCTCCATGACTTACCTCTTTCTACCGCTCCCTTCCTCCTTCACCTCATCGTCTCTCCTCCCAGCACATCCTTCACCGCAGGTTTTGGAGGTGGTGGTGGTGGGATGGTGGGATATGTAAGGGGGGGGGTTACCTCATCCGCTAAGACCTGTAGTCGAGTGCTATTTGAGGGTTTGTTTATCTGACCTGTGAAAATCATTAACCGATGAAAGGAAAACACAAAACTGCCTGCTGATATTTGCTCAGCGGATGTAATATAATACATTATGAGATCTTGAAAGTTGCAGCATTTTTAAAAAATTTCCTTAGATTCCGATATATGTTTTTCTTTATTTTTTTTTTTTTAATTATCTTTTTTTTTTTTTCCTAAGGGGGCAAGTGGTTAAAGATGAGAGAGTTAGCTGGGGATGAATAATCTTTTTTTTTTACCTAAGCCTTTATTCACACAGTCTTTAAACCTGCCCTCTGGGGATGGGGACAGGAATAGATTTATGGTTATTTACCTGCTTACTTGCTCCCTCAGCATCTCACACACAGACACAAATGCAAAAAAAAAAAGAAAAGAAAAAAACATATGCACAGTCACACCAAAGCATACATGGACGATACAGGGAACTGTCCATGGTCCGCAAACCTGGCAGCCAGCTCCTTATGGACAGAACCTGTTGCAGCAATGACCTGTCCGTGGTGCTGAAAACCAGCTGAATCTGTGCAGAGGTCAAACCAAGTGGTATAACGCTGTTTGCCTTTCTGAATTATCTCATTGAATACACACACACACACACCAACATCCACACATGTGCGCAGATCCACAGAGAACAGTTTTTAATTGGTGTTCCCCGCGTAGCTGAGGTTTCAGCGTCGGTACCGCAGGCTAAATGCCCCCTGTGTGTTCCATGTTCAGGTCCAATTTAGCGCACAGTAGTGACTGGCCATCATGCCAGAACATTTGCTTTGTAATTAGGGTGTTAAGCTTTTTTTTTTTTTTCTGAAGACAGAAAACAGATTCCCTCTCTTTTTTCCTGGAGCGTGATGTTTTCTTATCCATTTATGTAAGTCTTTCTGAAGCTATTGGATACAATTCATATTCCTGTGTAATCTGTAGTTTTACTCCCATATAATCATTGTTCGGCTGTATTTAAATGTGTTAAGGGTATTTAATTAGCGCAGCAACATTACAAATCAAATAAGCAAAAGGGGGACCATCTGTCTACCTCCGTGTCGTCTCTCCCGTCCTCTCCCTCCCTCCTGCTTCATCTTCTTTCACTTGTTTCCCCTCTGTCTCACGTCGCAGGTGCGAGCGGTCAGTACCCTCTGGTTCAGAACGTCACGGTGACAGAGGGCGGGACGGCAAACCTGACCTGTCGCGTGGAGTATAATGACAACACCTCCCTCCAGTGGTCAAACCCGGCACAGCAGACTCTGTTTTTCGGGGACAAGAAAGGTGAGTTTGGAAGATGGATTGGGAACAGCAGCCGCACGACAGACGCAGCTTTACAAAGTGGACCCAGTGTTTGTCTGTGGCGGTTTAGACATGCACAAAAACACACATATGCTGCTGCCAAAAAAGCAAACACTTGATAATAACCGTGGCCAGGATAACCAGTGCTGAGCATCACCTGCCGTGAACTATTCGAGGGCTTTAATATTTGTGTGTTTGCTTGTGTGCAGAATCCACTTCACATCCACATCATGAGAAATCACAGTGGACATTTGGATAGTTGGACTAAATGGGTGAACTCAAAATTTGACACAATTGAGGATCAAATGTGTTTTTTTTGTTGCTTTGATTTTTTTTTCTCCTGTGGCTTTCTGACTGAATTCAAATTCAGAAATGTTCAACTATTGAGAACATCAGAGACAACTCTCAAGGTCAACCATTCACCCTGCTGTTCACACTCTGCAACCCTGTAGTACTTAGCGTATACAGCCTCTAGTACATAGAAATTTAATTTCAGCTAAAAGAACAAACCTGATCACCTGGGCCTTATGGCCTTGTGTATTATTATTATTAATGATTTTACTATTGTTTTTTTATGAATAAATGTTAGGCTGAGGGCTCTAACCGCAATGAACAGATAGCAGAGTGCTGCCTGAAGGAGCATGTTTGGTCATAAGGGGAAAACATCTCTGAGATATATAGAGTTGCCAACCCAGACAGAACCTGAAAGGTGGCAATATAGTTGAGACGTGGTGAAATAAACGGGTGAATGACTTTCTCCAGATCAGTCAAAGACACAAACACTTTGATTTTGGTGATATTCTGTAACTGATTCAAAACAGAATTGGACAAGCTTTTCTATGTGGATGTCTAGTTTAATGAGCTTAATGCCCACTGTTTTGGCTGGAGTGCCACTTCCCTCAAATTAAAAAAAAAAGGCATCCAGAACCTAAAAACAAATATCAGCTTGCGCAACACTGGGAGGCGGGGTTAAGATAGAGCAGCACAGAGAGAGAGAGAGAGACAGAGAGAGAAAGAGAGAGAGATTTGTGATCGAGAATGAGGTGAATAAATGGAATATAGAGCACTCTGCTCATTCTTCCTCGCATCCACCACCCTTCACTTCACCCACATACACACAGATACACCCCACTCCATATTATGCCTCACAGGTTAACAGTTAGCCACTATTAGCCACAGCTAGTGCAGCTAGTTGGTATTGTGAAGGATGGATAGACATCAGAGGTTCAGCTGGTTGGTATGGAGGTGGAGGAAATTAATTGGAAATCATCAGTAGCCATAACCAATAGCAAAACACAATTGCAACAGAGCAGTAGCTATCAATATTTATAACACAATATGCAGTATATATATGTTGAATTAAAATGCTTCATTAAAATATCAAGATCTGGGCCTGACTCAATCAACAGCACTACAATATTCCCATATGTACTGGTTTTAGGCTGGAAAAAGTGGGTTTGGGGTTTACTTGCTCTTTAAGGTCAGAGTCAAATTTTAAACCAAGATTTCTGGTAGAGGGCTTTAAATTGGAAGCCAGTGGACCAAGGAGGTCATTAATTAATGGTTTGAGAGCATTAAATTGGTTACATTTAATCAAAGACACACTTTCACATTTTGTGGTACTGCATGACTAGCCAGTGGCAATGCAATGAGTCTTGATTTGCACAAAATGTGCTATTTAGTGGAGTTTTTATTAGTTGTGATGGGCAACAGACCAAAATCAGGATAACTGACATGACAAATATTTTCAGTCCAACTGCAATGGAATTTAGTAATCCAAAAACATCAACAAGCATGGGATTTTACTTTTGTTATTTGAATGTGCTAACTCAATGTAATAGATCACAATACTAAAACACTTTCCAAGTATAATATTTTAATTTTCAGTTGAATGTTGAAAGGGTTGTTGAATTGGATCTATGTGGATCCACATAGATTACCACCTTTCATTCTGTTATGACATCACAGCCATTACTAAATGGCTTGTGCTCAGTCAGGTTTCAGCAACAATGCAGATGCCGCATCAGAATGAGCATGAGGGTATAAGAACAGAAAATAAGAAAGTTCTTACACATACAAGGAATTGGATGTGTTTTCTTTGCTCTTTGCTCTTGTAACACTAACACAGAATAGCTATACTTGACAGTGCAGAGACAAAAAATATTTCTACAGAATAAAAGACAATAGTGCAAATAAAATATGCTGGAGTGTGTTTTATTATGTGCAGTACTATTATTATATACATGAGGTAGAAATAGGAGGAAGGGATTTGCCTCAACATCAAGGTTCCAGTAGCCTTCAGAATATTCACATCTGCATAAAACTATGAACTGGACACCTTCACAGTCTGAGATCACAGAGATGCAAACCTTTTATCTTTCCACACGCACACACATAGACACACACACATAATTTATTGGTGTGGTAGAAATCCACCAATGTTTTAATGGCTAATAAGTACAAAAGGATTATTCCTGACCTTTCACACCCTCTTCAGTAAAGCCCCCATAAAGAGGATTCATGGGTGTTATTTTGTTGGTTCGTGCCTGCTGAAATGATTGTGCCCTGTGCGTCTCTCTGCTGTATTAGTGGAATGTAATAGAGTATGAATCACACTCTCTTGTAAGTGTCTGGATTAAGCACATATGGGATTTACACAGGCTTCTTCCATTATCTGCCCACTGGCTGCCGTGTCCATTTTTTTCCCCATTCACATGCTCACACTGTATGTATGTGGTCATGTGAATGTCTGTGTGTGTCTATGCATATGTATTTTCACCGCTGCCCTCGTGTTTGAGTCAATTCATGTGCAAACCATTTCAATTTTCAGCTATTCACATTTTCACTTACAGTACATACGTTTTTTTCATTTATTTATGCACTTTTTTCAGAAAGAGCAGCAGTAAAAAGCTGCATTGAACATCAATTTCAACAGTTGACGCTCTCTGCAGGTTATTCCATATAACACCAGGGGTCGTTCTCAGGGGTCTATTTCATGGCATCTCTAGTGCGGAGCTCTGAGATTGGAAGCGAAGGGATACTGAGGCCCCAGAATTACATTGCTGTTTTTTTTTTTTTTTGTTGTTCGTGCGTGTGTGTGGGCGTGCGTTTTGGAAGTTGTCTTGCTGAATGTGGCGAATTCAGAAGGCACATGCTGATGGGAGCACTGAGATGGTGAGTGTTTCCAAAGTGCCGCTGGCAGTGTGAGAATGGAAAGATGTCTCAGCTGCAAACGCCTTTGAGCACAGTGGGCTTCAGATTAATTTTCCTTGATGCCTGTTGGGAAGACGAACGTGGGGATTAGGTTAACTGAGCACACAGTTGCTCAAAAATACAACCCCAACTTTGTGCATAATATTTTAAAGTCCTTCATATATGGATGCATGAAGGATAGAATAATAAGCTACACCTCCATCTGTTTTGGGCTAATTCAACAGATTGTTGTCTTTGAGTCCTATAACAAACAGTCTTGGTCCCTCAACTGGAAGCAGCCATGTACTGTAGCTTCAACAAAGACAGATTGTCTTTTCAAAAGCCTGAGTTTTGCTAGCCTGGCTAACATCAGACCTCATCTGAATGTGGATTGGAGGTCTGGGAACCATTCGTTCATTTGTTGGTATTGGAGACATGGTTTATGAAAGCCCAGAGCTGTTTATTGGTTCGAGGAATGTCTATTAAGTACATCCATACATAGCTTATAGCCAATCCTATCAAACATACCTGATGATGTATGTAGACGTATGTAAAAGTTGCTCATTTTTCAAAATAAACTTGTGGTCTAAATTATTAAGCACTCTTTCTAAGGCTGCATCGAAAGGTAAATTTCCATCTGCCGCCTTGTTGGATCCATAGTTATCAACAAAGCCAGTTCTGTGTTTCATCATCATCTTGCTGCACCCTTCCTGGTTCTGTGACTGGCTCCCTAGAGGTGTTCAGACTGAATTTCAGAGCAAAGTGAATCATTATTTTATAACCATAACCATTATATGCTGTCACCAGAAATTTAAAAACCAACACCTGACTACCTCCGTCTTAGGATACAAACTCGATACAAACTCATACATACTGAGCTTCTGAAGTCATCAGGACTGAGTGAGAGTCTTCTTCATGCGTGTTAAAAAAAAGAGACTTTTCGCCGTGCTTTTCACCACCTTCCTGAAAATTTCAACTGAGCCTGTATTAGAGGTCAGGGGACACACCCCTGCACCGCACACGCTCAAACGCACTCTGAATGCGGTCGTCTTCTTTTTTTCTTCAGCGCCTCAGTCCTGACTACAAATGACGTTAAAGAACATCCTCAGAAATTCACCGTCCAGCAGGCGCTTTCATTGTTGCAGCAGCAGCTGTGTGTGTCAGTAAAACTGTCCTGAACCATCACTGAGAAATGTTCTACATTGTTTGGCATGCAAACTGCGGTAAAATGCGTTAATATTTTTAACGTGTTATTTACTTTGTATTCAATTCATTATAATTACCACGTTAATGTCCCACCCCTATTTATAAGTAAATAGGGGTGAATTCACTGGTTGGTGCATTCATTTTTTTTAGTCATTAATTAAAAATCTTTGATAATTATTACTGCCCCATGATAGACTGGCCTCCTGCACTGGGATTGGCTCCAGCAGACCCCTGCGACCCTAATGATGAATAAGTGGGTATAGAAAATGACTGACTGATAATTATTACTTAAAAAAAAACCTCCTTCTAAAACAAGTGCCACTTCCATCCTCTATTAAAAACCAGCCACGTGCCGCATTAGCTTAAGCACGTTTGCTTTCTCAGAGACAAACGCAGCAGCTGACTCGGTTACAGCCCTTTGAGCAGCGCGGCTTTCGTCGCCGTTGTTGTTTTTTAATGTCAGGGCTGCGGCTCACCTCCGAGACGTTTAGCCGGATGAAAGCGACTCCTCTTGTCTCCCGTCCTCTCCAAAGCTTCTCCGATGGCTGTGAGGAGTTGTTTGAATTTCAAATAAGTCATTGTCACGAAAGTAGCCAATTTTGTCCTTTCTGTCACTTCCCACCGAGGAGCTTAAGCTGTGCTTCACCAGCAAAAGAGAGAGATGAGTAGTGAGAAAGAGGGATTGTCTCTCTTTTTTTTTAAGATTCAAAAGAGGCTAATATCTCTTTACAAATTGCTCTTTTGGTTTCATGTAATTCGAGACTTGATAATTGCTTTATTTCTTGGATGGAGAAATTTCGCAATGAGGTGTAATTCCAATTTATTTGTTATTCCAATACTAGAAAGAACCTATGTGTAATTACTTTCCAGGCTGGATTCACAGGCTTATTTAGTGGGCTCATTGTGAGCGAGCACTGGCTAAGGTATGACATTTGAATAATGTATTCAATATGGTTACTGTAATTTGCCAACCCTTTCTTTATCCAATTCCTTTTCTGACAACCACATTTGTAATTTCATTTTCAACCCCTGATCCTTTTTTCTCTTCCCTTTGTTCACCTGTCCTTAAAAAGCACAGTGGACATATGTTGGCAGCTGTACAGACAAAAAAAAGATGTTTTTGTAAAAAAATCATAAATGTATTTCCAAGCTACAGTATCGTGTAGCTTGATTTTAGGGTGTCAATAAAATGCTTTTTTCGAGGCATTTTAGGATTTTCTTTTTCTTTTTGGTGGAACTGATTGTCTGTTTTTAGTCAGTCTGGAATTGCTGACAACAGGCAATTATTTAATGACAGGTCAAATGATGATATTGAGTTATTTGTGGTTATTTCAGGGGCACTGGTTGATGGAGTCAAAAAGGTTGATTTTAGGATTTGGAAGAAACTGTTAGATTAAAGTGATATTTGTCACTTCAGGTTGTGCAGATATAATATCTTGCCAGGGCTTTTTCAGAGGGAGTGTATGAGAGCTGACCGTGATGCAGCTTTACAAATCTATCCGAGTGTTTTTGTTTGTGTTTTACCCATAAAAGCCTCTAAATTTTTAATGAATTGACTATGAAAATTGAAATAGTAAGCTGGGAAAAGGGCATAATAGGGCTCTTTTGATTTTGAGGCCATAATCACAGTACAGTCCTCACTAATTACACTGGTCTTAGCTCACTCTTTTTCGGTTTCAATGACATTGACTATCAAAAGCTGACTGTGAAACTCCACTCAGCACAGATGCACAGGTATGCATCTGTGCCTTATTACAATATCATTTAAATGCAAGTAAATAGTATCTGGAGCTTTTTTATACACATGAAATGATGTTGATGTTGCCTGTAAATTTGTCAAAGTGCCAGCCTGTGGTAAACGCCTGTGCTGACACTGCTCCATCTGCAGATTGATCCATTCTGTTTAAACATTAAGATTAAGGTTATAGGTGAACAGCTAAAGCCCAAAAAAGAAGCTGAATAGTTGAATATGAAGGTGTTTGGGTCCTCAGATGTCAAATATTCAGTTGCCTGAATCGTCTCCTTGAAAGTGCACGTATAGTATATGGGTGTGTGTTGAATGTCAAGCGTTCCATCTCCCCAGTATGCCACCAGGAAAGCTTTGATGCATTCACAGTGTCTGTGCCCAGGCACTTTAGGGGAAGGGGGAGACATTTTTTTTAAACATTTTCCAAAGTAAATAACAAAATAAGAAATGCCCGACAGATTTTTTATTAAACAGAGAGCAGAACTTTCTCTTTAAACTTTTCGACAGCTGTCTTCTTCTCCTACTTTTTTCCTTTTTTTCCCTTCCCTCCTGGAAGACTGCCTCTATGAAATGTCCTTTCATACGGTCCTGGAGATTGGTACGGTGTTCTCTCTGATAGGAAAAAAAAACTGACGGTAAATCTCCAAAGATCCCTAACAAGTCCCCTCTCTCCAAGACAAGGACCATAAAACATGAGAGGAAGAGAAGGAGGAAAAGAGGAGATGGAATGTAGGCCTTGGCGGGATAAAGGAGAGGAATTAAGGAGGCGTTTTACAAGAAGCTCTCAGACGCGGTTATCACCTCGGAAAGACACAAGCCAACATTTTTCTTTGACCTTGAGCGGGCTGCGTCGCTGTTGCACGTGTATATAACATTTTGCTTTTGATCGTCACATTTAGCTGCGTTTACGTTGCATTTGGAGGTGCAGGCGGGTGTGAAGATTGAAAACAGAGGTCTGTACGGTTGCCATCGATTGTGCTTTGCCTGTCGAACCAGAGAAAGCAGATGGCAAATGTCAAATGCCAGCTCTGTTTCTCTCGCTGCACACACATCTGCTGCAAAGCGGGTTAAAAATGAGAAATATACAGTTATAGCTGCCTTTATTATAGCAGAGCCACTTATCATTTGTGAGGTGTTGAGAAAAACACCTTAGGCAAAAGGGAATAATTAGCTCACACTTAGTGGCAGGCGTATTTATGTCTCTCTTCCGGGAAAACGTTCTGGAGCACAGAGCTGGGGAACAAAAAAAAAAAAGACGCTTTTTGCGAAGTTTTAACAGAACGAAAAAGCTCACAAGCCGTTCGCGAGGCATTTTCAGCATTGCCGAAAATAGCTCCACAAACAATAACCGCTTTCTATCTCCGAAGCTTTTCCAAAGTCATTTTGAAGGATAGCTGAAGTGGGCATACCCTAGAAAAAATATGAACCTCCTTATAGGTTGAAGGTACCTGTTCTTCCCTTCCTGAAGCCGCCGGGGGAGGAATGTATCCCACTGCAAAATACAACGGGATTTATAGCCAAGAGCTATCTCCTAACTGACCCGCTTCTCACAAGGACTTAATGAAGTAGGGCTAGTGGAGGTGTCCCACTGAACTCTGCCTGGCAGGTGGAAACTGATGAAAGAAAATCATTTCTGTCACAGGGAGAAAAAAAATCTCCACAAGCCAATTACTGTATGGAGTATGGCACATTTTACATTCTAAAAAAGCCTGGCGTGCCTTTCGGAAAAGGTATAAAGGCAGGTAATGGAGGCTGAGGAATGGCTGGAGATACCAAATGTACATTAAACTCTTCAATAAACATTGCATTCTGTTTGCTCCTCGCTCTCTTTCTCCCTATCGCTCCCCTGCGCACACTTACACACACGCGGGCGCACACACACATAAACTCAAGATGAGTTCTTGACAAGGACAGTCACATGATCATCCAAACACAGGCAGCCGAATCTATGAAATTTGCACTTTTCTCATTATAAAACTGTGTCACCTGAATGAACAAATACCCGCCAAGGTGCTATACAAATACATACAGTGCTGTCCCTGGATAGATGAGAGGGACAAAGAGGGGAGGGAGGGCAGTGGAGGAGATGAGAGAGATGAGAGGGTGTGTGTGTGTGTGTGGGGGGGGGGGGGGGTGCATTCACATATCCACACACACACCACCTGCTGCTCTTAATGGTGGAGGAGCGCAGCCTTGGACAACTACTTGATACGCATCGAACGAGGAAATGCATGTCTATATGAATGGTAGCTTGCTGCATATAAGCACAGTAACTGTATCTTGTTTTGCTGTGGCCTTCTGTGTGTGTTTCTTGTTGCAATTTCACTGTGGAGCTCTGGCAAAATACTGATGAATCAGAAAAAAAGCCAACAGCAGTGTCAGTGTGATAATAGACTACAGTTTCCTTCTGTGGAGGCGAGAAAAAAAGCTTTCTGGACTTTCTGCTGCCCACACCTGCAGGTTTGTTCCCTTGGTCAAAAAAAAAAAGATAAACGAATGCCTTTTATCCCACGCAGGTTCACAAGCCAAGTGTTGTAAATACGAAGGGATGCTGTCTCAGTCGGCATCAAATTGGCCAGCAGTCCTGTTAGACCCACCAACGTAACAGCAGCCCCCAAACATCTGCAGCTTTTAATGTAATGATCCCACTTATCTAATAGCAATCGCCAAACACAAACTCCACTAACCCTAATTTAAAGCAAATGTAACCTATAACTTCGCCTTTTTTTGTATCATGTTTTTTTCACTTTCAGCATAATTCACATTATATACTGTATTCACTGCATTATATACTGCATTAATCTATGTTCAGCTAATCTCACACATTAATCACTTGCAAGTAGGGATGTAACAATCGATTTTAACAACGATTCGATTCAGGATTCGTGTGTGCCGATTTGATTCAAGGACATTTATTGGTTTGTATAGATTGATCCAGGACTTGAAATCAATTCAGCAACTTTTTAGCTCTGAATTCAACCAGTGTGACTGTGAAATAAAAGCAACAGTGCAAATGAAGTTTAGTAGATTTCTTTTATTTCTTGTAAGGCAGTCTAGGGAGGTATAAATATATTATGGATATAAAACAAACAAGCAAACAACAATTAACCCTAACCTTTACAAAGCAAATGCATTCAAATTGTATTTTAATAAATTGCAACCAACAACTTTTGAGGTTGATTAACAAAAATAATTAAGTTTGACTTCTATTTCTACTGTTTTTTTTCCAATATATGATAAAAATACAACATATATATACCTGTATGTATGTGTATATATATAGCCTGGATGATTATGATTACATCACATAATCTGAGATATACATCACAAGTTAAATGAGTGCTGATTTCACAAAAATGATTAAAAAGCACCTCATAATATGATTTTTTAATAATTAGTCTAATGATGTATACCCTGGATGATTATGGAGATGTCACACACTGTTAAACAGGGAAAACATCTATGATATGTATCACATGGTAAATGAGTGTCTTTGAATCTGATGAATATGTGTAGAATATCCAATATCAAACCACTGAACCTCCACATTGCTGCATGTTTTATTGTCTGTTGGCGCGTAGCGATGATGTCACAGATACGCAGACTGAACTGAGTAGTGCTTAATGTGCAGATTTTGATTATATTAGTTATTTATTACATTTCTAGGAAGTTATTACAATAGTTATTACGGTTGCAGGAAAGTTATTATAGTTGTGGGATGATGATATTAAAAGCTGCAGATTTGTGTTACGCTCGCGGGATGTTTTTACTTTAACGAGTCATCATAAGGAACCAGACATTTACAGCATTCAGCAACTGACTAACCATAACCTACAGTCACACTTGTCCATTCAAGTGTAAGATCAAATCCCATACTGTAGTAATAGTGTTTGAAGCAGGGAAAACGTTGCTCTGTTATGTCTTTGTGACTATGCTGGGCTGCCAAATTACCTAGTATTCACATAATACAGCATACTGTTGCTTAAAAACGATCATTTTGGGAAAAGAAGCAACCAGAACGCACCACAGCACATCATTGAGAGTCAGCAAAATAGTCGGTGAGCAGCCTACAGCTGGCTTTTCAATTCAAGTGCAGAAAATGGGATGAAGCATGTGAATGCACTGTAGAATATAAATTAAAAAATGTAAAAAAAATGTATCTGAACAAACGGACACAAAATTATAGAAAAGAAAAAAAGTTTAATAGATAGTTTAAAAAAAATAGATTAAAAAAAATTCATACATTGTTGCAATAATTGTTTTTTATATAATATTACTGATGCTGTTCCACCACTATATAATAGCTGCTTTAAGTGCACACCAATAAAAATGAAGTGAAACAGCTTCACAAACACAAAACACAGGCCTTGGTAGCATAAAGGTTGGGATTTAACCCTCCAGGCACCACTGTCAACCTAAAGAGGTGTTTAGATCTAGTTATCACCTCTGAAAGACTTTGACCTTGAGCTCCATCTTCTTTCTTCCTTCTCACCTTTGTTCAATCTGCCTGTAGGAGAATCTAACTCTGCTCTTGTTTACATTGTGTGTAGAGATGCAGACATGTATAATTATTCAAAGCAGAGATCTGTGTAGTTTGCATTGATTGTGTGTGTTGCAGAAAATTGACAAAACTCCATGGAATCCCAAGTAGACATATATTCATTTAAAGCTTCAGTCTCCATATATGATTAATTGTATTCTAGCCTGTGGTCAGAATTCATTATTGCATGTTCTGCAGACCCGTTGTGCACTGACTCAAAGACTTTGCGGGTTATGTTAGCAATTATTTAGCATATAATATTGTTTGTATTATTATTTTATATGGATAAACAAATAGAGATGTGAAATTTCCCAAAAGAAAAAGATTTTACAATGTAATGGACATAATTTGGTGGAAAAGGTGTCTTTAACTACTACTCTATTACATTGAATGTAACACCATCTAAAACATATATGTGTATTCATTCATAGACAGTTTCTGTTTCTGTGTTTCACCAGCTGACTGAACATCTTCCCCAAGAATAAAAATGTCACTTCTCATTTAAAGGAAACAAGACATCTTTGACCTTATCTCTGTCTGTGCTGCTTCTCTCTGTCTCAGTTTTTCTTTTCAAAGATGTGTCTTTCTTCCACAGATTAAAAAAAAAAGCAGTAGCCGACATTTTCAGGCGGCCCTAGCCCTCGCTGAATATACTGCCTGGAAACAGAAAATCCTGTAGCTTTCTGTGTCATGGCCATTCGCTCTGTGTTATCTGATCCTGGTCCTGGCTGCATTCAAACCTCGGTGTGGTCAACTTCTCTAAGGCCGATGGTTACCGGTGCCAGTAATTAGACAAGAAATCTTTCCGCCCCCAATTGGCTCCTGGACATTGAACCGCATCTAACCCACAAACCCTAAACCTCAAACCGTACCCTAATCCTAACCCTAACCCCTCAAACACTACCCTAACCCTCCAACCTTACCCTACCCTAACCCAAACTCATACAAAAAAAATGTTACATTTTGAAGGAAATTCTACTGAGATTAAGGCAAATAAAATGTAGAACTAATTGTGTACTTAACAAGCGGCGGTGCAGACAGGAGGCGTATTCAATGCTGACAGACTCTGCTTTGCTTCCTGTCAGTCTGGAGAGACTCGCACCAATGCTAAATGAGTAAAAAAGGTGCTTGTTGGCTCAGTAAGTAGTTATTGTAGAGCACAAATCCGCCACTCTTTGATGTCGACAACAACGCCGTCCCCCGCTGCCGGGACTCCTGCCACTAATGGTCCCTAATGGATGCCAGGAAGCCACATCACCTCTGCAGACAAATAACAAAGGACACATTCCTCCCCTCTACTCACTCTTTCAAAATTCAACCTTTTTTTTGCAATATGTGACTTTAAAGAGCGAGAGACAGATAACTGGGGGTGGACGTTAACGTGTTGAGCGTAGAAAATGAAAAACGTGTGTGCATGTGCTTCCTTATGCAACATGGAGATGATTCTATGTATATAACTGGCAATGGACAAACAAAAGGAAACATGAAGGAGATTTTTTATATTTTTGAATGAGAGGGGTCTCAGGGTCATTTAATATTTGTGGTCATGGTTTACCTGGGTTTTCAGTTTCGTTTCTTCCCACATATGATGTTGAATGTAACAAACCTCTGAAAACACATCATCTCCACTCTTTTAGAAATGCGCAAGGCCAATCAATGGAATTTGTTTCCAAAATGGAGTTGTCCTTTTCTGTAGCCTCTCATTCATTGAATGGATACAGACTAGAGAGAGAGTGAAACTTGAGTGGGAAAATATCTGGAAATGCAGCTGATGCCTCACATCATCAACTGATGCACTTTAACATTTTTTTCATCATTTTTTTTTACACAAAAACTATCTCCCTCCCAGGAAAAGATTTTTAATGAAGCTCGCTCTGTCTCCAATAAGCGCTCTGTGCACAGAAGGCCCAGCCCATGCTTTCATACACGTTTTTTGGTCTTTAATGATGTTTCTTGCTTTTGGGAGAGGGGAAAAAAAGTCTTTAGACTCTTGACAAATATTTTGAACTGTGAAGTACCATGCATCCCCACTGTTTTGCTCCTCTTAATGACCTGCCTTCGTTAAATATATCACGGCGATGGAGGCCTGTTTTATGGGGCTGGTCTAACGGCGGCAGAGAAAACGCTGGCGTTGCGCTCCGAGTCCCGCGTGCTCCCTCAAAATCACACTGGCTTCGTGCTTTTATTGATGTTGTTAATTTGGGATTCTCAGTGGCTGGAACACATGGTGCTAAAGAGAGTCCTGTTCTGTCCTGGAGCCTGAAACCAAATCTAAGACCATATGTAACTTTATCTGTTTGTTTGTTCATTCATTTAAATGATGTTCGTTTCCCTGGCGACAGAACACATATTCTGCTGCATTTTTTATGGTGACCTCCCGGGGTCGGCGGTGGTTGATATTCCTGTTTTGCTTCTTTTATCATATGTGAACTCACCAATGTAGGGTTGGAGATTGTATACTGTGTTCCTCTACACCCCTGCTAAAAATTTTATTGTTACTGCTTTTGCAATTGAAACATGAATCCAAAAGAATAACAATAATCATATTTATACATAAAACAACAGCAGCTAAAAGAAACATCCCCTGAATCTAAGTTGTTCTCATTTTCAGTGGCTAGCCAATTCGCTGTTGTGACATCACTTTTGGTTGCAGTTAAAGTCACTCTTTAAAAGGCACAAATTACCAACTGTAGTTTTCCCTTAATTTGGATTCATTACGTTCATATTCCATTCAAATTGCATTTATAGAAATGAATAAAATATCATAAAGCATAGAGTCAAAAGAAAGTCATAATTTGGATGGAAAAAATTATCAAACAATTTCAGCGAAACTGATCATATGTCATTTTCTGTCCAACTAATCCAGCCCCGTGTGATCCCGTTTTATTCATTTGATTAAAATTATGGACTTTTCTGTATCCCTGGCTACATTTTAGTATCCTTACCAGATATATCAGGATTTCATGCTTATATATAACGCCTTTCATGTCTATAAATCCAGTCTGAATCTGCTCTTCCAGGCGGATCAGGATGATACTGCTTTTTGACATCAAAACTAACTAGCGCTCCGCCCGTAAGCAACTGAAAAAATGCAGAAGCAACACTTTAAGGATGATTGGATTACTGAACCGAGAATGTAATCTGAATGATCGGAATATTCAGGGAGTAATGAAATCTTTTGACTTTGCATATATATTTATTTATTTATAATTACTTTTATAATCTTTCTCACTATAAATGTTCACGGGATAACTTGGCACACATGCTCTTGGTCAATAGAAATTGTAATCCTGAGTGGACCAACGTGTCAGAATATGTGATATCTTTCCCTCAATTATACAAAAAAATAAAAAATACAACTCAAAGAAGCAAGAAGAAAGAAAGCGTGGTCACGCCAGGAAAGCTGGCGAGCCAGCGGTGCTGAATATATTTTTCTGACATTTGCCTGCTCAAACTTCCCCAGCCCAAAGCAAATAAGACAACAGTTGAATTGAGGCATTGTTTAACATGTACACATTCGCGGGTTAGAGGAGCTGCCAGAGTCGACAGAATGAGCTGCTGTACGCGGGCGGGAGGAAGGAGAGGAGCAGACGCTGACAGGAAGACATACAGAGGACGAGAGAGAAGCTGTGCTTTGTCTGGAATCGGCTCAACTGATCTGTTCTTTGTCTAAATGTGTTCTCTGATGAGAGAAGGTGTGTGTACATACTGAATGAAACATAACAACTATCTTTTCAGGACAGGTTTCACCATTAGCTGAACTGGCAGTGCGTTAGACTAAAACTAATTTGCTGGTCTTGCATTGATGACCATGGGTACTCACCCACACACACACACACACAAGCAGCACTGTTGCCAGTGTCAAGCCTAAAGATATGTCCTGTGCTCATATCAATGTGTCACACTTGCTCAGGCTCAGTATAAAGCATGTAGAGATAACTGGTGCGAGAGACGGGACAGAACAAATGCAATAATAAATGAGAGAGAGCAGCTGTCGTTTAGCCAAACTGATTACAACCCCGCTGCCGTGTAGCGGAGGTGTTTAGCTTGGAAGCGGCAACGCGGAGCTATCCATCCCTCGGCAGAACAGAGTGACGCGAGATAGCTCGCTCGCTGACATTTTTCTACATCCGTCAGTCTGTGATCATCACAGCGTGCATACATACCCAGAAGCTGGGGGAAAAAGAGAAAAAAGGAATGCAGTATACATTGTAGCTAATATAACCAATAACCGCAACCTCAGAGCTGAAAAAAAAGAAAAAAAAACTGGAAGTACAATACGTTCAAAAGTTTGGAGTCACTAAGAAATCTTATTTTTGAAAGAAAAGCACTGTTTTGTCAATGAAGACAACTTTAAACTAATCATAAATACAATATATACAATGCTATTGTGGTAAATGACTGTTCTAGCTGCAAAAGTCTGGTTTATAGAAATGTATAGAGGCCCATTTCCAGCAACTATCACTCCAGTGTTCTAATGGTACAATGCCTTTGCTCATTGCATCAGAAGGTTAATGTAATCAAATTTTCTATAAATTTACCACCATAATTCACAACTTATGGTGGTAAATAAAAGTATGAGTTTTCATAGAAAGCACTAAATTGTCTGGGTGACCCCAAAGTTTTGGAGGGTAGTGTATATTGTATCATAATATAAATACTATGTATCTAGCACTTTGCTGCTCATTGCATTTCTGATTAGATGCTAAACCAAATTTCATTACCTTGTATTTATACATGTGTCAAAGTTGCCCACTACTCCAATCTAACATGGGAAAATGCAATGGAAGGCTCAGGTCTATATTGCCCAAGTTCACTGACATAAACAAAGTTGACACCAGAAATCCTACAGTTTTGTGCTTTTGGCTGTGATTCCCAGTATTGTAGATGCTCTGCAAACGTTATTTCAGTTGTTGTGGTTATTAAAATGTCCACGTTTTTCCGAACTAATGCACTAGGACTGGAATACCAACTTGACAATATTGACTTTCGTCTTGCAGCATTAGTTGCATCCCCAATGATGTCTGGATCTGTCTGACTTTCTGGTGTTTTGGTTGTCTTTTGGTGTCGGGTTGTTTCCATTTCCAGCAACTATCACTCCAGTGTTCTAATGGCACAATGTGTTTGCTCATTGCATCAGAAGGTTAATGGATGATTACAAACCCTTGGGTAATCATGTTAGCACAGCTGGAAACAGTTTAGCTAGTTAGAGAAGCTAGAAAACTGACCTTCCTTTGACAAAGTTTGAAGGAAAAGAATATTATTTTAAAAACAAATCATTATTTCTAACCTTGTCAATGTCGACTATATTTTCTATTCATTTTACAACTCATGGTGTTAAATAAAAGTGTGACTTTTCATTGAAAACACAAAACTCTCTGTGTGACCCCAAACTTTTAAACGCTAGTGTATGTAAAGCGACAGTTTGCATTTATTTAATAAAAGTTAGACTCAGGTTTTTTCAAGAATTAATCATAGGTGTAAAAAAAGACCAGAAGAAACAAATTGGTATTATAATTAACTGTTACTATAATAGATATCCTTACATCTTCTTTTTCTTCCATTTTTTTGATGGACAGTGTTTGATATAGAGAATAATTTAATTAAGGTTACTCTGGTTACATGATCTGTAACATTTGGGAACATTTTGGGAGTAAAAAAGGACTTTGAACGTTGCGTTAAAGCTTTAGAAGGTTGAAACACTGATACCTTGGGTATCGTTTCTCGCCATTCAGCCATACGCTCTTTTAAAGTACTCTACAAACAGACTGTCTAATGGCCTTTGAGTTTATTTTTTTTTTGTTCAAATCTTTGTAGGGAGGTTACAAAACCAGGCTACCCCTGCTGTTTGCGATTCCTCACAAATGGCGAGAAGATAAGAATTCTTTTCATGTGGCCACATGAAAGAAAATGTTTCACATGAAGGGTTTGGTCAGTTTCCTGTTTTGCTGGTTCCACAGCTACACAACTGGTTTGATTTGATTTTTCATGTTGTTGGTATAGTAAGGTCTGGCTATGACTGGGTTTTGTGCAAGCCGACTGAACCAGCATTTGTAATTCTGAGAGGTTCTGGTAAATAAAAAATAAAAAAAAGCATAGCCTATATCAGCAACCGGAGCCATCAGTACTAAATTCAACTTATCAGTAATAAGAAATATGAGAATGTGATTAACATAATATGTTTGTAAACGGAACCACTTGTAAAATCGATCGATCAATACGACAATTAATTTAGCGCCAAGAGGTGAAATATAGATGAGACGACATGTAAAACCTGTATAAGTAAAGGTGACTTTCAAATAACATACCTCCTGCTGCCAGGAAAAAGAGGAAAAGTCTTGTGGGCCTATTTTAACACAACTATCCAATGTCAGAGGTATTCATTGATGTAATATAACTATGCTGAGAAATTTGGCTCTAGCAGACCCTTTGGACCCTAGTGAGAAATAAACAGGATGGATGTATATCGAATGGAAAATAATGCCCAATCCGTCTAATAAGAAGTGCTCACCTGGCCAAAAACAAATCTGGTTTACTTTCAGGTGCAGGCAGCCCACAGAATATGTCCTGTAGAGTTTCTCCTGTACAACCCACAGATTTTACGTTGTGGTACTGTGTGCACCTTCTTGGATCATGGAAAGTTTAAGCATATAACCTTCATGTGGTCATTGTTTACATTTTGTTTGTAGTTTAATGGGTCTTGTCAACAGTTTTACAGGCCTACCTTTTACAATGTTGGTCCCATTACTGGGAGTGGCTACCTGGAAAAATTGCCAACGCCTTATCCAGGTTGTTGTGTTGCTCTTTTGACTAATTGTGTTGCCATTACAGTCTGATTCACTTCATTAAACTTGTCGTAATGTTCCACTTTTGGAGCAGCTAAGGGCATTTCACACCACTAGTTTGGTTATTCGGTCCGCACCAGGCAATGAAATATTTACTAATTAGCATAAAGTCTCCGCTTGAACACCTGCAAACAAACCAAAATTGATCCAACTGACATTTCATCAGTGTTTATCTTCCAGTAGAAATAAACTCAGATTCTGACTCATTATTTAGCAACAGGTTCGCACATTGCTACTTGCTCTTATATTTGTGTATTACATCCTCTGTATTGACCATTTCTGGCAAAATATCCAATTCCAAAATGAGCCACGGTTGCGGCTGGAGAACAATGTGTGGATGTATGCATTCCACACATTGTGTGGAAAGACCCACAAGGTAACATAGAATTCATTAATATTCCGTCGTTTGGATCCGTGTTTGCGTTCTCACCAGAGGGACGGCACCAAAGTGGGACGGACCAACACCACCTCTTTTTGGAGGTCTCGGCCTGCTTGATTTAGTGTACACCCAAGTGTGATCAGTGTTTTTACACCAACCAAAATGAATTGAATTAAGTCCCTTATGGTTGGACTAGACCGTTTGGTGCTCACCTACTGCTGTTTGTGTGAAAACACCCGAGTCATAATCAACACCTCGTGGTAAAAATGGTAGTGCCAGTCACTGATATTATTGGTATTATTATGTTTAAATATCCAACCTGTTTGAAAGCCTTTAACATCTGTACACACATAGCCATGCCTCTTTACTGTTCAATCCAACCATCCAAACACAAACACACACTTATAGTACTGCACTTGCTCCGACTCACTTTGATGAAGAGTGAAAGGCAAAGTAAAGTAGCCTTGGTTGTTCATATTAAATAAGGTCTGGAGAAAGGCATTGTACTTGCAAAAGGCAAACTTGAAGAAAAACAAAAACTCTCTCGAGAAGCAAAGCAAAGAACAGCAGCAGAGTGAATGCAATATTTAACGCACAACAGTCCACATTGTCTGTTGTTGATGAATCATGTCGTATTTAAACATGTGTCACCACGTTTTAAAATTGCGACGCGTTCCCCCACAGACATGAAGAATGATGTCTCGCTGTTTGAAGACCACAGAGTATCTTTCAACTGGCCATCTAGTTTCAGCAAATCCATTTCAGCTCTCACATCTTGCCAAATTCTCATTAGGCCTCTTTCTCAGGCTCTTATTGCAGTATTGATTTCCATTGCCATTATGTCTTTTGGAAGATTACATTTTCATATAAGTAAAACGTCCATGGGGGCGTCCAGCAGAGACGAATGCATACATGGCGTATGTTCAGATTCGAGAAAGTTCAGCTTTGATGTCACGTTTTCAAAGTGATTTTTATGTTGTTTTCTGTTGAAATATATTCATAGATACATTATTTACACTAAAGCAGTAAACAGTTAAAATGTGTCTCTCTCTGTCAATTTGACTGCGTCTGCACAGTGGTCAAAATATACCGTTAAAGCAAAAATACAAAAACATGAAATAAACCAGTATGAATAAAAAGATGAAAAGAGAACAGAATAGAAATAATAACACTGCTGAGAGAGCCCTCAACGCTTTGATTTGCTGGTATTTGCATGTCTGTTAACTCTCTCTCTCTCTCTCTTTCTCCCTCTATCACTTTCTCTCTCTCTCCAGCTTTAAGGGACAACAGGATTGAGATGGTCCATGCATCGTGGTCGGAGCTGACCATCAGTATCACTGATGTCACACTGTCTGATGAGGGCATGTACACCTGTTCTCTCTTCACCATGCCTGTCAGAACGGCCAAAGCCTACCTGACCGTTCTAGGTAAGTGCAGAACATACATATGCGGACGGCATCGGCAACCATCCATGTCATTTTCATGGCAAATAGATGAAAGAAAAACATATTTATAATATGAAATATATGAGACAACAGGCAGATTAGGCCAATCATCAAAGATAAGTCCGGAAAAGGTGATTTGTTCTAACTGTAGCAAGCAAAACCTTGTTCAAATGTATTCATTTGATTGAGTGGAAAAGCAGGCCAAGGTAAAACTGAGATTTTCTTTTTTTGTGCAGATCCAGATTATGTTAGAAGTTATAAGTCCCATGTCATGCACTTTTTCTGGGTTTTACTAGAATTATTGACTCCCCTAACCTGATGTATTTAAAAGTATCAAAATTTACAAAGCTCTCTCAGGTATCTCACTATAGCTCCAGAAAGCACTGGTTGTTTTTGGTCAGTCTCATGAATATTCATGAGCCTCTCTTCTGATTGGTTCATTTTTGGTTGGAAGACATCCCCCACTTACCACGAATCAATATATCTCTGTTATTCTACTTAATGCCAAACTCAACTGTTTTCCTGTTCTAAATGTAATGTTTCCTTCCTGTGCACACACATCTATGCCTGGAAGAGGGGTCCTCCTCTGTTACTCTTCCTAAGGTTTCTTCCTCATTTTGTCCCTGTTAAAGTATTTTTTCGGAAGTTTTCCCTCGTTCAATGTGAGGGTTTAAGGACAGGAGATGTGTTGCTGTTGTACAAACATTAAAGCCAATTGAGGTGAATCGGTGGTTTGTGATTTTGGGCCCTACAAATAAAATTTGACTTGATATGACTTGAAAAAAGTGAGTGTGATGGTTAGGGTAGGCAAGTTGCCAGTTTGTATATAACCCACAGGCATTAATTAGAATAAAAAAAAAAAACGGGACTCTTTGCATGATATGGGTCCTTTTAAATCTTGTAATATGAGGCCATTTTTGAACATTTCTGCTTGTTTTTATGACGTGGTGAAATCACTTTAATGAAAGCATCTGCATGCATATGAATGCTGTGATTCCACCACTCTGTGCATTTCAGTATGTGTTGACTTTAAAACATTATTATTAAAACATGAGTGCCAGACGTTTGTGTAGCACTGCTGGCGGTTTACGCTTTAAGTGCTTTCTAGTTACAAGATGTTTCTTTCAGATTTTTTTTTCTTTTCAGTTTGGCCTCCACCAAACAAATGCACCATGGTTAAAATGCTACCGCAGACAGATGGAAATCATATAGTTAAGCCCCCCCTCCCTTTGGTAATATTTGTGTTGTAATTATCGCCCAACACAAACATTGTCTCATTTCCTGCCACCAAGCTTATTATCTTGACAATTAGTTTTCCGCTAATGTTAATAGATGTGCTAGTGCACTCCAGGACCATTAGCCGGCTCTCTGTGTTAACAAGCATTTCGAGAATTAGAGACATTAAAGACCACGGCTCAATACGGATATGGAGAAATGTATTTTGCAATACTGAACAATAGTTAATGGTCCAAGCCAGGAAACAGAGAAGGAGATTTAATAAACATACAGAGTGGTCTGGGAACAGCCTGGTTTATCTGTCTCCGTTTCAACACAGTGCACTGGTAATGAACACAAGAAAACATTGAAGATGATTTGGACAAAATAACAAACTGCTAAATAAACAGGCAATGAACCTTCACATTAAAATTTGTTCCATATATATGGTTAAACAGGTATAGACACATAAAATAGTCTATTATAACAAATGCAATGTGTTAAGTTTGTAGAATACGTCACTAAAAGATTTAAACTTAGATTCTAGGGTATGCTAATATTAAAGTTATATACACAATGGTTGCTTTAGTACATGTTGAACTCATGTCAGTGTCATTAGTTTTGCAGGTATTTGGTCTGGAATTGAAATTGACCTCCTGAAAGCAACCAATCCATGAGTTTATCTCAAATTTCAGCGAGGACCAACAGAGGCTTTGTACTCCAGACACATGAACAAAGACGACTCCAATGTTCAATTCTTGTCAGTAACTTACTTTGATTGCGGCTCTAAATAATTCATGAGTCGAAAGCAGTGTGATCACAATGACCGCAGGAACTATCAGTGAAATCCAGCTGACTTTCTTTTTTTTTTCCCCCCTTTTCATTTCGACAAGCATCAGAAAACGAGCTCTCATTTCGTTTTCAAGTCTTGAAAACACTGTTGCCCATGCTTAAACAGTCATGCACACATACCACGGCACAAGCAAATCCATGTTGCTCGAATAGGCAGAGAAACAAACATAACCCCACCCCACACACACACACAGACACACTTACACACACACACACACACACACACACACACAAAGAGAAGGATTAAAGCTTTGCAGTCTCTTGCCACCCAAGGGGAACTTGACTATATAAGTTGAACATTGTATTTGATCTGCTCTCATTCAGTCTAGGAGGAAAAAGCATTAAACACTCTTCTGAGTCAAGCCACACTGACTCATTCACACACTTGCATATGCACCACGGTGCTTAGGTATAGTGGCACTTTAAACACTTAAACTATGCAGTGAATCAATTTGCATTTAAGAAAAAACACATATTGAAAATTACATGAGATTGGGAGTGATAGCTCTCTTATACCTGCAGACAACAGTGTTGTCTGGAGCTGCTCCTCCTATGGCATGGTAAACACAACAGGAGGATAAACCTTACAGGAGGTGCTGAGACAGACAAGGCCAGAATCAGTCAATGACATTGACTTACAGACATCTCAGTCACTCAGCCTGGGGTGGATATAACACACTTAAAACACTCATTATAGGAAAGGCCAGTAACTAACATTATGTTCTGTACAACCTGCATCGGCCTCATCTGTGGCCCTCCACCTTTGTTCTTCCACATGAGTGAAGAAAAGATAGAGATATGAATTCATAATGAAGTGATTAACTTAACTTATAGAAATTATGTTTAAACACAATTAGATTGCTTTACTTCTCAATTATGTTGCATTATCAAACACTGCCTGGTCTTTTACTTTCTTTTTTAATCTACATGTGTGGTGACTAGAAGTGTCAGATTTATGTAAATTCAATCAATTTATACACAGTTACTGTGACAGAGCGAACGCAGTAAGGATATTGCAAAATTTAAAAAAATGAACTGTGTTTTACTACAGATAAAATATTTCATTTAAAACTTTAAACAATACCAATCTGACCCAAATGACTAATAAGATAAGAGTTCAATTATTTGTC
Source organism: Lepturacanthus savala (assembly GCA_030544235.1). Taxonomy (NCBI): domain Eukaryota; kingdom Metazoa; phylum Chordata; class Actinopteri; order Scombriformes; family Trichiuridae; genus Lepturacanthus; species Lepturacanthus savala. Next base: position 23,080,172 of record CM060479.1, on the reverse strand, counting down.
AAATCACACTTAGGATCATTGCAAAACATGAAGAATATATTCTAAGGATCCAATTAAATATTTGCATAAATGGCTCAAATCTAATAGTCACAGCCCTCCTGTACTACTGATATTATATCAAACTATTTTCTTATTGTATTGATGATGTGGACATTGATGATATAAACTACTGATACTATACTGTAACAGTAACATTGTGTTTTACTACAGAAAATACTTCAAAATAAAAAGTTTTTAAAAAATGCTTTATTGAGTGTTGTAGCTGACGTTTTATCATGCAATAAAATTCAATGTTATCTCTGAATCAGTATTTTTTTTTTTTGGTTTTAACAGGTTAAGCGAGTGCTGCTAAATTTGGCTTTATGTAAAAACTCCATCCGCTCCCACTGTATTTGTGTGGATACAGAAATCTTAGAGAAAGGTATCCAAAAAGAATCTATCTGCATGGCAGGAGGCCACTAAAAATAGGTTAGGTAATTTGGATGAACTGACCCTTTAATGCGTGGTAGGGGTGTGTGTGTAGGGGGTATCCCCTGAAAGAATCGTCCTTGGCGTGTTCTCCAGCACCAGGGAAGCTTCTCTGTCACCTGCTCTCTAATCTCCCTGCAGGCGGGGGGGGGGGGGGGGGGGGGGGGGGGCTGGAGGAGAATTACCAATAAGGCATATTAATATTATTGTTGCATAATGACGTACCGCTGTGTGTGCATTAGTTCCGCCGCTGTGATTTCCGCTCCATCCTTCAGGTGTGCCGGAGAAGCCGGAGATCGATGGCCTGACGAAGCCCGTCCTGGAGGGAGACCAGATCACCCTGACCTGCATCACTCAGGGCAGCAAGCCCGCCGCCGACCTGCGCTGGTTCCGGAACGAGAAGGAGGTCAAGGGTACGTAACATCTGCATCTGCAGCCACATCTCCATTGCCGCTACAGCTACAAAGACATGTGACATTTGCAGTCTGGCATTGATTTACGGTGGATTAATGACACATTTTCAGCTTAATGACACTTTACAGCAAAGGGATCAAACATGCGGCCCGGGGGCCAGAACCAGCCCGTTATAGGGTCCAATTCAGCCCACTGGATGATTTTAAAAAGAAATGTGACACGAAAATGGACTAGTTTCTATTTTTTCACAGAAAACTGAAGTCAGTTATCATCTTTAAGGGCTCTAGGGATAAAACATGTACAGTTTTGATTTTTAAGGCAATTATTATTCAGTAAGGCAATTATGGTTTGTAAGGAAATTATTGTTCAGTGAGTAAATGTTTTCAATTGCAATCCAACAATAGACTGAATATGGAATAACTGAGACATCAGTATTGTTGAAATTGCACTTAAGATGTCTCTCTTGGAATAATTAAAGGTTAAATAATAGTGTAAATATTTATAATTTACTCATCTATATAAAACGGAGGTCAGAAATGTGTGGGCGTTGTTATTAATATGTTAATTTGTACTGGTCCAGCCCACTTCAGATCAAATTGCATTGTATGTGGCACATGAACTAAATTGACTTGGACACCCCTGGTTTACAGCCAAGCATTGATTCATGGTGAATAACGGCACATTTTCGGCTTATTGACAGTTTGCTTTTGACATTTAACATGTACTCAATCTATTTTGAGAAGCAGGTAACTGCATCATTAGCAGTTTAATGCTTCTTATTTTTACCATTTCGCAATTAAGACATTTACTAGCAAAGAGAAATACCCATAATCATTTTGTTACAACAATTTACAGATTTATATTTCATTTTGAAGAAACCACTCTTATATTTTCTCAGCCCCATCTACAAACTGTCTACTGTATCAGTGCATTATAAGGAGCAACTGGATGATAAATGCTTCAAAATATATGTATATGTATGTAACCTTTAAAATGTGTACGTTATGAGTAGAGGTTAAAAAAAATAATAAAGCCACTGCGGTGGAGGTCTCAATAGTGTATTTTTGTTCCGAACAAGTTGTTTCTAATAGAGCAGATTCAGCATGTGTCCTCTGGCCTGAGATTGATGTATTAACCTCCCTTGTTATCAGAGGACTGTTCTATAACACACTGACTGGACTACACACCTCATTTCCACCCTGCTCCTGCCCTGTTCTACTTGATGAACCATCCGCTTTGTAATTGTTTGAAAGGGGAAGCCAGAGAGAGCGAGAGAGAGTGAGAGATATGGGGAATGAGCAAGAATATTGAAGCATAGAGAGCAATGGATATGAAATGATGAAATTATGTCTAAGGAAGAGAGAAACTCATGTCGTTTTATATCAAATAAAATGCGGAACCCAGCGGGAAGGACTGTCAGAGATCATCAGCACAGTTGCAGAACTTTTTTTTTTTTTTATTCTGAAGATTTCTCTGTTGTTTTACAGAGAAGATTAAAGGCAGATGGTGGGGGGGGGGTATTTAAATGGCTGCAAGTGTAAATAAAGTGACTGACAGGAGAACCACAGGTTTTCTTTTTTTGTTGTTTTTTTAAAATAAGACACTGTCAACAGATCACTGAAAGTCAGTAATTAGAATCACAAGCAGCCAGGTGTTGCATATCCTAAATGCCCAATTAAATGTAGTCAAATGTGCTTAATGAGATGCATTTCAGATGAGTAACACTCAGTTCATTTCACTGCTTTTATAAAGGAGTTATAAACCACAAAAAAAGAAAAAAATCGCCCAAGCATGCAGGATTTTATAGATTATAGAATTGTTTGCCCATTTATTCCCATTCTTTTATTAACTTAATAATATATATAATAATAATTAATAATGTATTTAAGGCACGGAATGTTTATTTGTATAGAACTTTTCAACAAGGTAATTCAAAGTACTTTTACATTATTTTGCACATACCATGTCTTACTAGTCACATACTTACAAAGAGTTGTTTTTTCTTCCCCAGAGAGCGCTGAGCCAGCACGCAAACCGCTAATAATCCTGCCTTTTTTCGTTTGTTTGTTTGCCCATCACTCATTAAAAATTAAAATGAAATCCGTGTTGCTCCCAATAACCAGTCACTCTTCAGTCAGTCCTGTAAACAACAATCCGAGCAGTTTTTCAGTTATTAAATGCTACATTTGTGAGTAGATCCCCGATTTGCATATGTTTCCTAATCTAATTAGGCTAATCACCATGTAGTAACTTATTATAGTGGTTTGTCACTCTGCTTTACATTGCTTCTTGTTACCCTTTGAGGAACACGAACACAATGGTAATAGAATATATACTAATTAGCAAAGTGAGCACTTTTCCTTACAGGCTTATTGTGTCTCCATGGTTGATTATTACGTCTCCCAGTGGCCCAGTACTGAGAGAAGAGCTCCCTGTAAGGCAAATGGAAACCTAGCCAGGGCATAATGTTCTTTTAATTTACCACACGAAGTTAACAGGTAGTCAGGGACATCCTTTGTGGTTTGAAGTGAAGGTTGCCTCCAGAGGATATGCTTTCTCATTCAGGTCAGATGCTATAATTCTCTCCTCAACTTCTTTCTTTAATTTGGGCCTCGTTCAACTTCACATCATTCACTGTGACAAGGTTTTAGCGCTTTTTTTATTTTTATATATATTTATAATGACTTCTAAAAAGAAAGAACAAGAACACCAGTATCCTGATAGTCTTTTTTTTTTAAATTTGTAATAGAAATGATAGCAACATTGTCCCAGAAGCAGAAACTTGAGACTTTATACAAATGTCAGATAAGAAGATTCTCTGTTTTTGAACTCGTCAGACATTTGGGAAAAAGAAAACACAAGAAAAATCTCCTAGTGTCTGCCATCCTTTCTTTTCTACCTGAGCCATGGCCTGGACAGTTCAGTCTGCTATCTGACATCAGGCAAATAGCAAATGTCATTATATTCTTTTCATTTAATAAACAGTTATGCAATACTAAAAGAAAGAGGAAGAAAAGGGATAAATCCCAAATCTGAATTTTGACACCACTGAGGTACCTCTAATCAAGCCAAATAGTTGAGTATTTATACCATTTTTTTCTTTTTCACAGAAATAATACAAAAAAGCTTTGATTAAAACATCGCCTTCCTGACAAGAAGGTGTCTGTGTTTAATTAGCAGCTCGTTTGCCCGGTGTGATGCGTTTGTCAGACATTTCCAGGACATGTTTTGTTCTCGAGATTAAGATGACATTTACACATCCCCTATTTTGTCACACCGTGAACACGTTTCTGCCAACAACGGTCCGCTTTCTTGTTTTAAAAAAAAAAGGTGCAAGTTATTATCTGGACACTGTCAGTCCGACTTGTCACATGTAACGCTGACGGGGGGGGTATTCATGCAAGAGCTTGTGCGTCGGGTTTAAATTGGCAAGCCTCTCGGATGGTTTTTCTTATTCCTCTCTGTGATGTTCTGACACATGCAGGACGCCACATTTAAAGCCAAATAAATAAACATGAGTGCATTCGGGGTAAAAAAAAAAAAACACAGGGCGTCACATGTTAATGCGCGACACATGTATAGGTGTACATGCGAGTGCACTTGAAGTGTTCATCATCCTGACAGGATCAGGGTGCGTTCAATGTGAAAAAGCCATCTGATTGTGGGCGACCACGACTGGGAATAAATGACAATTGTGACATATTGGTGTGGGATCTGGGGGAATAGAGAAGATTATATTACCGGCAGAGCCACTGAAGCAGTCCATCACCCATTCGCATTCAGTTAACGGACATCCATATGCTAAGCGTGTCTCTGCGTATGTGTGTGTGTGTGTGTTGGCGTGAGCAAAACAGATGGAGAAGGCAGCCGACATGCAAGGACGTAAGCTTGTGTGTGTGTGTGTGTGTATGGAACAGAATCCAATATTCTTATTTCTCAGTCTCTTTGTCCCACAGATCCCTTCAGTCCCCACCCAGTAATGATATATTTCTATCTCAGTTACACCGTAACCCTCAGAGACCTCCGCCAATATCACCACATGTAGCACTTGTTTACACACCGCTGAACCAGGGGGAGCTGTGTGGAGACCGAGCAAGGCAGAGATGAAATGAATATTTATTTCAAATAAGGGTGGGGTACGTTCGCTATCGGATGGGTATTATCATACTCCCTGACCTAAACTGCAGAGGTTATTGCTTCATCATGTTAAGCGATAGCCCGATTCCAAAGGGGTTTAAAGTGAAAAAACAGCAGGATTTGATTCAACTTCACTTGTGGTCATATCTTTCTTTTCCCTATTGTCAAACTTGTTAGTCAAGGACAAGGAACTATTACTGCAGACACCACCCCCACCCCCCCCTTTTTTTTTGGTCGTTGTCTGCTGACTCTTCAATGTGCTATCACTCAAGTCCACTGAAGAGTTGAACAGTCACTGTACAACCTTTTAAAACAGGGCTGGCTATGTCTTCATTTACGGGTAATTGCCCTTGACTACTGTGACTGGGGAACAGAATAAGGTGGCCATCATTATTCTAAGGTTTCATCTGGAAAGAGCTATTGAAGGAAATCAGGAGGCAACAGCTCCAGGAGCTCGTTTCAAAGAGGAAAGGGTCGACACTGATGAGACAACTTGTGACATTGGGAACATTTAAATCAGAAGTTTAGGAGCTTTAAGTAAGTTTTGTAATTTTAAAAAAAAATGTATTTTCAGCCATTTTGACAGTGGAAGACAACCTTGCATGCCATTAAAAAAGTGTGTGTTGGGACTATATTTATACTATCCAGCTCCCTGGGGTGGAGTAGATCAATGACCATTAAAGATGTAATTTCAAGATGGCTCCTGCAAGTCACAGTGGCATGAATAAAAGATGCCCAAGTCACACACACAAAAACATCTATTCACCCTCTTATCTTGTATTTATGTGCAGCACAAACACACACACACACACATATAACTAATATCAGGGCACCAGGCTCCAAAGAGGGTTTTTTGGTGTACATGTTTTTGTAATGTTACAATTTTGAGTTTTTGTTGAAATCTTCAATGAAAAGGTGGCTTGAATAAAGTGCAATTGTGACTCTTCTTTCTTTATTTTTCCTTCCTTCTTTCTTTCTTTCTTTCTTTCTTTCTCTCCTGTCAAAGAAGGAATTTTGATACCTGTGTGTCAGTTCCTGATAGAAACTCTCACTGCATTCAACAGTGTCTGGTCATGGTCACCCGTCAATTAGGTTCTATCTCGCCTGTGAGACAAGACATGGGAGGGGATGCTTACAGGCTGTCATGCATGTACTTAAAGTTTAGCTTGTGAAGATCTCAATCCTAATACACCCCCCCCCCCAAAAAAAAAAAAAAAAAAAAAAAAAAAACAGTGTTACAAAGTAAATAATTTGTATATTATCAGGGCAAATTGAAAAAAAAACCTGTCTGTTAGTCTGCATTTTAAAACTTTTGCTCCTATTAGGAACTCTTGCAGTGCCCATACGAAGTATGTATTTCTAAGTGGAAGCTTAAGAGGATGTTAGGAGGATACATTACATAGTTTTAATAGAAAAATTGTACATTGGGTAAGACATGGACATACATTGAGATAAGGAAAAATATGAAAATATAGTTATTGTAAGAAAAAGGGTACAATTTATGTTGAAAGTTGCGATGTTGATCTACATATCGGTTTTGAAATTGTGTTGGTAGGCCAACTAAAACCGGATTTATGATAAATATCTTACTTTTTCGTTTTTTTTAGCATAACAACCTGGGTATGTTACTGTTATATGTGGTAATGAATAAATAAGTTTAGGCTTAGATTCTGTTCTGTTAGGTGATAGTGCTAGGATTTCCTGAGGGTCTGTGAACGCATCTTGGAGTAATACAGCTGCGGCTCACAGTAACCTGTGTTAGTGTGAGGAATAGATTAGCAGCTAAAACAGCTAATATCTTAGCGTGTGGTTTCTGAGAGACATTACAATAATTTTGTTTATTGATTTGTAATTGAAGCGCTGGGAAGCAACATGAGGCGGAGCACTGTGATACGGAGCTTTACACTGTAATGATTTTTTTTTTCTTTTAAAGATTTGTTTGTGACATAAACGCCTTATACAGTAGCCAGACAGGAAATAATGTGAGTGGGAGAAATGCAAAAAAGGAACGATGTGGCCAGGGTGTGAACCAGGGTAGAAAAAAAACACTCTATATGGCAAGCGTTCTAGCCCTACACCCCAGCCAACCATAAATTTGAACTTTTAATGATAATATTGATGTTTTGAATATATATCAAATTATTCCACAAAAAAGGATGAAACCATTGTGCCATGCAGGAGCTATATCTGAAAGCTGTGGTTGATCTGACAAACAGTCAGAGAGATACGCACAGTAGCTCCTTGCTTTTATAGATGTATAACCAAACGGGCTTCATTATAGTATAGCATAAGTATTATACTGGTATAGTTTAGATAATATTATAGATCCAAGATGTAGCTGACAGAAGGGTGGGACTGAGAGAGAACAGTGCAATTATAAATCCATCTGCTACTTCAGCACCATGGACAGCACCACAGATTCATCAATACACAGCTCAGTTTCGCTGCTGATAATACATTCAGGGTCTGGGCCATAGGTTCTAACTTCCACAAAACCTCAGTTAGATAAAGGATCAATGAGTCAAGCAAACTAGACTAACACATTCAACTAACTCCTCTGGCCCTGCACTCTCCCTGATACTCTGGGATGGAGTGAGGGGGGGAAGGCAGCTCAACAAGAGGGATGACATGGCATGGCTGCTCATCTGATGCAGACATTAGTTTCTTATCTGGCAGTGTATATTTTTCTGATGACATTATGAGTTTTATTGGATTTAAGTAAGTGTTTTGTACAACTGCATATTATGATTATCTTCACCCTTGACAACAGGCAATTTGACGTTATTTGCTTGCACAAATTGTTTTTGAATGTCAGATGGGATGTGGTTCAGGGTATATTGAGTCAGCCTTTGGACCCCTGCTGCCAGGATTAGTCAGTCCGATAGCTGTTGTTGATGATTCGTCACCCGCCCCAGCAGTCCCCTTCTGTCTCTCTTCTGTCTATCCCTCCGTCCCTCTTGTGACATGGCACAAAAGGGTCAGATTCTCATATTTTAACACTTTGTCTTTCCATTTCTAATCCTCCCACGCTCAGTCTTGGCTCACGCCAATGATGCAGAGCCCTGAGCTCCCCACCCAGAGAACAGTGTGATGCAGTCAGCCAAACAGTGCCAGGCATCTCATTAAGGAACAGTATGCCAGGGGATTATGGCAAGTTCATGTCCAGGTCATAACTCACAAGACAATAATAGAGAGAAATCAAGCTGGGTATTGTTAATTTTATGTTCAAAATCTGTATAACTAAAAATGTTGGCCTTTCGTGGCCAAAGTGTTAAAGGGATAGTTCAGTATTTTTGACACAAATCTTCATTTCATCCCTATCATCAGTGTTGTACACTCACACTGACTTACCCGTGATAGTCCGGCAGGTTTCCGGGGGATGTTAAAATAAAACGTCTTTCTTCTCAAACAGTATTTGTTCAAAAGAGTGATTTATATGCATCACAAAACCAATATCCATAAAAAAGTCACACCTCGTAAACACTTGGCCCTACCTTCTCTTAATTACTAATCAGTGCACGCTGTCAACCCACTAACTGCTACACACTAGTCACAACTTTTTTCAGTTGTTCAGCAGAGTTCGCGTATTGATATCAGCAACACTCAAACGAGCTAGTTTGAGAGAAGTAGACTGACACATTTACAGACATCCCAAGTTCCAAAAAGTCATTTCAGGGAGATGTTTATTGCCCTCCCCCCATGTGTCTCTCTCTTTCTCTAGCTTGCGCAATCAAATTGAAGCGATCCACGTCTGATGCACGAGTTATTGTCTTGCCTGCACGCTCTCACACGCATTGTAAAAAAAAAAAAAAAAAACACTCCCTCATATAGTATAAAATTCGGGATATTTTATCCAATTCGTGGGCATCAAGGAGCCACTATCAATATCAGGGAGACTCCCAGAACTTCCAGGAGACTTGGGATGATACAAGCTATAAAATTAATATACATATGTGTAAAAATGGGGCGCAACAACGATGTGCGATCGCTTTCCTGTGATGGACGTAGCTCTGCGGCAGCGCGCAGGGATACAAAGGGAGAAAAAGTAGGGCCAAGTGATTACGAGCTGGGACTTTTTCATGGCTATTGGTTTTGTGATGCATATAAATCATTCTTTTGAACAAATGCTGTTTGAGAAGAAAGACGTATTATTTTAGTGTGCCGGACTACTTTCGTTTTGACCAAAACCGCACAGGACACTGAAGGGGGAAATGTGAGTGTACGACACTGATGATAGGGATACCATACAGATTCATGTCCAAAATACCAAACTATCCCTTTAATAGGTCATTGCTTATGCTAAATCATCCAGAAGAGCGTCAAAAGAAAAGAACACCCGTTCCATATTTAAAACTCCATGAACAAATTCTCCAGGAATACCCAGAAATCACAATTTCTGTTTATCAAGACTTCAAACAGTCCTTCACCAATCCTATCAATTATTTATGGTCAACATAAGGCACCCTCAAAGCTACCATTATGCAAATTTTCCACCGGAAGCATCAAGTAAAATAATGTTATCTTTTCAAAAAGTATTTCATTTTTAACAGTAACTCTCATCCAAAAAAGTATTTTTATAGAGCAAAGAATATGTAGGTTTTTACAGATCAGGGCAATCATCAGACAGCAGGTTTGTGAGTGTGTGTGCGTGTGTGTGTGTGGTCACATACAGTATGTGTGTTATGAGGCTGGCTAGATTAGTTTTTTGATTGACAAGCATGAGGTTTAATGGCAGCTTGATGTCAGTGGCTCCTTTCAGCTGAGCTTATAATGTGATAAGATATTTATAGACCAATTATACCTACTCGCACCCACACACACATGCACACACACACACACACACACACACAATAGTGCAGCCAACCGAGTGTATGCAGTTTTAATGATGAGTTATTACTCACTGTTATACATCTGTTATTATATTCTCAAAGTGGATCTGAAGAAGACTTTGGACCAAAAAATGATATTAATGACCTCAAACTTTGTGCAAGTATATCAGTGCCTTTAACTACACAGAACTCACAGCAGAATTATATATGAGGTAAGTTTCTTAAGGTGAAACAGCAGGCGAAAATACTGTTTTGGGGCTATTTTGCTTCCATATCATGTCCACTTTCAGACGTGTGAGAAAAAGTGGTAAATTTCTGTTTAAAGTGGCAAATTTAGGTGTTTATTTTACTGCACTTTGTCCATGTTGTGTCTGGAGATTTTCTCCTACAATGCAAATCTTTAAAGGATGTTTCCTAAAAAATATTATTTCTTAGTCTGTGCCTTAAAATCTACAGTTCAGTAGCACTAACATACAACAAACTTTGAATTTTTATTCGTAGCTATATTCTGAAGGTTTTTACAGAGTTCATATATCATTCATAGCCTGATTCTTAGAACACTTTATTCCTAAAAACATGGTGAAAATGGATTTTTTTTTGGACTGGGATACTATTTTCTGATGTTTGCTGTGATAAAAAGACATATCCAAAATTCCGCCTAACTCTGATAGGTCAACAAAATGAGGCAAAAAAAACTTTGAAATCTGGCTTCATCTAATATTCACATCTGTTCTGTAAAGGTATGCAAATAAGTGCATGTTTACTTAGATAATGCCTTGTTTGTGTAAACAAACAACATACTGAAACCTAATCTACAAAAATAAATCATAGTGGCCACAGACAGGGTTTAGCTGCCACATGGACATTATTGAGTGCCAATCACATTGATTTAAGTGCTTAAATTCTGGTCTTGATACACATAACAATCAAACTGCAAAAGTCTGGATGCTTCTTTCAGCTCTTTTACACAAAGCCAATATAATGTTCTGAACTGTATTTATTATAATTTATTGGAAAAGTGTCAAATTAGAATTAGAAACAGATAAATCATACAACTGAAGCTGCCCCATGCCTGTTTTATCGTAAAATTTAGCCTCCTTGATTGATGTTCAACAAAGACAAGACATTTCGTGAAACATAATACCCACCTCATCAGTTGAATCGAATCATCAGTGTTCGCTCATTAACCCCAATACAAACCCCCAGCAATAAATATTAAAACGAGAGGAGATGAAATGACAAAAGGACGACTGAACACCTGGAGTTACGAAGACACACGCACAACTGTTTCAATGGTTTGATGTATACGGCTGCAGAGGAGATGTGATGATGCAAAAGAAAGTGAATAGCAAGGAGTAGACAGACGGGTTTGACTGATGGCGAGACAAAGAGGCAGCAAGGAGCGGCCTGCGAGGACCTGACATAACTACTAGAGAGGGGAGATGTTTTAGCAGCTGCAGAAACGCACCGGTTCTCCTGGTTTCCCCCCCCACACACACTCTTTTCTCCTGCAATTTCTTCTTTGTCAAGAAAGCCTGCCATTTTCGCTTCTCTTCAAGATGTTGCTAACGCTGCAGACCCATCAGTCATCCGTCTCCAGCAGAGGCGGGCTCATCGCCCCTGCTGGGGATGGTGACTGGGCGGAATGGTTGACTGGCAGCACGGACGGCGAGAGGAGACAGTGGGGTGCAGCTGGGGCTGAGGAGAGCAGAGGACAAGAGGAATGTAGAGTGAAAACAATCTCTTTAGGAGCTACAAACAAAAGGGGAGGGAGAAAGAAAGAGAGATGCCACATATACATTTCCTCAAATTTGCTTGAAAACACAGAAACGTGACTACTGTTGTTGCGTGATTACTGCTGTTTGCTGCTTTAAGTTTAACTTCCATAATCTATTATGTTTTGTTGCATTGATGAAATTATAGAAATACAATAAAGAAATCAGATTTTTAGTTTATTTATTATTATTTTGAGGATTAAAAAAAATACAATACAATCCTCTTTCCATAACAGCCGATAACCGATACCGATCTGATTCTACTGTTGAATGAACTGTTGACACAAAGCAGAAGCACTGCCCCGCCCTCACACTGCAACGAGAGAATAGAAAAGTTTCGTTCTTTTTTTATTTTTCTGCACGGATAGTCTTTTCAGCCAAAATCATTTTTGAAAGCTACAGCAAAGTTTATTGTCCATGTCTACTAAAGAGGTGAAAAATTCTTTCATTTCTTTTTTATACCAGGAGTGAATATTTTGACAACAATGACTTTTTGGAACATTGCCAACATTTTTGCTGTCCTTATCAAAGTGATCCTTTGTTTACTATGTGCTGTTACTCTCTAATTAGCGTCAACCATAATAAACGTTTAATAGAGAAACACAGTGTATTTATAAAGCGATATAAACGGGAAACAGGGCTATCCGCACTTAAAGATGTGCATATCTCTGCCAGGTTTGCTTCAGTAGCAGCTTGTGAGCGGGTCGTTTAGACCCCAGTGGACACGTCGGAGCTGGGTTGTTGTTTGTGGTGTTGTATTTAGCCACGTTATTACCACACCTAGCAATTTTCCTGTTACAGATATCGCACACAGCCATCGGACCTGATGGCGGATCAAGTTTGAAATGTTTCCAAGACATGGCTCAGTCCCTCGAGGTGACTAGATGAGTGACTGGATCGTAACGGTATCTGTTCATCTCCAATTAAAACAAAAAATATATCCCCCCCCCAATCATCTTCCATTTTCATACATTTTTGAAAAAGCTCCAGGGAGGCACTATAGGGTCGCAAAAAAGCCGCATGCGGCTCTGGAGCCGCGGGTTGCCGACCCCCGGCCTAGACAGATGAAGACAGTATAAGTGATTAAGTGAGTGATTTTTTAAAAATCTCTTTTTTCTTTTTTGGAAAGAAACCTTGTTGGCGTCGCTGAGGAAGAACAGGCCTGATAAGGTTTTAAAAAATAATAATACAACAGGCTGTTGGCATGATATGAGCAGTCAAACCACCCCCAAAAAGCCTGGTTCAACAGATGTGATTGAGAAGAGAAATAGCAGCTCGGAGGTGGATACATACAGTAGAAGCAATTAAGTTGTGAAACATTCAGTATGTAAATGCAGGAGTGGTGAGATGGTGCAGCCTGCAAAGGGTCAATTTGAGTTACTTAACAGAACAGTCATGTGTGTAGGCTGAGGCCACAGTGCTCACATTATTTAGTATGAATGTGCACAGTGTTTCTATAGAGGACATAGATGTCTCTGAAATATAGGTATTATTTCTTAAAACTTCTTTGATCTGTTGTATAATGGTCTATAAATGTCTGTATGTAACCTTGATGTCTTTCCTCTTGTCTTTCTCTTTTTTTTTTTACTGTAACCATATGTTGTTATCCCGTATAACCTTGATATTTTCATAGCACACAACAAATACCCCCTGCACTCAGCAGCAGGTGGTGTTGCCTAGGCGCAGGGTGGGTGGTGGGGGGGTTCTGGCCCTACTAATACAGGACTCACTCAAGGCCCGTAAATAGTAAAAGTCCATGCTGGATCTAAACAAAGACAGCCAACTACATAGCTTATTTCTGTGATGAAATGTTCTTAGAAACATGTTTCATGCACATGCAGGAAGTGTTATTCAAGATCCAATCAGTGTTTCTTTTACTTTAAACAAGGGTCTGCGGCTGGAAACTAGCAATGGCTATAATCTCTTTATGTGAAACATCAGGTTCATATGTTGTTTTTTAAGAGGTTGATGCTGATAGTACTGAAATTTGTAATCGTCCCTATAATTATAAAAAGATTAAATCTCTGTGCTTAAAAACAGCTGGGGACCTGTTAAACAAGCAAGAATTCTTGACGTATGTGCAAGGTGTTCTTCTCAACTCAAGTACCTAACTGTCAGGCCTCTCTACCTCACAGGTACCACTGTGTTTCAGGGATGCTTTTTTTTCAGGGAGCAAAAGACATTTAAAGCGCACTAATGTGGCAGTCGAAGATTGGTGTCAGGAGGGCCAGTCGTGAAACTTTAATCAAACACATTTGGCTTATTTAAGGCCTATATCATTGGGGAAGCAAATGGAGTAAAAAAACAAAGGTGGGGGGGGGATCAAGGAGTGTGCCAAATTTCAGGGCATTATGTAGATGATTCTGGGGAAAGCTGGATTGAAGGACTTCCCCAAAGCCTTGGCAATGATTGGGGTGTTGATGGGAGGTGAATGAGCGGCTTGATTGGGATTACCAGGCAGGTGTTAAAAGAATAGTTCTGAACGCAGATTGTACAGATGGACAGGAGTGTGCCTAATGATACTTTGCGACAAGGCTGATTGAAGTTATTGCCAAATATCCAACTGGCCCCAGTAATATTTTTTGTCCCAACGGAACTGGAAATGTTTTTTCCAGGTAGACGGGCAGCGAGGAGAGGGATGGCGTGACGCTGTGCAGCGAGCAGTGAAGCCTGAGCAGCTGCGGGCGGAGACGGTTCAAAGTGTCCCCTCCTCGATGCGAGGCAGCTGGGTCCCAACAGCGTCATGAGAGACACCAGCCAAAGACGGTTGTCTGTCAATATCCCCACAATGGCTGCTGTTGTCCTGTTAAATTTGCAAAAGCTGCAGGCAATGCATAAACATCAACTGGCTTTTCACAGTAAGGACATTTAGGCTGAATTTTATTTCATGTTTGCGGAAGCTCTTTTGCATGGGTTAACCCATTTAAGCCCAACAGCAACTAGAGTTGCTAAGATCTATGACGCTAAGAAGCTCTCCATTTTACTACTTCCACTTTTTGTAATTCATCCAAATTTAGCACTGTTTTGACTTGCGATTTGTATTTAAGATGCTAAATTCTCTGGTTAAAATTTGAATTAAAATACTAAAATCACAGATTCAAAATAAAAATAAATGAAAAAAAAATTAAGTGCTTCCTGTCACATGACATCATCAACTTCCTGCCCCTGCCTCCTGATGACCAAGACAAACCCTCCTAGGAAGACCTCATTTTATTTAAATTCTTATCATTTTCAACCCTGACATGTATATATCTATTTAATTGTTCAAGTCTCTAGAATAACCCAAAAACGAATTTTGTTCCTGGGATATGTAGTTTTTTTTTGTTTGTTTGTTTTATGGGCATATTTGTGCAAACAACAAGTATAGACATCAGTCATCAAAATGCTAGAGGACAAAATTAGAAAAAATAGATACATCACATGATTGTTAGTGACTCAACTGATATAATTATGTGCATGAAAACTTTAAAAAGAAAAATCAGGCTTAAATGGGTCAATGCTGCAGGATGGCTGATCTGTGTGTGGAGGTGAGCGAGGATTCCTGTGGGGCCGGAGCACCTGAAAATAAGGCATGTTGATGCTAAGAGCCACAGCTTTAGTGTTTGTTTCATGTGTCTGATTGTTCGCTCTTTTCTGTAAAGGCCTTTCACAGGAAAGAATTATTACAGGATGAATGGTATGCAATATACTGCCAAAGTGGCCCGAGAGCTATACACAAATATAACAAATGCCCTCATACATCTGGAAGACAGGTAGAAGGAAAACAAGCATCGACCAGCTGGAGGCTGCAGCGCCGCACATCCACATCCAAGAAAGTTGGCAGGGTGTTAGATTTTTTTTTTTAGCTGTGGTTGCAAGGACAATACATGAATTAAAGATGTTGTCAAAATTATATTTTATTCCCAACATACTACAGTTGGGGTTGGGGAACAGAATAAAAGTATTTGAGTTAATTTAGGAATTAATTTAAAATACAAAACATGAGTAAGTGTAAGTGTTCTGTTACATTTGCAGAATCATTATTCCTATTTGATCAGCATTGCATCGTTAGATCTGAGTGTCTTCATTTGAACTCCATTGAAAAAAACATCAATTTAACACATTTTTAACTGAAATTAGTCTACATTTCTCTATAAAATAGGTGCTGAATCAAACAGTCGCTCCTAAACTTTATTTTTTAAATATCCATATTGTTCGTCCTAACGAGGTCTGTTTTCAATTTTGAAGCATTCCTAAAGCAATCCAAAGAATAAGTAACTTAACTCATTGGAGTATTTTACAAATCACAGGTTTGTATTAATTAGCGGAATACTAACTCTCCCAAAATTGACTGCAGTACAATACTTTGATGCTCACAGGTTGTAATCTAATCATTACACAGGGAGTATAATTTCCTACATAATATATATGACTATAAAACCCCTACTGTACTTTATCAAATATATGACCTGCTGCCGTGTGCTTCCAGAAGCACCATGATAGATGCCACTGGTGTCTGTGTGGAAGCGATCAGTCCTCATCTGTGTCCCTGTGGAGTCTGGCTGTGGCTGTAAAGCAGAGCCTGAACCCAACTGTCACACACAGGGGCGCGATGTTGACGCCCGTCCATCACGCCATGCAAGATGGATGTGCTCCGTCAGTGACAGTATGCAACTCTCTCTCCTAAAGGGGCCAAGGAGGTGAACGCGAGTGGGAAGACGTTTACGGTACGGAGCTCGCTGCAGCTGCACGTGGACAGGGAGGATGATGGAGTGGCCTACACCTGCAGAGTGGACCATGTGGCACTGTCACAGTCACCACAGCAGGCTACTGAAGTGCTGGAGGTCCATTGTGAGTGTTCACACACAAACACATGCACATGCCCCTGAAAGAAGAAGTACATCCCCTTTTTAAAAAAGTGTTTTCATAGCTGCAGGATCCAGCTTGTATTCAACTAGTAAGACTCACATTTGTGTTTGTTGTTAGGTTTTTCAGAATAAAGTCCTTTTTTTTACTCTAATTTACAATTCTTTGTAATTCTTTGCATAATATTTACATGTGTTTTCATCATCAGGCTGCTCCATCTTGATACATCTTTGACACATTTAAAAATGTAATTTTAATTTGTAGGACTGAAACTGATAAAAAATAAATGAATGACTCACTCAGTACATGAATAAATATGCTAGTAATGTTTACATTTCCATTTAATTCATTAATTAAATTTGTGTATTATTTTACCTTTGCACATACATTTAAATGTATTAATTTATGTAGTCTAAGTATAAAATGGAAAATACAACTTGAAATAAATTCATGTGCAAAGGTAAAATAATGTGAAATAACTGTTATATAACGAATATAATATAATATATAATAATATAATAATAATATAATATAATAATTAATACCCCGTGTCTGCGTGGGTTTTCACCAGGTACTCCTGCTTCCTCCCACAGTCCAAAAACATGCTGAGGTTAATTGGCGACTCTAAATTGCCCGTAGGTGTGAGTGTGTGAGTGAATGGTGTGTGTGCCCCACGATTGGCTGGCGACCATCTGGGGTGTATCCCTGCCTCTTGCCGTAACGTGCTAGGATAGGCTCCAGCAGACCCCTGCGACCCTAATGAGGAATAAGCAGGTATAGAAAATGACTGACTGACTAATTAATACTTTTAATGAAAAATAAAACACTGTTCCTACATTCTGCCATTGTAGTTATGAAAGGAATTCAAGTGAAAATGGGGGGAAAAAATAAATAAGATTCAAAATTTCCAAATTCCAACATTTTTTCTAAAACTTTCAGGATCACAAAGAAAGAAATCACAGCAACATAATAGAATTATACACAGCATCGCCCGAATCTTCGGCTTATCTGAACATACTTATGAGGTTTGCAGTGATGTGGTTATCAGAAAAGCAAAACAGACATAAGGTCGTTTCCATGGACACAGTGAATATAGAAGGCTGCGCAGACAGCTGAAAATTTAATTATCACACTTTTCAACTCATTTTTGCTTCCTATTTATAAAAGAGGCTAAAGAAGATGGGAGAAACAATAACATAATCTTATTTATTCAGTGGGTTAAGGGGAAATGGTCAGATATTTGTACTCAGACGTCAATATGGTCTGAAAAAATCTACAGAAGAGAGAGAGGACCAAAACCAGCAGGTTTAGGAACAGCTTCTTTCTAACAGCTGTTTCACTCCTGAACCTCCATGTCCCCTTATAATACCACTACACACGCCCCATGGACTGTACTTATCCATCCCTTCATTCATACATACTTCATCCAAACCACTTGTATTGTGTATATAGACAATATTGTGGAATGTTTTCATATTCATATTTGTCCTTTTACCTGTATACTTGTCTTTTCTCTATACTAGTCTATACTCTTGCCTATTTAAGTAACTTACTCCAAACTCTACTGTACTATATTGTATCATGCTGTAAATACTACATATCTAGCACTTTGCTGCTCCTTGCATTTCTGATTAGATGCTAAACCACGTTTCATTACCCTGTATTTCAGGGATTTAAGGATTCGAGGAGTCAAGGATACTTTATTGTCATTCAGCACATTGATTCCCTGGTCCTGGGGCAGCCCAATGTTCAGTAATAAAATATATATATAAATAGATCTCATCTCATCTTCTATACCCGCTTATTCCTCATTAGGGTCGCAGGGGTCTGCTGGAGCCTATCCCAGCGTGTTACGGCGAGAGGCAGGGATACACCCCAGATGGTCACCAGCCAATCGTGGGGCACACACACCATTCACTCACATATTCACACCTACGGGCAATTTAGAGTCACCAATTAACCTCAGCATGTTTTTGGACTGTGGGAGGAAGCCGGAGAACCTGGTGAAAACCCACACAGACACGGGGAGAACATGCAAACTCCACACAGAAAGGTCCCAGACCCAGGACCAAGGAGGTCTTGAACCTGTGACCTTCTTGCTGTGAGGCAACAGCGCTAACCCCTGTGCCACTGTGTTATATAACTAGATTAAAGTCAAGAATACAATATAATATAAATACAACAGAAATATGCATTTATGTACAGTATGTACATTGGTATGGTGCAGTGTGCAAAACAGCATTGTGTTTCCATGTATTTATACATGTGTAATGACAACAAAATTGACTCTAATCTAATCTAATCCTGAAAACGCCGGAATTTTTGAACAAAAATATGCAGGAACCCTGTCATATGATAATTATTAATGTCCCTTGTAGTCCACCCGTACTCTGAGCCTTCTCTGTCTCTCCTAGATGCTCCTCGGGTGGAGATCATCCACTCCCTTGCAGTCCCTCAGGAGGGTCAGTACTTGAAGCTGGAGTGTCTGTCCAAAGGAAACCCCTCGTAAGTCACTCAAATGCTGTCGTTAATAATGCATCGGACAAGGTGCACGTGGCGTTGCCTTACATCTCCTCCCTGTCCTCCCAGACCGGATCCCGTGATGTGGACAAAAGACGGCGGCGAACTCCCCGACCTCGACAGGATGATCGTAGAGGGGAGGGAGCTCACCTTCACTTCGCTCAACAAGACAGACAACGGCACCTACCGCTGTGAGGCCAGCAACCACCTAGGGACCAGCAGCGCCGAATATGTTCTCTACGTCTACGGTGAGTTCACAGGGAAAAAAGTCCACTGGATAAAACGGATAATTATATTCCACGCAATCACTTCCAGTAGTTCGACACTGCGTCGTAATAGAAAGAAATTTACTAGACATCATCTCAGACTCCAGTAATGCTGCATATAAATAAAGCAAAGGATTAATCTCATAGGTTCAAGCACCAATCTCCATTGCAAAAACAAGGATTATAATCGCTGCTGATATGCATAGTGTATCAGTGCTAAGAGTGATTATTGGTACCATCTCTCACAGGGAAAATAAGGGCCTTAGGTGACATAAATGCCACCGACGCCTTTCCTTAAATAAACCTGCGCCCCAGATTCGCCACACACACATACACACACATACGCAGACCAGGAAGGAAATGTGTGAGGGAGGCAGAATTTAGTGCTGCGTTGTCAGGAATATCACCAGGAAGGATAATTCCTAGTAACGCCAGAGGAGGTGGAGGATAATGGGAGTCAGTGTCAGGGAAAACAGATAGCTCTTCCGCCTTTTTCCGTTTCTCATCTGCCATTTGTCTCTCGGCATTAAGTAATAATGCTTTAAAAGAAAAAAATAATAAAAAAGAAGCAGAGCAGTGACACATCTCATCTCCCTCTGTTTTAGGAACTTAGACAGGAATGCGACAAGGGACAAAAATGCAGGTAGTTTTTGTTTTTTTTTTTTTTGGCCAGAGGCAAAGGAGAATTCCCTTAAGTAGATCAATAAAATCTAACATTATTATTCTTACATGCACATAGGAGGGGTGTTTCATTTTGTCTCTTATTTAAAAGCAGGCATAATCTGATGGAGGGGAAAAAATGAGAGACTAAACCTCTTAGGTGTGGACAGATAGGCTTTGTCAGAGCAATAGTGATTTCTAATATGGTCCTGGCTGTCCTTGGTGGATGTACAATAATAACCAAATGTGGAGCCGTTGACAGACGCAAACCAAGGTTTCTATCAATAGTTCATGAAGCTCATTCTGCAGGTGCTATTCAAGGACACAACAATATGAAATACCTGATACAGTTAGGAAACTTAAAAAAAAAAAAACAACAACAAAAAGGTACATTTTCTCTCATTAATTGCAATTTCAACACAGGAAAAACTATAAGCTACTATTATTTATTATTTCATGATACATACACATCACTCACTTTTACACACCTCAATGCAGCAATTCATTGCATTCAGTGACACTCCACCGTAAGAGTAAATTCATACTGACTGCATCCATGTCTGCAGGGAATTTAGACGCTTATAAATATGTGCGAAGACATCGATGTATGTTAATGAAGTGAGGGGCGAGTCTAGTCATAAAACTGACACATTTTTGTTTATATTACATCGGGCAGCCTAAACAGGGACATGTCTACAGGTTTGGAGTTCAGAAATTGTGGATGAATAAAGTATCATGTGATGTGAAAACATCAGCTTGTACCGTAGTCCGCGTTGTGTAAAATTGATGAGATTGATCAAATTCAAGGTAAGGAAAAGGTGAAATCCCAATGTTTTACAACTCCAAATTGATTTGATCAAATTAGTAATACTGTCACGACAAGTTATGTTTTTTCCATTATTATTTTAAATCATCCTACACAGCAGATACTGTGAGGGGGTAAATGTAATGACACAAACTTCATTAATTGATTTACTGTATACACTGTAGTTTACACAGAAAATTGATGATTTTCTATATTTTCAATTGTTAACAAATGTCACATTAAGGAAGACAATGCAACAATTAGTTGATTAATCCATTTGTTACCTAACTATTACATAATCGCCAACTATTTTGATAATGGATTAATTGATTTAAGTCATTTTTAAGAAGAAAATGCATAATGCCCATGCTGCCATCAGGATGAGGCCTAATTCATTATTGGTTTGGCTCTGCACATCAGATTTGTTTGACAATTGGAGTAATATAGAAAATCCCTATGTCACAGATGCCATATTTTTGCATTCAAAGACACAAAATAAGACCAGAACTGCAGAGTGACTCATGCTCTGCATGAAGACTTTATTAAAGCGGGGGGAGATGTTTTGTTCACAAGCAGAAGTCACATCCAGGTAAGCAGTCAGGTAATTGCAGCACCAACCCTGCGTCTGAATCTGATACCAATGATGGATAAATTGCCATTAGCATATTGATTAGGACCGCCGAGTTGCAAGCTAAGTTAAGAAATTATCTCCTTTGATAATTTATTGTTCCACTAGGCCTATCAAAGCCCATTATTACTCAAACCATATAAAAGTTTCACGACACATTTCTGAGATTTCACACTAGCCTACCTAATTGCGGTGCATATTTTTTTGTTTAATTAATGTGCTTGTCTCTGATACCCAGGCATCTGCATGCACCCAACAATTCCTTCAAATGCCAGCCGCATGTACCAACAAGAATAACCAATGCACTTAATGGCAGTGATGTTATTAAACTGTCAAATTCTGCACCATGAAAAAAAGGCAATTGGGTATAGGAGGGTCAACGAGTCCTATTCAGATTCATTACTTGTTCTTTTGAAATGGCAACCAGTCTGTTCCTACCCTTCATTAGTGATTAGCACACATATTAGCCTTTCACAATTGCAGCCATAATTCTTAGAAAATACCTTTTTAATGGTTCCTCTGCAACGGGGAGACGCACTCTCTCTCCCCTCTTTCCTGAAGACACGCATTTAGCTGCTTAGTGATTCACGCTATGGCTGAAATGTCACCGAGACACCTAGGACAGTTGGCCCTGAGAATGAGTACCACATCCAATTAAAGGCCTCTAGCTCACCATAAAAATCAGAGTGACATAAACATAAAAGCCAAGGTGGTAGTGTAACCTCATTAACTTTGTCAGACAACGTTTCAGTCCCATTTTTCCTGATACTTTAACTTGTGACAGTGAGAAACGCTGCAATGGATGAATCACTTTTTGCATTATCCTGTAGGGAGAAGTCACAAAGTTTTGACACAGACACACACACAAACATATATATATATATATATATATATATATATATATATATATATATATATATATATATATATATATATATATATATATATATATATATAATTTATTATTAATTAGTATTAATTAATAAAAAATTATTAATTAATACTAATAATGAAAATAACTTTCAACATTTTGTTTTTCATTTGCAATTCAATATATGTAACTATTTTCAGATTTTTGCCAAAAAGAACACACCGACAGGCTGCCCACCCATATGTGCAGGAAATGTGCACACAAAATCTCCTCCATTACTGCTTTTTCCTGGATGAACATGCTCGATTAATGAATCCTACCTCTCATCCAGAGCTTGTTATATGCTAAACGATTATGAAAAAGAAAACTTAAAAAGAGGTATGAGACGTTCAGCTATTTAATTAAGTGTTGTCTATGCAAATATGGCTTCTGTGGACACTGATCCAATGAAAAATAATTAAAACAAAAAAAAATCTATTGGCTTTAACGCTGCATTTCAATTCAGGTAAATCAGGTTGGATACAAAGATAAAAAAAATTACAACAGTGATCCATGTGATTCTCTGAGAATTAAAAATCCACAGAAATAAAATGCATTAATGAAGTCTGTGTATGCATGTATGAATTCTCCTCCCTTATTTTGCATTAACAGTTCATTGTTTGTTTCATGTTTATGCTTTGTTGTTCCCCACCATCGCCATATAATGTTTTGCCTGTGTGCTCCCCTGTGATGGTATCTAACTGCTCCCATATGACTTCAGTTTTGTTTTTTTTTGCTGTTGTATTTTTTTTCTCCTGTGTATAAGTGTGTGTCTGTCCCCTCCACCAGACGCTCCCACCACCCTGCCTCCATCCACCACTCCCCCCCTACATCCCATCCCTCCAGATCCTACCGCTCTATTAGGCAACCACGCCTCAGACCCCACAGTCACTGGCAACAGAGGTACAGTATACCACCCCACGCATCTCCACCACCCCCCT
Organism: Lepturacanthus savala; assembly: GCA_030544235.1. Lineage (NCBI taxonomy): Eukaryota > Metazoa > Chordata > Actinopteri > Scombriformes > Trichiuridae > Lepturacanthus > Lepturacanthus savala. The sequence goes on along the minus strand of CM060479.1, from coordinate 23,056,974 downwards.
CAGCATGCTATATTCCCATTCCGCTCTTACTTTTAATGTCCTTCAGTACTCCTCTGTCTTATTAATTCACGGCCTCAAGCTTCAGCATCCCTGTCTTTATCTGGACACACTGTGACATGAAGACTGTGACAATGGGAAGAAAACATCTACAATAATGCCTTCTGGGGACAACATTTCTACCTGTTTTCTGCGACTTGTTTGTGTTTTCACATTAAGGACATTATTTAGATTTACTCTCCAAGATAAACCAGGCCGGAGTCGAGCTCTCCAAATACTCAATCCACTGTCTCTGTGACATTTCCAAGACTTCAGTACTTCTGTGCCCTCAAACCAAAAAGAAGCAAATGTCATGTCCAACTTGAAATGCCTGGCCGCCTGGGATGTCTCATCCTGACTCCTAATTCTCTGCCGAAACCTGGAAAGTTCTGACTTAGAAAGCAATTTTTCCAGAGAGTTTGCCCAGCGGACGTCTTACTGCGTATCTGGTGTTTTTAGAAAATCTATTCCTGATGAGTGCTGTTGATCTAATCCCCCGTATTACCACTATAATAGAAAATAGGAATAATGGGATGCCATCTATAATAAGGATGAAAAATACATATTAAGGGGAGCCATAAAATGCTGACGTTATCTCAAATTTCAATTACCTCTCTTTGCTGCAGAGGATGATGTCATGCAGAAAGTTATGGTTATGCATTTCAACTTTAAAGTTCCCTTATTGTTCTATATTCTAGGGTTTTATTTGAAGTTGTGATATCCCTAACAAGATTTGTGGTTAAGTTTTACATCTACTTTTCAAGTCTCTCCTCTGATTGGCTGTAAATGGAGGGGTGAGTGGGTGAGGACTGTGCAGAGGTGACATCACATCTACGCAGAAGACCTGATGGCTTGTTTTCAGGCACAGTCTCTGAATACAGGCTGTGTGTATTTCTCTATGGATTGAGCGTTATGAACCATGGATCAGTGTTTATATAACACCTGGACCTTCCTTATAATCAAAAAGCAATCAAAATCCCACTTTCTACGATATTGGACCTTTAAAATCAATGATATGTGTTTGAGCTTGGGCAACAAGTCCACATATAGAGCCAAATAGAGGTATTGTCTCTAGAGAATGACAGACCTTGTCATGTTATGAGTCAGAAAGGTTGGTTGTAGCCTCCTCGTGGTGAGCGCGGCAGAGCAGAGGTGAAGGTCTTGGCACGGTGACCCGGGGAAAACTGTCTCGCGGGAGGTGGAATATCACGTCTCCGATGAGGAAGAAGCGGGGTGAGGACATGGAGTGATACCAGCTACATGCAGCGAACCTCTGGGGGAGCTTTTTATTCAATCCTGTGCACGGTCGGGGACGTGGTATTTGAGTGAGCCATTTCTAACTCTTCATTGTGGAGACAGCTACTCCAAGTTGTAGCCGGGTCACCGGTGCCTTGGGACGGGTATCATTCGAATGCAATGCATACTGCTATTTTTGGATAGTCCTTGTTTCTAGAGCAGCACCAGTAAAGTTTTATGACAGAAAGTCTCTATTTCAACTCAATAATACCTCACTGGAAAGAAACTTAAAATGTCAGTAAAATAAATACCATTCCTGACATAGAAATACTGAGTATAGTTGAGAAAGAACGAAGAGCACAGATCAGTCAGTGTCAGTGAGTCCTCCTCCCTCTACTGCTGACAGAGATTCATGATTATAGGGGAGTAATCTCTATAAACAGATATGTGAATATGCAGATTCTGTAGGAGATGGTTAATTACTTTGTGACTGGAAACAGTTGCTATGACTGCATGCAAAAGAGCTCGACCATCAGTGAAAAGGTATCTCTGGGACTTATACTGGGAGTTTTAGGTTGTTTAGCTTTTTATTAGCTTTTATCGCTAGACTTTTGGGTTTTTGAGGACTTTGACTTTTGTTTGTTAAAGGAATAGTTCAACATTTTTGAAAATCTGCCTATCGTCATGAATCCCATCGTCATAGCAGTAGGTGCTTTACCTTTTTTTGTCAATACAAACTGTTTCCAGACCAGTGGAGCAGAGCTGTTAGCCGATCAGCTACTACTGCATGAATGCAATGGTATTTTGGGATTTCCCTCATTGTGATCTTTCCTTGAAGCACAGAAATATAGGTGCTCTGGGATTGAGAGAGGAGGAGCTGGTTTGTCTCAGCCACCAGTTTAAAAGAATATGCCAGATTTTAAGATACATGGCAAGCTAAGATAAACAGTTAGACTACATACAGACAGCTTTTGTTTTTCTGTATGTTTTCTTAAAATGACTTTTCCCACTATGTGCTGTTGTTCCTAACACTTGATTATGTATATTTTATATATATTGGATGTTTTATATGTACAGCAGCTTCCCAAGATACGAACATCCGACTCACGAACATTCATAGATGCGAACAACCACGGACTGATGTCCATAAATGTTCGTAAAATACTGTATTATGTTTGCAAGTTCATATTTTGAACTACACTGAGCAGCACAGTTCCAAATGTGCATCTCTGTGTATTAAATGACTTCAAATGACAGTTATAGTTTAAAATTTAATATATAATGACTAAGGAACAGCTCAGCTTATAACCATCCTTATATATCTGTATTGGGTATCTTGGCTGCAAATCAATTTCCCAATAGGGGCAATTTAGATAACTTTGAACTTTGCAGAGAAGAAAAACGAGTTGACCATCTTGTTGCGACGCATATTATAGGTTTTTAATGGTGTTTGAAAGCTTATCATCATTAAGCGAGATAGAAGGGTCAGTTTTTTTTATTTATTTATCCTTTATTTGTACAGTTAAGTACTAAATGAGATGCAGAAGAGAGACCTGCTCTGTCTGTTTTTGCTGAGGACTAAGTGAAACACAGCTGGATAAAACATGTATTTTGGGAAAACTTACCTTGTTTTGGATGAACTGCTGTTTATTTGAGTGCCTCCGTGTCCCCTCTGCACTCTGTCACTCTATAACAACGCTGACACGGTGCCGTGTGTCTGCTGTGGTAGACTGATGCGTCAGTCAAAGTTTTTGAGTGACACATCAATTTAAAACTAATGTGCTGTGATAGGCCGTATGCAAATGGGAGTGCTCACTCATATGTCATCTTAATTAATGGCTCCTAAAAGATGTTGAAAGCATATGTTTTTTGTGAGATGATTGCGCAAAGTGATGATTTCTAATATTCAGTATTTAAGCTTTTTTTCCTTCTTTTTGAAGAGAGAAATCGACATATTATGTATATTATATTCAACATCAAATGCAACTGAAAGAGAATTATTTTTAAGACACTAACCAGACTCTCAGATTTTTTTTCCCTCAGCAGCGTCACTGAGCTGCTTCATTTTTGTTTTTTATTCATGTGTCCTTTCTCTCGCCGAGTAGAAATAGCAGCGATTACCTTTTTGTTCTGTTTTCTGCTCCCACTCTCTCTCTTTCTCTATTCCTCTCAACTTCACAGTGCTCCACAGTCCCATTTCCTCTCATCGCCGCTGCTCTCTCTGAATTACCATCTTTAAAGTCCTTTAGGAGTCTTGACTCCCCTTCTATTTCTATTCCGCTGCTTTCTTTCTCCCGAAGCCTTTGTTTTAATTTTCCCCCTCACCCACTTCTTCTCTTCGACCCTGACATCTCTCCGAAGGCCCTGTTAGATAACAGGCTTTCCACACGTTGTTGGATATTTTTCATCAGCGCGTCTCATTTCTTCTCTGATGTCTGTTTGTGTATTGCGGAGATACAAGAGGAGCTGAGCTTCTCGGTGTATCTTCAGGGAATCTAAATATCAGACTCCTTCACCGCGTCCCAAGTCACAGGATACTACACTATCTGCTTTCATGTGTCTACTTGATTTATTACCAGGTCTTTTCACTGGCTCCGGATGAAAGCAAACAACTGTGGAACTGTACCAGCCCCATGATGTTTTGTCTTTTTAATAAAGTTGTCTGCCAGCGCAGAGAAAATGCACACCGTAGGTTCAGCGCTATAACTCATATGCACGGTATTAGCATGTGATATACCTGATGAGCTCATTCAGCGGCACCTCTCCCCTCTCTGCTGTCTTTCTTCTAAATGTCTTTCATCTCTCACCCAGCACATAATAAGACGACACAAGACCACCACAAGTAAGGCAGTGGCTGAGTTTTTAAATTTGATCAACTTTCCGTTTTTCTCCACATTTCCAAAGAAACAAAAACGATACTTTTGCACATTTTCTATAATGTTTGCGTTACCTACTACAAAATGAAATACCAATTTGGTGGAGACAAGACTGAAAACAACCCAATATGAGCGTAACTTAACAAGATAATTCATTTGGAGGCCAATTGAGGATCAAAATTCGCTTGAGTTCAAGTGTGATGTGAAAACCTGAAGCCTCCAGTGATGCACCCTGAGAATAAATGTCATCATTCAGAATTTTACATACAGCATTTATTTGTACTTTTACTTTCAATACCCAAGGAATTTATTATCAGAAAACTACTTCTCATACTTAATATAAATATTAGATCATTTAAGACTTTATTCAAGTGACATTATAATAGTCAACTTTAACTTCTACCAAAGTGATTTTCTGGTGAGAAATCTGCACTTTGACTCAAATGTGGCTTTCAAAAGAGACATGCAGTTAATACAAAATAAAGGTAGATATGCAGTGTATGGACGCGGTCAGGGTTGGAGAAATTGCTACTACATAAAGAAAAAGGATTAAACTACAGTTAAAAAAAAATCAGCTTTTCAAACTAAAACTATTTCTTGTATAGAAGAAAAAAATACTTTTCCAAGATATTCATTTTCTTTTTGGAAAGGGTATGTGTATATGATAATACCATTAAAATGAGTATGTTATCATGTCAAGGTCCAGAAAGTCCTTTGGGAATCAATAAGTGAATCAAATCAATAAGTGGAACCAATATTAGCATTGACATTGATAGGGTCTTAACAATTCCCATCTCTACTCCTCTCACCAGTTATAAAATCCGATTTTCTATATAAATAGAGAATATGGAGTTTCAAAGACATACAATGGGTCATTGTACAGTAGGATTTCACAATAAAAGCCATTGTTGCCAACTGGTTTTGCTGACACAGTGACTGTAAATATTAGCGGCCATTACAGTCATGAAGCATTTTTTATGGATGCATTTATTCATCCTCGCAGGAATGATAGTGAATAAATGTTTACCGTAATAACCCATGTCTTTAATTCTGCCTGTTGTTGACCTCTGAAGTGCAGCAAGCGCAGGTGTTCAAGAGATTCCTCCGTTTTTCACCGGGCGGTTATAATGTCTGCGCTTCACTTTAATAATGAAGTGCTGACAGGCACGCCCGACACACCCACCACCTCCAGAGCCCCGCTAGCCTTAATGGCAATAATAACTCTCTCGCTAAGTATCAGAGGTCTATGCAATGTCATAGAGCCCCCCCCCTCCATGAACACACTCCACCACTGCAGAGTTTTGGGGCTTTTTTTTGTGGAATCTAAATGCTTTTCTTTTCATGGCTGGCAAATTAGCTTTGACCTTGTGAAGCAGAAAGGTTGAGTCATGCACAAGGGTTTATTCTGTGTTTAAAATATTTACTGGTCGACGTCTCATAATCAAAATTCATGCAGCTACCCCAAGGCCCTGCAGCAGTGCATTGTGACAGAAAGAGGGCCCACTGCAGAGGAGACAGCAGAAAAACAACATAACAATGTCTACCTTTTTTTTCCCAGTTAAAGGCAATTTCAGGGAGTTTTTCAGGTGATGTTGTATCGCTGTACAGGCTCTAAAGCCCCCTGAGGCAAATCTGCGATTTGTGATTTTGGTCTATACTAATAAAATTGACTTGACTTTACTTACCCGCTTTGCATAGTGAAAGTTCTCTTTTCCTATGCCCATTAGTTCCACAATAGGAATACAATTAAACAACAGATGTGAGACTAACAAAGTTTATTATAACTTGTGTTTTAACTCTCAAAGAGGACCAGTGGAATATAAAAATGTTTAATACAACAGAATGTAAAATATTCACCACCATGATCCAGTGCAGAGGTCTTTGTGGTGGATTTGCTGAAGCAAAATACAAAGGATCTCAGTTGTCCTCTTGAAGTTGATAGCAGACCACTACTACTCGAGGATAATTCAATAGTGAAGACGAGGGACTGGCTATGGTTCAAAAGTTAGGACTAGTCAAACCTTTTTTTTTTCCTTTTAAGTGAGTGCCTTCCAAAAAACCTTCATTTGAATAGAAAGGTCCGCTGCTCTCACCTTGTCGAGGTGGTGGAGGTCTACAGTCAGTGAGATTTCCAAAAGAATATAACTGCTGGGAATTGAAAATAGTGTTCAGTGTTACTGATCCAATATGTGCTTGATAAACCATCAGCTGTTGTTTAAAAGAAAAATACACACACTGAAGTGATTAGCAAGCAACTCTTTAGATCTGCTTTGTTTTCTTCTTTATCCAAATGTGTTGTAGAACTCAAGAAACACAAGAGGCTAGTCTATAAAAATATATAGGGAGTGCCGTTTTCAGAATAACACAGTAATTCAAACTGAAATTACAAACAGAATATAAAATATTCATTACTGTGGGGATTCATTTTTAAATCTACTTTGCAAAATTCCACCTCCTTCTCATCTCATGCTTGAATAAAGGAAACAAGTTGTGAAAAAGAAATCTGGACATAATAGAAAAATGTGAAGGAATTTAGATCATTTATATTCAGTTTTTATTTCTTCTCTATAAAAACTGAATATAAATTATCTAAATTCCTTAGAAAATATGATTTTCAATGTTAGAGATATTTTAGAAATTTCATTGGGGCATGTTTTATTGCTACTACAGATTATTAAAGCTAGCTTGTAGATTTTCACATTGAAATGAACGTTAAGCAAGTCAAGCCCTTGAAATAGGTTCACACATTGCTTATCGAGCCCAACAATACCAGGTAAACTTTCTGTTTCTGTTTTTTCATTCCCACTAGACTGATGAATGTGTCACTAACAGACATGAGCATGAGTGGACAGTGTTTTTGTAGTTACTCTCACTGCCAGTAGGGGGAAACAAAACTTCTGCACTTTAGCTTTAAGATTAAAAAAAAAACAAAACATCACGTCAACATCATGTCTTTAGCCCCACATTCACCTATTGAAGGTGCTATAGAAGGAGAACAAACCTCTTGTGAAAAGCCAATAAGAATGGAAACCTTTTTCATTCCTTGGAGGGGTTGGTAATTGCCTTATTCCATTGCTATTGATCATGTTTTAAATGGAGGATAAGGGTTAAACCGTGAAATGAGCAAGAGACATATTTTCTTGAGGGCAAGTGGTCAGGTCAGCCGGTGTGGCTGCTGCATTTAAACCAGAAAGGCCGAGTTATGGTTACAGCATCCGCCCAGAGGGGAAACGGTTAAATATTGAACAGTGCCGACCATCTCCTCTCCTCCGACTCCTCCCCCCACTCTCCACTCTCTCTCTCTCTCTCGCACTCTCTCTCCACCATAAAGCCGAGAAGCACCGGAGAAATTAAAACATAACGCAAAGGTCTTTCCACTTATTGCTGGGCGAGCTTATTGATGACCTGTCACTTAACTCGCTTTGGGGAAGAATTATAGCAACAATTTGGAATAAAGTGTAGAACAGAAAAAGAGAAATCATTAGATCCTGAGGCTAGTGTTATGAATTACATGTAATAGCCCTTCTATTCATTAAAACCTCAATGGCAGAGGACACTTTCAGCAAAGATGCACACACACACACACACACACACACACACATGCACACACATACAAGGCAGTCTACTTTTCATTTGATGACATGAAGTTTTATTTGCTCCTTTATTCATTTTTCTCTGCTCCTCTCCCTCAGGGGTTTGTTAGGCTTGTGGCGCCCGCTTGCTTCCTGTGAGATCAGTGCTATGTGGGCTACTTGTTTCTGCTGCTCTTAGTTTGCAGTTGGCTCACGCAATGCGATTTCTTGAAAACTAACCAGCAGCATAATGCATTTTATGAGAGGAAAATATCTGAAAAGCAGCAGCAATACAGCTGTGATTAGTTTACCGCAGGTGCATCACTGATGTTAGCTGCTTCTTCCTTTGTTGCACTTTATTGCTGTTTCCAAGAGGTTACGGGGTTCATGGAGCGCACAGCTGCTTTGATGGACTGATTCTTGCATGCGATTTAATGAATTCACATGATTAATTATCTCGCTTTACATATAACTTCATGCTGTTACCCCGCTGACCACAATTTCATTTCATTCTGAGAGAAGAGAGAAGGAGGCGGTTGAATATTCAAGGTAGTGTCCATGTCCACGTGTGGGCTTTATTGAATGATTAGCAGAAGTAATTTGTTTTCAGAATCTAATTAATCCACTCAGACCCAGCGAGCAATAATGTGCAAGGACACACGCGCACATGTGCACGCACACACACACACACACACACACACACACACACACACACATACACACATCTCAGTATGTCTCCGCTTTTCTGTCTGTCTGGCTCTTTCATATGCATGGGTGCATGTATTCAAACGTTTGCACGTGTGTCTTTCAGCGCCCTGCTACAGCCTCCAGGGACTCTTTCATCTTGGCAGTAGAGCCAGTATTAGATGCAGATTGGTAAATTTTACTTTGGCAAAATTCACTCATCGAATAAGTCAAGTCTGCAGGCACTTTTCCCCACTCTCTCCTTTACTTTCCTTATGTTTGCAGGCGCTCTTTCACTTGTGTCTCTTTCACTTTAACTTGGCGTCTTTGCAGCAGAATCCATACAGAGTAATATGTGCCTTTTTATCTTTCACATTGAACCATGTATAGTGTTTTAAAATAGAAAATTAAAAAAAAAACAGAGTCTGCACACTAGAGAATGCTACAAAGAAATGGAGTGGATACTATACCGGGTGTGACATTTGGAGCAACAGGCACATTCAATAAAGTACTAAGTATAGAAATCCACCATAAACACACACATATTAAAAAGCTTCATATTCTACAATGACTGGAGTCTGATCAGAACATCATAACAGTGTTTTAAAATATAAATATACAAAAAAAAGCCATTGCTGGACACACCGTGTGTAGTGGGCGACACGGTGGAGCAGGGGTTAGCGCTGTTGCCTCACAGCAAGAAGGTCGCAGGTTCAAGACCTCCTTGGGGGTCTGGGATGTTCTCCCCATGTGCATGTTCTCCCCATGTCTGCGTGGGTTTTCACCGGGTACTCCGGCTTCCTCCCACAGTCCAAAAACATGCTGAGGTTAATTGGCAACTCTAAATTGCCCGTAGGTGTGAGTGTGTTAGTGAATGGTGTGTGTGCCCCACGATTGGCTGGCAACCATCTGGGGTGTATCTCTGCCTCTCGCCGTAACGCGCTGGGATTGGCTCCAGCAGACCCCTGTGACCCTAATGAGGAATAAGCAGGTATAGAAAATGACTGCCTGACCGTGTGTAGTTTGACCTTACGTATAACAAGTAAATGTCTCTCAAATGTGAGAAACTTTATATTATCTACGAAGTAATGCAAACCAGTAGCATCTATGAGCTCTCACACACGCACACACTCTGAGATTCCCTGACTGACACCAAGGACACTGCAGTTCTATAAGCCCATGCTTAAGCTAGCTTCTGCTTTATTGATCTGAGTGAGTGAAAACATTGCTAGACAGGGCTATATCCAAGATAGGGAGAGGAAAAGGCGTAATCCAGAAGAGGAAAAAGATGCCTTTAGGGGATGAATTTTAATATTAAACAAATGTAATACCATGGGGGAATAGACACATACAAAGACGGAGATTTAAAGCTACAGTGTGTAAAGACCATTTGAGAAGCTTCTTGATATGATGGATTTAAGGATGCTGTGTCTGATCAGTCATTTATTTAAAAGATGAAAGTCAGCACAGAGGATGCTGTAATGTCAGGCCCGAGTGATACCGTGAGAATACTTTACAGCATCTTACTTTGGTAAACATCTCCTCTGAAGCTCTTCAGATATTGATAGTGAAGGTGGTGTTTGAGGAGTGAGATAAGGACGCGTGTTTGACACGCAGTACTGGAAGTTTCCCATTTAGCAAGCATCCTTTGACAAAGCGATGCACCACCAGCCTCACACAGACAGAGCAGTTTGTTATCTGGTGACTTAAAATCCTCCTGTCCTGAAATGAGAAAAAAATGGACTTTTAGTCCTTTTAGGTGAAACTCATTGACATATTGTTCACTTATTTCAATATTTTTATATTTTATATTTTAAAAAGAATTAGAAAAAAAAGTTACTTTATAATTTTTTGATAAAAATCACATTTCCATCCAGTGAAAAGACAAAATGTGACTATTGTCATCTTGCCCAGTGCAATTTCAACCAATGATTTCATCATGTCGACCTATCAGTCAAAGTGAGTGGTCCTCCATGATAGAAATCCTAAATACTCGCCTTCCAGTGAGCCTGTGGGACCATATTTCAGAAAAAAAAAAGTATGGTGGTCAATGGGGAGGGACAACTTATCTCTCATGCTGATTTATGCCATGAATCACACATTTATCAACTCATATCACTACAGAAAGTTCTTCATATCAATACAAAAACTTCAAAGTTTTTAAGAAATAAGCAGCACTTCTCTCATTTTGCATGATATATATATATATATATATATATATATATATATATATCAACACAACTTCAGCAGCTTATAATATTAACTTTCTTGACTTGCAAAATTATCTTTTCGATAAACTTTACATACGTGATTCGTGATATACAAATCAAACAAGTTAATCACCATGAATCTCCCAGATTTTTCCAGAAGTACTTAGGCTCCCTATAGAACGTAACCTGAACGTTAAGCATGCTTTATACTTCTGTGGACGTAGCTACATAGCAACTACACTATCGACGCCAACCCCTACGTTATCTGCCTAAAAAATCCCTTTAAAAAATCCTTACTACACGTCACAGTGACGCAAGGGCTGTGAATGGTCTGCCTCAGATTGTAATTTCCTGCAGTTACCCTTTCTGGTATGTCTCTCTGCTATCCCACCTTTTCTATAGGGTTTGGGCTTGTGGAAAGACAAACAATGTACCAAGAGGAGGAAAGAGTCAAAGAGGTAAAAAAAAAAATATGACCATCTTTGCCACATCTAGTGGCATGGCGGTGAATTGCAGAGCAACACATTCACCCAACGTTGAACTTTGAATGCTCAATGCCTGTGTCACATAAACTCGGCTTTAGCCAGTGGCCAAGTCATCCTGCATATACTAGTATACATCAACTTTCAATGGTTGATTCAAACTCCTCCCAGTGTTTCATCCCCACTATATGAACAGTATATAAACAGTCAGAAAGATTGCACAAAGTGGACATTAGATCCTTTTGAAATGTTATTTCAGAGAAACAAATCAACAGTATCCTTATCTCACAATCATGGTGCTTTGAACCTACACATCTGCTGTGAGTGTATAAGTAAAGTAATAGTTGTCTACACTTCGCAGAATGGTATGTACAAAGAAAATCGAAATGTTTTGAAATGTTTTGTTTGGAATATATATTTATTTGTGATGCACAAGGTGCGTCACATGCCTTTAACCTCTTAAGATACACCCCCTCATTTTCAGTATTATTTGCCAAAATGGTAAACCCAAATTGTAAGTAGCATAATTCGCGTGTCTCACATGTCATGTCATTCGAAAGACCTGGCTATTGGCTATCAGATTTGGATGGTCCCATCATGTGAAATTTATAATGGGTTACACTGCTGTCCATCAAACCAAAGATGGTCAAACTTTTTAGGAAGTACTCATTGGGTTTCAAGCTGGCTATCAACCGTCCCCATGCTTCGATTGGCTCGTCCATGGTGTCATTCAATGCAAAACAACTTCAAGACCATAACTGTTGTGTTTTTGCTCATAAAAACCATGATACAGTGTGTCTTAAGAAGTTAAAAAATATGATGATATTAATGGCATTTAATCTGACTGGATAATTTGACTCTGTATTGTACATTTGTTCTATTTCCAGCCTTTACTCATTATCTTGAAACCGCCACCACAGCGTATCCTCCTGCAGTACATGGAGCCAGCATCAGTGAAAGCGATCAGATGAGGAGTTAGTGGGGCCGTTTAAGAGTAACACTTTTGGTCCAGTCCAGCCAAGCAGTGGCTCACAGGAGCCCTGAACCCTTTAATTTATTAAACAAGCCCAACTCTCGAGGCCAGGCGACAAGGAGAGGGTTATAAATATTAAAAGAGGAGTTTGCTCTGCCACGGTCTCATATTAAATCACACAGAGAAGAATGTATGTGCTCTTATTAAAAGATAATGTGTTCTGGAGCCATAAAAATGTATAACCCTCTCCTCTAGATCCCTCTTCTCCTTGTCTTCTTTCGTTTTCTGTCTTGGTCCAACTAAAATTTCATTCTTTTCCCATCCATCAATCTCTATTTTTTTCCATTTCCTTTCTCTGTGTGTCTTAGTACGCCCTTGCTGTATTTTTTTTGTCTCCTTCCATGAGGAGCAGCGGACTAGGACAGAATACATAAGAACCAATGAGACAGAACATGAAATGTATTTACACATTTTAAGTTATGATGAATTCATGTTGCAACTTTATGAGAAATGTTGCATGCTACATTTTGAAAGTCAATATCAAGTGAACGGAATATTCTGCGGAAATTCAGACCTTGAGTATTAAACCTTTCACCACTCAGCTATGAAGATGCCCTAAAATATATAGCATGCTACTTCTTGGATGACTGCTCATCAGAATCATCAGTCTGGATTCACAAACTGCACACATGATAAGTAAAACTATCTATTGAATGTAATAATCTTGAATTCTCTTATTCCTCTGGCAGATAAGTGAGTTTATTTCATTCCTTCTTTTCATTTTTATGAGGGAGATTTCAGTCAATACAGTCTTTAAAGGTCCCCTTTTGTGCATTCTCCTGGGTTTTATTTGAGGTTTTGGTAATCTTAACATGGCATATTTGTAGTTTAAAGTACAAAAATGTAACCCAGTATTGTTTCACATAGCTCTCTCACGCTCATCACAGCTGGTCCCGAAAGCAAATTTGGCCCATCTCAATAATATTCATGACCTCTCTTCTGATTGGCTGATTAAGATAAGATAATTCAAGCTAATTCTGCTGAATATTGGACTTAGTGTACCAAATACAAGATATTTTCACTTGTTAAGAGTTCATTTTTTGCAGTGGAGTGGATAGAAAATGGAAACGAAAACAATCTCATTTCTAAAATCATTCATATTAACTTTTCAAACCACCAGTGACACGTATTGATTTGCCTATAGATCACCGAAAGTGCTGCTTCCACTGATACTACTAAAGTTTGTTTAGCAGTGTTGCGGGAAGTGTATGGAACATGATGATCAACTGCAAAGAAGAAGTAGTTTATCCTGCATGAGGCACATATTTTTTGCATTGTCTCAAGGTCGCCATTGCACCATCTTCTGTCTTCATCTTCCATCCTAAGCAGAGTATTCCCTTAAGTTTCAAAGTGATGCAGTGGCTACAAGATCAGACATGTTTTCCGGAAGCATCAAGAGGTTTGATATCCAACCACCTGGACATGACACGAGCATATTGCGCGGTCAGAGCATGTCTACTCTACAGCAGACGTATGCCTGTACGGGCATGGCTTGTTCTTGTTGGTGCTGGGTCATAACAGCCGGACTGAAAGTGTGTCCGTCGGGCAGTGGGGTGTGTATGACGGCGAAAAACACTCACCGTCCTGACAGATAGAGGTGAGGAGACACAGTCGTGTGTGTAACTAAACGCCCGAGTCCTCGCCCTGCTGGGCCATGCCAGGGGGAACATTCCTCCACGCTCCGCTCCACCGGCCAAGCAGAACGGCGGAACGGCGAAGCCGAGCTACGCCCGTCTGTGTATATGAGGCGCGTGTCACTGCGAGTGTGTGTTTGTCTACCGGGAGGCGGTGGAGCGTGGCGGCCCGGTCGCTCAGACCGCTGAGAGTTATGGAGCGAGAGCGAGCCAGCTGTTCAATTTGGCCACATGGATGGACAACGAAAGCAGGGAGGGGGGGGGGGGGAAATAGGATGAAGCTGAAAAGAAGCAGTGTCAATATACGACGTGTGCTGTATGTACCGCCCCGACACCGCCGCTTACCCTACTCTGACATTGGCAGATTTTCGCCATCATGAGCCCACACACACGTGTGAATAGGCGTTGTGACGTGACAGGGTTGTGCGTGAGTTGCCACTCGTGGGGGGATAATGAGTTGAGTGCTAATTTCTCAGGTGTCACGGACTGATATGAATAATGCAGGCTATTCCGTTACCCATACCCCCCCCCAATGCTGTCACTGTCAGCTTTTTTTAGATTCCCCTACATTGAGTCCATACCCCGTCATTGTCACATCCCCACTCTTACTTTGAAAAGCCTGCGAGACGAGACTTTGTGAGGAAAAGGAAGGCAAATAAAGGAAATAATCTATTGTTGAAAGAAAAAGAGAAAACCTTTGATGGATTTTCTTTATTTTTTTTTTCCCGCGTGAGGCGTGAACAGGCTCATCATGCAGATTCTTCACTCTTTCATGATTCCGCTATCATTTTTGACTGCTTTTACAACAGCTGGGGACCTGTAGCAACTCTCTAACACCTAATTTATTTTCCCAACAACAATCCTTCCTCGCCAAGAAAACAGAAAAAAAAGATTGATCTTTCCTTTTCCCCCTTCTGTTTGATGATTTATTTAGTGTGTACTACTCTTCCACTGCTGCCCTGGTTTGCATGTTGGGGACTCCTGCGGCACCGTGGGGGTGGTCCTGAATTATTCACTCCTTTTTTTTTCCCTCCCCAAGTCCCTCTTTCATTCTCTTTTTCCTTCATTTGCAGGGTGAATGTGTGCCTGCCTGTAGCGGCTCTTTGAGTCAATATGGTGTCCATCTCTCTTCCTCTCACTCTCATTTCATTATTCTCAGAGAGTTAGCCAGGCAGCTCCGCTCTGGCTGCGTGATGTGAGAGGAGAGGGGAATGACAGCAGCTCAGAACGATCATTAGGGCCAGAACGAGCTGGAAATAATCTTCTCTTTCCTCCTCGCTCTGTTTTGTATTGTCTGTCTTTCGCCGTCGCTCTGCCCTTGCTCCCCGCACATCACATCCGGTGCCTTCATGTGCTCTCTTTTGTTCATCTCTGTCTTCCTTCAGATCCCAACGCTCTGGGGCAACACGGCACTGACCATGCCTTGATCGGAGGAGTGGTGGCCGTAGTGGTCTTTGTCACCTTGTGTTTAATCATTGTCCTGGGAAGATATCTGGCCAGGCATAAAGGTAAGAAAAACAGAGAGGACTGGATCTGAGTCTCTCAAGGCTCATAAACCGACTGAAGCTTGTCCTGCTTTATTAGACAGCAGAGTCTTCCCCAATGTCCAGGGTTACAAGAGCATGATATGACCTGCAGTGGAGAACAAAGGATAATGGCTATAGACCTGTTACAGACAGGAAGCTTTGGTGGACATGTGGCTTTGAGGTGCATCACATATTTTTTTAATCTATTTTATGCAATACCAAGATGTTGTTTTTGTTGTGAAATGAATAAATTAGTAATTTAGTCAAAGACAACCAAAAATGTAAGAAATACAAATAATCCAAATACAAATACAAAAGTGGACCTAACAGCTCTTTTTTGGATGAATAAATGAATTGGGCCCTCCAGTTAATTGGTGTCATAATTGAATATGGTGGAAAATATATTGATATAATCATGAGAGCATGAACTCTGTGCCACATTACTTTATTGGGCATTCTGGGGGCCTCCTGTTGAAGGCACAAATGATTTAGTCCAGTCCTGCAATCCACGCACTGGCATGAATAGAGGCCCACTGACATTAAGAGTGTACTGTGTGTACTGAATAAACACTGTGTAATCACAATACAGGAAGCTGTACTGTGTAATTAATCCCATTTCATTCATTTGTATTGCTTTGAATGGCTTGGAAATAATCTGAAACCGAGTGGCGGTTTACTTTGGTCTTCAAAATAGTTCCAGAACAAAGCTAGCTCCAGTTTTAATATTCGGTTAGCAAATCTTCTATAAATTTAAGAACAAAATATTGACAACAAGTGTGATCAAGAGATTCCCATTGAGCATTCTGTCTGGGAAAGAGCTACTAAAATCTGCCTTGTGCACTTCCATTATATTGAAAATCTGGCCGAAGGGAAATCATTACAAAGATTGCATTTATAGCATTTATATATTTGTATTTAATTCCACTGTAGGACCCAGTGTAGAAGCCTATTTTTATGCTCACCTGGGCAGGTGAAGACTGCAGAATACAAAATTTAATCCATTGAAAGAATTTCTAGAAATATCAAAGATTAAACAGCGGGAGCTTGAGCTAAGAATTTTGAAGTGTGAACATACGATAACAGCAGGGCCTTTAATAGATCAGGGATGCCAGAGATTTTTATTTTAATGGTCAGACACAAAATGGACATTTTAGCTGGAATTGAAAGTTTGAATGTGAAGCAGGAAGTTTCAGCCTTTCAACTTAGTGAAATCAGGTTAATATCTTTCGAAGTTAAGATCTTTTCAGCGCTAAATTCCTCATGGGCCTCCCACTGCAGCCGAACAGGAAAACACAGAGAGGATTGAGAATACTGAACATGTTAATGCTTTTCTTCTGTGTTGGCGCAGGGTTTTTCACACTTCCTCTGCCCGTATTTGCATATCCTGTACTATCCCTGCTTCTCATCATTCTGCATATGAATAATGTAGCATTACTGATGTTGTCTTCAGATCTGTTTCTCACCTCGGGCAGCAAACAGCAGCCAGGGCTGCTCCGGCTGTTTGTTTTTCCTTGATATAGGTTTGTTTTTCATTTCCACAGGAACATACTTGACAAATGAGGCCAAAGGGGCGGACGATGCACCCGACGCCGACACAGCCATCATCAACGCTGAGGGCAACCATGCGCATGCGGAGGAAAAGAAAGAATACTTCATTTAGACTGCAGAGGGAGCTGTGCGGCTCCCTCCTACCCCTACTCCCCCCCCCCCAGTTTCAGTCTCTGTATCTCTCTTTTTTTTCCTGGCCCACGTTTTTTTTCTTCTCCGCCTCTGACCACTGCCCCAGTCGTGATGACCGTGGGGGAGTCCAGACAGAGAAGTCCCCCCCCCCTCAATTGTTCCCCTATTATTGCCTCCTGTTTTTAGCTCATTGACATCGTTTTCTTTCCACTGAAGTTGCCCCCGTCACACGTTTTTTTTCGTCATCTTTGACATGAAACAACCCCCCACGGAAATCTGTGTATCTGCCATGACTGCTTATTACGTGCCCTCTTGTCCTTCCTCTCTCCTGTCACCCCCTACCCCCCCCCCCTCCTTTTTGCTTACACACGTCCACAAACACATATCATATCTCACATCAACACGGTGCCTAAAAATACAGACGCCATTGAACTTCTGTCAATGCCTTCATGTATGGTCTGTCAGTAGCAATGTAAATGCTTTGTAGATGGTGAACTGGAACCATCGTTTCATTGCTTAGCTCACAGCTTTTTTGATTATGCATTGCGTCTATTTTTTGTTTTTATTATTATTTGAATGAAGATCTTTGCTGTTTACGCCTTATACATGTCTATCACACTGAATATGGTACTTTTAGATGACCCACCTTCCCCTGACCCAACCCCCATCCTCTAAATAGACTTGTAATTAAAAACAGTTGACCCTTGTAAGATAAGACGAAGGTTTTGTGTAACACTGTAGCCAGGTTTGTCAGATAAGTGTATAGTATGATTTTCATTATTAGGGTAGGGGTAAAGGGTAGTGTGGTATTGTTTAGAGCAGAGAGTACACACCAAAAATATATGAAAGATGCTAGATGAAGCATTCCATCGAATAAACTCAATCAAGTATATGAGACCATTTGCTAAAATCTACTATTCCTATGTACTTTTGTCTGTTTATTCCTGCACTGCCCGGGGTCCTGGAGACACCCTCAGTGTCCCTCTGACGGCTCATAGCAGTTTGTTATTCACAAGGACGGGTTCAGGTGTACAGAAAGAGTGGATCGCTTCTCTCTAAAAGCTGTATAAATTGTATTGAAACAAGTTTAGCTTTTCACTTTGAATAGTTTTATTTATGTTTATGTCACATTGAAATCATTTTAAGGCTTAAGGATCCCATGAAATGTAAAATGAGCTTTTAGGAGATAATACAGGACAAAACAGGAGTGGTGTGGTGTTCATTTTCCTCACTATTTCAGTATTGTTAATTGACACCTCTGTCAGCATGAGGTCCAGGCAGCTTTTCACAGTGCTTTGTGTGCAATGTGTTGTTCCTTTACTTTGGCACATAGATACCGATCCAGTTATATTATTGCTGTATGCAAATTGTGATAACACAATTTATCTTTTTATCACCACCTCCAAAGCTAATTTTCTACAGTTTCTATAAGTGTAGTTATTCTGTAGGTGTCACCTCGTACACCCCCACGTCTGAGTCTTCATAACTGCATAACTCTCCTTATTTCCATTTTCCTCAGATCTGCTCTCCATGAACTGAACTTTGATTTCCATTTCATGGGGTCTTCAAGCAAAAAAAAAAAAAAAAAAAAAGCAAAAAGAAAAGAAAAAAAAGAAAGAAATAGTGTGTGAGTGCTGGTTCATAGATCTGCAGGGGCCTCCTATCCAAAACTAAAAACTGAAGACAAATAGAAAGCACAAAAACGTCTGGGTAAACAAATGAGTATTAACTGAGTGAGTAACTGTGTTCCTTTGCCAACAACTAGATTGCCTTGGGAATGGTTCTTCTATTCAAATGGGTAGAGGAAAGATGACCGGGCTGTCTTTGATTCAATTCCGGGGGGAAAAAAATACAGTACATCTTTTTGAAAATGTAAGCAAATTCATGGTTTTTATAAAAAAAGAGAAAAAAAGTTTCTAATATTTTTTGGTTGAAATTGTTCTAAGCTCCCTGCTGTATATTGTGTCTGCTAAAATGTGGTTGATTGTGAAAATTGCTGTTAAATTCTGGATCCTCGTATTCAAATTTGTATATTAGCCACCTTATCTATTTCCTTTTTATCATTTGTCATATGGCATAATCTTTATTAGACAACTTTTAAACAATGTATTTTTTGTTTTGGCACAAGGCATGTACTGTATATAATGTGTGAGAACTAAACTTTGGTAATACACATTGGCATGTTTTTGTTGGGTTCCTTTTCATGTTTAATTTATTTGAATTGAAGTTATTTAAGAGAGAACCACAACAACAAAAAAAGTCATATTTGTATTTCATTTTGGGGAAAAGTGGCTTCCTGTGCTTTGTGGCATGCTCTCATGTGCTACAGATCTGAAAGGTTCGATGTCGCAGAAAATACGATTAAAGGAGGAAAGAAATACAAAACTTGGTTAAACAAATCTGGAGAAAACAAAGTCATGGTGTCCTGTGCATTCGACTTTGCCCCACAGAGATAGGAAATATAGTATGTGTCTTTACCAAAACCCTTAAAATGCTAATTGAGATGCATTAAAAAGAAACATCACCTTCGTGTTGGAAGCACAGAAGGTTTCACAAAACAGACACAAAGACAAACATATCCTTGTAAGCAAATTCTGTTTTCTTTCATATATGTCCCCGCTGTCCGTCTTTTATCAGTTTGCAGGAATGTGGCTGATTAATGTACAACTCTCCTGTGAAATAGCAAGAAACTACCGTGGCCGTTGGAATTCCAAACTTAAAGGTCCCATATCGTGCATGTGTCCTGGTTTTATTTGAAGTTGTGACATCCCTAACATGACATATTTATGGTTTTAAAAGAGGTTACATGTAACATATGTGAAGCAATTTACCTTTTGTATTCTTTTCCGTAATGTATATTTTAGAAAATGAGCCCCTCCCTGACTTCCTTAGTTGACAGTAACTTAGAATTTAGAATTGCCTGTGGAATGACTTATATCAGGGGTTTTGGACAGGGCAGGATTTTGTTCCAACCAAGAAGTTACACACCTGATTCTAGTATTCAAGGCCTTAGCAAAATCTCTAGAGGTTGATTAATAGAATACATGTATTACTGCTTGGTTGGAACAAAAACCTGGACCCGCACTGGCCCTCCAGCACCAAGATTGTTGCCCACCTCTGACTTATGTAAAGGGTTTGGGCGGAATATCGTGCACCTTTCTGCATCTAACCTTTACAATAAGACATTGACTAGCAACACTGTGCAGATATTAGCCCTCCAGCTAATGGTGTGGCTACTGCAACCAACACACACACCAAAACACAACTGCAACAATGAGTCGCCCACTCCTGAACACACACACAGCGAACACACAAGATTTCCTCAACAAAAGGAGCAGGAAACAATCAGAGTGAAAACAGAACATATCTTACCGCTCTTTGATTCTCCTGATGGTAAATTAGTCCAGAATTAGACCCAGTCTCGCAGGATTGGTGTTAGCGTGTTTGCCTGCTCTGCGTGTGTGTTTGTGTGTGAGCTACAGAGAGGGACGTGCTGCATTCTGCTGAAACACAGTACAAACCAGAGAGTTCCATGTTATTATGAGAAGCATAAAGTGGAAAACACTTCACGCTTTAAGCGTGTGGGTGTCCGTGAGCTGCTTTACTTGTGTAAAAAAACACTGCAAGGGTGTTGATATGAAAACAGAATTTCTGAAAGTTACACATAGCCCCTTAAACTCTTAAAGTTTTACATCTCCTCTTTCAACCTTCTCTTTGGAGCTCTAGAAAGCACAGGGTAGTTATTTGTCTGTCATTAATATTCATGAACCTGCTTGGGGGGTGGGGGTGGGCGGTGACTGTACAGGTGTGACTTCATAAATTCACAGCAGTACAAACGAGCCGTTTAAAAGGCAGAGATCCAGAATCCGGGGCTGTGTGCATTTCTCTGTGGATTGAGTGTTTGATGCATGGGACAGTATTTATATAACACCTAGACCTTCTCCATAGCCACAAAAGCAATGAAAATGCCAATTTCCATGATATGGGACCTTTAAAAAGGCAAGGCACTAATCTACTAAGAGGGAGCAAATTATTACCAAGGGCAATAAAAAAAAAAAAAGGTCCAGCTGTCTCCAATTCGGTGGCAAATTTACAACATTATGCAAATCAGGTCAGAAAGTAAGGTCCTTCTCTGTGTGTTAACTCCGGCTCTGCTGGAGCCAATCATGAGTTGGGAACTGTTAGCCCAAATACCATCCGTCACCACTGGGTAGAACTGAGGTTGCATAATATAATTTACACACATGATTCTTCATTTTTTTTTTTTTAAATGCAGTAGGTGTGCCACAGTCTCCATAATTTTTACAACACTAATGCACTTCATTCGATAAACCAGAATTCACAAGGACAACTTCAGCCTCCAGACGCCAACACTCTGTATCACATCTGCAACAACATATTTATTACAATGCAGTTTTCATCATTTTCAGTTTCATCATACTTTTATATCTTATTCGTCGTGTCTTAAATCTGTCAATCAAAATGCCTCTCACTTTACATATGAATCCACCTCAGGACCATGAGAATGGTCGATTGGATTTATTGATTCTGAAATCAGAGAAACAAGCCATTTTACCATTTAATGAACATAAATAACTCGGTCTGCAAAGATGGTGTTTGCATTCAAAATTTAACATGTGCCATTTCCCAAACCATGAATTCTGAATTAATTTGATGGCTATTTCTCAATATATAGTAATATATGTTGTCATTTTGTTTTGTTTTTTCTCTGAAAATCACATGTAAATGTTTATATCAACATGAGTAATGAGGTAATTTGATGCAAATGGCTTTTTTTATAATGGTTACCTTGATTTTTTTTTTTTAGAATTTCTTGTTTTAACAGCCTGCCACATATCATCATGTACTATTTCACAGCTGTAGCTCTGCTGTCACCTTGGAATCAGTTGCTTCTCAACTCATACGGTTAGGTTTAATATCCACTACATCATGGGCCTTTAATTTCATGCCCCTAACATAGTTGCAGTGCAATTTTACATTAGGCACAAGTCCATTTTTTTTTCTTTTTAGGCTCGTCCTGTTGTCTGGCTCAAAACGAACGGGCTTTCTTCAGTTGGCGGTGGAAGTGGCAGAGCCGAGGTTTTTATGCAGATCAGGCAGTGTGGTAATTTTGGCATGAAATTGTGCACAATTGTGTGAGCAGTTTTGTTGTTGGCACGGGCACATTCAGACCTATACAAGAAAAAAAATCAGAAAAAAACACTTTCATGTATGCCGAGTTTCTCCTCTTTCTCTTGAAATTTCTCCCTTTTTTTAAATGCACATAAAATACATATTTAATGTGGTTCAAACAGAGTTGTAATGGTTTAGTTATACTACCGTTGTCACACAAATGCTTGTAGATTGTTGTTTCCTCTCAGCTGATTAAAACCTGAAGACAACAGCTGCAGGAATCATATGTGTGTGTGTGTGTGTGTTTTGCAGTTGTATTAGGCAACATCCGTAATAATAAAAATACATTTTACTGCACTACAATTTACTGTGGTCGTTGCCTAAGTGCACACATATCGTGAAATAAAGAGTTCGGTGTCTCCTGAGACCTAAAAAAAAAGGAGACATCAGAACATCCTTGGACTCGTATAATGTGGGAAGCTGCTTTGTTTGTGCTTTGCGACTCTGACTTTGCACCTCCAGTTTTCCGCCTGACCCCCACCCCCCCGCCCCTCCCCTCCTCCATGACCGTCCTCATGACCGTCCTTTCCTTTTTAAATGGAGGATGAGACCGGGTGATGTGATTGGCGATTATTGAAGCTTGTCCAAACTCCACCTGCTGATACAGCATTATGCATTCATCCCGCTCCAGCTATTTCACGGCTGCATTGCACACGCGTGCGTTTTGGCCTCACGTTTAGGAGAGCGCGCGTTTCCCAGTTTCAGAAAACTAGAGGCTCATGTCAATTAAAAATATCACATCCCTGATTATAAAAAAAGGGGAAGAATATGAACATAATGGCTACTTTGAGACATAATCTGTCTAAAATGCTATCCCCCCCCCCCCCCCCCCCCCCCCCCCCCCCCACTGTATCTCTCACCATTTTGTTTTAATTGATGGTTTTGGTGGTTTTGTTCTCCACATCAGTGATAATAGCATGACAAGACCTGGTCCAGTCCTATCTCCTCCTCTGACCTGTCCAATGTCTTTGCTGTACAGCTTGGCTTCAGTGCACTTCTGTTGTTCCTCTGCAAATTTGCCATTAGAATCAAGCAGCCCAATCTCCATATTGTGTGTTATTTTAAATTATTAATACTATTATATATTTCTTTTGTTTTCCATCTCAGGAATATATTTCATTTCGAGATTTTTTTTTTTCTGTCTTAAAAATTGTGGACTTGTGAACACTTCTCACTGCTATTCTCAGTATGCCAACACCGTGTGTTTGAGTTTCATGATGTTAATAAAATTATCCAGTGATTCTTCAGTTCTGTCATTCTGCTGTCATTGGGATGTTAGACATGAGGAGCTTGTGCTGCAAATAAACCATGAGTTTTCAAGAATGATAGAATTGTTGTTCATGCACAGTGTTATCTAATTCTAGCTTATGTATGTGAGCAGTTCAACACTTCTGTCCTTCCTGTCTTCATTGTTTTCCTCGTTCTGTGGCAGCATTTTGATGATGTTGCTCAGTCTTAAGGTCAGACGAGTTGTGATGCATTATTAAAAATGCAAAATATCTGTAGTAAAACTCAGCAAGATCGGGATTAGAGCTAGACACGTTAGTTCAGCTTCTGATGTACCTTGGTGAATTAAGGGGTTAATCAACCTGTAATGAGAGGGCTTGATTCAATATATAGCACCGTGATGGAGGTGTTTTCCTCCCATCGTCCTGTGGGATTTATCATATTTTATTTTAGAGGTTGGTTCTCATGTATGAAATGGAATTGTTGAATAAATAGTTGCCAAAACATCTGCACCGGCCTGACTCTGTTTTTGTAGTCATTGTTTTACTTCTGGAGGCCTCTTATCTGGCTGTTTCTGAACGGAGAGATAAGCAATGAGTGACGATACAGTATAATTACTGCTGCTTCGGAAACACCTGTATTTGTCCTCGTAAGGATCCGTGAACAGACACACATGATCAGCAAAAGAAAAAAAAACACAACAAACAAAACACACACACAAGCTAACACATGCTCATGAATTTTTATTAACAAGAATAATTCATGTTGTGTTTTAGCTCCCCTATCTGTGCGCTGTGCGGGTGTTATGATGCCATTCAATTTGTCATGTGGAGCGTTATTTCCACACATTAGTCGACTGTCTGCACAAGGCTGTGATATCCCCCCAAAAAACAGCTGTATACTATGATACAGCTGTACACAGCCTAAAAGACTTCAAAATGAGTTCCAGTAAATTAGCAGTGAGGGAGTTTTTGTTTTTTTGTTTTTTTCCTCCCTAATTATTAAAAGCACACCTGATTTTGACAGGTCCATGCTGCTGAAAACGACACAGCACTCGCAGCACTGGCACAAAAACTGAGGAAATCACTCATAAATTAACTCTTCCTCATGTCCCCAAACACAATCGTGAAGAAGATGTAGTATTTTCTGTGTTTTACGCAGTTTTTACAGCTTCACAGCTTTAAAAGATGTATCACAGTAAATCCCTAAAACAGGAACATCTGAGCAGGTGGTTATTACACGATAATAAGATCGAGATGTATTCACTTATGAAAGCTCTTAGTACTTATGGTGCAAAATTAGGATAATGGCTCAGGACATCTCGGGAGGGAAAATCCTTTAAATCCAGACAGTGTGGACTCTGTGCATAAACGTGAGGAAATATGGAGTGTATGAAATATGGATGTCAGGCTGAAATAGGAGCGACTGGAAGGCTAGGGCCTGATAGACAGGAGGGAGAAGGATCCGCACTTTTTAGAGTCAGAGGATGATGACTGAGAGGGAATTAACTAATGGCAATAAGACATCATGTTAGACTGAAGAAAGCAGCTGCAATCAGCCCATCTGTCAGGAATAAATACAGCCCGGAGATGGTTGCGTTTCTGCGGCTGAGGTGCGATTCCTCGCCTGATGACAAGTGAGGGGTCAGTGAAAAACTCAATTACCACTCAATCAATCAAAGCCGTTTTGTGAACTGGGGGGAAAAGAGAGACAGAAATTACTCTTTTTTTTCCCTCCCATCTTCAAGCAGATATTTTGCAGTTAACAATTTAAAGCATTTGTATTCCCCCCAGTGTGTGTGTGTGTGTGTGCGTAACAGGGAGATTATGTTCAAACTTTTGTTAATTTGCTGAAAGTTTTCTGTTTATTGTATTCCACTTTCATTAGACAGCAGGGATGAATAACAGGAGGAAAGGGAGAGACAGGTGGGACGACAGGCAACGCTGGATTTTAAGTCATGCTTGAATAAAGAATAAGCAGACATGTTCCACCAAGCTGTTAACCAAAACCAAACCCGTCCGCTGTATTTTAGCACGCCTGTACTCTGCTCAGCGGCTTGTCGACGCAACGCTTCGTGGCCAATCACACCTGCGATGTTAAAGTCATAAAGTCATACAACACAGATGCTTTAGGGAAAATAACAGCAGGGTTTTCTTTATTAATTTTCCATAATCTCTTAAAATCTCTTCAGTACAGCAGCAAATACATACTTTATACTGAGAAACCTTTCAGCTGCACTTCAGATTTAAAAAAAAATCATTTTTCTTTAAGGTCCTTTGCAATAAACATTTAACATTTCTTAGTGGAAAAAAGTGGCTGCACTGAAGGTTTCTGAACCATATTTGTCAGTATTCTTTTTGCAGAATCACAAGAACTGGTAACTTGAACATCCAATAATCAGAATATACACTACGGTTTAAAAGTCACTTAGAAATTTCCTTATTTTTGAAAGTAAAGCACTGTTCTTTTCAATGAAGACACCTTTAAACTCATCAGAAATACACTCTATACATTGCTAATGTGGTAAATGACTATTAAAGCTGCAAATGTCTGTTTTTTGGTGTAATATCTACATAGGTGTATAGAGGCCCATTTCCAGCAACTATCACTCCAGTGTTCTAATGGTACAATGTGTTTGCTCAGTGCATTAGAAGGATAATGGATGATTAGAAAACCCTTGTGCAATCACACAGCTGAAACAGTTTAGCTGGTTAGAGAAGCTATAAAACTGACCGTCCTTTGACAAAAGCAAAGTTTGAAGAACAAAAATGATCCTCGTCAATGTCTTGACTATATTTTCTATTTATTTTAAAACTCATGGTGGTAAAAATAAGTGTGACTTTTTTTCATTTTTTATAAAACACAAAATTGTCTAGGTGAACCCAAGCTATTGAACGGTAAAGAATGACTTGGTCCAGTCACAAAACCATTTACTTGGTCCTGAGTGAGACAGGATAACAAAACGCTATATTAAAGGTTTTGCAGCATGTTTAAAATGTCCTGCTACGTCGCCACAGTGTAACAACAAGGGAATAGAGCAGAAAGGGGGGGATTATTGATTGATGCATTCATTTAAGGTTTGTCAAGTGCAAGACTGTTTCAGGATGAATAGTTAAGCGTGTCGGGATAGATAAATGGCATTGTGATCCAAAGTTATGCTGAGATTCAAAGATAATGAAATAAGCCTTTTTTTAAAAAAATCATATATTGCGAGAATGTTCACCGTTCGGTCGATGAAGCACTTTCCTGTCCCTCAGTATAACTTTGAAAGGGGAAGAAGAGAAAATTGTTGAGAGAAAAATGACAATTAGAAAGGACGACACAGATGGGTAAAAAAAAAAGGCACGGATACAGTATTTCTAGATTTTTTTGAAAGGACTGCTAAGATGAATAGTGGCCCCTCTGACACACACACACACACAAAACTCTCGTTAAGTGTCACTCCCTGAATGTGTCATGGTGCTGAGCCTCACACCTGCCCAGTGCTGTCAGTCTGCCAGCTGTGAGAGCCGGAGCTGTCTGGAAGGTATCAGCCACTCCATATGCAAATATATTCCTCTTCTTTATGATGTCAGTTCACTTGCCCGCATATCTGGTCGCCTTCTTTCATTCCTCCAGTCGGAGCCGCTTGGTTCCATCCTGCTATCAATCCTAAACTTTTCCCCCGACCGCTTTCCTTCATTATATCACCTGCCTTCAACACAGGCCCCTTAACTCATCTTCATTTCCCTCCTCCTCCTCCTCCTCCTCCTCCTCCTCCTCCTCTCCAGGGCTCTATTTAGCTCACAGGAAGATGCACTTTGGAAACATCAACCAGGGATGACACCAGAGGTGTTAGTCACCTTTGATGTTTCAGAAACTGTGTTGACCCCACGTGTAGCCATGTTCCACACACACACTATGACCCGTTTGCTGTGCTTTAAGATGCCATCAGGGAGTATTTGTCCAGAAAAAAAGGCTTTGATGTCTACAAGCTTTACTTTGTGGGGATTTTCCCCACATGAATCCATGAAGAACACAAGACACCCTCAAGCGGCTCTGTGACTTTGCTAAAGTTCAGGCGAGGTGATCAGGCAAGGTGACATCCGGTTTAAAGATGTTTTCAGGCATATCTCTATGCCTGTATGCCAGGAGCCGTGCTGCGACGAGAGACACCTTTCATATAACGGGAAAAACAAAAAAGAAAGGGGAGAAAAGACGGTAGTTTAAAGGTTAGGCCTCCCATATCTGCAAGCAGGTGCGCAACGATTCCCGACATGTCATTTGACTCAAATGGTTGGTATTATCTGCCGCATTCATTACTCTCGCTAAAAAGTGTGAGGCACAATAACATTGATCCCCGGGATGACAACATTACGCCTGGAACACAATGAGCAGAAACGACAGGTGTGGATTATGGCAATCGGAGGATAAAAAATTACGCAGACGCAAGAATAGAATAACGACCGTCTTCAATCATGAAACCTAACTCAGCCTGAGACAACAAATGATTTTGTCCCACTTGTGCCTAGCGGTTGACTGCTTATTTGTGTTGGTTTATTACAGTTTTTTACCCATTACATACACGCTTAAAATGATAAAAGATAAAATAAAAACGAGTAATCAAGAGCAGGATAATCACGGTCTTAGAGTCGGCGTCCCTATAAAAAACAGAAGTGACAGCACCTCGAGCCATCGACAGTGGGGTGACACGCAGGCAGACAGGCTCATTACATGCTTTTAACCTTTTTCATCTGATCATCCCTTCATAAACGTTGTGCGCAGCCTTCTGGGTTCGCCGGCTCCAGCAAAAGTTGACAAAAAAGTGTTCCAACCATTTATTTCATGTGGCAGAAAATATCCATTAAAGCTGACAGTCTCAGACATGAAACTAATAGTAACTGTGCCGTTTCACATCTAAAGTAATAACAAAACATCAGTGTATGTCTGCACAAATGCCTGTGGAGCCCACGGTGCAGCCACGGCCGCAGCGTTACTGCTAATTTATATCTATTGCATAACTAATGAGGGTAGAAAGTGCCTCAGGTTGGTCTCCTCCAGACTGTGGGGTGTTTTAGGACACGGCTCCAAATGATGAGAAAGCACAGTGTTAAATAAGAGTTTTGTGGCCGTTAGGGGACATGTGTGCTTTGGCGCCTCATTAAATAGCAGCACATACCACTATTTATTAGTACAGCCTTTGTATTTTGAGTTTAAGCACACATGTAGTGTACTCTACAGATTTGAAAATTTGAAAAGCTTAGGTTATTAAATTGCTACAAGTAATGAAAAAAATGTTTCTGTTCTAATCTGTGTGAGATGGACAAATATTGGAAATTCTCACTGAACCTTATGCTTTGCTTCCGAATGAGGTCAGCAATGTGTATTATTGTCTTTGTAGTCAGATGTGAACTGTGTTTCACACTGATGCCCACGTTCTGAACTCAAAGCTTCCTCAGAGTTCAGACTTTAACTTTTACTTTTTACTGGCCAAATGCGAGAGACAATTTATTCTGGATATTCACCAGTTGTCAATTCACCAGAGTTTCAATAAACTCAAGATTTTTTTTTCCCAACAAATATGTCAATTTATAGTTAAAGAATCTCAAACTACATTTAATGATGATTAATGACTAATTAGTTGTCAGGTATTACACTAATCACCAACAATTTTTATGTTTCTTTGGTTTTCTATGAACTGTTGGTCTGGTCAAAAAAAGCAGCGTTGGGAAACACTGATCGACATTTTACACCCTTTATGAACCAAACAACTAATTGTTTCAATAATTGATAGATTCATCAACTGTTAAATTATACATGTTAATACGAACGTAGTACTTTTTTACCATCTAATCATACATAAAAGTGGTATTTTTCCTTCGTTGTTTTCAGATATACAAAACCAGTTATATGAAAGCAATAGTAGCAATAGTTTGGTTGTGATAAAATAACATGGCCACAGATTCAAGCTAGAAAAGCATTCTGAAAGCGAAGATCTCTACCAAGCATAAGGCCAAGCAATGCAGGTGCCAGATATTACCACCAGGTGGCCCTAAACAATGGCACCTTATCGCAATGTTACCAAACAACAAAAAAATCAAAGTGATCCAAAAACATGGATTTTTTCTGAACCGTTACCAAAATTTTGTTATTTGTTCATAGTACTTCCCATTCATAGTCCATAGTTCATAGTCCCAACATTCGCTAAAAATTTGACAAAAATCTGGCCAAAACTTCTTGAGATATCTTGCCAACAATCAGAAAAACAAACAACGTAGAAAGTTAAGACAGCAGGAGATTTCTGTTCTTTTTTTAAGCCACTCTACAGTTTCCAAAACTCATATCATAATAAGAATTTCACCTTGCATAGACACTTGGCAGGAAGACGCCACCCAGCTGGAGGAATGAAAAAGGGGTGAAGTTGCAGCTCCATCAGAGGTCAGAAGCAAAGGAACCTGTGTGAACCAGATGTTTTTCACTGAGCTCTGACTCCACAGGTTATTCAATTCATACACAACACCCCCCTCCTGGTTCAGTCGGAGGTAATGATCTATGTTGAGCGAAAGGTACCACTTTACACCGAGGTACTACACAGGGGTCGGGGTCACCTTTAAACAGATGTTAGGGGCTGCTGCCAGTGCAGCGGGACATAGGTCAGTATTAAGCAGATGTTGCAGACGAGTAGGGATTAGCATGTCACACCCTCTTTGCGCTGACTAAATGCTGCCGTCTCTGTCAAGAGATCCCCTGCTTGTGAGAGCAATAGCTTGTGAGAAAGCAGTCCAAACCACGCTCTGAATTTCTGCTGCCATGATAATCGACCTCTGTCAGCCAAAGAATGTTGATCAATAATAATGTGTATACTTTCTTGAATGTAGAAAAAAATCCATATAATCTTAGCCTATAACTTCCTGTTTGCTATCTAGACACCGTTAAATTTAATTTATTAGTTATTGAAAAGAATTGTTGATTAGTCATTTGGTTCATAAAACTGTGTAAAATGCCCATCACTGTTTTCTCAAAGAAACCAGGAACTAATCAGATCTGAGAAGCTGGAACCAGAGAATTTGGATGTTTTCTTCTTAAAAATGACCTAAATCAAATAATTGATTATCAAAAGAGTTGAAGATTCATTCAATAGTTGGCAACTAATCATTTAACCAATTAATCATTGCAATTCTATAGTATAGTACGGTATGAAAGACTGTGTTGTGCTGTAATAAGCTTAACCAAAGAACAGTGCAAAAGTATGTCCCCACTTTTTCTCTCAACATCAGCTTTAGAATGTGTTTCACTATTATGTGTGTTAGTATGTTTTTTCTGTAGATAGGATGAACCATGTGTAATGAATAGTGAAAAGGTTATCTTAAATATCGATGAGTAACAACATGTCACAGGTCATATCAGAGGTCACAGTCTTAGTGGGCATGTTACCAGGAAGTCGACGCCAACTAAGCTTGTGTTAAATGTGCATTGAAGGAAGCTCCCTGGTTTCTTCTTAGAATTTGTGTCTCTATGAATCATCCCCCGGGACAAACCACACTATCAATGTGTTTGCCTTCTCACGATAGGATTATGTGCTGTGCTTTCCTGGAGATATATCTGGCATATAGTAATAGGGGTCTTAAAATGTCTAAATCATAATGGTTTGTTTACTGACCCTGTCACCTGGGTGTGGGAAGTCGATTGAACTTACGAGCCATTAAATACATTTACATTTAGTGTATTTCCTTTAAAGAGTGTGTTCCTTGGCTCTGCAGGTAAACACCTGGGAGAATAACACATGTATGGTGTGGTGTGAATGGGGTGTCAAAGAGGCCACATTTCATTTCATTTTTCCTCCCATTCACCATATATGTCAGTTAAAATGTTTGATGGAAATATCTCTTAAAAGTCCAAGATCATACAAATACCCACTTGTTTTCTTTTTTTTACTTTTAAGGTTTAGGGGTTCTATAAAAAAAAATAAATAAAAATTAGCCTTAAAAAGCTTTTAGGTAACAGGTCTCCACCAACATCTGAAGGAAACATCTGGCCGTTTACCTGCTAAGTGCCTTATTTTGTTGATCAGTTAGTCGCTAACGTTGTCT
The DNA here is from genome assembly GCA_030544235.1 of Lepturacanthus savala. Lineage (NCBI taxonomy): Eukaryota > Metazoa > Chordata > Actinopteri > Scombriformes > Trichiuridae > Lepturacanthus > Lepturacanthus savala. The sequence continues at coordinate 23,025,516 of CM060479.1, read as the reverse complement.
GCCTGCTGTTTATTGCTAAGCAGGCTGCATTCACTAAGAGCTGCACATAAGCGCTGCTGCTGCAAACTGGGTTGATGAGAGCAGTGAGACCAGACCAAACAGTAAAGGTTGTAGAAATAAATGATGAGCTGCAAGAAAACGCTCTGCGGAGCTGAGGGGAACTGCAGAGGTGAGCGGTAATTAAACGTGTTTGTCACTACAAGTGACACTTTTCACATAAGTAGCCCATTTCCATATAAAGCTAGGGAGTGTTGTGTTAATATCCACCAGCAGGTGACAAATAAACATATTTTAGATGAATTTATGTGAGACCTGTTGCCATAGGTTAAACACATTGTGAAGGGATCTTATCAATACAGTATGTACAGCATTAAATCAGCTATATGTGTATACATTTTGTTTTAATTTGAGTCTAAAAAAAATAAATTATTGGAACACTCACACAGTGAACCACATTGATATCACTTCCAAATATTGAGGTCAACAGGCCACATTTATTATTTTGAAGGAAAGTGCATTGCTAATACAAATAACTGAAATTGGTTGTTGGACAATAAAATAAATCCAGTGTTGCTGCTGAAAATTTGTTAGGCTAGATGGTGACCTAGGAAGGAGAAGGCATGGTATTGGTGCCATGGGGGGACTTATGAGACTTATGAGACTTCAGTGCAAGAACATACTGTACTTCCATAACCTAAGATTATTGCACCTTTTAAGCAACCAACAACAAAATATGTACAAACATCTCTAGCGTATAACACAACTTGAGATAGTTGCTTAAAAATAAAACTTTGAAGCAACTATCTCAAGTTATGTTAAGGCGGCAGAGCAGATGATTCCACAATAGAGAAAAACGTGTACTTGTCAAACATAACAAAGCCATGCAACAGGCAAACATATCAGTAGCCGTGATTACAAAGACGAGTCAACAGGTGGGTTATACAATCATTATACAATCCAGGTGTCAGGTAATTAGCTTCGCAGCACAGCAGATGATAGACGGCGCAGAAACATATTGAAATGAGAAGATGCTGCTATTCAGCCTCATCATGATGTGGCCTTATTTTAACCTTTTTCATTTTTTAAATTATTTTTGGAGAGATTTAGGTGAGGAGGGGGCATTTGTTGTAGAGCACTGCAGGAAACCCTAAAAACTATTTATCTAAATTGCTATAATTTTAGTTTTTCATGGAGTGAATGTTGTAGTGCTACAGATAGGGGATTATAATTCATGGCACCATCCATTCTTAATACCTTTTCAGTCTGTTTGCTATGATAAAACCATTAAAGTAATAATAAAAACAAAAAAAAAATGTGAATTTACCTTAGTACCGTATTTTCCGGACTATAAGTTGCTCCGGAGTACAAGTCGCATCAGCCATAAAATGTATAATAAAGAAGAAAAAAACATATATAAGTCACACTGGAGTATAAGTCACATTTTTTGGGGAAATTTATATTATGAAGCAGAGGTAATTAGGGGGCAATTGATTGTTTATCCAGTGGGAGCTGCTGTGTGATCATTGTGGTAAGAAGGTTTACTGAAGAAGAGTGAAGTTTCCGCGCATGCGCGAGTTGTCATTGTCCTCGGGACTGGAAGGAATGTATTGTTGTCTATCGATAAAAAGTGAAACTCAACATCTGCGTTTGTGGTCCTTTGTTTTGACAAGTTACTACAATTTATTTGATCAAATCCAACAACAAGAACAGATATTTAAAATTTAAATGACGAACAATTTAAAATAAAAATAGAGGCAACAACAGGCTGAACGGTGCTGACGTTACATAACACAACTGAGAACGTGTCTGGTATGTTAACGTAACATATTAAGAGTTATTCTGATAACTATAGCATCAATAACATGCTAAGAAGTTTAACTATAGCATCAATAACATGCTAAGAAGTTTAACTATAGCATCAATAACATGCTAAGAAGTTTAACTATAGCATCAATAACATGCTAAGAAGTTTAACTATAGCATCAATGACATGCTAAGAAGTTCACCAAAACCATCCGTGTCAGTCCAAATATCCGGTAAATAAAATCCAATGAAATCTTCATCCTCGGTGTCACTTTTCATCAACTCCTCTAACTCTGGAGGTAGAAGATGCGGCGCTTCCTCTTCTACGTCGCTGACGTCAGACGTCATATTTTACTACTTGCAGCTTGTGATCTGCAGAATATGATTTTCTTTTCGGTGCCGTTTTTGTTAAGCCCTCCTCAGTTGTTTTTAGAAGTTACCGCTAATGTTGAAATCATCAACACAAGCCTAGAGCGCCCTATTGTGGTTCAGTGTGAAACTAATATATGAAATGATATACCGGTAATAATGTGTTAATAATTTCACACATAAGTCGCTCCAGAGTATAAGTCGCACCCCTGGCCAAACTATGAAAAAAAAAACGTTACTTATAGTCTGGAAAATACGGTAATCACATGTACTAAGGCAAATTACAGATGACTATCTTGCTCAGGATCTACTGTTTGAGGGGTTTAGTACAACATTAATTAATCACAAGAACGTGCCCGGAAGGTGACATCTCATCAAGCGCCCAGGCACGAGGTCAGAGAGACAAAGGAGGCGTCTTGGAACACAGGGAATCGACTTACCAGAGAAAAGGTTGGCTTATTAGTTCAAGATAAATTATAATAGATTTTACAAGATAAATAGGCGTTGCAAAATAATATTGCAAAATATTGATGCCAGCCAACATCAGTAGTTTTAGTTAATTGGGCTTGGTGCCGACTCAATGTGGCTAACGTGAGTTAACTAATTGATAGCAATAAGCTAATATCTGCACGCCATCATTAGCCTTTTACTCTTAAATGAAATAATCTTATTTACACTTGTAATTAGATGTGATGTGAGTGTAAATCATCTAACGTTTAAACATATAAGAGAAGCAACATAGTAGTGGAACAAAGCGAAGGCGAGCTGAGTACAGCACAGAAAGGAAATTGAGAGGAACAATCTCATTATTGTTTCTATTTGTAGGTGACGACTGACTTGAGAAACAAGCTGCAGGGGGAATCACCTTGCAGCACGTTCGGTGCTCAGCGTCAGCAGCCTCAGAGCTCTTCTATTAAAAACACAGAAAAAAACTATTGTTATGATTCTTTAGCCCCATCAAGAAATTATATATATATTTTTACTTATTTATTATTATTATTATTATAATTAGCTTTTTAAAAAGCCATTTCCCTGCAGTCAAGTGTCATTTGCTTACACCTGCCCCCACTGCTGAAAAAATCCTTGATAAAACACACTTCTTCTCACTTCCTCCCCTTTGCCTTGCAGTGTAAAGCTCAATACTTCTACCTGTAGTCTTTTCTTTTCTTTTTAGGTGTTTTGCTCAATTCTCGTAGCACAGGCCAACACAAAGTTCACAGTGTTCACAGTTTAAAATTAAAGATGTGACAGGACATGAATCCAATTACAGAGTTTAATTGTTTCACTTTAAACAGTAAAGGCAAAGAATCTTTGTTCCTACTTTGTCTTTTTCAAGCAGACACATGCACTCATGCACACACACACACACACACACACACACACAATCCCAATGATATGATTTAGCTCAGCAGTGGGCTGTTTATTAAAAAATGGGCAGACTGCTGAGCTCGACACCTCCCCACTGTTTCTGAATAATAAGTATTAACATTGTGCTATCTCCTCAATGAAAAATGTTTCAATAGAGTAGTGGCAGCTGCTTCTTGTGTATGTGTGTAGTGTAGTGTAGTGTCGTGCAGTGTGTAGTACATGTGTGACTTCTTGCAAACAAATGCAACTGAGTTATGACCTTATTTGGATTATCCGGAAGGCTTTGTTGTAAAGCAAGAGCTTTATTAATTCATGAAACTATCATGCTGTCACTCTCCCTCCCCAAGATGATTAATATGTCCGTGACATAGAAGAGAAGTGAATTCCCTCAGGAAAAATATGCACTATGAATCCTCTTTATCATTTATCTATGCTGCATATTTGTATAGCATGATAAATCAATCGCCATTATACTTCTAGTCACAGCAGGCTCCACTTTATACACCATGCATAGGTTTCCACATTAAAGCATACAGGACATACACAAAACTCTAACACACATACAATCATATAAACAACACAGTTAAATGGGAGATATGTAAACAATAAATAAATAAATAACTATATTTAATTATATGGGTGTACAATATTTGTAATATCCAGTTGGGTCCAAAAGTGTGAGACCATATTAAAAACAAAATGAAATATTTTCACACAACCCTGGAAAGAATGAGAAATATATAGGATTCAGAAACACTTAAAACACAAGAAGGTTTGACACATGAAATGAAGAAGAAATGTTTTACAATTCTGTCAGCAAGAACATTTGCGCTAAAGATGTGTCAGTGACAAACATAACTCCGTTATACAGGAGGTCAGATTTCTTTTGAGTATCTCTTCTATTGAAGCATGTGCTCAGATGATTGAAATCTGGTTTGATCTACTCATCAGAGACATTTTACAGGTCCTTAACTAAGTACTTGTTCAGCAGTAACTAACTAATATATAAATACTTTGTAATTCATATGTAGTTCATATAAGCACTCATATAAATTGAATATGTAGTTTCTGCGTCCATATATATCTCATAATTGTGTTAATGTGTTAATGTGCAGTTCTACAAAGAAGTTCATGCTGAACAACTTTGGAATTCATATGTAGTTAAGAACCTGTAAAATTAAGGGTTACAGAGACTTGGATTTGCATGAATAACCTCTGCTCCCCACAGAGAAAAAAAGAGTTTTATTGAAGTAAGTCATCAGAGGATCATTCAAGTAACTCAACCGGTGTTCACCTCAGCTCATCAGCCTCACGATTCCAGCAGCTCATTGCTCACTAGGCAGCACTGAGGGTCTTATGTCAAATCACAGCCAGACTAAAGGTTTCTGAGTGTGGAACTGTGTGGAAATAGTTTCACTTCATGTGGGGGCTTTATGGTACAGCTGTATATGCATGGAACACCATCGCCATGCTGGTGCTAGCATGCTAGCTATCAGCAGCTGCTATCCCGGTTTTCAACTGAAAACATTCATCATGTTGTTGCGCTAATTATTAGTTGTGAGCAGCGCATCTCTCTTTCTCTGTTTGACAAATGACCCGTTTGTGAACAGCCGCTCTCTGCATGCAGTGCACTATGAATGAAAACATATTTCACTGTAACGACGTATGCAATGTCGCAGCTGCAGTATTGTTTGTGGGGGACTGGATGGGGGTTGAGGAACAGAGATGCTGCCCCCTGACAGACAGCTGCTGAACCCCGGGGAGATCTATCTGAAGGTTTTCTTCCATCGTGACTGCTGACTAGAGCTGGTGGAAACTGGGCCTAATGTGAGCAGGGCCTAAAACGCTTTGCAGAAACTGGATCAGTTGATCAGATACAACTGACCAAATTAACCACACCATCAGAGGATCGAGATTAGTTCCCTGAGAGATAGAAAAGCAACTTCATCCATCCTTCATACAGAATCTGCCATAGTATGATCAACAGACGGCTGTCTTGTAGTGGTCATGAGTTGAGCTGCAATGATTAGTCAGTTAATTGATTAGCTACCAACCATTACATACTAATCATCTACTATTTTATCTATTATAATAGGGTTAGACTGACATTAAAGTGATGATGTTTGGGTTGTGGACTGCTAGTCTGGACAAAAAAAGGCCTTTTTAAGTAGAATCTTTGGGAATCAGCTTTGGGAAACAGTGACTGACATTTTACACCATTTCAAACAACTAATCAATTAATCATTTCAATATTCAATAGATCAATAATCGTCTACCAAAATGGTCGTTAGTTGCCGCCCTAGTCTTGAGTAGCGAGAGAGAGTGGCACTTCATAAACCACTTTTTAGTAGGGGGAATGAGGCCAAACGCCTGGGGTGGGCTAAAAAATATCCGCCTTTCTAGTGGAAGGCTGGAAAAAGTCAGACTTACTGATGTATCTAGGTCCGAGATTGATGGTGTTGTGTAAGGAGACGAACAGGAGATAGAAGGATAAAGCAGTGTATCACACAGACAGTGAAACATGACGCTGGAATGAGTGAAATGAGTCTGGGGGTGTTTTGGTAACTCTACAGCCTGGCGGCCCTGTTCCCCGGGGACATGTGCCCTCCGGCATAGCATCTTTGTGGAGAAGGATTCATACCGGGGATGGGATAAAGACCCCAAATACACCTCTCCCTGAATGTTACTCTCCTCCACAGTCACCTGACCTCAACCCTATTAAACATTTAGAACCTGTGTCCACCAAAGTATTTCTCCTGAGGCTAGCGTACATTTTGAATTGTTTTGCAATGGGAGCGTGGCATATTAATACAAGCTACAAAAGCCGGCAGCGTTTTTCTGAAGTTGAAACATGTTCAACTTTGGGTAAAAACACTTGAAGAAAAAAAAAAACAAGCATTCTGTGACAGCACAAGAAACTATTGGAACAATGTCAAATCATGCTGGGCTAACAGCTGGTCATCAGGTTTTGCACAAACTTGCTAGCTTGAGTGTGTATATATATTATATAGAGAGATTTTATATACATATATACACACACATACAGGTATATATATATATATATATATATATATATATATATATATATATATATATATATATATATATATATATATATATATATGTGTGTGTGTGTGTGTAAATAACTTAAAAGCCTTAGTCACTCAAAATGAGTGTTATGGCACACGTCCCCTCCTTTCAGCCCATAAACGAAGGTGCTTGTGTCCTTGATGCTCTTCCCAGCACTGATTTTGCTATGGCGCAGTAAGACATGCCAGACAGCACTTTAAAATAACCCTGTTTGAGAACTAAATAGATGCTCATGCAAAATATAGTGAGCGGAAGCGAGATTGAATAACTAAAGGAGAGATGTAGAGATAGAGACAAATGGATGAGGTGAAGGACTTGTAAATTTCTTTCCCTTGACGGGGTGTCAAAATCACTTTTCAATAATGTCCCTCTTAACCCTGAATGTGTCACTGCGCACACACACACACACGCACACATACATTCTTGAGCCATCTGGTTGCAGCTTTTGGAGCCAGTTTTATTGGGACAGCATGCACAAACAAAGATTCAAAGAAGGGGAGCAAGGTGAACATGGGGAGAACTGTGCTACTCTAACGCAACACAAAAGAGAGAACCATAATGATTTCTGGTCTTCTCGTCTTCTCCATGATCTTCAGCAGGTTTCAATAACTAGACCCAGCTTTACCTTTAATGACCATCATGCTTTAGCTGTATGTTGAACTAAAAACCTTGCGTTCAAGGTCAAGAGATGAATATACTCTAAGTAGTCCCTGTGTGCTCCTGGTTCATTTTTTAAAGTGCAGCTATAATGGTCAGACTAATATCTTTGTCAGACTAACTACAGATTAGACAAAGAACCAAACGGTGCATTTTGAATTGATGTAAAAGAGTTATCGATTACTGCACCGTGTACCATTCAAGGAACACACACAAATGAGCAGCTTTATCATGAGACCATTCAGGAGGTGTCCAATTTCCCCTTGCTAGTCATTGATAAGCGTTCTCCTTGCCTGTCACTCAGGACTTAGACTGATTCCCTCTCAGCCCACGAGCCCAATTTAGTCTCCACAAGAATCTATCACACTGCGATGTTATCTGCAAGTAACCCAATCTCCGCCTCACCCCTCCATCTGTCTTTGCTCTCCTATGCCTCCTCTCCCCTCCCCTGCTCTCCTTCTCTGTTCCTACCTAGTCGCGCTCTTTTATTCCACTTGTACCATTTACTGTTTACCCGCCATCTCTTTACTCTTCCCCTCTGTCTTCCATCCCCTACTGTCTTTCTGAAGGACCTCACAAACTAATCAAGTGTGGTGCGAACCTGACTTTGCATATAGATCATATCCCCCGTTGACAAGGGATAGAGAAGAAAAATGTCTACATCGCTTACGTATGAAGCCTCTCAGTAATGTGATGGATGAGTTGCATTTAGCTTCAGCAAACTTTTGAGACATTTCGCTGATATGACTTGATTAATGGCCAAAGCTGAAAAGTCTACTGCAAGGAGGAACGTACTGGGGAGGGAAATTCTCCTCGGAAGATCTCAGATAAAACGCTAAACAGCTGGTTCTGTCAATCAGCATCACCATACCTGTGTCAAAGCATAGTGAGCTGATCTGTGTGATCTTTTGGAACTACATACAGCTTAGTGTAATCCAATGTGGGACGGTTTTAGAGATTAAAAACAATATGGCGTCAACAGAAAGAGAGACAAAATGAAAGTATCACAAATGGTGAATGCCCGGTGGCCCACAGACTCATACTAATGGGCTCTAGAGATAAGAGATAAAAGACAATTCTAGGTAAAAAGTCTATGAAGCTGGACAAACATGCATCAGCTGACACCTGTCAAAAAGAATCACTTTCATAACTGAAAATGAAGGGTTTTTTTTAAGCCTAGATGTTGTGGAGCAACAGTAGACCTTAATTAATTCATCTCTAATGGTCAAAATGTCTCCTTGCATCAGGGGAGAGGATATCCCAGGGGGTTTGTGACCTAGGAGTGCATCTTTTAATATGAAGCAGATGTTAAACATAATTAGAGCTGCATCCTAATTTTAATGAATCCTGCAGGGTTGTGATAAGTGCCAATAAATACCACTTGGTGCCCCGAAATTCCAAAAACTGTGTCAGTTTCAGAGTCTGAGGCGATGTGGAGGGAAAGAAATATGCACCAAATATTACCACGGCGTTGTAAGGAGAGTGGGCTTCTATTACAGAAGATCAGACACTATTAAAACCAACCAATTTGCCAAAAACATGTTTCTAATCATTCTCTCTGGTAATCCATACTGCTTACATAACTACAGTTTTCTTCAGTTCATGCCAATCCCTATCAGTATTATAACTTCATGATGAAATCAGTTCTTTCTGAAACACACAATATGCACGAACAAGAAAAGTGCCAATTTAAGTCTGTGTTGCGTGAATTTCAAACACCACATTCTATTTCTAGGTAGTGCCAGGACAACACCTCTTGCAAAGAGTAGGGAAACGAACACTACACTATATTTTTTTTACTTGTGCATGTCATTAAAGTAACACTCTGCTGAGCTTTGCACATTTAGTGTCTCATTAAAAAGGTGTAGGTTTGACTTGATGTGTTTCTTCCATTGTGATACTCAAACTTTGTACTGTAAAAAAGTACAAGAAATGCAGTTTGTTCTTGCTGATGTCAGCTCTCAAATCTAACAAAAAAAAAACATAATAACAACATAAATAAAATATACAGGAAAAAATGACTTTACTGTTCCAATAGTCTGATGGTCTGGGGTCGGAAAGTGTTTTTGAGGCGGGAGGTCCGAGCTCTGATGCTCTGTAGGCATTTTCCAGGGCTGAGATAAGACAACCAACGCTGGGTGACTAGTGTCCTTTATAATTCATAGTGTCTTCTTCCTGCTGCTGGTGGTGAAAATATCCTGTATCGATGGCAGTGGTGCCAACAAGTGGCTGAACACAATTGGATTTCCTCAAGTCAAATGTACTTTATCTCAAGTTAACTCAACCATGCTGAAAACAGAACATTTTTAGATGGATACAGCTCTTTTTTGAAAGTAAAGAATGTTACCCCGCCTCTCTCGCTCAATCTAGTGTAGTCACACACACACATACACACACATATATACAACCTCACAGCAGCATTTGTCACATAGGATATTGAATTGACATATATAAATTTTCTGGAGACTTATCCTAACCCTAAGTCAATAACAAAACCCAAAAAGGTCATTGTCAGACACTTATTTGTTTCTTCATGCAATTCTGAGGCATCTCCTTGGATTATTTTTGCTTTCAGGTGATTGTAGAAATTTGTGGTATTGCCTTGCAGTGCTCCAGCGAGGGAGGAACATACTTGCGAACAATGGACCTTAGACAGTTATTGTCTGATTTAAATCAAAATACTTCCACACTCGCCACTACCACCTAGGGTTTCTTCACCATCCAGTTAACTCTCCTTGCCAATGACTTCACTCTGCTTCTCTCCCTCACTGTTTCCTCACATCCAGCTTCCTTTCCTCCACTGACTGAATGACGTGTTGTAAAGACACATTACTATAGGTCGAGGGAGAAGTAAGCGGCTGTGCTGCCTTTAGGGGCGCTTGGAAAAATAATCCGGGAAGAAATGGGAGCATTCGTTTGCCATGCATTGTGATTTTTAACGATTTATCATGGAGCCCTACTGGGGATTTTATTTTGCCCCCAAGTGTGAGTGGAAGTGACTGCAGAAATTTTTTTGTCAGTAAAGAAAAGTATTCATGCACACACCTGAGGCAAATTAAAAAAAAAAATAAACAAAGAATGCAAGAAAACCTATTTATTAATACAAACTCTGAATTCACATCATCTTAAAAAGATGTTTTTTTACACAGTGTGAAGTACAGACATGATCGATATGTAGCCTACACTGTCAAACGCAGAACGCAGAAATGTTCCTCTCCCTTTGTTTGATTGATTTTTTTTTTCTTATAAAGGAAACTAAAGAGCACAACTTGATGAAGACTGTAACAAAAATGCACTTCCTGAGCTGTCTGGAACTATTGATCTTAATTCTTTGACTAGCTACAATAAAAAAAAAAAAAAACTGACCTTGCTCTTCCACCACATTGTCTTCGTTCTCTTTGTCATCTGAGCAATTCATCATTCCTTTGCAATACACGTCAGTAGATGTGGACTGCCTAATGCTTATGTTCTAATCAGATTCCTCTGATTTTGTTGCTATATACAGTTACATGATTAGAACATGACAAGACATTAGTCCCTAATCTTCTTAACAGCTATTAAACTAGGGCTGCAACTAATAACTATTTTGATATTTGATTAATCTATTGATTAATTAAACAATTGATTACCTGATTTGCTCATAAAATGTAAAATGTCTGTTAGCTGAAACTAAAGAATTTGGACATTTTCTTCTTAAAAATCAATTAATCTATCATTAAAATAAATAAATCGATAATCAATTTACATACAACATAGCTGAAATTAGAGAATTTTCTTCTTAAAAATGACTCAAATAAATTGACAATCAAATAGGTTGATAGGTGGCAACTAATCGATTCGTCAACTAATCATGCCTGTATTCTAAACCACTATAGATAATTGGTGATTAGACAGACAGAGAATACTCACTCACCTGTACACACACACACACACACACATATATATATATATATATATATATATATATATATGTGTGTGTGTGTGTGCACTGAAGTGCATGCAAGTCTTTATTATGAGTAAAAAGTTCACATCACATATTTCCATCAACAGTTGACTGCAAGAACCAGTCCTTGTGCTGCCCTTGGGTTGCTGCATTCATTGCTCACATGGACTGTGTAACAGGTGTCTATTAAACATGTCCTTGCCAAAGTCATCTGTTGGCCTGCCATCACCAAACAAATGACTGCCTTGCCTTCATTCTCTCACCTCTCATCCTTTTGTGACATAGATCTCTATCTCCATGGGAGTAAAGCCACCTTAGCATGTCATGTTTTTTAATATCCCCCAGTGCCCCCTATAAATATTTATTAAAGATGCGCCATTAAGATGTGCCGGAAAGGACCCTGTGCTAGACCGTCGGCAAACACCTTTTGTTTAACTTCTGTAATACACTTCTAGTTTAGAAGCCAAACTGCAAACGCTTTAAGAGAGCAGACATGCTCCGGCATCGCGTCGGGACATTTCTACCCCTCCACAGCTATACGCTTAATCCTGACTGTCTTTGGTTTAGCAATTCAAAACTCCAAGCCTTGTGACAAGACAAAGCGATGTAAGATTTAGAAGTCAGAAAAGATAAAAAGACATACACTCTCCAAATAGTTTGGGGATGTAGGTGCATATGTGTTTGAATCTTAATAATGCAGACTATGGGAATTTAAACAGGAGACATATCTTGACATGTCATATACATATACAGAAGTAAATATTACCTATCTCGGGTTTAACAGGGATTAGATCCTCCTATTTTAGCGCTGAGATGATATTAGTAGGACTTTTGAACAGAAACGAGAATGATAATGTCAGAGAGTGCATCTAGTTACAGGAAAATATGGTTTAAAGGATTCATCTGCAGAAGGGCGAGATGAGAAAGAAACATTGAAAGTCAATGTGTTTTTACGCAAAAGGAGCCACATTAACTTTGTCCTCTTTGTCTACCCTCGCGCATCTCTCTATCCCATAACTCTTCCCCTTTTCCTATTTATTCTCTTCCTCTGCCCCATCACGCCAGCCCTCTGGCCCCTCCACCTCTCCATTTGGCTGCTGTACTTTCTGTCCTGCTTCAGTCTCCCTCCAAGGCCCTGCCTGGCCCAGTTTAGATCAGCTGCCAAAGTGAGAGTATGTGTGTATGAGTATGCACCTTTGTCTGTGTGTGTGTGTATGTGTGTGCGCAGTATATGATAATAAGCTTTGATATTCAGCTCTGTTGTGATTAGGATGCATTAGGTTATTTCTGTGAGAGTAAATTATACTTTCATGTCCATTCGGAGGCGGTGTGAGCTGATACGTCTCCAGCAGCGATAGTGACACAAACATCAAGGTTTCTACTTTTTTTTTTTTTTTTGGAGAAAGTTCAAAAGTGCAAATAGAATGTCAAAGTAGCAAGCAGATTATTTTTTGTGTAATCCCCTCATTAATGCACATAATTATGCACATTGCAGAGGAAGTATCAAAATGCAAATGTGTCCGGATTTAATGCTGAATGCAAAAAGCAGAGAACATTACTTAAAATCTCTATCGGATCATAAGGGCAAGGCATCAGACACATTTCAGTTCAAGTGAGCAAAACTGCTTATAAACAGGAGCCAAATATCGTGAAAAGACCTGCACCGCGTCCCGTTCCCAGTACAATGTGAGCTTGTTTTGCTGTGTGATCGAGACGCATGAGTTTTGAACTGCCATATGGTTAAATTAGCATAGAGTTTGGCACCCTGTTCTTCTTCTGCAAAGCTGGCACCACATCAACAAACGGTTGAAATTTGTCAAAGTGAGCGTGATTTCCTGTGCAATCTTGTAATTAGTTAATCAGCACACCGGCTGCTTACATGCTGCCATTCTTGGGGAGAGACGTCATCGTATCATGTTTAGTAATATGAAGGAATCTCAATTTGTGTTGTAATCACACTTTACAAACATAGCGAATGGAGAATGAACCAGGAACTGCATGAGAAAAAGAAAAAAAGAACTCCCCCTGGGACAATCGCTCAGGATCCTTGGGCGATGTCGCCATAATTGGCAGCTGATGATGTTTAAAGTGACTCATTGAGATGGACGATGATAATGTGAGCAAGTGAGAATTATGATGATTGGTGTTAGCACAAACCAAATCTCTTTAACCCTTTGAAACCGTCAATGTCATAGACGATGCAAATTCTGCTGAGGTAATTTAACTTTGAATAACTTTTGATCAAAACATCTTAGCTCCTTAAAATTGTTTAAAGTTGAGTTGCATTATTCCATTGTTGCCTTTGGTGCAATTGTAGCCCATGTAGAAGGTTTTCTATCCACCCTGGAACTCATGTCTCTTTCTGAGGGTGTAAAATAAATAAAGTAGATGAGGGCTGCTCGATTATGGAAAAAATCATTATACCGGTAATGATTATTTTGGTCAATATTGAAATGACGGTTAATCAAACAATTATTTTTTAGATACACAATGCATTTATTCAGCATGGTGCTTGGTGCTTTTGTTTGAGATGGCTAAACAGATTTGTTGTGTTGCCAAGAGTCATGATTATTACCTTGTAGAAAATCTTTCACGATATGTGCTCCTGCTCATCATCCAATTCTTGGAACCCAAAGTGTTCCCAGATAAGAGAATTTTTCCAACCTCAACCAAATGACCCTGACCTCCATCTGCCATTTCACCCACACAAATATTTGTTTCTCAAAATGCGTTGCGAGAATCTTTTGACCAATCAGAAACTGATCCAGAAAAAATGTGTGTTAGCAGTTATTTTAGAGATCGTCCTTCATCGGTTTTCAGGTTAACTCTGCCTATAGAAGATCAGTGTGTGTTTCTGACGGGAGGGGAGCCACCATCGTGATGTCGTCCAATCCTACAGCCATTTTGACACTAACTGGACTTAAGAAAATGTTTTAGCTCACAGTAGTAACAAGGGTTGTAAAAGAATCAGTCACGTTCTGATAAGCTGAAATAAACAACAAGTCCACATGCCTTTCCTCAAAGCAGCCATATAACTGTCAGGTAAAACTCTTTGTAGGCTATGCTGCAACAGTTGGATCACCCCCATCATGAACAATAGGTGTCAAATGTCTCTGGAAAATTGCTCCGATTTTATTACATCTTTATCTTTTAGTTGTAGGTTTGTTCAACACTACAGAAAGCTGAGAAAAAATTTCTAGAGTGATCATCTTGTTCAACTTCACAGATATGGATTATTACACCAGGCACGTTATTTTAGGAATGAAAAGGGAACCCATTTCCTACAGTGGCAGACTGTGAAAAGTGCTGGAAAGTGTTTGTGACAAGGCTCACAATGTGGTTTTTGGCAAGTCTCATCTTGATATTCAGAAAAACTTTGGCAAAAACAGCATAGCTACATCAAGACCCTCTGATCTGATGTAAGTAAAACTAATGAATTTACGATGAAATCAAAAGATTCTTTTATCTGAAAACATTCAGACGTGCTGCACTTGAAAGAGTTCCCCCTTTTCGAGGCCACCCAGAGGATTGTGCGCTAAAGATAGCGTTGCTAAACCTTGCCTCTGGCCTCTCTTCGTTGAAATAAAAGTCTGAGAGGTAATTTTATTGTCCAGTCCAAACTTCTTTCCATCTTTCAATGAGATGAATACCAATGACAAGACTGCCAGCCAACCTTAGACCTATTTTTATAGCCTTTCGGATGCCTATAAAAAGAAGTTAAAGAGAAAAATGATTACCTCATCTGTCCATCTGTCTAGGAGACATGCAAATTAGAGATTGGTCAAGGGAGGGTCAAAGTAGAGGGTCAGAAATACTGTACAGTAATAAAGTAAAGGAAACTGGGCCCTCATCAGCTCAAAAAAACACCTGAAGCTTATTGTATAAGTTTGAAGTTTGGAGAGCAGAGATTAGCTCATATTTATGCCTATACACAAGTCACTATGCGGTCAATACATTTAAGGTCGATATAGACACAGCAGGGTGAGAAACTGGATTTTAGTGTTCAGAAGCACAGACGGAGAGAAAAACAAGTCAGCTCCACTATTTCAGCACCACAGAGAGAGACACGAAAAAAGACTAGAAGTTTGACTATTTTAGCACCACGGAGAGAGACAAAACAAGACATGTGTTCAACTGTTTCAGAACCATGGAAAGAGACACAGGAAGAAGCTGGTACTAGAGTAGGTTTGATTATTTCAGCACCATGGAGGAAGGCACAAACAGAGACTAGTTTGTTTCCCAGCTCAGGAAGCAGGATACTCAAAAACATGTTCAAAAATAAACACAGAGATGTATGTTGCCTTGATTGATGTTAAAAAAGCCTGTTGCTTTGCCAAATCTGGAAAGAGGAACAAAGGTCAACCACATTTTTTTTTGTCCAATGCAATTCTGTCATTGTTGCTCAGAGAACAAGAAATCAACAGCTTCAGATACATTTAAATGGGTGTACACCTGCACTGGCCTGACGTTTTCAAACCTCCCCTCGACAGATAGTGGAAGTCGTCATTTTCAGCAAAGTACAAACCTCAAACCTTACACAATGCTAATTGGATCTGTAGGAAACACTGGATTTAGGGATGGGAATCGAGAACCAGTTCCTGTAGAGAACTGGTTCCGTGTGTTTCAAATCCATGGAATCAGTTTATCTAACGATTCTCTTATCGATTCCAATCAGCACGAATCTACGTCACGTAACTTACGCAAGTTACACACGCTCGATTTCCAGCAGGCACGACTAATTACGTGATGACATTGGCTTCACTTTATGAAAAAAAGGATGGCGACAGACGACTTGCAGTCATTGCAAAATGGACATAACAGCGTCGGGAGGGAACACGACAAATATGCACAAACATTTGTACACACAATATGGAATAACGTTAATCGAGTGTTGTGTTCGGAGTGATACATCTCAACACAGCAGCTGCAGTAGCCAAGCTATCACCTCTACAGTTACGTATCCTTCCTGAAAAAGAAGACATGCTTATTTTTCTGCAAAATAATTGTTAATTCTTCATTGTGTTTTCAGATTGCACTATGCACTGTTCTGTCGTATTTGACAGTATTTATCTTTCTTCATAGTTATTTTTGAGTGCGTAGTCATCTCATATATCCTTTTAAAAAGGAGAATTTTTTTATTTCTATTAGGAAAAATGTGTTAGTAGAATGTTCCACATTCTTGTGTATTTTCACAGTTGCATATTGCTACAGTTAACACAGTATCTAGGCTTTGGGGCTCTTTTGACCTTACTTACGAGTTTGTAAGGTCGTGACTTCCAAGTAAACAAACTTTATGCTAATCAAACTCCTTTTTTCCGAAATTGGAATCGATTAGAGAATCTATAAGGAATCATATCATTAAGCAATATCAATAATGGAATCGGAATCATAAAAAGTGTATGAATTCCCATCACTAGCTGCATTATGTAGTTTTCTGCTGGCATCTGTTGGTGAGATTGCAGATTGCAATCAACTGAGAACCCCAGCATGTAGGATAGCCTACATCTTTAAACACATCTAGCAGACTGGAGATATAATGTCTAATGTCTATATTATGTCTTAATTAGTATATAATTCATCAAAAAAAAATAAAAATTGCCATGTTCTTATTTCTCTAGAATGAGCCATTTTTTATCTATGTTGCACCTCCATGTTTCTACAGTTGACCAGAATGGCAAACCAAATATTGGCTCTAGAGACAGCCTTTGTGTTCTAGCTCATTTGTTGATCAGTTGATTGCAATCTAAAACATCACCACTAGAGGTCTCCAGAACATACACACTGTACCTTTAAGTAAATCTCAGAATACAGAACCTTTACAAGGTTGTGCTGTGTGATATTAGTGGTTTTGCTAAGGAAAAAAATATTCAGGCATTCCCATTTAGAGGAAAGGATTAAAATAAAGCAAGATGATGTATGAGAGTTTTCTTTAATGAGTCACTTGAAAGATAAGAGATGCTGCTTTCAGTAGTTGTAAAGATTTTCATGATGAACTGTGCCTCTACAGTGCACTTTCATATTTATGCTAGTTTGTGCTACTAGGGTTCCTGCTGCAGTCCCGTTTCTGCCCTTGATAACAAAAATGTTCTGGAGAGATTGTAGCATGCTGTGTACAGTAAGTGCACTTGCCTGAAATCAGGCAGAATCAGTCAACTCCACTTGGTGGAGTGGGCAGATTCAAAGCTCTGGACTCAGGAAATGAGTGCACCAATTTCTCCAGTAAACTTTTATGTATGACTGTGGAATTATTGTCACTAGTGTCTGTATATTTCTTAGTATTCCTTGTTGTCAGTTTGCTTCATTGTGTGAAGTTGTGACGCGTTTTCAATTATGCCGAGCTCTCACTGGCCCACACTCAATCACACGCTGTGTGTAAATATTTTTTTGGCTATGCTGACTGTCTGCTCCGAACATCATTAAAACATTTTGCTTTTTTATTTTATAACAGAATCACAGGATTTGGGGAATAGAACTGAAATCAAAAATATTTTCTTATCTTGACCTTTTTCCATACATATCCAGATCTGGAAGTTACTTGAAGGGAGGAACCCTAAAGCTAGAGTCTGCCCCTCATGCAGCTGCTACTGACTGGACCAGAAGTCTCAGTCTAGATGATATATGTAGTAGTATGCAGAGTTTGACATATATATTTTATAGATAAAGGTAATTCATTTGAAATTTATTTTACATGTCCTTTGGTACAGATCCTTACCTGAAGAGAGTACTATTTACTGTGCTACATTTCTAATTTTTAAATGATCAGACAACCATTTCATTTTCCATTGAATTTTTCACTTATTTTGCAGCATGCAGGGTGTCAAAAATGCTCAAAGTCAATCTCCCTTGATCTAATATGCTATACATATGTATGCAAGGCATGTGCAGTGCACACTGGGCTCATGTCACAAATGCTCTCTGTCAATCCTTGGAACATAATGTGATTGACATTTAACTTACAAAGTCACAGACACCTTTGGCACTACTTGGTTAAAATGACATTGCGAACAAAAGGTAGTTAATGTGCCGTATACAGCCCCATGTGCACGCTACCATACATTAGTTTAGTATATAATCAACCACATAAATTACACTCAACTCAAAACAATGCTGTATGAGTGTCTGTGTTTAACTTTTCTCAACACAGATGCACTTTTTCTCCATAATAACTTGCAATAAATCAGATGGGGGGGGGGAGGCACGTTGTTTTTATTGCATCACTAAGTGCATGCTGACTGGACAAGATAAAGTGCCTAAAAGGGAGAACATTTGGTACCGTTTGCATCAACGGACCCTATTAACTGATTTAACTGACAAAACAAAAATAAAGATTTATAGAGTCACGGCTTAAATACTCGCGTGATCTCTCTGAATGGGCTCTCATTCATTCCAATAAAGATCCCATTGCCATTATACGTGAATTTGCTTTACATTTGGTCATATAGGAATACTTTGACGACAGTAGCTGATGCATATTGGAAGTGTTGATACTATATCGTGACACAAAGACGAAGACAGACAGAGAGAGAGAGAGGTGTACGTTAGTGGTTCTGGCAACGCTCATGCATTCATGCATGCATGCGTGTGTGTGTAGCGTGTGTCTGCGCATGCATACATGTGAATTTGATTATATACACCCGGCATGAAAGTCAACAATAACACTATAACCCAGGGGAGCCTATTAAAGTGTAGGTCTCTCCAGCGCGCGTGTGCATGTGGTGTGTGATTAAAAATAGGGGCCATGTGTTAGTGTGATGGGTGAACTTCTCCAGCTTACTCAGGGGGACTCAATTAAAATGAGCATTTTTTTCCCTCCACTTCCCCTCACCTGCGGTACAAGGACTCAGGTGCAGGCTTCAAGCACGGTGTGTGTTTGTGTGTGTGTATTATGCAAAAAAGTACTCAAGGTGGTTCCCTCAGTGCAAATAACTTACATATGAACTTTTAGTATATGGTTTGTTTTGAGTCACCACTAACCAATACTGAATACCTTGGGTATGTTACCATACTTGTCAAATAAATCTGATTTGGTTGTGATAGAAAATGTATTACAGATTGTAAGACAACCATCTACGTATCACAATATGGTGCTTAACCCTTTAGATCCCTGTTGGTCAATTTAGCTGCAGTTGTAAGATAAGATAAATCTTTATTATCTCCCTTAGGAGAAATTTGTCCTGCACAGGCGACATTCACATTCCATCAAATATACGACATACCAATAAAATTAAAAACAATTGCACAACGCCCACAAGAGGAAGAAATTATTGCATGATGCCTAACCAGAAATATCACACATGTTCACAGTAGCTGCACAAACACACACACACACAAACACACACCTCCACCGTCTCCTACTGTTCAATAGTTTGATTGATCGTGGAACTAATGAAAATTTAAACCTGTTACATTTAGGTTGTCTGTATCTTCTGCCCTTCTATCTAATCCCTGTAAATATCCCAGTACTACACCAAAATAAGTGTTTCTAATCTTGTAAAAGGTGGCTGGAAGATTGGAAAGCAGCTCTCAAAAAATTAAATTACAAGGAAGGAATGTGAAAAGGAGGCATTTCCCAAACAATGCTGGCATCCAAACAAAGGTGCAGTCAGCCTACTTCAGTGGGATACATATCGTCCATCTGACACGTTTCACTGGCAGAGCTATATCCTTAAACAGAGTGTAGCGCGCTATCACTGTGGGACAGCTGTGCGGCCATGTCACTGAAGCTTGCTGCCACGGTGACACCATGCTAATTCAACTGTCAGCGTGTTCATTATAATATGAGACAAAACGGGACAGATTCTCGGGTCATATTCCTGCGCTGTTAAAAATCCACCCCAGATGTCTGGTGTAGTAGCACAGTGTTCAGACACAGCACATTTCAATAATGACAGACTCTCTTATCTTCAATTTTGCACAGAGAAAGAAGCGTAAGATTACTGGCAGTCAAACAGAGGACAAATCTAGCTACAAATTAAGTCATGTCATGTGTGTTTGTACGTGTGCAATTTTTGTACATCTCCTGTTAAATCATTTTGCGCTGAAAAGGAATATATCCACTTTGGAAATTTGTACCAATACAAATAGATTGTTTATTCATGTATTTGTTTTTAAAGACGCAATTTTCACTTCTCTTGAAGGCAAGAATCGTGGTGTGAAGAGCACATCTTATTTGTGTGTAAAAATATGTAGCGTGGTTAAAACATGTCACCAGCTTGTTAAAATCTGGGCTATAAGTTCAATAAGTCTTGAACTAAAAAAGGCAAAGGATTGTGTGTCTCTATGAATGATAAACGGAGCATTTCAAAACCTGCTGAGAAGGATGTTCATCCGAAATGCATGTAATTATGGAGAATAAATGCTTTTTCAGGTCATATAACCTCATTTATTAGGTGAATACAAAATATATAATACAAGATTTGATGATGATTTCCTGTATATGCCGTTACCCCAACTGTTTCACCATGTTTTCTTTGTGTTTTAAAGTGCTGAATGTCCACTCCTTGTTTGAATTAGAATGGCAGTGAGAGGACATGATAAACAGATGAGGGACTTTGGGTGGTTGTTTACTTGTGTTCCAGTATGAATCACAAACAACGTTCTAATTTGCATATTCAACAATATCATTAAGATGAATGCTTACTGAGCTGGCGATTGTCAACAGAATTTCGAAAAGTGCAACCACAGCAAACAAGTAGTATAATGCATTTAATGCATATACATATATATACATATATAAAGTAAATGCAAAAGACTGAATATGTAATGTCAGCACAAACCCTGTGAACATTATGTTCTGCCACCAGATTTATTTTTTCTAACAGCTAAAATTAAGTTTTGCTATATATGTAAAAGTCCCTCTCAACTCAAAAAGTGTTTCTCTTCTTGTTCCTACAGTTGGATGTTTGACCAGCACTGTGTGTGTGCAGAGTTTGACACCAGAAGCTGTTTTGACATTTCATCTGCTGAAGGAGAAAAGTTTCCCAGAGCTCACTTTAAATCTCCATATATTCCAGGAATCTCTGACCTGCCTGTCCTGTATTTTCCTCACATACCTCATCAACCACTCAACTGATCAACTTCATACTTGGCAGGTGTGTTGGGGTGCTGGGGAGGCGGGTAACTGCAGGATAGAGGTAGAATTTGTTAGAATTCGGCCAGATGGTAGGGCTTTAATAACCAACTTTATATTTTGGCCTATAAACTTTGAACTGTAGGTCCCAGAATCCTGTATTACGTGGGTCCGATGTGGGACATTTTTTTCTATATGAGCCACAAATATATGTCTGTATAGCTTTTCCACTTCCATTTTTAATCCTGTCAAAAACAATTTTTTGCTATCCTGTTACACAGTTTAAGTAATTGTCAACAAATTTGGTACATAACATTCAATTCAATTCAATTTTTTATTTATAGCCCAAGATCACAACACAGTTGCCTCACTGGGCTTAACAAAATTCAGTCAGTGACCCAGACATCTCTCATCCTTAGACCCTCCTTCGCGGCAAGGAAAAACTCCAAAACCCAGTTGGAAAAAGGAGAAACCTTGGGTAGAACCACAGTGAAGGAGAGATCCACTCCCATGGACAGACAGGCTATGAACCAGGACTGACAGACATCTATCTGATGATGATTTATCAGTCTGTGAGATGTAAAAATGATTCAGTCTGTAGAGAATCAGGGGGGCCTTGATGAGTCGCATCAGGAGTATGTAATAAGATGTAATAAATCTCTGGACCAAGATGTAATAAATCTCTGGACCAAGCTGGGAAAATGGGGATTTGGGATTTTTGATAATTTGTACTTGTAATTTGTACACCCTTTTCTCAAATGCTATTGGAAGATCTTATATCATAAAAGAATAAGAAGAATACATTAGACTAATATGGTGCTTCTTTCAATAATCAAAGATGACTAGAAAATACTTAAAAAGATAAAGAAAACAGAAAAGGGGATTAAGGAAAAGCCAGTCTGAACAGGAGGGATTTGAGGAGAGATATGAAGTTCTGTAAAGAGTCCGAGTTCCTGATAGGTTGTGGGAGTGAGTTCCAGAGTGTGGGGACAGAACCGGCGAAGGCTCGGTCCCCCAAGGTGAGGTGCTTTGTGCAGGTAATGGGGAAGAGAAGGTTGGAGTCAACAGAGCAGGCCAGGTTATGGAGGAACTTATAGGTGAGTAGGAGGAGTCTGAACTGGGCGCACTGATGAACAGGGAGCCAGTTTTGGAGGATGGGGGTGATATGATCCCTGAAGCGAGTGTGAGTGAGGAGGCAGGCAGCAGAGTTCTGGACATACTGTAAGTTTTGTACATAAGTGGAAGGAAGACCATAGAGAGGGCTCTTGCACTAAACAAGTCAAGGTGATGAAGGCCTGTATGAGGATATCTGCTGTGGTATGAGAGAAGGTGGGACGGGGACTGGAAAAGTTATGGGGGTGAAAAAAGGATGTTTTATTGATGTGATTGATGTGTGAAAGGTAGGAGAAGGTGGAGTCCGTTATAACACCTATAGGTTGCATACAAAGGAGGAGGAAGTGACATGATAACCATCGATGAGTGTAAAGTTCTGCACATAGGGGGAGAAGAGATTTGGTTATGATGATGAGGAGTTCTGTTTTATTGCTTTAGGTTTTAGAAAGTTATTGTCCATCCAGGTTTTGATACCCAACAGGCAGTTGGTTATGGTGGAAAGGACAACAGGAGTGATGTATTGTTGGGTATCATCAGCATAACAGTGAAAGTTAAGGCCATAGTGATTTGGCTGAGAGGAATCATGTAGATTAAGAAGAGGAGCGGGACAGGAACTAAACCTTGGAGAACTCCATGGCTGACAGGGGAAGTGTGAGACTGAGTTGTTTATAAAGACAAAGTGATGATGGTCAGAGAGGAGATGAACCAATGAAGTGCTGTACCAGAGACGCCAATTGACTGCATATGGTAGAGGAGGATGGTGCTATCAATTGTGTCAAAGGCAGCAGAGAGGTCAAGGAGGAGGGTGATGGATATGGAGCCAGAGTCAGAAGAGAGGAGGAGATCATTGGGTACTTTGGGTCCTCTGTTCCAAAAAAAAACATACTATAGACCCTAAGCACTTTGTGATATTGGAACCACATTAGGTGGACATAATATTTGGTAGATATAATTTCTGCCATAACAAATGTGGTGCCATTCAGCCAATAGTTAGTTAATGTAGCAGCATAATAAAGCTAGAAAGGAATGAATCTCTGTCTGGCTGTATGACTGTCCTTCATGTACTCTACCTTAAGAGCTGTTCATCTGATCACACTGCACTTCCTTGGATACCACAGCCATTGGCTGAATGTTCTCGACAACACGACAAGTAGCACTTCAGGGCTCAGGGCTATCTGCCCCCTAGTCTGAATTAAAGGGGGAAAAAACATTAGACAGAAATGGTGATTCAAACTAGAGTGTATTTGTAGACAAATTCAAAAATGTTGGTTGGGGGATCTTTAAATAATATGCAACACCACTATTTGTTAGAAAACTTTATCCCTTTGTATCATTATAGATCAACAGCATAAGAAAATAACCAAACAGCTCGGGTTTCAGTCCATGGTTTCAGTTCGGCAGTTCAGCCCAAAAGTAACCAAAACAATTTCACAGGCAGTAAAGATGTGTAATTGGATGCTGCGTCTGCTGTCCGGTGAGACCAGGCCCTAAGTGGCGTATGAACATTTGGTTTTTATATCTTGTCTTGCACTCATATTTACCATCCCAGTGTCTTTTAAATCAGGGTAACAACTTGCACAGAAAAGCTCACAGGATGACTGGTGTCTGTCACCACACTGAAAGGCCAGTTGTTTCCATCAGCTGAGCACAGTATCTAAACAAATGCACTTGACAATTTCGCTTCCACGGTTAGATTAAATCTTCAGTTTCATGAAGATGCTATCAAGAGGTACATATGCCTAAAGAAAGGATCTCCATCCACTAGAACCTG
Organism: Lepturacanthus savala; assembly: GCA_030544235.1. NCBI lineage: Eukaryota > Metazoa > Chordata > Actinopteri > Scombriformes > Trichiuridae > Lepturacanthus > Lepturacanthus savala. The sequence goes on along the minus strand of CM060479.1, from coordinate 23,001,333 downwards.
TATCCCAACAAACACTTTCTTATTTATGCAGTGATGCAGGCGGATGCATTATACTGTTAATTTGGAAATAGGAGCTTACAGCAGCCAGCGGGACTCCACTTTGCAGCTCTCACACTTGAGCCTCAAATGGCATTACTAACTCTGTAATCTAATCACTGGCCAGTGCAGTAATGTGGTCCACAGTACAAGCCCCAGGAAACTCCTGAGCATACAAGCAATTAATTAACTTAATTGCATGGTTAACTTAATTGATTACCTTGTTATTTTGCTAGCCTTGATATGGCTCCATTGCACCGCAAGATAATGTAGACATAATGTGAGTATTAGCCCATAGGCAGCGTGGGTCTCAGGTATCTCTCCCTCTACTCTCTCTCTGCTCTTGATTCTGTGAAAGTGTTGAATTATCATTCCATTGTCATAAGTATAATTAGTTTTATTTATTAGCCATTAGCTGAATATATCCAATCCAACGCAAAAATGGTGAAATGGTAAGCAGGGCATTAGAGTGCGCGGGAGTGCTGCCACAGACTGGTGCCGCCGCGGCTGAGTCACGCTAATGTCACGAAGATAACGGCGCCGCCGCGAGAGCGCCGCGTGGGAATAAATTATGTTCCGGAGCAGCCAATAACGGACTTCGTCTGTAGGGAATTCATAATGATGGCTCAGACAGAACTTATCTCAAGCTGGAGTGTTGAGAAAGAGTTGTCCTCCCTGATTCAAAAAAAAAAAAAGCGAAAGAGAGAGAGAGAGATAGAGAGAAAGTAGCGTGTACGCATCCATTAGCTCCGTGAAGCCAGAGGCATTTATCAGTGGAATGAGTTGGCCTTAGATTTGGCCACAGACAACTGTCATATCAGCGCTGCTGTAGGGGAGCGCAGCCAGCTTCTCCCTGCTCCACTTCTCCATTATCTCGCCCCTCCTTCTCTCCGTCGTCCCCGTCTGACTCTTCCTAATCTGCCCCCGCTCCTCTTCTGCTCGCTCGTCTCCTTTCTTTTATTCTTTTCTCGGTCTCACGCGGTTCCTCCTCCTTCTGCCCCCCCCCAGTCCTGCCGACTGCTGTGTGTACAGTATGAGGAATGACTCTTCCTCCTGGCCCGGGCATATTAGCTCCCCGGCTTCACTCTTTCCTGACAGCTCCGACCTTGTTAGAACTGTAGTGAGACGTCCACTTTTACAGCTGTAGAAATGCTGCAAGGGCAACTGTATGACTTTTTTCTTTTTTTTGTACTTTTTTAGTTTTACCCTTGAAGATGGATGTACATAAACATCATCAGGGGATGATCATTAAGAGGAAAGTTGCCAGCACCAAAACATCTTCGCTTCAAAACTCCGTATGTGTGTCTATTTTTATCCGAAGGACCGCTGCGGGCATTTCAAGATCTCCCCCCCCCGAATCGCCTATTTTGTTGAAAACTTCTCTTGACGCCACTAATGGCTTGGTGAATAAATGGTACCACCCACCTAACAAGCACACCTTGATTTTTACACTTCTTATAAAAACCAATTACCATGCTCTATCATGCTCCATGGCACCATTAAATGAGCTCATTAAAATACCTTTAGGATTACAAATCAAAGTAATTGCCAATTAGGATTTACGTAATTGTGTAAAACTTCAAGGATCTGATGCTTTCTCAGGTAGTTTGTGGCACTGCACTGGCGCAGTGTGCACTCTATACTTGTTTATCAGCCGAGTCATTCCGATGATTGATTGCTTGCGGACAAGCAGAACCAGTCTGGATCAGACTTTGATATACTCACCAGAGTCATTTCTTGATGAAATACTACAGCTGAAGCAGAAATAGACAGTTAGTCCAGTAGCCTAGCTAAAAAAGGTAAACTGATGTCTATCTCTCTGAATGCTGTCAGACATGATATCATAGCAACCTTGATGTCAAGGTGAGCGTACTATGTACATATAGTTGCTAAACGCTAACATCAGCATGCTGATATTCTTGGGGAAAAAAAGTACAACTAAAGCTGATGGGGAACTACTTTTTTTTTAAAGGTGCTGGATAACTATAATTTCTACCTGACGGAGGAAATGTTAAACATCCCCTCCAGGCATTTTAACAAAATACATAAATTAATGAATAATATGAATTGTATAATTTGTGTTAGATTTTTTTTTTTTGCGTTAAAACTTCAGTTAACTGATTAGAAATTCTTTAAAAGACGTATACTCCATCTAGCTCATTAAGAATCAAGAAGTGAATATGTGAATATTCTTAAGTTCAACTGCTTGATACCAGATATCCTCTCCTATAGTGGTTCTCAAAATGTTTTGTCTGAAGCTCCCACTTCATCTCATGCCAACATCTTTCATTCTTAGAAAACTGCAAGAAAAAAAACACAGCAAATGTGGAGTAAATGAATGAAGAAGGTAACATAACAAATGAGAAATGTGAGTGAAGGGCTGCAATTAGTGCCTTCTGAGCATGTTTGTTTTACCACATTTCAATGAATCCGGTTTTTAAGTGAATAGCTAGGGTTATATGGGACTTTTTCGCTCAGTGTGAATAAAATCACTGCACTGTGAAGTAAGATCCCTGTGTAAATGTTTATATGAGCTCAAATGTAATAACTACAATAAGTATTGTACAATTACATGCCGCACACTCCACAGTGTATAATCAGAACAAAAGTTTCTCACTACACGACCATTCAAAAGTTTGGGGTCGCACAGAAATTTTTTTATTTTCCATGAAAAGTCACGCTTAGTTATATATTTTTAGTAAACTTGCAAAAATCTAAAAAAAAAAAAAAAAAAAAAAAAAAAACTCATGTTGTCATTATGAGGTGTTGTGTTTAGAATTTTGAGGGAAAAAAATTCGATTTTGGAATAAGGCTTTAACACATTAGCATTATATAGAGTGTATTTCTGATTATTCATTCATTCATTTTCTATACCCAATTATTCCTCATTAGGGTCACAGGGGTCTGCTGGAGCCAATCCCAGCACATTACAGGCAGGGATACACCCCAGATGGTCACCAGCCAATCATGGGGAACACACACCATTCACTCACACACTCACATCTATGGGCAATTTAGAGTCTCCAATTAACCTCAGCATGTTTTTGGACTGTGGGAGGAAACTGGAGTACCTGGTGAAAACCCACGCAGACACGGGGAGAACATGCAAACTCCACACAGAAAGGTCCCAGACCTAGTGGGTCTTGAACCTGCAACCTTATTGTGAGGCAACAGCACTAACCCCTGTGTCACTGTGTCGCCCACGCATTTCTGATGAGTTTAAAGCTATCTTCATTGGAAAAAAAAGTGCTTTTCTTTCAAAAATAAGGAAATTTCTAAGTGACGCCAAACTTTTGTACAGTAGCATATGTACAAAACAGTGAAAACAAAGCCTGAGCCCAGAAAAGATGGACCAGCATCAGGCACTTTGCTACTATTGTTTTTATTTATCTATATTTTTCTTAAGCTCATTAGGACATAGGCCGACTGTTCCATCAGATATTAAATGAGAGAAGACGAGCACAGAATAATCATTGACAGCTGCCATGAGAGCCGTGATGTCATGAGCCTTGCGACACGAATGCGAAGTCGGAATGTGATCGGAAAGAGTTTTTTTAACTGTTGATTTCTTCTTACATTTTACCATTTTCCCCATTTCTTTCAAATGTACCCTGGGAAGTACTAATACCTCCATTTGAGAATCGTTGCCCTACTTCAATGAAAAGTCCATTCTCCCAGTGTGTGTGTGTATTTCCACAATACACTTGGGTAAGTTGCATACTGGAACTGGATTGGCTCCAAACAAATATCTAGCAAATCAGACTCCCTGGTAGCTCAGTGGTTGACTGTGAAAACAGCCTTCTAGTGTCAAACTCTGCACATACATCATTCTGCTCAGCCAAGCTGAAATATTTAAGTGAAGTAACATTGAGCTAAACACTTAACTCTGGAGGGGGAATTTACAGGATCCCCAAAAATGATTAATTGTCTGAAGCAAAGTGGTGGACAAACATTTCCATCCCTAGAGCTATAAACACAGAACCCATGTACTTGTGCTGGCTCCTAATTAACTAACAACAGCTTCTTAAAGTTGTGTCAGGAACAATGGAGCAATAAAACTTTCCTTAATGGGAGGAAAAAGGGAACAAAACAGGACAAAAATGTTGAATGAAGAATCCAGAAAATAATTGTGTTGAACTTATTGCAGCATTTTCTATTTCTCAGTGTAACTTCAGACGTCTCAAACTGGCGGCCCACGGACCACGCCAGACATTTTCACCCAGATTATGGCAATCCATCTCAAATCAAGAGTCACACTTTTTAAATCAAATCACTGATGCACAACAAACATCGATTGTCTGATAAACTTTTTGATAAAATTGAATTGTCTTCCAACTGGCATGAGATTACTGGTTTACTGGAATCCAGCATTAACTACTGGTTTACTAGATTCCAGCATAAAATTACCGGTTTACTAGATTCAAGTTAATTTACCTGTGTTTTTGTCGATTGAGATGTGTTGCGGGAAGTGGATGAACCTAAGTCAGGTCATTCCAAAATCATCCTATGAAAAAATGTTCATGCCACAAACTGACCTACGCTCCGATGCATTCATACACTTGTAAAACAGGTAATAATGGAAAAAAGTTGCTCAAAGTTGGCCCCTTACTGCCCATGAGTGCATACTTTTGTGTTCTTCTTGTGTTGCATAGTTTTCAATGAGCCTTCTTTGCTTCATTTGCCTGCACTATAGAGATCATCAGCTACTTTGATGTTAGAGCCCAAATGCAGTAACGTTACCTTCAAATGTCTTCAAGTTAGAAAAAAAATCTGTGCCAAGTCTCCTGGCTGCTGCAGTCATCCTCCTCCACTTGTGTAGCCGCTTGGCCTTGTGGGTAATACATGCATGACATAGTGACGCAGTGAAGACAAACATTGGGCAGTGTGTACAATAGACGGACATGCCTGAGGGTTTCTCTAAAATTAGGGAACGAGGTGCAATAGGTGTGACCCTGCTACCTTTGCACTGAGTCATAAAGAGGCAGAGTAGACGCACCCAATGTTACTTTATATACCAAAAACACAGTGAAATGAACTCAGTGAGCTATTGCCGGCAGTGCGAAGAATCACTGTCCCAATTCCCAGCCTCAATTTAGCTCATGTGCAGGAGTTTTAACACACACATCCAGAAAAAGAAGAAGAAGCACTTTATTGATCTTGTGGACAGATAATTGATCCTCTGTTTTGAGACTCTCCAGGCGATGCACTGGAGAGTCTCAAAATAGTTGCAAACATTACCCCCCTAAAAATGAGATAGGCTCCTTTCATTTCACCCTTATTTTTCCTATATATACCAATCATAGGGGCGGAGATAGACTCTCGGCACGAAGGGGGTGGAGTTTTCTCCACTGGGATCTTCTGGAGGAGTCATTTTAAAATTCAGAATTGTAAAATAACCGATCTATCGGATCCTACCCACACTCACACATCGTCACTTAGAGAGCCAAGCAGGCTCACACAACAAACTGAAGCCATTTTGTCAAACAAGCTTGTTCCGAAGAACAAACACAAAGAAAACAGCAAGTGGCCTGTGTGGTTTTTATAGTAGCAGCGGTGCTCAGAACACAAATCAGAAATAAGGGATGAAGTAGAATAACATGCAATTTCATGAAAGTTAAGCCAGCATGTTTCATAGTGGTGTGTGTTAATACAAGAGACCACATTATATCAGTTAGAAAATTTCAGGGTGACAATTAATCCCGTCTCGTCTCGTCTTCTTCCGCTTATCCGTAATCGGGTCGCGGGGGCAGCAGCTTCAGCAGGGAAGCCCAGACTTCCCTCTCCCCAGCTACTTCCTCCAGCTCTTCCGGGGGGACCCCAAGGCGTTCCCAGACCACCCGAGAGACATAGTCTCTCCAGCGTGTCCTGGGTCTTCCCCGGGGCCGCCGCCCGGAGGGACGTGCCCGGAACACCTCACCAGGGAGGCGTCCAGGAGGCATCCTCACTAGATGCCCGAGCCACCTCAACTGGCTCCTCTCAATGTGGAGGAGCAGCGGTTCTACTCTGAGCTCCTCGCGGATGACCGAGCTCCTCACCCTATCTCTAAGGGAGAGCCCAGCCACCCGGCGAAGGAAACCCATTTCGGCCGCTTGTATTCGCGATCTCGTTCTTTCGGTCACTACCCAAAGCTCATGACCATAGGTGAGGGTAGGAACGTAGATTGACTGGTAAATCAGGAGCTTCGCCTTTCGGCTCAGCTCCTTCTTCACCACGACGGACCAATGCAGGGCCCGCATCACTGCAGACGCCGCACCGATCCGCCGGTCAATCTCCCGCTCCATCCTCCCCCCACTCGTGAACAAGACCCCGAGATACTTGAACTCCTCCACTTGAGGCAGGATCTCATCCCCGACCTGGAGTCGACACTCCACCCTTTTCCGGTCCAGAACCATGGCCTCGGATTTGGAGGTGCTGATTTTCATCCCAGCCGCTTCACACTCGGCTGCGAACTGCTCCAGTGAGAGCTGAAGGTCACGGCTCGATGAAGCC